>CM077343.1:14858080-15458080 GCA_039655645.1 Ammopiptanthus mongolicus | reverse complement strand
TCCTTCATTATTTTCAAGCTTATCCTCTACAAAAATTCATCATTTCATAACCCTTGCAGATGGTTCAAAAGTTCAAGCCACCGGTATTGGCAAAGTTTCTCCTCTTCCTTCTTTGAAGTTAGATTCTGTCCTCATCCCTGGCAGTCCTTTTAATTTACTATTAATTAGTAAACTGACTCGCACTCTTAATTGTTGAGTAACTTTTCTCTCTGATTCTTTCTGTATTCAGGATCGGAGTACGGGACAGATGATTGGTACAGGCTCTGAATCACGTGGGCTCTATTATCTTCAACCTTCATCCTCAACCATTTGTGTTGCGGCTGACTCTCCAAGTATCCTTCATAGTCGTTTGGGTCACCCAAGTTTAAATAAATTAAAGAAAATGGTTCCTAGTCTTTCTCATTTACAGTCTCTTCAATGTGAGTCTTGTCAACTTGGCAAACATACTCGTTCTTTTCAAAATCAAGAAACGCGTCAGTCCAAGTTTCCGTTTGAATTAGACCATTCAGATGTCTGGGGGCCTAGTCGTTAACTCAATTCGAGGCTTTCGTTATTTCGTAATTTTCATTGATGATTTCTCAAGATGCACTTGGTTATTTTTAATGAAAGATCAGTCAGAATTGTTTGATATTTTTCAGAATTTTTATTCAGAGATTTCTACTCAATTTGGTCGTTCAATTCACATCTTAAGAAGTGATAACGCAAAGGAGTATTTTTCTGCCTCAGTCAAGTCCTTTATGTCATCTAAAGATATGATTCATCAGTCTAGTTGTCCACACAAACCACAACAGAATGGCATTGCAGAAAGAAAACATCGACATTTGCTTGTACCTTGTTACTTCAAGCTAATGCTCCTTTAAAATTTTGGGCAGATGCAGTTCTTACGGCAAGTTACTTAATCAATTGAATGCCATCTTCTGTGTTGGATAACCAAATTCCTCATTCCATTTTATTACCTGATGAATCTCCATATAAACTTCCTCCGCCCATTTTCGGTTGTACTTGTTTTGTTCATGATCTGCCTCCAGGAAAAGATAAACTAACTGCTCATGCGATCAAGTGTATTTTCCTCGGATATTCCAAAGTACAAAAGGGTTACAGGTGTTACTCCCCCCCTTTACATTGTTTCTTCACTCCAGCAAATGTTACCTTCTTTGAAGATTCTCCCTTCTTAACTTCAAAGGAACAAACAGTCCTTCCAT
The DNA here is from genome assembly GCA_039655645.1 of Ammopiptanthus mongolicus. Classification (NCBI taxonomy): domain Eukaryota; kingdom Viridiplantae; phylum Streptophyta; class Magnoliopsida; order Fabales; family Fabaceae; genus Ammopiptanthus; species Ammopiptanthus mongolicus. Next base: position 15,456,878 of record CM077343.1, on the reverse strand, counting down.
CTCCATCTACTGTTTTACATATTCCTTTCCTCACATCTCCTCAAGAAGATGTTGCTCGTCCTTGGATCACTTATCATTGTCGTCCTCGTGAAGTTGCAGCGGCTCAGCCGACTCTTGAGCCCCATGATCCTATGCCTGTCCCAGCTCCTCAACCGTCTCTGGATCCGCCCTCATCTATCTCAGATTTCCCAATAGCTGTTCGTAAAGGTATTCGTTCCACCCGTAATCCCTATCGTATTTTTAATTTTGTTAGTTATCATCATCTTTCTCCTTTTCAATATGCTTTCACCTCTTCCTTGTCCTCTATCCCTATTCCTAAAACTCTCCGGGAAGCTCTTTCCTATCCAGGATAGCGGCAGGCAATGATTGAGGAAATGCAAGCTTTGGAATCCAACCATACTTGGTCTTTGGTTTCTCTATCTCAGCATAAAAATACTGTGGGATGTCAATGGGTGTTCTGTGTTCACTGTCAAAGTAGGTCCTAATGGTACTGTGGATCGACTCAAGGCTCGTCTTGTAGCCAAAGGCTTTACACAGATCTTTGGCTTGGATTATGGAGATACTTTTTCACCTGTTGCAAAAATGGCTTCGGTCCGAGTCATCCTCTCCATGGCAGCCATGAATCAATGGCCTTTATATCAGTTAGATGTCAAAAATGCTTTCTTGCATGGTGACTTGACGGAGGAGATCTATATGGAACAACCTCTCGGGTTTGTTGCTCAGGGGGAGTCAGGATTGGTTTGAATTGAAAGCGGGAATGAATAATTTCCGAATTGCCTGTGTTAAATCACACATAGCATAGTGGTAATCTATTTATACAATAGAGGAATTAATTACAACTATGATAATTACAAGATAACTAAATGAGGTAACTATTCCCCAAGTTCATGAACTAGAGGCTACATGAATCTAATTAATTACAATAGCTATTTCCTAAGGTATTAATGATTGTTCATGAACCTTGGACGGTGGTCAACTGATTCCAACACTCCCCCTCAAGCTGGAGAATGGATATCTATCATTCTCAGCTTGCAAGTAAGTTGGTTGAATTGTTCCGTTGGTAAGCCCTTAGTCAACACATCTGCCAGCTGCTGCCCACAGAGAATGTAAGCTATTGTTATCAACCTACTATCCAACTTTTCCTTGATGAAGTGTTGGTCTATCTCAATGTGTTTTGTCCTGTCATGCTGAACAGGATTATGAGCAATACTGATAGTCGATTTATTGTCACAAAACAAATTCATAGGGCCTTCATACTTTATCTTCAAGTCATCAAGCACAATTTTCATCCATAACAGCTCACAGACTCCTTGTGCCATAGCTCCAAATTCTGCCTCTGCACTTGATCGAGCCACTACACTTTGTTTTTTACTTCTCCAAGTAAAAAGGTTCCCACACAAGAATGTGCAATAGCCTGATGTGGACCTTCTATCACTCACTGAACCTGCATAATCTGCATCAGTATAAGCCTCCATAGTCAAGCTTCCTCTTCTTTTGAACAAAAGACCTTACCCTGGAGTGGCTTTGAGATACTGCAGAATACGTTCTACAGCCTGTAAGTGTCTCTCCCTTGGGTCATGAATGAACTGGCTCACAACAATGACTGCATATGCTAAATCTAGTCTAGTGTGTGCCAAGTAAATCAACTTCACTAATCTTTGATATTGGACCTTGTCAACCTTGGTGCTCTCCTCTTCAGTGCTTATCTTGTGATTCTGCTCAATGGGAACACTTGTAGGTTTGCATCCAAGTTTGTCTGTTTCCTTCAAAAGGTCAAGCACATACTTCCTTTGAGAAATGAAAATGCCTTGTTTTGGGTAGGCCACTTCAATCCCCAAAAAATATTTTAATTTTCCAAGATCCTTCATCTCAAATTCTGCAGATAATTTTTCCTTGAGCAGTTGTCTCTCAACCAGATCATCTCCAGTAATAATAATATCATCCACATATACAAGAAGTACAGTTAATTTTCCTCCTTGTGAATGTTTGAAGAAAAGTGTATGATCTCCTTGGCTTTGCTTGTAGCCAAGGCACACTATTGCTTTTGTAAATCTTCCAAACCATGCTCGGGGAGACTGTTTTAGCCCATATAAAGCCTTCCTCAATCTGCACACTTTGTTTGTTCCATTTGTGGGACCAAATCCTGGGGGAATCTCCATGTACACCTCCCCTCTAAGTCTCCATGCAAGAAAGCATTTTTGACATCAAACTGATGTAGTTCCCACCTAGAGTGGGCAGCAAGAGAGAGTAAAATACGAACAGTGTTCATCTTTGCCACCGGAGCAAATGTCTCCTCATAATCGATACCATAGATCTGAGTATATCCCTTTGCCACCAGTCTTGCTTTATACCTGTCTAGTGTATCATTTGACCGGTACTTTATAGTGTAAATCCATCTACACCCCATTGGACTCCTTTCTTTTGGTTTCTCAACAATTTCCCATGTTGCATTCTTTTCTAGAGCTTGCATCTCCTCATTCATGGCTTGAACCCAATTCTTGTCCTTCAATGCTTCTTGTACTATTCTAGGGATTCTTATAGAGTCAATGGCTGCAATAAAACTCTGGTGCTGCAAAGAAAGATTTGTGGAGGAAACAAATTTGGAAATACGATACTTAGCACAAGATCTTTTCCCTTTTCTTAATGCAATAGGTAAGTCATCATTAATGTTTAGATCACAATTATCCAAAGGAATTGGTTCAGAATGAATGGGACTAGTGTTTTCAGTACTCACCATGGGTTTGGATTCTTGGAGTTGCGGCTGGACCAGTTCGGGTTGTTTTCTCCTTTTAAACGCCACTTTTGGCGAGCTTGCTCTAGTTCGAGCAATTCTTTCAGGTTCAAGTGAGTTGAAAGTGAAACAGAAAAACACAAGAAGGGGGGTTGAATTGTGTTTCTTAACTGATTTTCGAAAGCCTTTTCTGAAAAACGTTTTACGATAACCAACGTTTAAGAGACTTTGTTTTCAATCCCTAAGTAAATAAATAAACTTAACAAGATAGGGATAGAGAGATTCAAACAGAGATATATCCTGATTCACTCTTTCAAATCAAAGAGTTACGTCCAGTCCCTTCCCTGAGAAGGTTTTTCTACTAAATCACTTAGCACTTTTTCACAAATTGTTTCCTAGTCACTCCACGACTACAACTCCAAGTATTCTACGCCTCTCCAGGCTACAAGTATTCTTTTATAGACAAGCCTCTCCAGGCTCAGCAAATCCTAAGACTTGGGTGGGTTTTTCTTCGAGCTTTTTACAAACTCACTAAGAGTGAGAGTATTACACGATACAGCTCTTAACAATCTGTTTGTAACTTTACAATGAAAGAATAAGAAGGTTTACAGATCAATTTCTAGAGAGTGAATGCTTTGAAGCTTTTTGTTGCACAATAAATTCTCTCTTGAATATTTTCTTGTTCTTGTATTTGCTTCTTCTACCGAGGGTCTTCTTATAGCTTTGTCTGACCTTCCAAATTCAAAAGGTGGAAAACTTTTCCGTTTAGACACAGTGAAAAGTCCGTTAGGCACAAGTCTATTTGCCAGATGTTCTCCGTTCAATATTTGTCCTTCCAAAATGAGGAGGCAAGGTTGATTTCGGTAGAATAGCAGCTTGAATTGTAGCATACTGATTTGCCTTTTTGGCCGACAAGTGTTTTGCTCTATGTGATTCTTTGCTCTACGTGGTTTGCTGTGTACGACGTTTGTACCTTCTTTTGTCTTATGTGAAAAGATATTTTCTTTTTAAAATCAATCAAGACTTTTGAAAAAGAGCCACGTCATCTGCAAAATAAGGTTAGTAGACGCACAAGTATATAGAAAGTTGGACGCGCACTTTGTATAGAAATTTGGACGCACAAATCGTATAGCACGTTGGACGCACACAATACTATATGATAACTGTACGTAAGCCTTTTAACACTAAAGTCCAAAAAATCTTTTGGACGAACCAGAATGTTTCTTTGGATGCAGATATTGCTTTGAGTTTTTTGTCCTTTATGAGCTATATGTAACTTTGGACGCTGAGAAACAATGTTCCTTTTGAGAGTTCGTCTGAAGTCAGAAACATATAAAAGGTCTTTTTGACCTTATGGATTAGTATAATCTGTACTTCAAGTATATTCATAAACATATAATAATTTTGTTAATCATTAAAACTTTTAGGGGTCATTAGCCATTACTGTTTTGGTTCTAACATGAGTGACTGTCAAAAGGAGCTAATTCCTGTGTATCAGAAGGCATATCAGAAGATTGAACCAAGGGAATGTTACTGTCTGGAACAATCTCAGCTTCTAAATTAGTAATGTTCTCCCCATGAAGCTAAGAGGAAAAATATGATTGACTTTCTTGAAAGGTGACATCCATGGAGACATACACTCGACGAGAGGAAGGGTGATAACATTTGTATCCTTTCTTGTCAGGAGCATAACCAAGGAAAATGCATTTAGTAGCACGAGGGTCAAGTTTGCCCCGATGCTGACGATGGACATGAACAAAAGCAACACAACCAAAAACATGAGATTCAAGACTTTACAAAATAGGAGCAGAAGGAAAAAATGATTTCATGACATCAACAGGACTAACAACCCCAAGAATTCTAGAAGGTATTCTATTTATTAAATAAGCAGCAGTTAAAACAGCTTCCCCCCAGTATAACTTCGGAAATAACATTTGGAATAACAATGCCCTGGTCATTTCAAGCAAGTGTCTGTTTTTTCTTTCAGCAACCCCATTTTGTTGGGGAGTATCAACACGTGTGAGTTCATGAATAATACCTCGTTCTTTAAGAAAGGTAGAAAGACTTTGATTCACATATTCTCTACCATTATCAGACCACAGACGCTTAATAGTTTTTCCAAACTGAGTATGAATCATATGATAAAACTGAGTGAATAATTTGTACACATCAGATTTATCTTTCATCAGGAATATCCAAGTGACACGAGTGCAATCATCAATAAACAACACAAACCATTTTGCACCAGAAATATTAGGAATGGTAGCAGGACCCCAAACATCAGTATGGATAAGGGAAAATGGTTCATCACTTCTATTAGCACTTGAACGAAAACTTACCTGATGGTGTTTGGAAAATTCACAAACATCACAATGAAAGGACTCAACTGATTCTTTTAAAAACAAAGAAGGAAACATGGACTTTAGCATAGTAAACGGGGGGAGCCCCAGACGCTTATGTTGGAGCCAAATTTGGGAGGAACAAGACTTGGATTGATGGCAGGAATGTTGCAACTTCACACCAAATCCACCTGAAGTTTCCATCGCAAGGTAGTACAACCCTCCCTGTTCCTTGGCAACTCCAATCGTCTTCCCCGTAGTAATGTCCTGGAATACACAGTGAGAAGGGAAAAAAGTTACAGTGCAATTAAGGTCTTTGGTAATTTTATGTATAGAAAGAACGTTAGATAAAAGCTTAGGAACATGAAGCACATTTTCCAAATTTCGGAAAGGACTAAGTTTAACATTACCGAAACCCACAACCGATGTATGAGAGCCATCAGTTACGGTTATGTGGTGATTAACCATTGGGATTTGATACGATGAAAAATGGGAAGAACAAAAAGTCATGTGATCAGTGGCACCAGAATCTATAATCCAAGAATCCTAAGGAACAGTACCAGAAGCATGAGAGTACAGAGAACATAGATTCTTACCATTCATAACAAGAGAGCATGAGCCAAAAGACTTACTGAGGGAATAAATAAGAGTGTTTAAATGCTCAAATTCATCCTTACTAAGGGTGGTGATCTTATCTTTCACCTGTTTGACCTCCACATCTAACATGCTTGTAGCAAAAAAGGAGGAATGATGGTTGGATGAGTGATTAGTCTTTGTAATTGTCATGGTGAGGTGTGGGTGATATGGTGGTCACTAAAGGGTCTGTCTGGTTTGGAACAGTTAAAGAGTGGAAGGTGTATGGACTATAGGAGGAGGTATAGGTTGACTGTTTTGGCAAGTGATGGTCACTGCTGGATATAGGAGAGGTCGGCGAGTTGGGCAGTGGAAGCGGAGGCCGGAAATAGTCACTGACGCGCCGTCACACGCCGGAGAAAGGCAGGCGCGTGAGTACCAAGCGCAGAGAGGTCATGCGGCGCGTGGAGGCGCGTGGGTAGTCCGATGAGGGTGCAGTTTCGGTGGTCGGCCGGAAATTTGGTGGTGGTTCGTTTGGTGAGGTTGGGTGTCTAGTTTGGGGTTTCGTTTCTGATTTTTTGTTTGGTTTTGGGTGGAAAATGAATAAAAATTGGGTTGGTGCTTGAAGGGGCAGCGAGTGTTGGTTCAGTTTTCAAAATAGAAAGGGGGCCAAGTTTCAAAACAGAGCAATGAAGGCTCTGGAATGTGCAATGAAGGCACAAGAAATGAACAGGCCTGCAATGAAGGCAAGGCACCTTAGGAAGCTCAGCAATGAAGGCTGAGGCAGTGGAAAAACGAAGAGACAGAGACTCCCAAGGATCGGGAGCTTTGATACCAAATTGAAAGAGGGAATGAATAATTTCTGAATTGTTTGTGTTAAATCACACATAGCATAGTGGTAATCTATTTATACACTAGACGAATTAATTACAACTATGATAATTACAAGATAACTAAATGAGGTAACTATTCCCCAAGTTCATGAACTAGAGGCTACATGAATCCAATTAATGATTGTTCATGAACCTTGGACAGTGGTCAGCTGATTCCAATAGTTTGTAAACTTCACCGATCACTATATGGTCTTAAACAATCTCCTCGTTGTTGGTTTGGGAGATTCAGCTTGGCCTTACACAAATTTGGAATGATTCGAAGTGAAGTAGATCACTCAGTATTTTACAAGCATTCATCCAATTTGAGCATCTACCTTGTGGTTTATGTGGATGATATTGTCATAACAGGGAATGATCATACCGGGATTCAATAGCTAAAAGAGCATTTATTTTGTCACTTTCAAACTAAAGACTTGGGTCGATTGAGATATTTTCTAGGAATTGAAGTTGCTCAGTCAAAATCAGGGATTGTTATTTCCCAAAGAAAGTATACCCTTGATATTCTTGAAGAAACTGGAATGATAAATTGTAAACCAGTCGAGTCTCCCATGGATCCGAATGTTAAGGGAGATTTATTCTCGGATCCAAGTAGATATCGAAGGTTAGTAGGAAAGCTTAATTATTTAACTATAACCAGACCGGACATCTATTTTGCTGTCAGTGTGGTCAGTCAGTTCCTGAACTCTCCTCGTATTGACAACTGGAATGCAATTATCAAAATTTTGAGATTTATTAAAGGATCACCACGAAAAGGGTTAGTGCATGAGAACAGGGGGCATAAGGAGATTACTGCCTATACTAATGCAGATTGGGCTGGTTCTCCATGTGATAGGAGATCCACCTCAGGATATTGTGTTCTCTTTGGAGGAAATCTCATTTCATGGAAAAGCAAGAAACAAAATGTGGTTGCAAGGTCTAGTGCTGAAGCCGAGTATCAAGCTATGGCCCTCACTACATGTGAACTAATATGGCTAAAACAACTCATCAAATAATTAAAATTTTGTGAGGTTGGAACTATGAGATTGATTTGTGATAATCAAGCAGCTCTTCACATTGCATCCAATCCAGTCTTCCATGAACGAACAAAGCATATAGAGGTTGATTGCCATTTTATTCGTGAGAAGATTGTTTCTGGAAAAATTGTCACATCCTTTGTCAATTCAAATGATCAATTGGCTGATTTGCTCACCAAAGCTCTTCGAGGACCAAGGATTACTTATATATGTAACAAGCTGGATGCCTTTGATCTCTATGCTCCAACTTGAGGGGGAGTGTTGGAAATAGCTTATAATTAATGCTCTTGTTGGAATAAGAATAGGATTAATGTTCCGCTTTCCTAGTAGCATAGTTACAATGCATCTTTCATAGTTTCAATGCAGCTTAGTAAATAGAGTACTCTTGTGTAACCAAAAAAAATAGAGTACTCTTGTAAACTGTACTTAGTATTTATTAATCTTGTAATCTTTTTATGTATAAATACCATTCAGCTGTGTGTCTCTTCACTCAAGCATTTCACAAACTCTTTGTCTGCTTTATTTTCAACTCATCTGTTTATCTTGTGTCTCCTCATGTGTTTGGTTGTACCTATTTTGTCCATAATCTCAGTCCAAGGAAAGACAAGCTCATTGTCAAAGCTTTCAAGTGTCTCTTCATTGGATATTCTTGTCTTCAAAAAGGGTTCCACTGCTACTTTCCCGCATTAGGTCGATCTCATGTCTACTGATGTCACCTTCTTTGTTCAACAACCCTTCTCTAGGTCGATATCATTCTTCTTGTTTCCTTCCATCACCCTCCCACTCATTCCGATGGAGCGCCCAATCTTAATTCCGCCCATGGTCCTTCTTTTTCATTCATTTCCTACAAAAGTTCCTGATGAACACCGCCTTCGGCTGTCAAACCCTCTGCCATAGTCCCTACCCACGAAAGCACTATGGGGATCAAGGATAGCTTTTATCTGAAACAAGTTCTATGGGGACTGATTTGGCCACAAAAGCTCTTCGGGGACCAAGGCTACTTATATCTGCAACAAGCCAAATGCTTTCGATATCCACGCTCCAGCTTGAGGAGGAGTGTTGGAAATAGAATATAATTATTGTTCCACTAATTAGAGTCAATTGTATCTTAGAATTCATTGTATTCTTAGGATTCATCATATCTTGGGAATTAAAGCTAGAATTAATTCCCCCTTCTTGTAAATTGTGTTTATCATGTGTATAAATAGATTATCTGCTGAATGGATCATTCACTTCAGCATTTTCACAAATCCTTTTTTTCAACTACTTCAAGAGTTAAATTTTTGCAAGATAGGTTCAACGCAACTGATTTGTGATAATCAAGCAGCTTTGCCTATTCCCTCTAATCTCGTCTTTCATGAACGAACTAAACATATAGAAATCGATTGTCATTTCATTCGAGACAAGATTTTTTCAAAGGAGATCAGTACTGTATTTGTAAACTCCAATGATCAACTTGCAGATGTTTTACCCAAGTCTCTAGAGGTTCACGAATAACATACATATGTAACAAGCTTGGTGCCCATGATATCTATACACCAGCTTGAGGGGGAGTGTTGATATATTTTGTAAAAATATATTCTTTATTGATATGTCAAATAACATCATGTGAGTACAACTTATATAGAAGAAAATAGAGAATCTGTTTCCTTAATCATAGGAAATCAGAATCCCATAGAATCATAAAGGATTAAAGAAATAAAACAAAAAGGATATGATAGAGAGTTAAATCCCATGGAATCAGGATTAACTAATTCTATCCTATCCTAGGATCTTAACTTCCTATTTTATTCTGAATCATAGAATCCTAACATTCCTAAAATATCCAAACTCCCCCTCAAATTGGTGCAAAGATATTTATCATGTCGAACTTGGAGACTTGATGTTCGAAGGGCTGTCTTAGCAGGCCCTTTGTTAGGATGTCTGCAATTTGCTGAGTGGTAGGGACGAAGGGAATACAAATTACTCCTTCTTCAAGCTTCACTTTGATGAAGTGTTTGTCAATTTCAATATGTTTCGTCCTGTCATGTAAAACTGGGTTATGGGCAATGCTTATAGCAGCCTTGTTAACACAAAACAACTGCATAGGAAGAATTATTGGTCTTTCAAGCTCTTCTAGAACATGTTTCAGCCATAAAACCTCACATACTACTTGAGCCATTGATCTAAATTCTGCTTCAGCACTACTCCTAGCTACAACATTTTGTTTTTTTGCTTATCCATGTAACAAGATCATCCCATAAAAAGGTACAATACCCCGAGGTTGACCTTCTATCAGTAATCGAACCTGCCCAATCAGCACCAGTATATACCTCAATCCCTCTCTTCTCATGTTTTCCAAAGACTAGACCTTTCCCTGGTTTGCCTTTGAGATACCTAAGGATTTTGTATACAACTTCAAGGTGTTCTTCATAAGGAGAATGCATAAATTGACATACCATGCTAACAGCGAAAACGATGTCAGGGCGTGTATGGGACAAGTAGATAAGTTTCCCGACCAGCCTTTGATACCTACCTCGGTCTACTGGAACACCATCTTTGACATCTCGAAGTTTAGTCTTGACTTCAATAGGAGTGTCTGAAGGCTTGCAACCACTCATTCCAGTTTCATTCCAGTTTCCTTTGTGACACCACTATCCCCCTCTTTGACCTTGCCACTTCCATTCCAAGGAAATACTGAAGTTGTCCAAGATCTTTAACTTCAAATTACTTGGCTAGACTGTGCTTCAAAATGCTCATTTCAGTCATATCATCTCCTGTCAGTATTATGTCATCTACGTAGACAATTAAAATTGACACTTTGCCTTCAATAGGTTTTTTTTATGAATAGGGTGTGATCGGACTAACCTTGATTATAACCCAAGCCTTTTACAAACCTTATGAATCTTTCAAACTAGGCCCTAGGGGATTATTTGAGGCCATACAAGGAGTTTTTTAGCTTGCATACCTTGTTCCCAATTTTTTCAGTAAATCCGGGTGGCGGTTCCATGTAGACTTCTTCCTCTAACTCTCCATTCAGAAAAGCATTTTTGACATCTAACTAAGTTAGAGGCTAGTCAAGGTTGGCAGCAACCGAAAGAAGCACTCGATCTGTGTTAAGCTTCGCCACTGGAGAAAAGGTTTCAGAATAATCTACTCCATATGTCAATAAAAGTGATAAACCGTTTTCCAGAAATAGTTTTTATCCGAGAGGGACCCCATATATCACTATGAATCATAGTGAATGGGGCAGATGTTTTGGTGGGGTTGAGGGGGGAAAGCAGTAGGGTGATGTTTTGCTAATTCACAAGATTCACATTTAAAAGATAACTAATTTTTATTCATAAATAACAGAGGAAACAGATGTCTTAAATATTGGACATTAGGATGTCCTAATCGATATTGCCATAACATGATGCCTTTATTAGACACAGAAACAGAATTGAAACAAGTGTCTTTATTATATGAGGAAAAAAATTGGGAAACACTAGTCATATGACCGATGGCACCTGAATCTAATATCCAAGGGCCATTAGACCTTTTACACGCAACAGTAGTAATAAAATGATTACCTGACTGGCCTACAGAGCAAGATGGATTAGAATTTCCTACAGAATGAGATTGGCAAAGTTTGGATAAGTGCTCTAATTGTGCCTTTGTGAAGGGAAGAGATTCTGAAGAAGACAGTTGCTTTGGATCAGCTTTGCTTGATTGAAAGGCATGAGTGTCCCCCCCCCCCCCAAAAATTTGTTATTAGTATTCTTCTTTCCAGCATGTTTCTCTTGTGTGCCAAGGCCGTTTACAGTGGTCACACCAAAGTTTCTGCTTTCCTCTTCGCCTATCACCTTCATAGTCTCCTCCTCGGGCTACAAGTGCTGATCCTTTCATGATCATTTTTCAGCACCACTTGCCTCATAGCCTCTTCTCTTTGTACTTCAGAAAACATCTCTCAAATGGATGGCATAGGTTTTCTTCCCGAGATACGTCCTCGAACTTCATCAAGGTCTTTGTTCATCCCTGCTAGGAAGACAAATACTCTCCCTCTTTCAACTTTTTTCTTGTAGCGAGCACTGTCCCTACTACTTTCCCATTCTTCTTCTTCAAACATATCTAGTTCTTGCCATATAGTTATCATCTCATTATAATAAAATGTTACCTCACGTTCACCTTTTAATATTTTCCATATTCAGGTGGTCAATTCAAACAGTTGTGAGTGATTATCCAGGTTTGAGTATGTTTCCATCACAGCATCCCATACATCACGAGCTGTTGGTAAGAACATAAAAGGATTACCAATTATCGGGTCCATAGAATTGATAAGCCATGCGATAACCATAGAATTTTCAGACCGCCATTGCCTGTATTTTGGATCACTGTTGGCTGGAGCTATCACCTCTCCATTCAAGTAGCCAAGCTTCCCCTTGCCATCAATAACCAATTGTACAGACTTGGACCACTCAAGATAATTTTCCATTCAATTTGTGAATGGTAATTTGAAGAAAGTGATCACTGACAGATATCGGTGCTGGCTGAGTGTGATGCTGAGCACCATAGTCTGAGGGTGTCGCACCGCTGTGAGGGGTCGCAGTGGGCTGAATTGGAATCTCCCCCGTAGGTTGCTGTGCGTCGCTTTCTGGACAGACGACACCACTGCTACGGACAGAGGGGGCCGAAGTAGAACCCATCATGGCAGCCTTGTAATTCATCGAACCCTAAGGCTTACTTATACCATGTAGAAATATATTCTTTATTGATAAGTCTAATAACATTAGATGAGTACAACTTAAATAGAAGAAAATAGAGAATCTATTTCCTTAATCATAGGAAATCAAAATCCTATAGAATCATAAAAGATTAAACAAATAAAACAAAAAAGATATGATAGAGAGTGAAATCCCATGGAATCGAGATTAACTAATTCTATCCTATCCAAGGATCTTAACTTCCTATTTTATTCTGAATCATAAAATCCAAACATTCCTAAAATATCCACATATTTTGACATGGTTTAGGTATGTTATGATATGCATTAGATTAAGTGTTGATTATGATCTGATTTAGTTTCCCGGTTTCCTTATTTTATTTTAGTTGTAAATAGATGATATGGTAAATCCCTAAAATCAAGGGATTTGATATTGTACACGTGTAAATCATTAATACACACACACACACACACACACACACACACATATATATATATATATTCAGAGGCTGAAAGTGTTTCTCCCAGGCTATTCAAGCATCATAAGTGACGTGTCCTCACACACCTCAACAAGATGGGTTGTTGAGCGCAAACCTCATCATCTCATTGAGACCGCTCGTACTATCTTGTTACATTCTAATGTACCCTTAAAATTTTGGAGTGATGTTCTCACTTCAAGTTATTTAATCAATCGCATGCCATCTTTGATTCTAAATAACCAAGTTCCTCACTCTCTTCTGTATCCTCAGGCACCCCTTTACATTGTTCCCCTCGTGTATTTAGTTCCACTTGTTTTGTCCTTAATGTTGCTCCCGGTCTAGATAAACTTGTTACCCGTGCAATTAAGTGTGTCCTTGGTTACTCTTTGGTTCAAAAGGGGTACAAGTGTTATTTTCCGTCCACAAATCATTCTTACATCTCCACAGATGTCACCTTTTTCGAGAATACACCTTATTTTGCCTCAATGGTCATGTCGGAATCTAATTCTCAGGTATTACCTATACCTTTCTTCGACTCGTCTCTATTCCTCCTGTGCCATAGCTTCCCCACCGTCGTCCACATCCTACGACTCCGAAGGCTGCCCCTGTTGTAGGCACCAGTGGCTCACCTTTTGCTACTCCATCTCCACCGTTTCCGGCCTAACCTAAGTCTTCCACTGACTTTCCCATGGCTCTTCACAAAGGTACTCGTTCTTCTCGTAACCCTCATCCTATTTATAATTTTTTGAGTTATCATCGTTTATCTTCTTCCCATTATGCCTTTGTCTCTACATTGTCGTCCATTTCTATTCCTAAAACTGTTCAGGAAGCACTATCCCATCCAGGATGGTACAAGCTGTGATTGATGAGATGACAACCTTGGACTCTAACCATACATGGACTCACCATACATGGACTCTTGTTCCCTCCCCTCCTCTGAAGTCTACCGTTGCTTGCCGCTGGGTTTTTACAGTCAAGGTTGGTCCCGATGGGATGATGGATCGCTTGAAGGCTCGTCTTGTGGCCAAATGATACACTCAAATCTATGATCTTGATTATGATCATACATTCTCTCTTGTTGCTAAAATGGTCTAAATTGTCACTTTTTATCACTGGTTGTCATGTACATTAAAAATGCCTTTTTACATGGCGACTTGGAGTAGGAGATTTACATGGAGCAACCATCTAGTTTTATTGCTCAAGGGGAGTCAAGTCTTGTTTGCAAACTACATAAGCAAAGTCATACAACAGCTTGGTATGATTCGCAGTGAGGTAAACCACTTTATGTTCTATAAACATTCATCGTCGAAGACGGTCATTTATCTTATGGTCTATGTGAATGATATTATAGTCATAGGTGATGATCATGAAAGGGTCACAAGATTAAAACAAAATACGTTTCATTGGGGTAAATCTCATTTCTTGGAATAGTAAAACGCAGAATGTAGTTGCAAGATCGAGTGCAGAAGCAGAATATCGAGTCATGGCTCTCACTACATGTGAACTTATATGGCTAAAACATTTACTTCAAGAGTTAAAGCTTTGCGAGATAGCAACTAATTTGTGATAATCAAGTAGCTTTGCACATTGTTTCAAATCCTGACTTTCATGAACGAACTAAACATATAGAGACTGATTGTCATTTCATTCGTGAGAAGATTCTTTCAAAGGAGATCAACACTTCATTTGTCAACTCTGATGATCAACTTGCAAATGTTTTTACCAAATCTCTGCGGGGTTCGTGGATAACATACATATGGAAGAAGCTTGGTGCTTAGGACATCTATGCACCAACTTGAGGGGAAGTGTTGATATGCTTTAATTTAGGTGTTGATATGATTTGATTTACTTTCCTGGTTTCACTGATTTAGTTGTAAATAGATTATATGGTGAATCCTTAAAATCAAGGGATTTTATAATGTATACTTCTAATCTATCATTATATGTATATTCATAAGGCTGAGAGGGTTTCTCTCCAGCTGTTCCAGCATCTTAAGAGTATATAATTCCAAGAGTGTTGAGTGCAATTCACACAGGCAAATGCAAACACTTTGACATGGTATCTGAGCCATCTTTCTAGACTTCGGCAGTCACGTTTTTTCTGGGTCCAGGGTTATATTTGTCGTGTTTGGCATCAGTTCTGGAATTATTTTCCAGATTTCGGTTTCTGGTTATCTTTACAGATTTTTTAATTATTTTTTTTTTTTTTTGGTTTTCTGGTTCACAACACAACAGAAAATTTGTGTTCGCTTCAGTGGGAAGAACTATTCCGCCTGGGAGTTTCAATTCAAAATGTACGCCAAAGGCAAAGGATTATGGGGTCATCTCTCTGGTTCATCTGTTGCACCCAATTAGAAGACTAAGCTTGTAATGTGTTTGGAATGGCGGTGGATGTGCAAAAATCACGTCCTGGATGTGATTTTATTGAAGCAACAAATTGTAGCTTATGCTACATTGACGCACGTTTGCTAAGGTTCAACGTGTTTGCAAACACGTTATTGATAAAAGGGAAACTCAAGATGCACATATTATTTCCAGGATTCTGGAATCTATTAAGCCACACATGATCAACATTTTGCGCTCTTTTACGACAGCCAAGGAGATGTGAGACTACTTGAAATGCATCTGTAACCAAGATAACAATGGAAAGTGTTTTCAATTAGAAGTGGACATTGCAAATTACAACCAAGGCACGCTCTTTATTGAAGAATACTATTATGGTTTTCTCAACTTGTGGACCAAGCATCCAGCCATTATTCATGCTAAAGTCCCAAAAGAAGTGTTGTCTGTTGTTCAAGAAGTTAATGATGCTAGTCGACGGGATCCATTTCTCGTGAAACTCATACCAGATTTTGAGGTTACAAGGGCTTCTCTATTAACTCGAGGAGCTATGGCACAAGACAAATTCCTTCAGAAGCTGTCACAGTTGCCTACGCTGCTCAAGGGAAGGGAAAAGGAAGAGATATGAAGCAGGTTCAATGCTATTCCTGCAAGAAATTTGGTCATCTTGCTTGAAAATCCACCAGGAAATTTCATAACAATTGTAAACAGTGTGGTCATATTATTGAGGAATGTCCTACCAACACGTTTCAAGCAATGATCCATCCCTCTTCTTTTACAGGAACGACAAGTCAATCTTCCATAATAGCACTTCCCGCTGTCTCTACCCAAGTTGACCTAACTCCGGATAAGGTACAACAGATGATAACTTCCGCATTCTTTGCCTTGGGCATTCCAGGTAAGACTAAAAATTCGATTCAACCTTGGTTTATTGATTCTGGAATCTGGAGCTTCGAATATATGACCGGTACTTCTAATTCTTTAAATAATGCTCGACTATATTCTGGTGCACAAAATATTCAAATTGTGAATGGTAGTACTCTCCCTATTGTTGTTTGGGATATTGATTCATCCTTTCGTAATGTGTTTGTGTCCCATGGACTTCCCTCTCGTTTAATTTCGGTTGGTCAATTGATAGATAACAATTTTGACGTGCTTTTTTCTCGTGGTGGTTGTCTTGTGTAGGATAAGAGTCAGGGAAAGTGATCACGAGAGGGGCCTAAAGTTGGCAGATTGTTTCCTCTACACTTTACTATTCCTAGTTGTTGTAATATATCGGAAGAATATCTTTCGATATTCTCTTTTTATTTGTACAAATTCTTTTTTATTCTTTTCATTATTAGGACAGATTTTACAATCTTATTTTTAGGTTAACATTTAATGTTATTAGCCTATATAATGTAACCTTTGTTGTACACAAATATTCAAGGAATAATATTACAGAATTCAGAATTCCTTCTTTCTATATGGTATCAGCAGCCTAGGGGGTCCTAAGTTTCCTTTTTTTTCCGAGCAGCCTTATTGCTGTCTCCTTGCAGCCTTATTGCTGCCTACTGCCTTATTGCAGCGTTTTTTCAAACCCGAAATCACAGAATCAACAGCTTGCCACCCCCCGTCGCGGCCGATCACCACACCGCCACCCAGGGTCTGCTCGCCGTCCAGCCACCGAAAAATCAGTCCCAGAACTACGGTCACGCGCCTCCAAGCTCTCCGCGGGTGAGACCCACGCGCTGCCGCTCCACCTGCGCGTGACAACGCGTCCGGCCGCCGTTTCCACCGCCGCTTCCACGTTCTGCTCGACTTTTCCCTGCGGTCCTTTCTAGTGTTTTGGGTCCTTCCAGAATGTCAGAAACCGAGACAACCCAGTCCTCCATCATCACTATGACTCCTCCGACAACCATTCCGGCTCTCAATCCGAATGATCTTCCTGTTTTGCGCTCTTCCTATCATCTCAATGGCAAGAACTATCTTCAATGGGCTCAGGTTATTCGCACTACTCTCAAAGGTCATAGGAAGTTAACACATATTGTGGGGGATGCTCCGAAGAAAGATGACCCGCATTTTGGAGTGTGGGATAATAAAGATTCTCTAATCATGACTTGGCTTTGGAACTCAATGACTTCGGATATCAGTAAGAACTGTATGTTTTTTAGTTCTGCACGTGAAATTTGGAATACTTTGTGTCAAACTTATTCTATGAAACAGGATATTTCTGCGTGTTATGAATTAGAAAATACTATTTTCAATACCAAGCAAGGAATACTTACTGTGACTGATTATTATCGGAGTCTCACTGGTTTATGGATTGAGCTAGACCAGAATCAGAGTTTAAAGAAGCAGTGCACCGAAGATTCCACTACTTTACAAAAGTTTATTGAGCATGGACGAGTCTTTAAATTTCTCTCTGGGTTGAACTCTGAGTATGATCCTATTCGGGTTTAGATTTTGGGGAAGGACAAGTTTACCTTCTCTCTCTGAAGTTTTTCACACTGTTCGGGGGGAAGAGAGCCGTTGGGCAGTGATGTTAAATACTGATAATGGTAATTCCAGTGATGGTTCCGCTTTGGCTACTTGCAAGGGTCCTACACGTGGGTTATCATCTGGAAAGCCTGGTTCCTCCTCCTCCTCCTCCTGGAAGCCTTCCACCAAAGCTAATCGTGAAGAACGGTGGTGCACTCATTGCCAGAAATCTGGTCACACTAAGGACACTTGTTTTAAACTCCATGGCAGGAACAAGGTTCTTGGTCATTTCGGGGGTGTTAAAGGCCGTCACCAACGACAGCTTCATCAAACAGTATCAGACTTGTTTAGTGAGGGTGAAGAGGTACCTGCACCACCACCTGGGGAGTAAACCTTTTGGCACTTGTTCTCTAGTCATGACTGGTAAGAATTAAAGTTCATTATCTTTTAATGTTTCTAGTACTGTATCTGAGGATCTCTGGATTATTGACTCTGGTGCAGCTGATCATATGACCCCTCACCCCTCATATTTTTCAACTCACTCTAAGTTGTCTGGTAAGCATCACATCACCGTTGCTAGTGGATCCCATGTCCCTGTTTCAAGATGTGGTACACTTTCACTTTAACCTTTCCTTCCCTTACATAATGTGCTACATGTCCTTAAATTGTCCAATAACCTTATTTCTATTTACAAGTGTTGCGAGTCTCACATCGGGTGATTAACGAACCTGACTGTTACTTATATAGCTAGATAGACCATCCCCTCATAAGCTGGTTTTTGAGGGAACCATTCGGATGCCTGAATTCTTCACATGGTATCAAGAGCAGGAAAGACCTAGGGTATTGTTTCTGCATTCTATCCCAAAATCATGTCCGAGATCTCATCTGAATCTGATCCTCAGCCAACCCAACCTCCTCAAATTGCCTGGAACCTTTCTGAAAATCACCCTATTCAGATCACTACAATTCGGCTGAATGGGGAAAATTTTCTTCGATGGTCACAGTCCGTCCGCATGTATCTCAGGGGGAGAGGGAAGATTGGCTACATCACAGGAGATAAGATGAAGCCAGACGAGAAGGATACAACGGCGTATGATACCTGGGATGCAGAAAATTCCATGGTCATGACCTGGCTGGTCAATTATGGGACATGGAGTTATGGGACAATGTCTCACAAATGTACTCCGATTTACATAACCAATCCCAAGTGTACGAGTTAACTCTCCAACTTGGAGGAATTCGCCAAGGTGAGGATTCTGTGACAAAGTATTTTAACTGTCTTAAGCAGTTTTGGCAGGATCTGGACTTATTCAATGACTATGAATGGAGATCACCCGCTGACTGCAAGCATTATAACAAGATGGTGGACATTAGCCGTGTCTTCAAGTTTCTTGCAGGCTTGAATGTTGAATTTGATGAGGTTCGTGGTCGAATTCTTGGAAGAAATCCAATACCTCCAATTGGTGAAGTTTTTGCAGAAGTTCGTAGAGAAGAAAGCCGAAGACAAGTGATGCTTGGAAAAAGGGTGCCTGGTATCACCAAACCTGTAGAAGGATCAGCCCTTGCTATTCCTGAGGCTCAAATCAGCCGAAAATCCTTTCAAAACCCAAGGGGTATTGACAAGAACAACCTGTATTGTGACCACTGTGGAAAAACTCGTCATACTCGGGAAAATTGCTATAAACTACGTGGTATCAGAGCCACGTTCTGCCCGGTGGTGTGTATAGTGTTGCCAGCCCTCGCTTGTGGTGACAAACCCAGGCTCGAGGGGGCGTGTTACGAGTCCCACATCGGGTGGTTAAAAAAACCTTACCGTTGCTTATATAGCTAGGTAGACCATCCCTTCATAAGCTGGTTTTTGAGGGGACCATTCGGATGCCTGAATTCTTCACAATAAGCTTACTAGAGACTTAAACTATACAGTAACCTTCTTTCCCTCTCATTGTGTGTTTCAGGATCTTGCCACGGGGAGGACGATTGGGGTTGCTAAGGATTAAGGCGGGTTATATGTTCTACATCGGACTCATGGTAGTACCAGACAGAAGATGCCCACTTCCTGTCATCAGACAAGTTCAAATTCCACTGCTTCTCAGATATGGCTTAAACACAAATGTCTTGGTCATCCTCCATTTAGTATTCTTAAGTCGTTATTTCCCCTTTTGTTTAAGAAAGAGTTAATTGAGTCTTTTCATTGTGATGTTTGTCAATTTGCAAAGCACCATCGTACAACTTTTCTTCCTAGTAATAATAAAAGTGTTGCACCATTTGATCTTATTCATTCTGATGTGTGGGGACCTTCCTCTACTATGAATTTATCTGGTGCAAAATGGTTTGTTTCCTTCATTGATGACTGCACTCGAGTTACATGAACTTTTACCGAATGATTCAAACTCGGTTTGGGAAAACCATTAAACGGCTACGTTCTAATAATGGAAAAGAGTATGTTAATCAAAAAAATTCTAATTTTTTCAAAGAACATGGTGTTTTGCATGAGTTGACTTGTGTCGATACCCCTCAACAAAACGGGGTTGCGGAAAGGAAGAACCGTCATCTTCTAGAGATTGCACGAGCTCTGCTCTTCCAAATGTTTGTCCCTAAGTCATATTGGGGGGAAGCTATTTTAACGGCCACATACTTGATGAACAGGTTGCCCTCCCGTATCTTGGATGGTCTTAGCCCTGTGCAACTCATGAAATCTTTCTTCCCTTCCGTTCCTACAATGAGAAGTCTCTCGTGTCGTGTCTTTGGTTGTGTTGCATTTGTTCATGTTCACAATCAACACCGTAGTAAACTGGATCCTAGGGCTGTTAAATGCATCTTCGTAGGGTACGCACCAGACAAAAAAGAATACAAATGTTATCATCCTCAAAGTCGTCGTGTCTATATCTCCATGGATGTAACTTTTCATGAATCCGAGTCTTATTACCTCAGTCCTCAGCTTTAGGGGGAGAATGGTCAAGATGCTGAGTCTCTTGAGTCACCTTTTGTTCCTCTATTGGCTGAACCTATTGAGTCATTTGTTCCTCCTCTTATGAAGGAAGTGGCATCATCTTCTGGTACTTCTGAGACACCTCCAATAAATGAGGAAAATAATTTAGACCAATACCAGATGACGTATCAACGAAAAAAACCTGACCTGGTCCAACAACAACTTCAACCGCCTAAACCGGAAGTAAATATTCCTGACTCTGAACCTTTGAACAGTCCTTTACATAATACTTGTGAACCTAACCCTGATGACTTGCCAATAGCCTTGAGAAAAGCCAGAAGAACTTGTGCCAAGTACCCTATATCATAGTTTGTGTCCACAAAAAACCTATCAGTACAGCATCAGAGCTTTATTTCAGCAATTGATTCTATCAGAGTCCCTACTTCAGTACAAGAAGCTTTAATGGATAGAAACTGGGTTCAAGCCATGCATGAAGAGATGAGTGCTTTGAACGCGAATGAGACTTGGGAAATTGTTGAGAAACCGAAGGACAAAAGGATAGTCGGATGCAAATGGATTTACACAGTGAAATATCGGTCTGATGGTGCTCTGGACCGGTATAAAGCAAGGCTGGTTACAAAGGGGTACACTCAGACTTACGGAATTGATTATGAGGAGACATTTGCCCCAGTAGCAAAGATGAACACAGTCAGGATTATACTTTCCTTGTCGGCACACTTCGGTTGGGACTTGTACCAATTTGATGTTAAAAATGCATTTCTCCATGGGAACTTGGAAGAGGAGGTATATATGGACATTCCACCAGGATATGATCTTACTGGTGGAGAGAATATGGTGTGCAAGTTACAGAAAGCCTTATATGGACTCAAACAGTCTCCTCGTGCTTGGTTCGGGAGGTTCACCAATGTTATGGTGTCCATAGGTTATAGATAGAGCCAAGGAGATCATATCCTCTTTATAAAACATTCCCAGGAAGGCAAGCTTACACTCCGTCTGGTCTATGTTGATGGCATGATCATTGTTGGTGATGATGAGGTTGAGAAACAGGTTCTAAGAGAAAAATTAGTTGCACAGTTCAAAATGAAGGACTTAGGGAAGCTTAAGTACTTCCTTGGGATAGAGGTTGCGTACTGCAAACAAGGCATCTTTATTTCTCAGAGAAAATATGTCCTGGATCTCCTTAAAGAGACAGGAAAACTGGGTTGCAAAACCACAGGGACACATATTGAACAGAATCACAAGATTAGAAGCAATTAAGAGAGCCCAAGGATTGAAAGGACCCAGTATCAGAGACTTGTGGGAAAACTCATATATTTCTCCCATACCAGACCAGACATAGCCTATGCTATCA
Source organism: Ammopiptanthus mongolicus (assembly GCA_039655645.1). NCBI lineage: Eukaryota > Viridiplantae > Streptophyta > Magnoliopsida > Fabales > Fabaceae > Ammopiptanthus > Ammopiptanthus mongolicus. The sequence continues at coordinate 15,435,068 of CM077343.1, read as the reverse complement.
GTGTGGTTAGTCAATTTATGCATGATCCACGTGAGAGACATATGCAAGCAGTGAATAGAATCCTCCAATATTTGAAGACAAGTCCAGGAAAGGGATTATTATTCAAAAAGGGGAAAGTTTGTCCATAGAAACCTATAAAGATGCAGATTATGCAGGGTCAATTGTAGACAGGCGATCCACCTCAAGGTACTGCATATTTTTGGGAGGAAATTTGGTGACTTGGAGAAGTAAGAAGCAAAATGTAGTTGCAAGATCTAGTGCCGAAGCAAAGTTTCAAGCCATGACTCAAGGAATTTGTGAATCGCTATGGATGAGAATCATACTTGATGATCTTAGAATAAAGTATGACGCTCCTATGAGATTACTTTGTGACAACAAGCCTGCCATTAGTATTGCTCACAACCCAATTCAGCATGATAAGACGAAGCACATAGAGATAGACAGACACTTTATCAAGGAAAAGTTAGATAATGGTCTTATAGTTGCTGAGTACGTCCCTCAGAGTTCCAATTAGCTGATGTCTTCACCAAGGGACTTCCCACAGAGCGGTTTCATGGTCTTACTTGCAAGCTGGGAATGATAGATATCCATTCACCAGCTTGAGGGGGAGTGTTGTAATATATCTTCCGATATTCACTTTTTATTTGTGCAAATTCTTTTTTATTCTTTTCATTATTAGGACAGATTTTACGCTCTTATTTTTAGGTTAACATTTAATGTTATTAGCCTATATAATGTAACCTCTGTTGCACACAAATATTCAAGGAATAATATTACAGAATTCAGAATTCCTTCTTTCTATACTAGCCTTTTTTTTCACTTGTACCTTTGTAACAAATCAAAGTGCAGTCTGTCATAAACATTGCGATCATCCAAACTAACTTGTTTTGTCACATCCATTGAAACATGGATTTTTGGGTAATAAAACCCATTCTTTATCTTTTGATTGTTCCATATATATAAGTTTGCAAAAAAACAAAACTCAACCATTCTCTTAACATGGTAAACGTGCAGCCAAACATTTCGAAATTATTCATAGTGATGTATGAGGTGTTACTCATGTTATATCTCATGCCAACTATAAATAAATTTTGTGAATTTTATTGATCACTGTAGTCAGTTTACTTGGAAATATTATCTTCGCTCCAAAGCTGAGGTTTTTTCTGTTTTCAGAGATTCCTCACCTATGTCGAAACTCAATTTTCTATTGGTCATAATATTTTACGTTCTGATTACATTGGACAATATATGTCTAATGAATTTTAGGCATTCTTATAGCATAAAGGTATTATTTCTCAGAATTCTTGTCTGTATATGCCTCAACATAATGGAGTTGCTAAGCGTAAAAATCCCCACTTGTTGGATGTCACTCCTACTTTGCTGCGTGAATCCTCTGTTTCACCTTGGCTTTGGGTTGAGGTTTTGTCCACTGCTGTCTACTTGATTAATCGTCTTCCTTCTCAGGTTTTAGACTTTGATTCACCTTTTTCCGGCCTATATCACACGCCTCCCAGTTATCGTACTCTTCATACTTTCGGTTGTGTTTGTTTTGTTCGCTTACCACCTATTGAACGTCACAAACTTGGTGCTCAAGCAATTCAGTGTGCGTTTATAGGATACAGTAACACTCAAAAAGGCTACCTGTTATGATGCTACTGCTAATCGTCTTTGTATTTCTCGAAATGTAATTTTCTTTGAAAATCAATATTTTTTCTCACCCTATGTCATCTCTCCTACTACAGTTGCTAAGCTTCCTACCTTTGACATCTCTTGTCCTATTGAGCGTTTCAAATGAGGTACTGTGTTTACGAGATGTCGCTCATGTTTACCCCTACCCATGATGACCCTCCACCGGAACCTATACCTTCGCCACCTCGAAGACTTGCTCAAGTCTCTCATCCCTAGGTGCTTGTCTGGTTAAGATTTTGGCCACAACCCAAACGTGATTCTAGGTGCAGTGAAAGTGATTTTGGGATTCTGAAGATGTTTGTTTACAAAATTGTGTCCAAAAAAATCGATTTTGTCTACTGTTGTCTATTTTAACATCAATTCTTTTAAAATCAGTTCTATCAAAATCTAAAACAAACGGACCCCAAATAGGTATGGATTTCCACATACATCCCTTAATGTGACTTTATCTAGCATTCATGTTCCTACTTATTATTCTCAAGAAGCTAAGCAAGCACATTGGGAACAAGCCATGCAACCTGAGCTCTAGGGTCTTCAAGAGAATATTATTCCATGCCCATCTGGTGTTAAACCCATTGGTTGTCAGTGGGTATATTCTGTAAAGCTTAATTCGGATGGTTCACTTGACAAATATAAGGCTCGATCAGTTGCTCTTGGCAACAAACAAGAATATGGGATTGATTATGATGAGACATTTGCTCCAATGGCTAAAATGACTATCATACAGACCATTCTTGCTATTGCTGCTTCAAAGGGTTAGTCCCACCACAAGCACGACAATCTAAAGGAAGAAATCTTTATGACTCCTCCTCTAGGCTTATTTTCTTCTACCTCCACGGCTCCACCAATGTGTGCATACTGAGGCATTCTCTTTAGTCTTTAAAGGTTGAAACTGGCTCCTCGGCATGGTTAGAGAAATTTCTCTCAACTTCTCTTGGTGTTTCTTTCACCCAAAGCCAGTATGACTCTTCCTTGGTTTTTCTTTCACCCAAAGCCAATATGACTCTTCCTTGTTCCTTCACAAAACTGAGAGTGGCCTTGTACTTCTTGTTTATGTTGATGATGTCATCACCGAAACCGATATTATCGTAATTCTACAGCTTATACAGCAGCTCTAAGCCTCGTTTCATTTGAAGGATCTCAATTCCCTCCACTATTTTTTAGGCATTGAAGTACGATCAGACTCACGGGGTACTTTTTCCATCCACAAAAATATACCAAAAACTTGATCTCTTTGCCTAGCCTTCAATCAGTTTCTTCTGTTGACATTCAACAAATGAGTCAGTTTATGCACACTCCTCTACATCTTCATTTGGCTGTTGTTCATCGTATCATTCACTATAGTACATCCAGTCAAGGCTTAATTTTTTCCGGTTGAATCTTCCTTTCAATTTTGTTGGTTACAGTGATGCTAATTGGGCTAGTTGTCCGAACACTCGATGCTCTGTCATGGGTTGGTGTATTTTTCTAGGTAATAATGTCTTCAACCGAGTACGAATATCGCGCTATGTCCATTGCTTGTTCTGAGATCATTTGGCTTCGAGCTTCGTTAGATGAGCTTGGATTTCCTCAACCCGATCCCGCTCCTCTTTATGCCAATAATACTAGTGCTATTCAAATTACTGCTGATCCAATCTTTCATGAGCGCACCAAACACATTGAGATGGACCATTCATGAAGCATTTGGAAATCGTGTTATCTCGCTTACACACATCACCTCATATCTCCAACTGGTTGATGTTTTTACCAAGGCGATACCTTGGCCTCGTTATCAGTTTCTCATAGGCTAATTGATGCTCTTGATCAGCGGCATAAATTTGAAGGGGGTCTTTGGTCGGTTGTTAGTGGGTTGGAATTTACATAACATTAAATTGTTAGTGGGTTTGAATTTACATGGCATTGGAATGGTAAAGTGGAGAGAATAAGCAGGCATTATTGACCAGGAAAAAGCGCTACCGATACTAAGGTACACACACAATCATATTCATCTTTCCCATAGTATAACACGATGCATCAAAATAGTGATAGAACAATATTTCAAAATACTAGAGCTTCTCAGTGTGACCAAGGTGCTCGTGAATAGTAGAGAATAGCAGAGAAGAAAAAAGTTGTGTGATAAGAAAAGGAATAGCAGTCAATAAAAGCACATGTGGATGAAACTGCATACCAACACCTAGAGACGTTAAAGCCCTCTTTACTCCCCCAGAAAAGTTTATGGCATCAAACATGGCCATGGAATCATCAATAGAATCCCCTGGTTTTAACAACACAGATGCAAACTCATCATCCTTTGGATCGGGACGTTGGAATTGAAGTTCCATTGAAAATCCAGTTTCGTTATGTATTCTGATCAAAGGAGAAACCACAACGGACAAACCAACCTAATAAAATAATAAACACAAAATCATCATGGCATAAATAGATGCAGATAAGACAACCATTAGAAAGAATTTAGATCAAAATGGCCACCCTGAAGATTTAGTTTTAGACAGACTAGTGTTGTTTCCATGTAGTTGACATGAAAAATAATTTTACTTATTTAATTTAATAATTAACTAAAAGTAAGTTATAGAAATTATTATATATAATCATTTTCTAATATTATATTATTTATTATAATATTTATTTTTTACAATATTTAATTATTTAATTCTGTTTATTACTTTAAAATTTTAATTTTAGACCAAATTCAAATTTGCAACAGATGTATAAGTTATAAATGAAAAGAATTACTTACGTGCAGAACAATGATAATTGAATATTTACCTCTGAATTTCTAAAAACGCTAACTACAAGCATTGGCCCAGGGAAACTTATTGAACCTGTTCAAGGAATGATGAAAAGGATAAGAACAGCCCTGCCAGAAATTGCATGATCTCAAGTATGCACACCTTAAATAAATCAACCACAAATATAAAGAACATACAACATCCTTAACCACCCAATTCCTCTAGCCATGGTTAAGAAACTGCATCATAATGAATAAATATGAAATATATTGTTTACCAATCATTCTTCTTCATGATCAAATAATCACACTGATATTTTTTAGAATTCAAGAATGCTGAGAAAACGAGAGAAAGTAAAGGAAAATTCAGAGAGAAAGAAAATAAAGGGAGAGGTACAGTTCCTAAAAAGTGTAACTGTAATTCACTAACTGAAACCTTGACAGGTTCTGATACATATATACATGCTTCAAGAGCAATAAGATCATAAGACATCATAACAGAATTTGAAGATTCGATTTGGAAATAAATTAGGAAGTTATTGTAAATAATTCTGTTATTATAGCAGATCAAGGTTGTCAAATCGCAATTCAAATCGTGAATCGCTAGGGTAATTTTTGAATCATGAATCGGAAATCGTATCGAATCGTAAGATTCATAAACATAATGAAAAATAGCTGGAAACATATCATTAAATGATGTATTATTTATATATGATTACTATATGAATAAAACAAACAAATTCATAAATCACAAGTTCATAATAAGTGCCGTTATCAACAGACTTAGCACTCATATCAGAGAAATAGAGGGATAATTTTCTGATATTCTTTTTATTTTTTTGGTCTTTTGTTTTAAAAACACTTAAGAAAGGATCTTAACCCACCCCGTATAGAAAACCAGGCCTAAAGTAAACCCATCCATAATGAACAAAACTGATCTAATTTTAAAATAAATTAAAAACAAAAATAATGAAAAAAGAAAAAAGGATCGTCACTTTGTAGAAGAGGGAGAAGAGATGTTGGCCTCTGTAACAAGCAAAGCGAGCCATCAGAGGAACCATCAATCGCGCCACCCAAGGCGACCCACCCAGCTTCGCAACCTGTAACCCGAATGCACAATCCCACAACCCCAGATTTTTCTGAGTTGAGACGGACCCGAGTTCGAAACAACGAACCCGATTGCACAACCCGTGAAACTACAACAGCGTGAATCGTTTTCCTTCCGGCGATTCACGACTCGGCACTGAATCGCACGATTCCGACGATTCATGGTGCGATTCCGGCGAATCTCCGATTCAAACACTAATTTGTATCGTTTTTCCACCGACTCGTATCGAACCGTACGATTCAAATCGTAAATCACACGATTTTGATAACCATTCTATTTTAGGAATTATTGTATGATATACTTTGATATCTTTTAGTATTCCCTTTATTTACTTGGCTGTTTATTCTCTTTAATTAGCTTAGCATAGGCGGATCATATCCTGATCTTTAGGTACCTGATTTAGGTCCTAAAATCATAGGAAAATATATCCTTTACCTGTATATATTCTGTACCCCCTACTGCAATGAAATTCAGAGAATTCAAATCACATGTACCTTTATGGTACCAGAGCTCTCTCAACACAAAAAACCTCCTACAAATCCCTGCCATGGCTTCCGAAAGCAGCAGCTCCTCCAAAGTCATCTCTCCTAGAGGAATTTGTCTCTCAATCCCATATGAAATGTGAGGGTTCTGTCATGCCCATCACAAGGCATAACTCAACGGCCAAAATTATCTTCACTGGTCCCAATCCGTTCTCATGTTTATCAGTGGTAAAGGAAAAGAATAAACCTCCCTCCAAGTCCGACCCTAAATACAAGCAACGGATGTCAGAGAACCACATGGTCATGTCGTGGTTGATCAACACTACGAACCTAACTTTATGTTTTGCTCAACTACAAAGGAAATCTAGGATGGTATCAAGGAAACCTACTCCGAGAATGAAAGGTATTCTCCACAATCTTCAACAAGGTGAAACATCAGTGACTCAATATTATAATGTTATCTCTCTTATTGGAACCAACTTGACATGTCTGAATTTGTTAGTTGGCACTGGCAAGATGATAAAAAGACAAATTACAATTGTGGAGAAGCAGAGAATCTTCAACTTTTGCTAGGTCTAAACAAGGAACTTAACGAAGTACGAGGAAGGATTCTTGGAACCAAGCCCTTGCCTTCCCTCCGAGAAGCTTTGGCAAAAGTTAGAAGAGATGAAAGAGAAATAAAAATCATGATTGGAATCAAGGAGTAAGGTGCAGGTCGATATATACATAAGGCAAGACTTGAACAGTATAAGGCAACTGGATATATACATTTAAATATCGGTCTAATGGCACACTTGACCAGTATAAGGCAAGACAGGTTGCAAAGGAGTACACTCAAACCTATGGAATTGACTATGAGAAAACATATGCTCCAGTTGCCAAGATGAACACATTAGGGACTTACTTTCTCTTGTTGCGCACTTAGGTTGGGAACTTCACCAGTTTGATGTGAAGAATGACTTTCTCCATGGTGACTTGGAAGAAGTCTATATGAGATTCCTCCAGGATATGACACATATGATTTAAGGAATAAGGTGTGCAGATTAAAGAAGGCCTTATATGGGTTGAAACAATCACCTCAGGTTTGGTTTTGGAGATTCACTAAGACATTGTTGTCCTTGGGATATAGGAAAGTCAAGGTGATCACACTCTCATGAAGGTAAACACACTATCCTATTAGTGTATGTGGACAATATCATTATATCAGGTGATGACATGAGTGAGAAACAACTTCCAATTTCTAAAGGAGAGACTAGCTGCTGAATTTGAAATGAAAAATCTTGGAAGGCTAAAATATTTTCTTGGGATTGAAGTTTCCTACTCCAAACAAGACATTTTTATTTCCCAAAGAAAATATGTCCTAGATCTTCTTAAAGAAACTAGGAAACTCAGACATAAGGTCACGAGTGCTCCCATTAAACAAAATCACCTGATGGGGAATCATGAAGAAAGTCTCAAGGTTGGCAGAACTCAATATCAGAGGTTGGTAGGAAAAAACGATATACCTAGCACATACCAGACCGGACTTAGCATATGCTATCCGTGTGATTAGCCAATTTATGCATGACCCAAGAGTGCGACACTTGCAGGTTGTGGATCGTATTCTGCAATATCTTAAAACCACACTTGAAAGAGGATTACTTTTCAAGAGGAATGAAAATCCGCCTATGGAAGTGTACACTGATGCAGATTATGGAGGTTCAGTTATTGATGGAAAGTCAACATCTATGTGCTATATGTTTCTTGGTGGAAACCTTGTAACATGGAGAAGTAAGAAACAGAATGTGATTGCTCGTTATATTGTAGAGGCTGAATTTCAAGCTATGCCACAAGGGGTTTGTGAGTTCAGTTGTGAAGGATGAAGATTGTACTTGATGACCTCAGAATAAAGTATGACGCTCCTATGAGATCGTTTTGTGATAACAAGTCAGCAATTGGTATTGCTCATAATTTAGTTCAACATGACAAAACCAAGCACATAGAGATAGACCAGCAATTTATCAAGGAAAAGCTAGACAATGGTCCGATCAACACAGCATATACCCCTTCGAGACATCAATCGGTAGAAGTGTTAACTAAAGGACTTCCCACGGAACGTGTTTAGGATCTTGCTAGCAAGCTGGAAATGATTGACATCCCTTCACCAGCTTGAGGGTGAGTGTTGAGATTTATTTCCCTTTATTGTTTTTAATGTACAGATTTCTTACCTTTATTATTATTTCACTTTTTAGTAGGACAAATTATTAGGGCAGAAATGTTGTTTGTAATGTAGTCGTATTCTAGGCATGTAGTTATTTGCTCATGTCTATATAATGTAAATCATTGTACTGAACATTCAAGAAATATTATTCAGATTAGTCTATCTTTTCAAGTGATACTCCTCAACAAAATGAGAGTGCAAAAAGGAAAAATCGTCATCTTCTTGAAGTTGCCCGTGCCCTTCTTTTTACAGTCAATCTACCCACTTGTATCTAGGGAGATGTTGTTCTTACTGCAGCCTATCTCATTAATAGGATGCCCTCGAGGGTCCTGCAATTCAGGAACCCCATTCAGGTCCTCCTTGACGCTTACCCCACAAATAGACTCATCTCTAGTCTACCTCTCAAAATCTTTGGTTGTTCAGCCTTTATTCACGTTCATTCTCATCTTAGGAGCAAACTTGATCCAAAGGCAATCAAATGTGTATTCCTTGGGTATTCTACAACTCAAAATGGGTATAAATGCTATTCCTTTTTTTGAGTTTTGCTATGTTCTGTTGTAATCCTTTGGCAATGCCTATCTCACAATGCACCTTTACAAGGACGCCTCTCCTGTAATCAGCATTGTTCAAAACCTGACCAGTTCTGTCTGATCCAACCAGTTCCTCCTGATCCAACATCTCCGAACAGTTCAGCCTGATCCATCATCTCTGATAAGTTCTACCTCAGTTTTCAGCCTGGAAGATTGGATCCGTTTTCCAGCCTAGAAGATTGGCTTCGTTCCAGCCTGAGTTTATGCAGTTTAGTTGTGTTACAAATGCAGTTTGGTTCCATCACAAATACAATTTAACCTTTCTTGTGTTGTAGGCCCTTACAACAGCTCCCTTACTATTGTGCTTTTTCCAAGATCTCGAAGTTGCCTTATTGGACTATTTTTATGTTTATTTTTATTTTGGTGCCTTTGATTATAACAAGCTAAAGTGTTGGAAAAGCCGCCTTAATTGCGCTCCACCCCTAGCCACTTAATTGCGGCATTTTTGGGTTGCCTTCGTTGCAGCCTCCAGCACCTTCATTGTGCTGAGTGTGAGGGGACGTGTTTTGTCCCACATCGCCTGGAGATATGACCTAAGTAGTGCTTATAAGGTTTGGGCAGTCCTCACCTTACAAACTAGTTTTGTGGGGTTCAGTTAGGCCCAAGCCCAAATTCTAACATGGTATCAGAGTCCATGCTAGATCCGTTGTTGGGCCGCCCGCATCATCCATGCTCCACGTGCAAAACCCTGGGTGTGAGGGGTAGTGTTGGAAAACTGCCTTAATTGCTGCCACTTTGGGTTGCCTTCATTGCAGATTCCAGCACCTTCATTGTGCTAGGTGTGAGAGAGTGTGTCTAGTCCCACATCGCCTAAAGATATGGCCTAAGTAGTGCTTATAAGGCTTGGGCAGTCCCCACTTTACATGCCTGTTTTGTCGGGTTGAGTTAAGCCCAAGCCGAAATTTTGAGATGGTATCAGAGTCTATCCTAGATTCGTTGTGAGGCCACCCGCATCGTCCATGTTCCAAGTGCAATGCCCTGAGCATGAGAGAGTGTGTTACAAAAACCGTCTTAATTGCGGTCCGCCCCTAGCTGCTTAATTGCGGCAACTTTGGGCTGCCTTCATTGTGCTGGGTGTGAGGGGATGTGTTTAGTCCCACATTGCCTAGAGATATGGCCTAAGTAGTGCATATAAGGCTTTGGAAATCCTCACCTTACAAGCCAGGTTTGCAGGGTTGAATTAGGTCCAAGCCCAAATTCTAAGATAAAGCTTATGGGGAATGTTAAAATATATTCGAAATATCTTGAAAATATCTTATAGTTGATTTTAGAATATATTATGGAATCAATTAGCCATCTATTTGGGGAAACAATCTTGTGTGAAAAAAGGAGAAGTCAAGTAGACAAAGGGACACAATATTTCTGAATGTATTTGCTTGAGTAATGCACTCGGCAGGAGATTTATTTATACATGTGATTTACATAGGTACTAACATTCTAAATACAATTTACAATGTAAAACTATTAATGTGGACGGTGCACCTATTCCACTTCTATACAATGAATCTAACTCTTAGGGAAGAGAAGCCATTAACTAATAATGTTATTTCCAACACTCCTCAAGCTGGAGAATAGGTGTTTTCTATTCCCAGCTTGCAAACAATTCTCTCAAAATCTGCATTGCACAGTCCTTTGGTAAGAATGTCTACAAGTTGGCCTTGTGAAGGTATAAATGGGTTACAAATTGAACCAGAATCAAGCTTCTCTTTGATAAAATGCCTATCCACCTCAATGTGTTTCGTTCGATCATGCCGAACAGGATTATGAGCAATGCTGATTGCTGACTTGTTATCACAGTATAGTTTTATAGAACCTTCCCATTTGATCTTTAAGTCTTCTAAAATTATTTTGAGCCAAAGTAGCTCACAAATACCTTGAGCCATAGCTCGAAACTCAGCTTCAGCACTAGAACGGGCCACAACATTCTGTTTTTTGTTCCTCCATGTCACTAAATTTCCTCCAAGAAAAGTACAATATCCAGTAGTGGACCTTCTATCGGTTACTGATCCTGCAGAGTCGGAATCAGTGTAGGCTTCAAGAATTGCATTCCCATTCCTTCTATATAGAATTCCTCTCCCTGGAGTTCCTTTAAGGTACTTCAGGATTCTATGAGCTGCCTGCAAATGAACTTCTCTTAAGCAATGCATAAATTGACTAACCAAACTTACAGCAAATGCAATATCGGGCCTTGTGTGAGACAAATAAATTAATTTACCAACCAAACGCTGGTACATCTCTTTATCCACCACTGCACTATCTTCTTCATTACCCAATTTAAGGTTCGGTTCTATGGGAGTACTTATAGGTTTACAAGCTGTCTTTCCTGTCTTTTTGAGCAAATCTGTGATATATTTTTGTTGAGATATGAAAATACCTTTCTTGGAGTGAGCCACCTCAATTCCCAGAAAGTATTTTAGTCTCCCAAGAGTTTTTATCTCAAATTCCTTCGCTAGATGTTGACTCAAGACTTGTTGTTCTTTCCAATCATCTCCAGTGACAATGATATCATCCACATAGACTAACAACACAGTTACTCCCCCTGAAGTTGAGTGTTTGATGAACAACGTATGATCTCCTTGACTTTATTTGTATCGTAAGGTTGTCATAACCTTAGTGAATCTTCCAAACCATGCTCGAGGTGATTGTTTCAACCCGTATAACGCCTTTTTTAGGCTGCAAACAGTATTGCCACTAATATTTTTCCCATATACTGGTGGTACCTCCATATAAATCTCCTCCTCAAGCTCCCCACGCAATAAAGCATTTTTCACATCAAACTGCTGCAATTCCCAGCCATAATTGGCTGCAAGAAATAATATTGCTCGAACTGTATTCATCTTTGCAACAGGGGCAAATGTCTCTGAATAATCAATTCCATAAGTTTGTGTGAAACCTTTGGCTACCAACCTTGCTTTGTACCTCTCAATTGAACCATCGGCATTATACTTTACAGTATACACCCAAAAACACTGGTGGGAATTGAAGGTATTGTTTAGGTTTACAAGAAAAGTCTTGTGGGTTGGTGAGAATTTTTGAAAGGAAAGGTAGTTTGCAAGAGGGTATAATGGTTTTTCGGTACATTTTCTGGTTTCTTTTCTATGAGCAATTGGAAGGTTAAGATCATTTTCAACTATTTCATTATCTTGTAAAGTAATGGAATCAGAATTTGTTACCTGAGGAGTTGGGTCGGACTCTTGAACATGTGTCGATTCAGGAATGACCTTAACACCTGATTTTTCCCCCATCGTACATCAACTTCAGGTTCAAGTTCAGATGCAGCTTCAGCTGTAGGTTCAGTTTCAGCTGCAGGTTCCGTTTCAGCTAATGAGGATGGGATATTTAACTCAAGGCTAGGCAAAACAAGAGTTTCAAGATGAATTTCCTTATCTTCTCTTAGATCCTCCCCCTAAAGATAAGGTTAAGTGAAATAAGATTGTTTTTCCTGAAAGGTTACATCTTGAGACACAAAGAGTTTTTTGGAGGGCGGATGGTAACACTTACATCCTTTTTTAGTAGGGGAATACCCAACAAAAACACATTTTAGAGCTCTAGGATCAAGTTTTCCCCTGTCTTAACTATGAACATGGACAAATGAGACACACCCAAAGACTCTTGGTGTAAGATTATTAGAACGGGACACATTGGGAAAAAAGGAGGAAAGAACATCCATAGGACTTTTAAACCCCAAGACTTTAGAGGGTAACCGATTGATGAGATATGTTGCTGTAAGAACTGCTTCCCCCCAAAAAAAATTTGGAACATTTTTGTGAAACAACAATGCCCGAGTTTGATCTAAAAGATGCCTATTTTTCCTTTCTGCAATCCCATTTTGTTGTGGTGTTTTGACACAAGAAGACTCATGGATTATTCCTTTTTTTTGGCAGAATAGAGTAATGTCATGATTAAAATACTCCTTGCCATTATCAGACCTAAGTCTTTTTAAGGTCACACCAAACTGATTTTTAATCATTGAGAAGAAGGTTTGAAAAACATTGCTCACTTCAGACTTGTGTTTAAGAAGGAAAATCCAAGTAACCCGGGTACAATCATCAATAAAAGTCACAAACCATCTAGTTCCAGAAACATTTGGAACAGAAGATGGACCCCAAACATCAGAATGAACAAGATAAAAAGGAAATGAGCTTTTGTTACTTAATGGAAAAGCTATACGCTTGTGTTTTGCAATCTCACACACATCACAGTGAAAACTCTCGATACTTAATCCAGAAAACAAAGATGGAAACATAAATTTGATGGTTTCAAAAGAAGGATGTCCTAACCGATAGTGAAAAAGCAAAATCTTTTCCCTTTTTGAAAGAACAGACTCTGACATGAATGATTGAGACAAGTGGTCATCTAGGTAATAAAGGCCATTCCCTTCTCTAGGACGTCCAATTGTCTTCCCCGATTCCTTGTCCTGAAGAAGACAACAATCACTGTGAAAAATCACTTTACAGAATAAGTCTTTAGTAAGTTTCTGTATAGAAACAAGGTTGGTGGACAGTTTTGGAAGATGGACATTTTTTAAGCTGATGGATGAATTAATGTCAATGTTCCCTATGCCACCAACAGTTATAAGAGTGCCATCAGCAGTGGCAATTTTCTTATTGCTAGAACATGGAGAATATGTGGAAAAATGGTTAGGTGAGGGCGTCATATGGTCAGTGGCTCCAGAGTCTAAAATCCAGAAGAGAGGAGAATGTGTTTTTGAGACATTCGATCCAAATGAAGGTGAAAACATACCTGAACACACCACACTACAATTACCTGATGATTTCTCCATACTGTTGAGACAATTACCCCCAAAACTGGTTCAGAAGATGCCTCCGGTCAGAACGAAGCAAGCGAGCGGTGATTGGAAGGAGGCGCGTGGGCTTCATGCGCCAGAATGCGGATGCGCGTGTGGCGGCGCGTGAGGGCGCGTGCGGTGGTTTTTTTTGCCGCGGTCTTCTGGGTTATAGCCGATCTCAGAGCTGCGGTTCTTCTGGTATGGTTGCTGTTCTGAAATGTGGCGGTCAACGGCGGATGTCGACTGTGAACGTCCTTTCTGGTGGTCGGAACAGAATGGGTGTTGGTGGGTTTGGCTGGAAAAGTGGTGGTGGTCTGTTTGGCGCTTGGTATTTGGTGAAAAAATGGGTTTAAAAAAAAACTAGGTTGGGGTTTGGAGGAAAAAAAAAACAGAGCAATGAAGGCTCCGATAAAACTGAGAATAAAATCAGAGAAATGAAGGGATAGGTCCTGCAATGAAGGCAAGGTACCTAAGAAAAATCAGCAATGAAGGCTGAGGTAGCGGAACAAAAAAGAAACAGAGACTCCCAAGATCGGGAGCTCTGATACCATGTGAAAAAGGAGAAGTCAAGTAGATAAAGGGACACAATATTTCTGAATGTATTTGCTTGAGTAATGCACTCAGCAGGAGATTTATTTATACATGCGATTTACATAGGTACTAACATTCTAAATACAATTTACAATGTAAAACTATTAATGTGAACGGTGCACCTATTCCACTTCTATACAATGAATCTAACTCTTTGGGAAGAGAAGCCATTACTAATAATGTTATTTCCAACATCTTGACTTATTTCTTGATTTTATTATATTTCCTAATTTATTTCCTTACTTGATTAGGGATAGAGTCTAATATAAATAGGGGTTATTACTTTATCACATCAATCAAATTATAGCCTTCAATAATATTCTCAATTTATAGTCAGAATTGAAAGGAAGAACAAGTATTTTCTCAATTGCTTGTGTTAATTCACACATAGCACAGAGGTCTTCTATTTATATACTAGAAGAATTAAATACAACTTATAATTACAAGACAAATAAATGAGACACCTATTCCCTAAGTGTATAGACATTTCCTAAGTTCATAAACTAGAGAATACATGAATCTAATTAATTACAATAGCTATTTCCTAAGCTATTAATGACAGACCATGAACCTTTGGACGGTGGATTCCAACAATCCCCCTCAAGCTGAAGAATGGATATCTATCATTCCCAGCTTACAAGTAAGTTGGTTGAATCGTTCCTTTGGTAGGCCCTTAGTCAACACATTTGCTCGCTGCTGGCCAGAGGGAATGTAGGTTGTTGTTATCAATCCACTATCCAACTTTTCCTTGATGAAGTGTCGGTCTATCTCAATGTGTTTTGTCCTGTCATGCAGAACAGGATTATGAGCAATACTGATAGCTGATTTATTATCGCAAAACATCTTCATAGGGCCTTAACACTTTATCTTCAAGTCATCAAGCATAATTTTCATCCATAATAGCTCACAAATTCCTTTCGCCATAGCTCTAAATTCTGCCTCTGCGCTTGATCGAGCCACTACACTTTGCTTCTTACTTCTTCAATTAACAAGGTTCCCACACAAGAATGTGCAAAAGCCTGATGTGGACCTTCTATCACTCACTGAACCTGCATAGTCTGCATCAGTATACGCCTCCATTGTCAAGCTTCCACCTCTTTCGAACAAGAGTCCTCTTCCTGGAGTGGCTTTGAGATACTGCAGAATACATTCTACAGCCTGTAAGTGTCTCTCCTTTAATCTGGTCTAGTGTGTGCCAAATAAATCAACTTCCCCACTAGTCTCTGATATTAGACTTTGTCAACCTTGGCACTCTCCTCTTCAATCCTCATTTTGCGATTTTGCTCAATGGGAACACTTGCAGTTTTACATCCAAGTTTGTCTGTTTCCTTCAAAATCAAGCACATACTTCCTTTGAGAAATAAAAATGTCTTGTTTTAAGTAGGCCATTTCAATCCACAAAAAATACTTCAGTTTCCCAATGTCCTTCATCTCAAATTCTGCAGATAATTTTTCCTTAAGCAGTTATCTCTCAATTATATCATCTCCTGTAATAATTATATCATCAACATAAACAAGAAGTATAGTCAATTTTCCTCCCTGTGAACGCTTGAAGAAAAGCGTATGATCTCCTTGGCTCTGCTTGTCACCCAGGCACATCATTGCTTTTGTAAATCTTCCAAACCATACTCGGGGAGACTGTTTTACTCCATATAAAGCCTTCCTTAATTTGCACACTTTGTTTGTTCGACTTGTGGGACCAAGTCCTGGGGGAATTTCCATGTACACCTCCTCTTCTAAGTCTCCATGCAAGAAAGCATTTTTGACATCAAACTAATGTGGGCAGCAAGAGAGAGTAAAATACGAGCAATGTTCATCTTTGCCACTGGAGCAAATGTCTCCTCATAATCGATGCCATAGGTCTGACTGGTACTTTACAGTGTAAATCCATCTACACCCCACTGGGCTCTTTTCTTTTGGTTTCTAAACAATTTCCATGCTGCATTCCTTTCCAGAGCTTGCATCTCCTCATTCATGGCTTGAACCCAATTCTTGTCCTTCAATGCTTCTTGTATTGTTCTAGAGATTCTTATAGAGTCAATGGCTGCAATAAAACTCTGGTGCTGCAAAAAAAAAAACTTTGTGGAGGAAAAAATTTGGAAATAGGATACTTAGCACAAGACCTTTTCCCTTTTCTTAATGCAATAGGTAAGTCATCATCAATGTTAGGATCACAATTATCCAAAGGAATAGGTTCAAAATGAATGGGACTAGTATTTTCTATACTCACCATGGATTCGGATTCTTGGGGTTGGAGCTGGACCAGTTCGGGTTGTTTTCTCCTTTGATACATCACTTTTGGCTAGCTTGCTCTAGTTTGAGCAATTCTTTCAGGTTCAAGTGAGTGACTGTCAAAAGGAGCCAATTCCTATGTATCATAAGGCATATCAGAAGATTGAAGCAAGGGAATGTTACTGTCTGGAACAATCTCAGCTTCCAAATCAGTAGTGTTCTCCCCCAGAAGCTGAAAGAAAAAATATGATTGACTTTCTTGAAAGGTGACATCCATGCAAACAGACACTCGACGAGAGGAAGGGTGATAACATTTGTATCCCTTCTGGTCAAGAGCATAACCAATGAAAATACATTTAGTAGCACGGGGGTCAAGTTTGCATCGATGCTGACAATGGACATAAACAAAAGCAACACAACCAAAAACACGAGATTCAAGACTTTGCATAATAGTAGCAGAGGGACAAAATGATTTCATGACATTACAACAGCTTCCCCCAGTATGACTTCGAAACTAACATTTGGAATAACAATGCTCTGGTCATTTCAAGCAAGTGCCTGTTTTTTCTTTCAACAACCCCATTTTGTTGGGCAGTATCAGCACATATGAGTTCATGAATAATACCTCGTTCTTTAAGAAAGGTAGAAAGACTTTGATTCACATATTCTCTACCATTATCAGACCGCAGACGCTTAATAGTTTTTCCAAACGGAGTATGAATCATATGATAAAACTGAGTGAATAATTTGTACACATCAGATTTATCTTTCATCAGGAATATCCAAGTGACACAAGTGCAATCATCAATACACAACACAAATCATTATGCACTAGAAATATTAGGAATAGTAGCAGAACCCCAAACATCAGTATGGATAAGGGAAAATGGTTTATCACTTCTATTAGCACGTGAAGGAAAACTTACCCGATGGTGTTTGGAAAATTCACAAACATCACAATGAAATGACTCAACTGATTCTTTTAAAAACGAAGAAGGAAACAAGGACTTTAGCAGAGTGAATGGGGGGTGCCCCAGACGCTTTATGTTGGAGCCAAATTTGGGAGGAAAAAGACTTGGATTAATGGCAGGAATGTTACAACTTCAAACCAGATCCACCTGCAGTTTCCATCTGAAGGTAGTACAACCATCCCTGTTCCTTGGCAACTCCAATCATCTTCCCCGTAGTAATGTCCTGGAATACACTGTAAGAAGGGAAAAAGGTCAAAGCGCAATTAAGGTCTTTGGTAAGTTTATGTATAGAAAGAATGTTAGATGAAAGTTTAAGAACTTGAAGCACATTTTGCAAATTTAAGAAAGGACTAAATTTAACATTACCAAAACCCACAACCGATGTATGAGAGCCATCAGCTACGGTTATGTGATGATTACCCATTGGGATTTGATACAATGAAAAATGGGAAGAACCAAAAGTCAGGGGATCGGTGGCACCAGAATCAATAATCCAAGAATCCTTAGGAACAGTACCAGAAGCGTGACTAGAGAGCAGGAGCTAGAAGACTTACTGAGGGAATAAATAAGAGTGTTTAAATGCTCCAATTCTTCCTTACTAAGGGTGGTGATCTTATCTTTCACCTGTTTGACCTCCATATCTGACATGCTTGTAGCAAAAAAGGAGGAATGATGGTTGGATGAGTGATTAGTCTGTGTAATTGTCATGGTGAGGTATGGGTGATATGGGTGGTCACTAAAGGATCTGTTTAGGTTGAAACAGTTAAGGAGTGGAAGGTGTACGGACTGTAGGAGGAGGTATTGGTTGACTGTTTGGGCAAGTGATGGTCACTGTTGGATAGAGGAGATGCCGACATGTAGGGCAGTGGAAGCGGCGGCCGGTAATAGTCACTGACACGCCGAAGATAGGGAGGCGCGTGAGACCATGCAGAGAGATCGGGCGGCGCATGGAAGCGTGTGGGTGGTCCGATGAGGGTGCGGTTTCGGTGGTCAGCCGGAAATTTGGTGGTGGTGGTTTGTTTGGTGAGGTTGGGTGTCTGGTTTGGGGATTGGTTTCTAAGATTTTTTGGTTTTGGGTGATTTTTTGGTGAAAAAAAAACCCTGTAGATGGGGCAACAATGAGGAACGGTTCAGTTGATGAGAACCAGAACTTGCAATGAAGGCAAGTGAAGAACAGGTCCTGCAATGAAAGCAAGGCACCTGAGGTACTCAGCGATGAAAGCCAAGGCAGCGGAAAAACAAAACAGAGACTCTCAAGATCGGGAGCTCTGATACCAAATTGAAAGGAAGAACAAGTATTTTCTGAATTGCTTGTGTTAATTCACACACAGCATAGAGGTCTTCTATTTCTATACTAGAAGAATTAAATAAAACTGATAATTACAAGACAAATAAATGAGGCACCTATTCCCTAAGTGTATAGACATTTCCTAAGTTCATGAACTAGAGAATACATGACTCTAATTAATTACAATAGTTTTTTCCTAAGCTATTAATGACAGTCCATGAACCTTTGGACGGTGGATTCCAACGGTCAGACTCGATTTTTCCTTATTTTCCTAACAAATGCATCATACTCCTCTAGCAAACCTTTGAGAATCACATCTAGATGCTCATGTGAGGAATATTATAACAGAACTGTCTTACAGAATATTAACTGTCTAACTAACTACTGAGCTGGTGCCAGCTGTCTACTGGCACATCAGTAGTCCACAGTCTTATACCCTAAGCTACTAGCTATAAGCTAAACAAACTGCTTCGTACTCTAACATAATATTTCATGTCATTAATGATTCAACAAGATACAACAACAACAACAACAACAAAGCTTTAATGTATCAAGAAGGTACAGTATCAAAATTAATATTTCACAGAAGGCAATGCACTACTTGAGAAATGTAATTTATATACTTGGGAGGCAATAAACAATAGTAGAAAGGACCAAAAGAAAACAAGACTTGTTTTTCATTTTGACAAGGAGCCATAGTGACAAAAACTACCTCTAAATAATTTTACTATAAAGCATTAGGTAATCTCAGCTTACATATGCCAGCCTAGCTGAAAGAAGACGATTTAATGATAATGCATGAGCAAGAAAGTGATTAGAAGAGACCTTCATTCGACATAATTCGGGTTCTCCAAGCAAGAATCTGCATTTGTGAAAGTAAGATGTGAACAGAAGAAGTTGCAAACGAACCAAAATCAGCAAGCCGGATAGAAACAGAAGTCGCTGCTTCTGATTCTTGATTTCTGAAATCAGAGTCTCGTGTCACATAACAATCACAAATTGAATCACAATCATCAATCAGACAAATAGGGATCCAACATTAAACAATCACAAATTGAATCACAACAATCATCAATCAAACAAATAGGAATCCAACATTAACAATTAAAATTTTGATCTCCAATAACCAAAATGGATGAGAACTAACTTAATTACATGGCTCGAGCCATATGCTCAGAATAGGAGAGAGAGAAGGTAGAAAGAGAAAGGAAAGATGAGATCCTTTGCGAAGCTTCTCATAACATCATTCAAACACAAAATCTGAACCCAAGTCTATCAAGACCTACAGTCCAATAAAATATCAACCAGGATGAAACAAAAATCAAGGTCTTTGATCAAATAGTCAGATTCACAATCAGAATGGTTGTGAAATATATTTCATAAATAATTATCTAAAATATTTTTCATAAAACAATTAATCAAGAATACACATGCTATGTATGAAAATCGCAATTAAATTAATGTGGGAATAAAAGTTTTTTTCCTTGCCAGAAAGCCCACACTCTTCAGTATAAGAACAAGAACCATAAATAATCTTGTTTGATAGTTGATAATGTCATATAATATGGCAATGAATGATAAACAACTGCATACCTTAATAAAATGGAGGCAGACTGTTTTCTGGGTATTGTCATCCTTTGCTGATTTACGTGTAAAAGAAGATTTAGGCCAGACTCATTCTCCACCTGCCATCTAGCAATTATTATTAGTTGATCATATTGTTACCAATCACACCATTAATTTGGTGGTGCTAAAAAAATGAACATATTTGACTTATCAAATTAAGAAAAAAATAGTGGTGGAGAAGACACTGACGAAGAGAAGTTTAAACAAAACTTATGTGGTAAAGCAAAAAAGGAAAAAGACAGAAGGAACATCAATTAAGTCCTTTTATTTCTTTGTAATGGTAAAAATCACATAGATGCACTAGTTCTAGAACCTTGCAGCAGTTAGCAAAAACCATGGAGCTTCGCAGTGAATAAGGACCAGACAGGTTCAATTTCCCAATCATGAAGAGAAGCACATCCAATGAATTCTCACTTAGGGATACGTCCAGCTGCGCAGATGATCATGAAATTTTAGAAAATAGTGATATAATGTCCAAATTAAAGTAAAGAACCATTAAATCAGATATAACGTACAACCTCTTTAACTCTGCAGAAGTAATTAACAGGAACTGCACGAGATGCATATTCAGAAAGCTGGGTTTGAACATCAGACCGGTAAAAAATGCAAATTTCAATGGGATGGATAAGTTCTCCCCTAAAATTTGAAAAAAAATGAATTCATTTCAATTAAAATGTGAGGGGTAAAAAGGAAGTGTACAATTCAAATGGGCACTTAGACTAACCATAAATTTCTTTGAGCATCAAAATAATTTACTACTGCACTTGATGTGCCTATGACCCTGGATTTTGTTGCTAAACTTTGTATAGTAAGTTGTGTTTTGTTGATCAACACGCAAATGAGAGGGAAGAGATCTTCTGTATTTGAAAGCTCATGAACAAAATTAAGAGAAATTTCCTCAATTTTAATATCAATACAAGGAAGTTTTCCACCCTGAAAAGAAATACTTTCTTCATTGGTGTGCAGACTAGTTTGCAGAGCCATTCCAGGGTAGCAGCTAGCTGTCTCTGAAACATCAGGAGCAACAGAAAGATCTTGAAAAACTTTGAACTTGATTAGACTCCCAGGCTTCTTGACAAACTCTGGAGCACCACCATCAACGAAAGCAACAGCAGAATTATTCTTTTTGTTCACAAGGTAGAAAGTTCTCTTCACTGGTTGATTGCAGGCCTCCCAGTCAGTAACTCCTTCATAACTTTCGCCATGAGGTGGATAGACTCTCCAAAGTGCGCATCCTCCATCATTGGTACAAGAGATGTCAACAAAACATGATCCTGGACGACAATTCAATCTCAACGGCACACCCATATCGCTCTTAGCAAACAGTGATATCAAGGAAAACCACAAAACTGTAGAGTTCCATCTCCTTTGGGTGCAATGTTTGACCTACAGAGAAGTGTTAGTTGCTACATTTGCTACAAAACACCAGAAAAACTAAGAACAACAGATATTTCCAATTGAAAGAGAGAACAAATATTTTCTGAATCGCTTGTGTTAGATAACACATAGCATAGTGGTAATCTATTTATACATTAGAGGAATTAATTACAACTATGATAATTACAAGATAACAAAATGAGGAAACTATTCCCCAAGTTTATGAACTAGAGACTACATGAATCTAATTAATCACAATAGCTATTTCCTAATCTATTAGTGATTGTTCATGAACCTTGGACGGTGGATTGTTGATTCCAACACTCCCCCTCAAGCAGGAGAATGGATATCTATCATTCCTAGCTTGCAAGTAAGTTGGTTGAATCGTTCCATTGGTAGGCCCTTGGTCAACACATCTGCCAGTTGCTGCCCAAAGGGAATGTAGGCTGTTGTTATCAATCCATTATCCAACTTTTCCTTGATGAAGTGTTGGTCTATCTCAATGGGTTTTGTCCTATCATGCTAAACAAGATTATGAGCAATACTGATAGCCGATTTATTGTCACAAAACAACATCATAGGACCTTCATACTTTATCTTCAAGTCATCAAGTACGATTTTCATCCACAATAGCTCACAGATTCCTTGTGCCATAGCTCTAAATTCTGCCTCCACGCTTGACCGAGCCACTACAATTTGATTCTTACTTCTCCATGTAACCAGGTTTCCACACAAGAATGTGCGATAGCTGATGTGGACCTTCTATCACTCACTGAGCCTGCATAATCTGCATCAGTATAAGCCTCCATATTCAAGCTTCCACCTCTTTGGAACAAGAGTCCTTTTCTTGGAGTGGCTTTGAGATACTGCAGAATACGTTCTATAGCCTGTAAGTCTCTCTCCCTCGGGTCATGCATAAACTGGCTCACAACACTTACCGCATATGCTAAATCTGGTCTAGTGTATGCCAAATAAATCAACTTCCCCACTAATCTTTGATATTGGACCTTGTCAACCTTGGCGCTCTCTTCTTCGGTGCTTATCTTGTGATTCTGCTTGATGGGAATACTTGTACGTTTGCATCCAATTTTGCCTGTTTCCTTCAAAAGGTCAAGCACATACTTCCTTTGAGAAATGAAAATGCCTTGTTTTGAGTAGGCCACTTCAATCCCCAAGAAATATTTTAATTTTCCAAGGTCCTTCATCTCAAATTCTGCAGATAATTTTTCCTTGAGCAGTTGTCTCTCAACCAGATCATCTCCATTAAAAATAATATCATCCACATAAACAAGAAGTATAGTCAATTTTCCTCCTTGTGAATATTTGAAGAAAGTGTATGATCTCCTGGGCTTTGCTTGTAGCCAAGGCACACCATTGCTTTTGTAAATCTTCCAAACCATGCTCGGGGAGACTGTTTAGTCCATATAGAGCCTTCCTCAATCTGCACACTTTGCTTGTTCCACTTGTGGGACCAAATCCAAGAGGAATCTCCATGTACACCTCCTCTAAGTCTCCATGCAAGAAGGCATTCTTGACAACAAACTGGTGTAGTTCCCACCCAGAGTGGGCAGCAAGAGAGTAAAATACGAACAGTGTTCATCTTTGCCACTAAAGCAAATGTCTCCTCATAATCAATGCCATAGGTCTGAGTGTATCCCTTTGCCACTAGTCTTGCTTTGAATCTATCAAGAGTGCCATCTGATTTGTGCTTGACCGTATAGATCCACCTGCAACCAACGGGTTTCTTGCCTTCTGGCCTCTCAACAATCTCCCAAGTTCCATTCCTTTCTAGAGCTTGCATCTCCTCATTCATGGCTTGAACCCAATTCTTATCTTTCAATGCTTCTTGTACTGTTCTAGGGATTCTGATAGAATCAATGGCTACAATAAAACTCTGGTGCTACAAAGAAAGGTTTTTGTACGAAACAAATTAGGAAATAGGGTACTTAGCACAAGACCTTTTCCCTTTTCTTAATGCAATAGGTAAGTCATCATCAATGTTAGGATCACAATTATTCAAAGGAATAGGTTCAGAATAAATGAGGTTAGTGTTTTCAGTACTCACCACGGGTTCGGATTCTTGGGGTTGCGACTAGACCAGTTAAGGTTATTTTCTCCTTTGATACACCACTTTTGGCGAGCTTGCTCTAGTTCAAGCAATTCTTTCAGGTTCAGGAGAGTGACTGTCAGAAGGAGCTAATTCCTGTGTATCAGAAGGCATATCAAAAGATTGGACCGGGGGAATATTACTGTCTGAAACAATCTCAGCTTCCAAGTCAGTAGTGTTCTCCCCTTAAAGCTGAGAGGGAGTGAAAAAAGACTGATTTTCTTGAAAGGTGACATCCATGGAGACATACACTCGACGAGAGGAAGGGTGATAACATTTGTATCCCTTCTTGTCAGGAGCATAACCAATGAAAATGCATTAAATAACACGAGGGTCAAGTTTGCCCCGATGCTGATGATGGACATGAACAAAAGCAACACAACCAAAAACACGAGATTCAAGACTTTGCATGATAGGTGCAGAGGGAAAGAATGATTTCATGACATGAACAGGACTAACACCCCCAAGAATTCTAGAAGGTATTCTATTTATTAGTTAAGCAGGAGTTAAAACAGCTTCCCCCCAGTATGACTTTGGAACTGACATTTGGAATAAAAATGCTCTAGTCATTTCAAGCAAGTGTCTGTTTTTTTTTTCAGCAACCCCATTTTGAAGGGGAGTATCAACACATGTGAGTTCATGAATAATACCTCGTTCTTTAAGAAAGGTAGAAAGACTTTGATTCACATATTCTTTACCATTATCAGACCACAGACGCCTAATAGTTTTTCCAAACTGAGTATGAATCATATGATAAAACTGAGTAAATAATTTGTACACATCATATTTATCTTTCATCAAGAACATCCAAGTGACACGAGTGCAGTCATCAATAAACGACACAAACCATTTTGCACCAGAAATATTAGGAATGGTAGTAGGACCCCAAACATCGGTATGGATAAGGGAAAAAGTTTCATCACTTCTATTAGCACTTGAAAAAAAAACTTACCCGATGGTGTTTGAAAAATTCACAAACATCACAATGAAAGGACTCAACCGATTCTTTCAAGAACAAAGAAGGAAACATGGACTTACGAAGAGTGAATGGGGGATGCCCAAAACGCTTATGTTGAAGCCAAATTTGGGAGGCACAAGACTTGGATTAATAGCAAGAATGTTGCAACTTCATGCCAGATTCACCTGAAGCTTGCATCCCAAAGTAGCACAACCCTCCCTGTTCCTTGGCAACTTCAATCGTCTTCCCTATAGTAACGTCCTGGAATACACAATGAGAAGGAAAAAAGGTTACAGCGCAATTAAAGTCTTTGGTAAGTTTATGTATCGAAAGAAGGTTAGATCAAAGTTTAGGAACATGAAGCACATTTTGCAAATTTAGGAAAGTACTAAGTTTAACATTACCAAAACCTACAACTGATGTATGAGAGCCATCAGCTACAGTTATGTGATATTTACCCATGGGGACTTGATACGATGAAAAATGGGAACAACAAAAGGTCATGTGATCAATGCCACCAGAATCAATAATCCAAGAATCCTTAGGAACAGTGCCAGAA
The DNA here is from genome assembly GCA_039655645.1 of Ammopiptanthus mongolicus. Taxonomy (NCBI): domain Eukaryota; kingdom Viridiplantae; phylum Streptophyta; class Magnoliopsida; order Fabales; family Fabaceae; genus Ammopiptanthus; species Ammopiptanthus mongolicus. The sequence continues at coordinate 15,409,773 of CM077343.1, read as the reverse complement.
GCATGAGAGAATAAAGAACATAGATTCTTACAATTCATAGCTATAGAGCAATAGCCGGAAGACTTACTAAGGGAATAAATTAGAGTGTTTGGACACTCCATTTCCTGGTTACTAAGGGATTTTTCGTCAGCCATGAAAAAAGAACGAAACAGAATATTGAACCAAACGGGTCCTTTCAAACAGTAGCAATAATTTCAGTGTTGAACCCAAATGACCCCTGAAACAGGATAAGGGAGGGCCGGCGAACAGATCTGGGCAAGTGAGGCAGCGAACGAAGGTCGGGACGGTGGCGCGTGGAGGTCACGCGCCGACAGGTGCAGGAGGGCGTGGCAGCGAGTGGCGGCACGTGCGGTGGTTTATGGGGATGGTGTTGGTGTAAGCCCTAGAGGTCAGTAGTCTTCTTTCAAATTTACATTTGTATCATGACTTCGATTTACATATATTTATATATGAGGCATTTCAGTTTATACTATTAATTGTTTTAATGAAGTAAAATCCTTAGAATAGTTATTTCAGTTCAATAGAACATCAAGTACATGACTTGATCGTGAGACCCTATTGAACATTTTAAATACTATTCTTAAAGTATCCGTAGTCAAGTATTATTGTTAATTAGGACGACAATAATACATCGAGACTATTATGTGGGGAAACTGATGACCACATCTCACGAGTCATGGATATATGATATCAAGTCTTCACATAGGTATAAATATTAGAGCAATATTTATACTGGATTGACCCACTATAAGAACGCTGCATAATAGTTATGTAAGTGTCATGAGCGCTTCTCATGGTAACCAAAGTGAAGTAGTCCTTCGACGTGAAGTCACTACGATTCCTACATGAGGAGTTGTAGGCTTTAATGCTACCAAACGTTATCCGTAATAGGAGGATCATAAAGATAGTTATTGGGCCTATAATGAATCATGTTGAGGGATGTGAGTGATGTAGACAGGATTCGTCCTTCCTACATAACGGGAGTAATGTCATGGGCCTCTCAATAAAGTGAGACGTGAAAGTGCATGGCCATGCTGTAATGGGCCAATATGAGATATTGGGCCCATTTGTAATTGCACGTCTACTCGGGAATTGAGAAACAAATAATTGATCTTAACAAGGATGACACACTTATGTCTTGTGTTCAATTAAGACATATGGACGAAACGACATTTACTACACGGTTATTTTGGTTACCGTAAGGTATGTATCGTATCACCAATATTCTCACTAATTGGGTAACAATGATGTATTGCTAGATGTCGCTCATTGTTTATAATATTAAATGTGATTTAATATTATTGTCAATTTATTGAGAACCTATAGGGTCACACGCATAGAGCAATTAGTCGGAGAATGAATTAATTTATTAAATATGATTTAATAATATTAATTATAAGATTAGGCCTGTAACGTACAAGCCTAATGAGGTTAGGTTAAGTGGGTGACAGCTTATAATGCTGAGCACGTCACTTAAGCGCTAAGGAGAGCTTACTGTGCATAACCTAGTGGCCGTCACACCACCTTGGTAGATGCGCCCCCTCACCCTTGCTGTCAACTAGCACGACGTTTTCTCCGGAGGTGTTTTGTTCGCGTGGAGTACGGAAAGGTGCTACTCCATTGCGATACTGGTGATAGCGTTGTTCGTAGTGCTCGTGATCTATTGAGAAGGACTGTTCTTCCCTTGCAGTGATCGCGGTAAAGCTACGCTACAAGAGGTAAACACTACATCATGAGTCATGACCATTCGCATGGATCCTTTTTATTGGGAATTTTTCCGCTGCGTTTTTCGTTTTTAATACACAAATTCCCAACAGATAGGTTTTCTGGGTTTGGCCGGTCAGAGTTTTCTGAGAAGGTTGGCGTTTGAGTTTTGGTGTAAAACTGAGTTAAAATTGGGTTGGAGCTTTGAAGAGTGGAGGCTACGTTGTGGTTTTAGGGAATAGGAAAGGATGGACTCAAAAAATAGAAAGGTGCATTGGGGCTGATCTAGTTCAGAACAGAGCAATGAAGGCTCTGTTTACTTGATTGGCTAAGGCTCAAAGAAGATGAAACTTCCAATGAAGGCACAAGAAATGAATAGGTCCTGCAATGAAGGCAAGGCACCTAAGGAAGCTCAGCAATGAAGGCTGAAGCAGCGGAAAAAAATGACGAACCAGAGACTCCCAAGGATCGGGAGCTCTGATACCAAATTGAAAGAGAGAACAAATATTTTCTAAATTGCTTGTGTTAAATAACACATAGCATAGTGGTAATCTATTTATACACTAGAGGAATTAATTACAACTATGATAATTACAAGATAACTAAATGAGGAAACTATTCCCCAAGTTCATGAACTAGAGACTACATGAATCTAATTAATTACAGTAGCTATTTCCTAAGCTATTAATGATTGTTCATGAACCTTGGACCGTGGATTGTTGATTCCAACATTTCCAATCAGAGAAAATTTAGATCACAGAAAATTTTAGCTCAAAAACTAAACAGCAGACAGCGATACTGTAATTCACAAACAAAATCCTGAACATCCAACCACTGAAATTTGGCACAGCATCTTCACAATTGAACTAGATGATGTCATAGAACAGAAATTTCAAACCATATCCACATCTTATACAGAAAAATCACACCAAGAACAACAACTAGCAGCATTACTGATTTCATAGCATTTTTATGATATATGACTAATGAAGATATTCTAAATACCAATCCTACAGCACTATAAACCCTACTGCACTGTTTAGGCCTTAAAATTAATTTATTTTTTTAAAAGCAGATAATCAAAAGTTTGATAAGGACTTCAATAATTGATTACTATAAGGAGAGAGAGATCTGCAAAATTTGCAGCAAGTGACAGATAGAGCTACCGATTTAACAAAGATTTTGAAAAATTAGACGGCCAGATATGCTGGACTTAATTCATACCCTGAAAAGAGCCCTTTCTCCTACAAGAGAGTAATGAATAACACCACCTATACTGAAAGTCTTTTGTTCACCTTCAACTGCAAAATACATGTGTTGGTTGACATCTTGAATAGCAACAATTGCCCCTACACAATATCATTGCTAATTACAACCGTAATTTCAAAAAAGAATACAAACAGATAACTTAAAGCTTGAATCTGAGTACCATTGGGAATTAACGTTTCCAAACTATTGTCAACTTCATGGCTAGTAGACCAATGATTTCTCTCCAATTCTTTTGTTGTATTCTGACTGGATACCCCAGAGAGTGAGGAGGCCATTGACAAAATTGTCTGGCATAATGACACAGAATTTAGAACAAATGCAACATCGCTTCAGTAGCAGTACATGCAAGAAAAGATGAATAATACACGACTGCCAAATCTTATTTTTAAAAGAAAAAAACAGCAGAGACAACTACCGACCAAACATTACAATAAATTAGTAATAGGAATGTAAAACGTTCACCTGAATTTCAGATAAAGAAAGTGTCATATTGAAACCAGAAAGGGAACCAATGCCAAACCAACACCGAGACAGATGCAAAGAACCATTATCTGGCCTCTCAAGTGACATGGAAGCTCTTAAATCTTTCAAAATTTGGTTCTGATGACTTAACTGAACAGGAACAGGGTCTCTTGAACTACTTGCATCCCTAACTGAGTTAAATTCACTAAAGTTCTGAAGTCCTGAAAGATGATCTGCAGATGCAAGGTGAGGTGACAAATCTTTTGATGTGACAGAAGAAAAATGAGGAATTGCTGTTTCATGTTCCACTTTCTCATGAATAATCTGAGAGAGGATTGACAAATGAGAAAGGTCAAGTGTTAACTTCCTCCCAGTAGTTGCCAATTCAAATTTCAGATGGATGCCAACCTCCAGTACAATTTCTTGGATACCACCTGCAGTGGTGAATTGCATATTTAACAAAAAAATTGAAGTTACACTACACGACTAGAGGAGAGGTTAATTACCAGATTCATTTTCAAGTGCAAAAACAAGAGCAGAGTGAGACAAAGATAAGTCAAATGCATCTGGCAATGCACTTTCAGCTTGTTGAGATGTGCAATTCCCTTGATCATTCTCATCATTAAGAATATAGCTCTCATTGACATGCTCTCCCTTCTTGATGCCTTTATTAGACTGCTGTGCATCAGAAGTGAGATTGCCAATATAATGAAGATATGACGAATAGTTATCAATGGCCATTCCCAAAGATGCTGTTTCAAGAACAATGAATCCACCCTGCCCAATAACATTTATAATTTAGTAGGACAAAACGTAAATTGTAAATCTTTAAATGTTAGCATTCACAGAACAGTTTCATTAGTAAGATAAAGAAGACCTTGAGATCAGTTTGTAACAAAGGCTCAAAACAAAGATGCAAGAACATGCCAGAGAGATTATTATGCCCTCTCTAGCTCCTGAAATTATTACCTGGATCTCCCAGGATATCATTTGAAACTCTCCACCAATAGAAAGCGAAGACAGAAGCTCATTCGATTGATGTGCTAGAACCAGATTACTCTTCATTGAGCATCTTCCTATGAAGGCATTTGTTACTGCAATATTTATTAGTAACCAGTGACTTGCTGAAGCTGGCATGCAGATATTTACAGGAGACCCCATTTTTTTAACTAAGTGAGGAGATTGATTATTTGACACTTCATAGACTGTCAAATTGGTTTCACGTGCCACATAAGATATATTACCATCAGAATTAGAACTACCAAGGGTTTTGCTCTCATTTCCTGAAGATGAGGTACTTTGAACAAAACCCAAGCATAAAGTAAATTTGCAACCAGAAAGAGATATTTCATGTAAACAGTTAACAGATCGCAATAGCAAATTTTCAAGTAAAATATGATCATTGTTGTTTCCAATCGAATTCTGGTATTTAAAAACAGAAGACATGATTCCTGATAAATCAGTGAGGAGATCCATTTTCCCTTCTTCACAAGATATTACAATAGTTGTCTGCTGAATAGAAATCCAAATTCCACAATCAGGTAACTTTTGCACAGCCCTTTTGTTTCCAGTTAAAAAGTCAAACTTTGTGGTAGAACTCTCCACATTATCAATTGTCCTAGAATTACCAAGAATGACATCTATGGACTTGAATCTGCAGGTTCCTTTAATAAAAAAAGGGAACATGTTATTTGTCAGTAAAGCTCCTCGTATAGTTCCCTCACTGCTATCAGGTTCTGCAAAAAATGCTTCTCGTTTCATAATTTCACGATATATGCAATCAACTTCATCAAAGCTAGTAAACAGATAAGATACGACAGAAGACAAACTTGCAACCGCCTGTCAAAAAGAACAAAGATCCTTTAGTCATAACTTAGAAATATAATTGCATAAATTAGCATAGAACTGAATTTATTAAATATATCTTGCACATAAAAGAAAAAGGAAAGCAACAATAACCACAGTCTAAAAATATCACTAGCACTACTTCAGTGTTTGAATAGCGCAAAATTCCTTATTGATAAGCCCCTTTGAAAGTCCAAAGCACCTTCTAAAGCCATGATGATGCACAGATACATGTACCACCATACTGGTATCGGATACGACATCAGTGCGACACAGGAACATGGGATTTCCTAAAATATTCGAGCGGTATGGCAAGATACAACATAACATAATATAACAAAATTATATATGTCATCTCATAAAGCATAAAAACCATCATAAAAGCATCAGAAATAAATAAAAACATAAAAAAAGTTTCATAACATAATTAAGGTTAAAAGCAAGAAAAAGATTTTTTAATTCAGCAATAGATACTACAAACACAATAAAAGATCAACATTTATCAAGTTCTTATAATATCCCAGTCGTATTGGCACAAAAATATTCAAAAATAAAAAAAGAACATTATAGGATGCAGGCTAGCAGTATTCAGTCGCATCTAAGGAGTATCCAATACAGCAATGTATCCAACATTAGTACAGCAGACATTTTAAAGTATCCATGCTTCCTTAGTTTGAGAATGTTGCGTTGGATGAGTAGACATAAAAGAAAATATATGATTAGGAATGAATGCATTAAAAAGAAAACAGGGGTAGCATATATTGTGGAAAAATGGAAGAATCTCACCTTCGGTAGTTTGGCCGTGTGAGGAGAAGACCATTAAAACCCCACTAAGAAGAGTAGATTAGGTGGAGGATACCCCAATGGTTAGAGGTAGAGGGCAACAAAGAAACTGTCCCGTTATACGGGATTATTTCCACGTATAGGTCGGGTTATTTTTCTGTATTTATGTTGTAGATACCATTGACCCTTAATTATAGGTAATTATAGTAGACATAGGGATTGACAGTAGTTCAGGAGTTTCATTTTTAAGCTCAGCTTGTATCCTATTTAAAGCACACTGTCTCTTCCGATGAAGAATAAGAAACACAGATTTCAGACATAGTATCACAGCCCTAAAATTAGTATTATTGGGAATTCAATTATTATTTTTTGTGGCCTGCATTGCCTTATTCTTTTTCCTAAACACCCTTGGAGCCTTCGATTCCAACCCAGGACTCCTTAGAATGTCAGACATCAATACCTCAGCCCCTTCCCTTACAGAAAATATAGGCACTGTTAAGTTGCAGAATGTCAAACCCAGTCTGCGACTCAATGGGGAAAAACTACCTAAAATGGTCTCATTGTCCAAACCTTTCTAACAGGGAAGAGCGAATTGAACCACTTTACTAGAAAGCTCCTAAATCTACAAATCCAAAGTTTGCTGCACGGTATGAAGCACATGCGGTTGTAACGTCGTGGTTGTGGAATGTGATGGTGCCAGAGGTGAGTCACACTTTAATGTTTATGAAAACAGCCAAGGAAATATGGGACAGTTGTAAAGAGAACTATTCCAAGGTTGGTGATGCTGCTCCAATGTATGAGATTGAGATGAAGATTTCTGCCACATAACAAGGGAGATCAGTCAGCAAGTATGCCCAGATTTTGCAGCATCTGTGGCAGCCGCAGCAGTTAGACCATCATGAGCACTTTGAATCAAAGTGCAATGAAGAGTCTGTTTTACTCAAATGATACAAGGCGAAGGGCAGGATCTATAAGTTCCTGGCAGGACTAAACAGTGATTTTGATTCTGTAAGAATTTAAGTGCTAGGAAAGGAGCTATCGTCACTCAATGAAACAATGGCTGTATTCTGAAGAGAAGAAGCATATAGGGCACTGATGTTGGACTCTCAAATAGGGAAGAAGCCAAATCATCAGGAAACCAGTCAATCTGGAAATGTAGTAGGGGGGATGGAGATAGAAAAGGGGGACAATAAAATTCCCTATGAACACCTTCTGCAAGAAGCCATAGCACACTCAGGACAGATATTGGAAAATTCTTGGTAATCCCCCTAATCCTAATTGAAATTGGACCTCGAAGGGAACCCAGGAAGGGGGCAAGCGCAAGCCCATATGGCACAATTAGGTGCTGCAGAAGACAATTCTTCCAGACTTCCTACGGAACTTAATAGGGATGAGATTGAAAAACTGAGGCAGATGCTGGTAACCTTGGAGAAACCCACAGAAACAGGTAGTTGCTCCATGGTCTTCCCAGGTAATATTTCCCAATCCTATGCACTCACTGTTTAAAATTTTCCTGAACAAGAAAGATAGGTTGTAGATTCTAGAGCTACGGGCCATATGGCCCAGTCTTCTACTGGATTTGTTTCCTATAGACCTTGCCCCAGCAATAAAAAAAACTGCAACGGCAGATGGAACTCTTATTACAATTGCCGGGAATGGGGATGTTGTTATAAACCAGGATTTTAGTCTTAAAGATGTCCTGCATGTGCCAAAATTATTTGCGAATTTGAAGGGTGACAATATTTTACTCTTGTTACAAAGAACCGACGACTTGAAGGGTGATAATATTTATATCCTTCTTATCAGGAGCATAACCAATGAAAATGCATTTAATAGCACGAGGGTCACGTTTGCCTCGATGCTGCCGATGAATATGGACAAAAATAGCATAACCAAAAGGAAAAACAGATTTCATGACTTGAACCGGAATAACACCCAAAGAACTCTACAAGGTATTTAAAAGTTAAGATGAGGAGAGAAACAGTGAATATCGATGTTCTATTTACTTCTGATAATTCAGTATATTTTACAAATGTATCTCTTCTATTTATACAAAAATATAGATAAGAGATAAACATAAACAGTTATCCTAAACAATAGGATAGAGTAGAGATAGACTCTAGCTGTCAAACTAACTAACAAACACATCTCTATCTTCCTTATTAACACTCCCACTCAAGCTGTGGTGTGTACAGGTTGTGCATTCCCAGCTTGTCAACTAATTTCTCGAATACAGGCCTGTAAAGGCCTTTTGTTAATATGTCTGTTGTCTGCTCTGAAGTAGGAACATAAATCATGCAAGGTGTTCCATCATCTACCTTCTCTTTAATAAAATGTCTATCCATTTCTACATGCTTGGTACGATCATGATGAACTGGATTGAGAGAGATATCAATTGCTGCCTTATTATCACAAAAAACCTTTAGAGGAACCTCTAAGCCAACTTTCAGTTCTTGTAGGAGTAATTTTAGCCATAGAACTTCACATACCCCATGAGCAACTGATCTCAATTCTGCCTCTGCACTGCTTCTAGCTATAACTAGTTGTTTCTTATTTCGCCATGTCACCAGATTGCCCCACAAGAAAGAACATTAACCTGATGTAGATCTTCGATCACTTAATGAACCTGCCCAGTCAGCATCAGTGTAAACTTTTATAGATCTTTCTTCATTCTTCCTGAAAAATTAGCTTTTCCCAGGTGTTCCCTTCAGATACTTAAGGATTTGATAAACAGCATTCAAGTGATCTTCATTAGGACAATGCATATACTGACTTACACGACTGACTGCAAAAGTAATATCGGGCCTCATATGTGACAAATAAATTAGTCTTCCAACCAATCGTTGATATCTTCCCTTATCAATTGGACTTTTTTCAGAATTAGGATCTAATTTCTCATTAGAATCCACAGGTGTTTCTACTGGTTTACTACCCATCATCCTTGTTTCTTTCAGTAAATCTAAAACATATTTTCTTTGACAAACTGAAATACCTGTTTTATTTCTGGCAATTTCCATTCTTATGTTTAAAAAACAGAGTATGATCTCCATGAGTCTGCTTATACCCTTCTCTCTGAACAACTTTGGTGAAACGATCAAACCATGCCCTTGGTGACTGCTTTAATCCATACAATGCTTTCCTTAGACGACAGACCTTTCCATATTTCTTTTCTTCATCAAACCCTGGTGGCAAATCCATATACACTTCTTCTGTAAGATCACCATTTAAGAACGTGTTTTTAACATCCAACTATTGTAACGGCCAATCCAAATTAGCTGCTAGAGACGAGAACTCGAACTGTATTAATTTTTGCAATCGGAGTAAAAGTCTCATGGTAATCAATACCATATGTCTGTGTATATCCCTTAGCAACCAACCTGGCCTTGTAACGGTCTACTGAGCCATCTGCCTCGTATTTGACTGTAAAAGCCCATTTGCACCCAACAGTAGTCTTTTCCTTAGGTCGTTGAACAATCTCCCAAGTTTGATTTTTTTTTAAGAGCCTCCATTTCTGCCATGATAGCCTGTTTCCACTCATCTTGTTGCCAAGCTTCCTCCACCTTCTTCGGTATTTTCAGCTCAGCCAAGTTAGCTACCAATGTCTAAACCGAACTAGAGAGATAACCGTATTGCACAAAGTTAGAAATAGGATGAGCTGTACAAGATTGTTTTCCTTTTCTCAAGACAATGGGAACATCCAAATCAGCCAAGCTACTATTAGTACCTGAATTCGGGTCTGAAGATTGAGACTGGCAGGTAGGACTTTCCGCAGTAATTTCCTGAGAATAGGTTTTTGTAGTTAAGTGAGGAGAATTGTCCACATTTTTAAACCGCTTCCGAAAATACCGAACCAGCGGCACTGCAGTCTCTCCCCCTACCAATGGTAAAGGCTGAATAAAAGAACCAGGGTCATCCAAAAAATTTTGAATTTGAATTGGGAGGATTTGAATTTGGAATGGGAAGATTTGAAAAATCTGATGCGGGTAGAGAATCAGAGATAAGATGTGGATTGGGACTGGAATTGGAATTGGAATTGGGTAAAGTTGTTTTAGAAACCGAAAGAGGAGAAGGAGAGATTGGCGGAGATTTTTGTGGAGAGATAAGAGGCAAAGCTGATTGAGATAAATGAGGAGATAGGGAGATATCAGGATCAGGCTGATTTTCAGGAAAACAAATTTTCAGAATTCATAAAAGAGGATATATCCAAATCAGGACACCTAACAGAAGATGGTGACACGGCTGGAGTTGAGGATTTATTGGAATTGAATTCTGTTTGAGGAGATTTGGGTGAGAAAGGCAACTTATCTTCAGGAGAAAAATCCCACAAAAATTCCCAATTTGAAGAGTTAGTAATCGGCTGTTTTGGAAAGTCAGCAACACATTCAGTTTTTGAAATGGATAAAGGATTATCATAAAAAGGCTGATTTTCAAAGAAAGTAACATCCTGGGACACAAAATACTTCTGTTTTTCTAGGGAATAGCAGCAGTACCCCTTTTGAGTGGAAGAATATCCTAAGAAAATACATTTGTAGGCCCTAGGATCCAACTTACTGCGATTGGAATCAGTATTATGAACAAAAGAAGTACAACCAAAAATTTTCAAATCCAATTCTGAAAAGAAATGATAATCGGGACAAGATTTGGAGAGAACTTCTAAAGGAGTTTGAAAGTTCAAAATCTTGGTCGGCATACGATTAATTAAAAAACAGGCTGTGAGAATCGCATCCCCCCCCCCCCAAAATCGTTTTGGAACATTGGATTGAAACATAAGAGAGCGAGCAACTTCTAAAAGATGGCGATTCTTACGTTTTGAAATACCATTATGTTTAGGAGTATTAACACATGAACTTTGGTGAATAAGACCATGTTGATTTAGAAAATTACCAAGAACAGAGTTAAAATATTCGGTTCCATTATCACTCCGCAGAATTTTAACTATAGCATTAAATTGCGTCTTGATCATGGAATAGAAATTTTGAAAAATTTGTTCTGTCTCGGACTTATCTTCAAGTAAATACACCCAACAAACACGAGTATGATCATCAATGAACGTAATGAACCATCTTTTATTAGTTAAACTCGTAATGCGAGACGGACCCCAAATATCACTATGAATTAAAAGAAATGGTTGCAATGGTTAGAGCTGTCAAAATGGGTTAGAACCCGTGAGCCAACCCGGCTCAACCCGACTCACCGGCGGGTTGGGTTGCAAAAAACCTGGCTCATTTAAACCCCGGGTCATTTTGACCCGGCCAACCCCCCCCGTGGGTTCAGCCCGTGGTGATCCAGGTTGACCCGCGGGTTGAGATGTTTGAAGGAAAAAAAAAAAAAACAAGGCCCAAAATGCAACGTATCAATGTGTCTGTAAAGTCAGTAAAGAAAAACTCAAAAAAGACCCAAGTCAAATTTTTTTTGTGCAGTTTCCTTTCCTTTTCGTGAAAACCCTTGTCCTATTAAGCACCATGTATGTTTAAGTTAAGGAGTTTGGAATTTTTTTTTAAAAAAATTTCTGTTTTTTTTACTTTTTTTATTTTTTTCAATTATAGGTGAGCCAACCCGCATAACCACCAACCCGTGGTGGGCTGGGCCAGGTTGCTTCTTTCCTAGCTCACCAAAATGTGAGCCGGGTTGGGTTGGCCCTTTTTTTCCCCAACCCATGGTGTGCCAACCCGGGTGGGCCGGGTTGGCCCGTTTTGCCAGTTCTAGCGAAAATATCGCTTGTTTTTGGCCAAATGACAGATTTCACATTGAAATTCATCTTTATTATGGAATTAAGAAGGAAACAAAAGTTTCAAATACAAAAAAATTGGATGACCTAGCCTAAAATGCAGAACCATTATTTGTTGTTCTTGAGTCATGGAGGAGAGACTGGAGTCAGCATGAACATAGCAACAGTCAACAGAACAATTATTCTCAAAGAAATAGAGTCCGGAGTCCTCCTTAGCACTCCCAATCATCTTCGCCGAAGACAGGTCCTAAAACACACAAGTAGATGGCATAAATTTAACTTCACAATTCAAGTCATGGGTGAGTTTGCTTATAGAAAGAAGGTTGCAAGTTAAGTCCGGAACATGTAAAACAGATGGAAGAGTAATAGTAGGACTTAAACATACAAACCCAATGCCAGCAACTTTGGAAAAAGAACCATCTGCAATCTTAACTCTATGATTACCAAAACTTGGAAAGTAGGAAGAAAACAAATGTCGACAACCGGTCATATGATCAGAAGCACCGGAGTCAATAATCCATAACTCACCTTTTGTTGATAAACTGCTAGTAGCAGATAAAGGAGTACCTTTTTGTGCCATCATCGAGTTACTTGAGACAGTTGGGCCACCTAGAAGTTTACCGAGATGATCCATCTGTGCCTTTGAAAACGGAACTGACGAGGATTCCTTTGACTCTGGTTCACTTGCAGCCTGAAAACCCTTGCCTTCTTTCCCTCTTGCACTGCGAGGCACCCAATTTGCTGGCTTAACATGAAGTTTCCAGCAAGTGTCTTTAGTATGATATGGTCGTCGACAATGATCACACCATGATTGAGATTTTTTCCAAGTATCAAGACCTCGAACAGCAAGAGCTAATGTCTCCATATGGGACAAAGATGGACTACCAAGCATCACACGCTTTCGACTTCTTCACAACAAACATCAGAAAACACTGCATTATTACTTGGTAAAGGTGTTTTTGCAAAAATACGACCATGTACATCATCAAGTTCAGGATTTAAACTAGAAAGAAAATCATAAATTCAGTCCTCTGTTAACATCTTATTATATTGTGTACCATCAGATTTGTCTTTCCAGTTACAGATTCGAAAAACATCAATTTCTTGCCATACCTTCTTCACAGCAGTAAAATATTGAGTTACTGTCAGCTCCCCCTATCGCAATACCGAGCACGATTCCTGAGTTCAAAAATTTGTGATGAATCTTCAGAATCAGAATACGCTAGAGTGACCGCATTCCATATCTCCTTAGCAGTGGTATAGAACAAATAAGTGTCACCAATGTTGTCCTCCATTGAATGAATTAGCCAAGCCATTACCATAGAAATTTGAATCTCCCAATTCGAAAATTGGGGATCCTTAGCATCCGGTTTCTTGACTGTTCCATCCAAATAACCAAATTTCCCTTTGTCACGAACCACCATTTGCGCAGATCGAGACCATTGGACAAAAGTTTTGCCCGAAAGTTTATGGGTAGTAATCTGAAGGGACAAACTATCAGAGGTATTTGCAGCGGGTATACTTGTGGAGGTTGGTTGTGAGTTCTGACCCTAAGAACCATCACCTCGCTTACACCAGAATCAGCCATAGCATCCAAAGTCTCTCTCAACTCACGTTAACGTTTGAAAAAGCTTTGATACAATAAAAGTTAAGATGAGGAGAGAAACAGTGAATATCGTTGTTCTATTTACTTCTGATAATTTAGTATATTTTACAAAATGTATCTCTTCTATTTATACAAAATATAGATAAGAGATAAAGATAAATAGTTATCCTAAACAATAGGATAAACTAGAGATAGACTCTAGCTGTCAAACTAACTAACATATCTCTATCTTCCTTACTAACAGTATTCTATTTATTAGATAGGCAGCAGTTAAAACAGTTTCCCCCAGTATGATTTTGTAACAGACAATTGGAATATCAATGCCTTGGTCTTTTCAAGTGCCTATTTATTCTTTCAGCAACCCCATTTTGTCGGGGTGTATCAACACATGTGAGTTCATGAATAATACCTCGCTCTTTAAGAAAGGTAGAAAGATTTTGGTTAACATATTCCCCACCATTATCAGACCTCAAATGTTTAATAGTTTTTCCAAATTGAGTATGAATCATATGATAAAATTAAGTAAATAGTTTGTACACTTCAGATTTATCTTTCATTATGAACAACCAAGTGACACGAGTGCAATAATCAATGATTGACAAACCATTTTGCACCAGAAATATTAGAAATGGTAGTAAAACCCCAAACATCAATATGAATAAAAGAAAAAGGTTCATCACTTTTATTAGCACTTGAAGGAAAACTTACCTGGTGATGTTTGAAAAATTCACAAACATCACAACGAAAGGACTCTACTGGTTGTTTTAAAAACAAAGAAAGAAACATGGACTTAAGCGAAGTGAACGGGGTGCCCAAGACGCTTATGTTGGAGCCAAATTTGGGAGGCACAAAACTTGAATTGATGGTAGGAATGTTGCAACTTCCCACCAGATCCACCTGAAGCTTGCTTCTCAAGTAGTACAACCCTCCCTGTTCCTTAACAACTCCAATCATCTTCCCCGTGGCAATGTCCTGGAATACACAGTGTGAAGGAAAAAAGGTTACGGCACACATTAGGTCTTTGGTAAGTTTATGTATAGAAAGAAGGTTAGATGAAAGTTTTGGAACATGAAGCACATTTTGCAAATTAAAGAAAGGACTGAGTTTAATATTACCAAAACCCGCAATTGATGTATGAGAGTCATCAGCTACAATTATGTGATGATTACCGAAGGGAATTTGGTACGATGAAAAATGGGGAGAACAAAAAGTTATGTGATTAGTGGCACCAGAGTCAATAATCCAAAAATCCTTAGGGACAGTACAAGAAGCATGGTAGAATAAAGAACATAAATTCTTACATTCCTGGCTAGAGAGCAAGAGCCGGAAGACTTAATAAGAGAATAAAGAAGAGTCTTTAAACGCTACAGATCCTCCTTACTAAGGGCAGTGATCTTATCTTTCACCTATTTGACCTCTGCATCTTACATGCTTCCAACAGTAAGGGAGGAATGATAGGTGGATGAGTAATTAGTCTTTGTATCTGTCTGGTGAGGTATGGGTGATCATTGGATTGGTAGAATGAATTGTTTGTGTTGGAATAATGACGGTGAGTAAGAAGTTACGAACTGTAGGAGGTATGGGTAGTAGGAAAGGGTGTTTGTTTGGCCAAGTGATGGTCATTGTTGGGCAGGGGAGACGCCGAGAAAGTTAGGCGGTGCAAGCGGCAGTCGAAAAACTTGGCGGACCCACTGTCAAACGTTGAAGACAGGGCGGCGCAAGGGACCACACACAGAGAGAATAGGAGGTGCGTGCGGACTTTTCTGGTGGTGTGGTTTTTGGGTCTGACCAGTATGAGATTAATGCGGCGGTCGGTGGTTGTTTTTTTGTGAGAAAATCAATCTGGACGTTGGATCAAAAATCAAAGTTGTTGTTTGGGTTTACAGACAGAACACAGGACCTGCTATGATAGCAAGGTTACTAAAGATCCAAGTCCATTTAGTAATGAAGGCTGGGGAACGAAGAAAAAAAAAGAGACTCCCAAGATCGGGAGCTCTAATACCAAATTGAAAGAGAGAAATTGAACACAATAGTATTTCTGAATTTGCTTGTCTTAATCCACACAGCAACTGATGCTTGCTTTTATACACTTGAAATATTAATTACAACTTGTATTTGCAAAACAAAAAAATATGATAATTATTCCCTAAGTACATGAACTAGGAAATACATGAATCTAATATTACTTCCAAAATTAATGTGGACGGTGGACTGTGCATGAATGAAAGTGGATGGTGGTCAACATTCCTTCTTCAAGGAAAAAGGAGTCATTCATGAATCCTCTTGTGCCAACACCCAACAACAAAATGGGGTGGCACAACAGAAAATTGGGCATCTCCTAGCTGTTACTCGAGCCTTACTCTTCCAAAAAAAGTGTCCCAAAACAGTACGAGAGCGAGGCTGTCCTCACTATTACCTATTTCGTTAATAAGTTATCCTCACAGTCCCTTGACAACAACAGCCCCATACAACTGCTTCCAAATTCTACTCTGACTTCAAAATATCAAATAACCTTGTCCCTAGGGTTTTGGGTGTGTCATTCGTTCATGTTCACTCTCGTAATCGCGGGAAACTTGATCCTCGGTCTATAAAATGTACTTTTGTTGGTTACTCATCTACCCAAAAGGGATACAAGTGTTATCATCCTCACACAAAAAAACATCTTTGTCCCTGTTGATGTCACATTTTTTTGAAACAGAGAGTTTCTTGTCTCCAAACATCTAAAAAAGCTTTTTACCTGAAGTTTTGATGACTCAAACATTTGTAAAATGATTTAATTGAACCTTATAAAGTTTGCTAATGATTCAATTTAAGTGTGCAGATTTCTTAGTTCATTAGACAGGAACCTTTTTTTTCAGAATAGCATGCATTCAAAAAATTCACAACAACCCAAGCATCTGGTTATTAAATATGTAGCAGTTAAGACAGCTTCCCCCGGTAAGATTTAGGTACGGACATTTGACAGAGTAGGGCTCTGGCTATTTCAAGAAGATGATGGTTCTTTCTTTAGGCAATCTCATTTTGTTGTGGGGTATCCACACATGTTAATTCATGCAAAAACACCATGTTCTTTAAGAAATTTGGAAAAAGTTTGATTACCATATTCTTTTCCATTACCAGAATGTAACCGTTTAATGGATCGCCCAAACTGAGTATGTATCAAGCGATAAAAATTCAAGAATAATTTATGACTCCGAAAATTAGTAAGAATTGTATGTTTTTTTACTTCTTCACGTGAAATTTGGGATAATTTGCGTCACACTTACTCTATGAAACAAGATATTTCAGCTTGTTTGTTATGAATTAGAAAATAAGATTTTCAATACCAAGCAAGGAACTCTTTTAATGACTGATTATTATGGGAGTTTAAATGGATTATGGATTGAACTAGACCAGAATCAAAGTTAAAAGATGAAGTGCAGTGAGGATTCTACCACCCTAAAGCAGTTCATTGAGAGAGCACGGATCTTTAAGTTTCATTCCGGGTTGGATTCTAAGTATGATCTTATTTGGGTTCAGATTTTGGGCAACGATAAGTTCTCTGGTATTCTACACTGCTCGGAGAGAAGAATGTCGCAGCGCTGTGATGTTGGATGGTGGCAACCCCGTTGATGGCTCGGCTTTGCCTGCTGGAAAAGGTCACAAACCAGGATCAGCCAAGATCATCTTCTGGGAAGCCTCCCACCAAGTCTAATAGTGAAGAACGTTGGTACACTTATGGTAGGAAGTCTGGCCATACTGAGGAGTCTTGTTTTAGACTCCATGGAAAGGACAAGGTTCATTCTAGAATGCATCCTTTAAATAAGGTGCAGCATGCTCCTTTCAATTAGGAGCGTAGATTTATTATAATAAAAACTGAATGGCCAAGATTAAGATGGGTAACCTGTCCATCACGTAAAGCTAAGAATCACACCTCTCACCATGTCATCCTCTCTCTCTCATCCACTTTCTCTCTCTACATCTGAATTCTCAGTAACTACCATCAACCACTGTGAAAGTTACACGAAGTTGTTGTCGTTGTTACCATCTATGAATCGGAACAGCCATGGGCGGAGTCACCTTCTCAATCGCCACGAAGTTTGCCTTCCTTTCGCCATTCGACCAACCCCAAAGTCAGCGATCTTAACCTACTGGCGAGGGTTGATGAGAATTTTGGAAGGCTTGATGTTACGGTGCAAGATGTGATGGTGGTGGAGGTATGCAAGTCAACGAAGAATCTGGCAAACTAGATCTGCAAGGTGTTGTTCGTTAGAGATGTGCTTCCCTTCTAGAGAGCCATCGTCCAAGAACTCCGGCAGCACCTGGATTTTACCATTGTGGTCGTATATGTCGTGACACATCACGTTCTGGTCATCCATGTCGCGGAGGATCTGGATCTCATGGTGGATCTGCCGACAAACTGACTCCTCGTGACGACCATACACCACTTTCAGCGTGTACACGCAGTTGCTAGGTTGTTGGACAACCTTGTAGACGATGTTGCTACTTCCACTTTCACTGCTGACTCCAAGAAGAGGATGAGGTGGTGAGTGGCCCGAAGGAGGGGATCGTCGAACCAACAAGAAGAACGGAGGAAGACTGGGGATCGTCTTCTTCCTTCAATGACGGCCATGACCATCGGTGGGTTAAGGGCACAATGGTTGAAATAGCCACTTTCTTCTTCTTAGAACACACCTGGTCGGCGGACTCTAGGCAAACTGCAAAGAGAGAGAAACTTTGCACAAAAAAACAAGGAAAAAACCGAGCAATCGGTATAAATGCAAAGTGCATCATGCACCATAACTCAAGAGGGTGCACTCTAGAATCACCCCTTGTCATGGATCAACTCTTCTAAAACATTAAGTTGTTAGGTGAAGGCTCATGAATGGTTTTATATCTAACTAAATGTACTTAATAGGATTAATAATTGTCATGGATCGACTAGGAAGGTTCATGAATGGTTTTATATCTAAAAAAACTAGTAATAAATTGCAGGTCCATATGCAATGTCAATAACTTCACATTTATTTTTACATATTTACCAAAGAAACCCTAAACATAAACAATAAATCCCAACCCCTCTTGTGTCGAAGGTCAAATAATTTAGTTATCTAATAAGAATTTTGAAAAGAAACATCTACAAACACCAGCCCGCCTGCAATTCTTCTACAAGGTTTAATAGGGATTACTTATTACTAGATAAATAAGTAGTAGTGGTGTATACATTAGGGATACGGGATACCTAATAGGCTAATATTTTTCTAACAATGAATTTATTCATATTATATATTATATGACAAAACAATAAATATCATTTGACTTAAGGGAGGTAAAAATATATCACCTTATGGATCATATACACCTCATCCAAAAATGACAAAGCAGTGAATCGTCCAGCTATAATATCCACAGCAGCTGAAAAGGCAGACATTGTTGTGCTCAAGGAATAAATGTAATCCCTGCATTGTCAAATTAATAACCACAAATCAATCACAATCACAAGGCCGAAGCTCATGAAACAACATTTTTTTCAATTATGAGTAGGAAGGAGAAAGGAGAGCCCAAAAATGTCTTATCTTACCTCCACTATTCCATGTTATAAGTCACAAATCTATCACAAATACAAAAAAACGGGGAAAATAAAGTAATTTCCAATCGAAATTTTAACATGTTATAATCACCAAATGACGGTTCAAAACTTCTACTTCACAAGAGAATACAAAATATATAAACAACCGTATCTGATGCGATGCAGGCTGCTACAATTGACCCATTGACATTGTCAGTCGGACCAATTAGCAGAACAAGGGCTAAAAGGATCATAGAGGCATTGAACGCGCTTGTGCAAGAACTTTGAGAAGATCACACAAACAAGAGCTTCATCAAAGGGATAGTCAAAGAAGATCCCAAATTCCCAACATGATCCAAGTCTTAGAGGGCAAATTCTCCATAGTGAATAATTAGCCTTTGGGCCAGTTTGGAGATAATTAGTTTTGGACCATTAGTGTTATTTGTTTCAAAGCTTTTATGTTATTACTTTAAAAGGACCTTGACTTTAATAGGGCCTTGACTTTTAATTAATATGGTTTATTATTTAATACACCCTCCGGTCCTATATATAAGAAACATTTGACAAAATCATCAAGACCAAGGAAATGCATTGGAATCTGTTGATTTCATTTAATACTCCTATAAATTTAAATTTTATTCCATAAATGTCCTTATATTAATTACTCCTAATTCACTAATTTAATTACTTCTAATATTCTCTCTCATAATAAATAAGGATATAATTGAAATTTAACATTGAATACATTTCAAAATGGGTCAATGTTTCTTATAAATAGAACCAAGAAAAAATATTTTTTTGTTTCTTATATATAGGACCGGAGGGTGTACTATAAATAGCCTCTTGAAGGCTAAAATCAATAAGTTTTGTCGTCTTTGTTTGAATAGAAAACTGAGAGTTTCAAGTTGGAATTAGAAGCAATTAATTTAGATACATGAAATTAACAATTCATGTACCTACTTTGTATCTATACATGTACTTAGGAAATAGCTATCATTAATCTCTTTGTAATCACAAATTGTATTTATTCCTAAGTGTATATAAATATCAGTGTACTGAGTGCAATTTCACTCAAGCATTTCACAAATCATTCCAAGTCTTTCAAGCTGGTATCACGAGCAGGTTCGTCCCACTGCTTTGTCTTTTGAAGATTTCTGCCTCTGGTCTAGCAGAACCCTTAAAACCCTAAGTCTTGTCCTTTGATTTAACCAAATAGCCACTATCCAAGTCCAACAATCACTGTAACCAGCTAACCCACTGTCCACTGTCGCCGGAAAACCTATCAGAAGTCACCACTCGACCAGATCCCGAAGACCCGTCATCGGAAAATGCCCCATGCACCGCCACACGCGCTTTCTCCTGTCGGCACGTGTACTTTACGCACCACCTTCTCGTTGCCAGAAAATTACTACGACCGCCTAGAATTGGTCGCAATCTTCTCCTCTGTTCGTCTAGGTAATCTAAATCACCTTTTTCGGTTGTTTGGATAATGGGTCTCTTTTTCTTAGTCTCCTCCATCTTTTTGGTTCCTGACGCTGCTTCTTTGCTTGTTGTTTTCCTTGCTCTTTCAGTTGTTAAGATGGCCTCTGATTCTCAGCAATCACTTCAGAGAAGCTAAATGGTAAAAACTATTTAGCATGGCCTGCCTCCATGGAACTTTGGTTTCTTGATCAAAGATATTTTGAATATTTGGAGAAATCCTCGGATAAGATTTCAGAAGAAAAACGGGATCATTGGAAGAAACTTGATTATCAACTCTGTGCTTTGTTGTGGCAATCTGTTGAACCAAGCATCGTGACAAACTTCAGAGCCTTCCAACTTGTCTTTCTTTATGGAAAAAGGCTCAAGCTGTTTAGCTAATGACATTCAACAATTGTATGACGCTACACCAAAAATTGGCCACTCTCAAACAGTCTGATCATGACATGATCTCCTATATTTTTAAGGCTCAATCTGCAGTTGAGGAGTTAAAAATGTCTCCAGAATCAGACACTCTTGAAGGTATAAAACCAAGCTCAATAATTTGTATATGGTGTTGGTTCTTCGGGGAATGCATCCAAATTTTGAGCATTTCATGATCGGATTTTGACTAGTGAAGAGATTCCTTCGATGGAAAATTTGGTCCCTCGACTCCTTTGAGTTCCTTCACCAAAAACTGGTGGAAATTCAAATGAGTCTATTGAATCTTCTACATGGTGTCTAATCTGGAAGGACGAGGAGGTCGTGGAGGGCGTGGTGGACGAGGTGGCTGTCCTTAATGTTCATATTGCAAAAGATTGGGTCATACGCCAAATGCTTGCTACTCTCTTTGTGGGTTTCCTGGAAAATCTATGAATATCTGTAAGTCTGTGTTAACTGTAATTAATATATATCGACGGTGGAATCTTATCCATTGTATTCTTATATTCATTGTATCTATTCTCCCAGGACTTAGCCTAGATAGTTAATGTTCTAGGAATCAAGTTCCACTATCTCATAGTCAAGTGTATATATATATATTGTAGTCCTATTGAAATGTTAACACAAGTTAAATATTCAGTTTCATATTCAAGTTATCAAGAGCTTTGTTCGTTCCTCTTTTGGTGTGTCTTTTGGGTTTCAGCTGCTATGAGCGCTAACCCACAGTCTTGTTGTTGTCCGGTGACCAAAGTGACACCGAAGTTCATCTCAGAGGCCGTCTAACGGCCTTCTGCCAAAGGGCCGCTGTCAGAAACGTTGTCACGCGCTCTCACGCGCCACCGTTGTTGTGCTCACTCTCTGGTGCATGTGGTCCACGTGCCACCTTCCCGGCCTCCGCTGACGCCCCCGTGATCGCAGTCTCCTCCCGGTTTTGTTCTATCACTGTTTGGTTTGTGGGTCTGCCGTTGTGCTACCCCTCCTTTGGATTGATTATTCAGAGACATTTGCTCCTGTTGCGAAGATGAATATAGTCCGAGTGATTTTGTCTCTTGCTGCAAATTGTGGTTGGGAATTGCAGCAATTTGATGTAAAGAATGCCTTCTTACATGGGGAACTTGAGGACGAAGTTTATATGCAGGTGCCACCAGGGTATGATAGAAAGGTTGCTGCCAATACAGTGTACAGGTTAAAAAAGGCGTTATATGGGCTGAAACAATCGTCCCGAGCATGGTTTGGAAGATTCACAAAGGTTATGACAACTTTGGGGTATAAGCAAAGTCAAGGCGATCATACTTTGTTCACCAAGCACTCGACAACAGGGGGAGTAATAGTTCAGATAGTATATGTGGATGACATCATAGTAATCGGAGATGATTGGAAAGAGCAACAAGTCTTGAGCCAATGTTTGGCCAAGGAGTTTGAAATAAAAACTCTTGGAAAGCTAAAGTATTTTCTAGGAATTGAGGTGGCACACTCAAGGAAAGGCATTTTTATATCCCAACAAAAATGCATTATAGATTTGCTCAAGGATACAGCAAAAACAGCATGCAAACCCGTGAGTACTCCTATGGATCCGAATTTGAAATTAGGAAATGCAGAAAAAGCTGGTATGGTGGACAAAGAAATGTATCAATGCTTGGTAAGGAGATTAATTTACTTGTCTCATACCAGGCCAGATATTACATATGCAGTAAGTTTGGTTAGTCAATTCATGTATTGTCCGAAAGAGATTCATCTACATGTAACTCATAGGATCTTGCAGTATCTCAAAGGGACTCAAGGAAGTGGAATCTATTTAAAAGAAATGGGAATATAACACTTGAGGCATACACTGATGCTGACTATGCGGGATCGATCGTTGATAGGAGATCTACTACAGGGTATTGCACCTTTCTTCGAGGAAATCTTATGTCTTAGAGAAGTAAAAAGCAAAGTGTAGTAGCACGTTCAAGTGTTGAAGCTGAATTTCGAGCTATGACACAAGGCATTTGTCAATTACTTTGGCTGAAAATTATTTTAGAAGACTTAAAGATTAAATGGGAAGGACCTATGAAGCTTTATTGTGATAATAAATCTGCAATCAGTATAGCACATAATCCTGTTCCGCATGATCGGACTATACATATCGAGGTTGATAGACATTTCATTAAGGAGAAGCTCGATAGTGGATTAATTTGCACTCCATATGTGCCCTCACAAGGGCAACTTGCGGATATTCTCACCAAAGGGTTGAGCAACCCAATTTTTGAACGAATTGTATCCAAGTTGGGACTGGAGAACACCTATTCACCAGCTTGAGGGGGAGTATTGGAAACAGCAGTATTTATGACATCTCTTCCCAAGTAGTTAGATTCATTGTATAGAAGTAGAGTAGATACAATACACCGTCCACATTAATTATAGCCTAGTTATTTCCTATGTAAATCAACTGTATAAATATATATTCAGCTGAGTGCATTATTCACTCAAGCTATTCAGAAATACTTATGTCTTTTAATATTTCACAATGGATTTCGGGTAGCTTGGGACATCATCGTTTTCACCATTGGAGAAGAGGTGCGGAGCACAACGCTCTGATACCATGCAGGTTTAGTGAGAGAAGAAAGGTTTATACTCTCTTATTGATTATTGAGTCATACATAGCTAGGATATATAATCAAAGTTGGTTAAGCAAGGATAACCAATTTGCTACAAATTAGGAAAATATGAAGGAGCAAAATAAGGGATAAAGAACTAAACACACTACCTAACAACATTTGAATAAGTGGATTCAGATTTTATTCTAACTAACAAATGTTCCTAAAGTTCCTAACAAACTTCGACACATACACACACAAAAGAGAGAGAAAGAGACAGAGAAGCATCAGCATTATTTCGAACTTCAATTAAAACTACAAATGAAAATGTCAAAGAAAATAGATAAACCAGAGACAAAAGAAACGGAATTCATCAACATATAAGACCACCCATTGGGGACCATCATCATAAAATGGGAAATGAACAGTAAAAACAAAGTATCAGGCATCAGCCAGTAGTCAAGATACTACCTAAAGGATAATATCTGGACTGTGATTGGCTCCAATACAAAAAGTTGAATCTGATGTTTTTCTGTTGACTTTTCCAAACAAGCATTTATGCCATTTAGATGAAGATAGGAACGAAGTGAAATCTTTCCTGAGGATGCATACTTATCACTATTGGGTTTTGGAATTTCAATCACATGAGGTTCCAATGTAATACACTCTGCTTTAGCATCGTCAAGCCCCGATTGACATGTAAATGGTGCCATCCCAAATAAAGAAGGTGAACCAAAAGCGACTTCAATCTCATGGAAATCAAAAGCGAGGTCAAAATTATCCTGACCGGCAATGTCAATAATGCCTTGACCACCCAGATTAGCCTCGCTTCTGTGTGAAAATCTTACACAAGGACCATCAACAAATACTCCAAAATGAATGTGTTTTTCTGGAAGCTTTTGAAGCAAGGCCATGATCAATCCTTTGGAATAAAACTCATATTTGTTAACCCAAGCATTTTCTGTTTTATCCACAAAATTTGAAGCAATGGATGTTTCCCTCCTTTCCTCCCAGCAAATAGCATGTTGTACCTGACTAAGAAGTAGAGACACAGATGATATTGAAGAATGAGTCAAAACTAAATTTAACTTTCCTAGCATTAAACCACATTCACAAAACCCAAAATCTGGATTTTTATGGTCTGGATATGTGGAAGATATCTCAACCTTACATAGAAGGCATGGATTTTCAGAATACTCAATATCACTTTCATTGAAATTGCCGCAAATTCCTTTCCAACTCACATACAATTTTCCCATAAAGCTTCCAATATGAGAATCACAAGAATCTTCAGTCTGGGCAGCAGTAGTTTCAGAAGGGAGAAATATTTTTGCAGGTTCAACCCACAAAATTGATTCCATAACATTAGTACCTTCATTTCTGATTCCTTTATCTGCACTAAGCATATTCATTGTATTTGCTTCTGCTGACACTGTCCAAGGGGCAGGTTCAACCTTCATTTGCCCACATGAAACAGTGACACTCTGTTCAAAAATATCTTTTACAGATACTAATACCAAAGCATCAATAGAGAAACATATTGAAAGGAAATCTGAGTATGCAATCCCAGTATGTGACTGTAACTTCTCATATACAGATGGTTGAATTTCATTGATTTGGGAAACTGTCATTATGATTTTCCCAAAGTTCAGCACAAAGCAACACCTTTGACAAGGATCTTCGGTAAGACTTCCCAAACACCCATTAGAATCTGGATCTTGCACTACTTTTTTCCCAAAAAAGATGCTCACTATACAGTGGATTATCTTTGAAATCAGTTTCCACATAAGTGCCAGTATAAAAAGAAAAGGGCAAAAGAAATTACTTGGGCTTACACACTCCTCATCACAATCAGATGGAACTTTCAATGCTGCTCTATGACGGGCTATTCGCCTTGCCAGTGCTATGCCTTCAGCAGGCAACTTTTTCTCAATTTCAGAGATCACCTCCCAATGGTATCTAGCAGAACTCAAAATCAGTTTGTTCTTAGACATCTCAGAAATGGACTTTTTCCATATGTGGCCGGTAGAATACCCAGCTAGCAGCAACATATTCTCATAAGCATTGACATAGTGTATCCATTGACCTATTACACCAACTAATCTTTGCAATGACAATCTAGGAGTTACAGTCACATGGCCAATTCTGCTGGCAGCTATTCTCCATAATTCTCTGCCACTTCTAGTTTGATTGTACTTATCAGATAGCAACTTGTCAAAAATTAGACATACAGAAATGTCATCTGGAGAGAATGAAAAGGCTAGTTCTGGAAAACAAAGACTGTAATCTGCCAGCTTAAGATCTCTTAATTTAATGAAACTGTGCATATCAGATGAAAGCAAAACACGATCTGTGTGATTTTTTCCAATAAATCCAATCCTGAATCCAATGCCATCTAATACGTAAGAGCTTTCTTTCATTGGAATAAAAATTGTACTAAGAAAACCTCTAAAAAGACATTTTTTATCCAGATACTTAGACCTTGCACTAAACTCCTTTATTTCCCCAAAACACATAAACTCATCACTTAAGATGGGGAATTGAACCTCCACGTGAATGCGGTGTGCCTCTAGATGACAGTTTTTCAGAATAAGATTCAAAAAAGATTCTGTAAAATCTCTTCTCTCAGGTACAGCAAATAAGATCCTCTCCAAAATGTGATGCAAAGAACAGCCCTAAAATCAACACAAAAGGTAGCAGTAAATACCATAATGAGTTAATGATATTATATTTTAACAAATTGATTCCGCACAAGAAAGCTAACAGCCAAGAGTCGACAGCTTATAAATTTCAATATGAGTATATAAATTTCAATCCCCAACTTGATTTTTCCCGTTTTCAATGAATTTGCTGATTGGACACCAAAGAATCTTCCCTTTTCTAGTTGTACCCCCCACCGCACCCCCAATTATAAAGACGTATAAATGGTTAGAAACTTAGAACAAGAGATTGAGACAGCCACAATCATTCCAATTCTCCACATTCAATAAACCTAAGTAGTTTCAGTATTTTCCATTAGTTTTCACTTTCCATATATCTTATGCAATACCAGACTACAGGAGAAAAGGTTCAAAACTTCAAATTAATTTGATCTAAAGCATAGTACTCCCACTAGTATGCAAATCAGCATATATAAAAGGTAACTGTTAGGAATCATATAAATTCTTTTTAATCACATTTAATTGCAGTATAATCCCTTATTAGACTAATAATAATCTAGAATATGAAGTTTCACCAGTTGCGGATAAAGAATTTCCCTCCTCAAGTAGCAAGACTCATCTACCTTACTGTGAATTCAAATAAATAGGATACTAACCAGATAAACCCCTATCTTTCTGTAAATTCAGACTCAAAGAAGAACATTCATTACCTCAGGATCAAGAACTGATAGATTCTTTCTGATATAATCCGAATAATCATACTTCGAAGGCCGCGACCGCCTCTCATGGCATCCATCCTCTTCTGGCTTCCTTCAAGACCAAATAATCATGTCAAGGAAACAAGAAAAACAAAAAATAAAAATATGTAAACTCTCGTTTTTGTCGATCATATAACTTCCTCCTAGCTTCAAGAAATTGTCATATTTCGTATCAGTCTCTCATTGTTTATTGGAGTATTTATGTATGTAGACTAGTTTGTAGACTAGATACACATGTACTGTTCGTGTAACAGAAAGAAGTAAGAGTAGTTATTCTGTTACACTCTCTTGTTACTCAGTAACTAACTCACTGATGTATAAGTAGCTTGTATTCATTCAGTAATGAAACAAGAAAACACTATTACAGAAAATCTCTCATCTCCATTCTCGTTCTCGTTCTCTCTTTTCATGAGTTTCTTCATTGTTCAGCCAAATTGAAATAATAGTTTATTGAAATAAAAAATAAGGTGTAAGCAGTGAGGGACTTACTCGAAGGACTGCACGAGGCGAACGCCGTGAACTTCGATAGTGAATGCGGGTGCGTGCCAGGTTGAGAATTTAACGGTGAGGCGTTCCACGGTGAGGTCCTTGAGAAACAAACGAGAAGGAGAATCGAAGAGCTGATTGAGAACCGAAACGTCGAAGCGGAGGTTCGTGGCAACAGCGAGAGAGTTGAGGAACCCTAATTGGAGATCGAGTTGGGGCTCTTCGAGGAGCCATGGGTTGAGCAGAGACAGTAGTCTCTGCCTAATTATTCTATTGAAGAAGGGCATGGTAATAGTAATGTTATGTCATGGATTGATTGATCGATTTCGTTTTGGTGTCGCGTCGGAGAACAGGTGGAATTGAAGAAAGGAGTAACGGAATTTTAGTTTGGGAGTGAAATGGATGTGGGAATCGGCGGGAAAGTGTTAGCCCACATATGTATCCGACAGAACGATGCGGAACGCGTGTTAAGTGGCGGTGCTTTGTTATGACCCCTCGCGTTAATAAGTCCAATACCAATACTTATCCCATTTATCGGTCCAGCAACAATACCTGAGATACTTGGAGTTTTTGGGTAAGAATCTTCTTTAATCCAACTTATTGATTAAATTGCAAAATATTTATTTGTTCTGAAAAAAAAAGTTGTTTTCCATTAGGATAAAAGTTTGGAACGGCTTTAAAAAGTTGATATATTATTTTGAAATGAGTAACATTCTTCTCAAAATTTGAAAGAAATCCAGTAAATATTAATCACATGAATCCGTCTGAAAAAACCCTTTAGCATGTAATTTTTCTAACCTAGGTTATCTCAAAAGGCCTACATAGAAAAAGTTTTGAAAAGGTTTAATATGCAGAATCATTCATCAATTGTTACATTTATAGTTAAAGGGGAAAAGTTCAATTTTAATCAATGTCCCCAAACAACATTGGAACAAGAGGAGATGAAAGGCATTCCTTATGCTTCGGCAATAAGAAGTCTCATTTATGTTCAAGTCAGCACTAGACCTCATATTGCATTCACGGTAGAAATGTTGGGAAGATATCAAAGTAACTCAGGCAAGGAACATTGGAAGGCAGCAGAAAGGGTTATGAGATATCTTTAAGGAACTAAGGATTACAAGTTGACATACAAGCTATCTGATTCTTTGGAAATAATAGGATATTCAGATTCAGATTTTGTTGGATGCATGGGTTCTAAGAAGTCCACTTTGGGCTATATTTTCTTTTTAGCCGAAGATGCTATCTCTTGGAGAAGCAAAAACAAACAATTGTTCCGCCATCCACTATGGAAGAAGAATTCATTGGTTGCTACCAAGCCACATCACAGGCTAAATGGTTGAAGAACTTTATCTGATCTGAAAGTTATAAATTATATTGAAAGATCATTAAAGATAGTTTGTGATAATTCAGGTGTAGTATTCTTCTCAAAGAATAATAAAACTGGAAGCTAAAGTATGCATATAGATATCAAGTTTTTAGTTGTAAGAGAAGACATCAAGAGGTATTTAGTCTCTATAGAGTACATCGACGCAAAATCCATGATTGTTGATCCACTAACTAAAGGATTGTCAGCTAAGGTATTTCAGAATCATGTAATTCATATGGGTCTGACTAGTTTACGTTAATATTTGTCTTTTCTTTTATATGACTTTGTGCACATTAAGTTTGTCATGTAAAGGTATGGTTCATTTGAATCAATAAAGTTTGGAACCCTTTTTATTTACTCACTTGGAAATTGTTGTGTTATGCATTGTAATACATTGAAGTGTTTGTCTTAAAACATAATTGTCATGATTCATGTATGGTAATTTCTTAGTGATTCTGAGGTATATGAAGCTTAAGTTGACAATGAATTTTGCGGCCATATTTAATTGTCTAAAATAAGGATTATTTTTTATAATATATGGGCTAAGTGGGAAAATGTTAGAAATAACAATTGAATGTGACCCATATAATGAATATTATCATATATTAGTGTTGCTTGATATTCTTGGAGCTGTTACAAATTCAATAGGGAGTAGCAGTTACAAAAGGTGATTATTGGCTTTTGATGGAGGTGCTGAGGGAGCATTTACAATTCTGCAATCATGAGAGGGTCCCTAGTCTTGCCTATAAAAGCCTGTAATGCTCCATTCGTTCACACACTTCAGAAAGGCAAAAGACTAAGGGCCTGATTAATTTAGTTTTGGTTTCTGGTTTTAAAAAATTATTTTATAAATCAATTTAGAAAGTTGTTTTAAGAAGAGAATTAAAAAAAAATGTTTGGTAATCTTATTTTCTAAAACTGTTTTAGAAATGAGAAAATGAAAAAACTTATTTGGTAAACTTGTTTTCAAAATATGTTTTAAAAATTAAAAAATTGAAAACTCGTTTGATACATATTTTTAAAATGGAATCAATTGCAAGTTTTTTTTATAATATCCCATTAGTATTTTTTATGTTCCTAGCTACCCCATCTTTTTAATTAAGTACCATTGAATAATATCTTGATAAAAAGGGATATATTTTTATAAAATTAATATATAATTCACTTTCTAAAGTAACATATATTATAACAACTTAATTAATAAAGTAAAAGTAATTACAACAATGTTTGAATACGGTGATAAAGTGATATATAATTCACGTCTAAAGAAATACATATAAAGCAACATGTAGTGATAAAATCAAATGAGTCTAAAAAAATGAAGTCAAATTGGTTCAAACTAGTTGTTACGTTGTGCTCACATCCTATCTCTAATACGATCCCTATGCCTTGCCATTTCAGCTGCACCTTTATCAGATAACCTTAACAAGTTGTCATCATTGGAGTTTGTCCCTCTATGCTAGGACCTTCATTCACACCCTCAAGTTCTACGGGATCCATTTCTTCCCATATCTCAAATAATTTGTCATGGAAGTTCCACTTGCGTATGTAATTGTGAATAGCACAACATGCTATTACTATAAGTCGTTGCCTAGAAGGTTTATAAGAAAGCATCAACTTCAGAAAAGGAAATCTATTTTTCAAGACCTCAAAGCTATGCTTAATTGTCATTCTTAAAGATGAGTGCCTGTAGTTAAACAACTCTTTATGATTCCTAGGTTGTCTTCCTCGGCCTCTATATTCTTGCGCATAATATCTTTCACCCCCTATAAGGTGGAAGAAAACCTCCAGTACATGGATAGCCAGAATCAACAAGATAAAACGAACATTCATCAAATAAAGTATATGTTAGCACTTTTGATTTTGGTCCCTATCTTTTTCTTCCTTAGGTTTTGATGTTTTTAACTTTTAAAATTTTGGAATTAGTCTCTGCCGTCAAGATACACCGTTAAGTGCTTATGTGACTAACGGATTGTCACATCAGCAATGCCACGTGGCATTGAATATAATTTTTTTAATGCCACGTGACATTTAGAAATATATATATATATATATATATATATATATATATATATATATATATATATATAAAATTGGTTTCGATCCTTATACTTTTTTCTCTATAGGTTTTGGTCCCTGCAAGTTCAAAAACGTTGAAATTGGTCATTGCCTTTAGTTTCCATATGTTCAGTGCTAATGCGACTAACAGTCTCCACATCAACACTATCAGGTGAAATAAATTAATAATTTTTATGTCACGTTGGATTAAAAAAATACTTTTTATATATTTTAATAATTTATATTATTATTTATTTTATTATAAATGAACATTTTTATATGTTCTGAATGTATTATTAGTTGAGCAAAACTATATCGAAACTTAGCAATAAAGAGGTTTGATAACCTAAAGTAAACAATGAGCTTTTGTGATAGCAACCACCGAGAATTAAAACTTGAGCATGTGCCATATGGAGCCACTTTGTAAAGCATCGCGCCATGTCGTATAAAAAAAAAATAATAATATTATAAAAATATATATTTTAATATTATATATAATAAATAATAATATTAATAATCATAAAAAAATTTAGAAGACAATTATTGAACAACTCCATAAAGCAATCCCTGCAAATAAAATGATGTTAATATCACATTAATTAATATTCTCTCAATTTCAGTAAAGTGAAATTAGCTGAAACTATCAAATTAATATATGGCTTACTACTGGATTTCATTTATTTTGTATGCCGATTTAACTGTTAAGAAAACACTTCTTAAGTGTAAACAGGTGGACAATACCTCAACTGATTGGAGTTTGAGCGATTCTGGCTTTGATGCGATTCGTGGGAGTTAGTTAACTAATAAGAAAGATAAAGTTAAAAAAGGAAGGAAGGGATTAGAATAATATTTATTCTTATTTACAATCATGCCATTAATGAAAATACCCTTTTCTCCGCCTTTTTCTTCTTTTTGGAACTGAAAAAAGTAGAAAACCAAAACAGCTTGCAGCTGTTTCTATTTTTCTAGTTTTGAAATTAAGTAAGATAAAAGCATTCTCCAAACAGGTTTTTTTGTTTTTTAATTTTTGAAAACTGAAAATAGATTTTAAATAGAGAAATCAAACTGGCTCGTAAAGATTTCTCTCTATCTTTTCTCTGAAACAGGTTGCTGGTTCGTGAGCATAAGGTGTTTGATAGATTGCATGAGAGGAAGTGTGCTTGATAACAATAGTTTCAAGTGAAGGTAAACTTCTGCATTCTTCTGTTCTTGTTTGATGGATTGAGATCTTACATTATTTACAACTTCTAATTCATATATGTATGATAGTGCTTTATATCATGGACCAATGACAATCATATATGAATATAGTTAGTGTTCAATATTGAGGTCCAACAATTCACTCTTTTGTTTATACAGGAACAATTGTTTTGTTACAAAATAGACGTCATGCTTACCGGACGGCCAGACAATCAAACCACCCTTTAGTCCCATATGTTGCTTTCACCCATATAGAGATGCTCATTGACAATGCTGTTGGGAATCAAGTAGTCATGAATCTATAAAACATATTTTTTATGCCTGCAACATCCTAAAATTCTAATATAATTATTTTAATAAAAAGATTACATTATTATGAGATTTAATGTAAAAAGTGGTTAATATAAGAGTTTATTAGAATTTTTAGTAATTATAACAGTGCAAAATTGGAATTCTTAGAATGAGTAAGTGGGCCAACTATTTTGATTTGAAAGAAAAAGAAAAAGAAAAACAGATAATCACGTGAAAATCATTTCACGTTACATTCACGTACAGGGGCTTTACTTCGGCATAAGAATATCTAATATCTAATCTAATATCTAATATAATAAAACAAAGGATGCATAACGTGGGAGGCCAAGTGGTTATGATTTGAAAATTTGCTTTAGGTATTTTAAGCCATCGTCACAAGGGTTTGTGCAAGACCAGATTCTGCAAGTCTCGGAATAGCTGAGATAGCGCCGTCAACGCAAGTGAAGTGACATAACGTGTATTTCATGCTTTACGTGATAGAAGGTGGAGCTCTATAAATAGTATCCACGCGTAGGAAATGTTGGAGCTTTTAAAGATCTACGAAAGGTAAGTAAAATAACATCTCTCTCACACCTCCATGATATTTTGAAAAAGGGTTTTGGGTTCTTAAAATTAATAATATTATTTTAGAAGATTAATTGGGAAAAAATTGGGTTTTCTATATCAGAATTCAAGAACGCTAAATTGAATTGAGGTTTTTACAATAAATGATGAATTGATGTATTATTAGTTGTCAGATCTGTATGATTACATGTTTTAATATTTGTGTGGTGGTTTACAATTAATATGTGTATACTATATGTGATTGGAATGCCTATGTGTTGTTTTGGCATGAGATATATCATTGTTATTAATGTATGGATCTTGTTGGCATGTTTGGGATTATTGTAAATGATCATATGATGATGTCTGGATAATATAATGGATTATAGTGATGTATGTTTGTAATTAATGTTTGGCTTAGAATCATAGTGATGTATGAGTAACCTTTGTAATGGGTACGTTTGTTTGAGATTCCTCTCCATCAAGGAGATGACAAAGGGTCTAACTGGTAGCGATGACAAATTGGCCTAATGTGAGGCAATGAAGGCAATGACAAAGGACCTAACTCATGAGGAAGGCAATGTGAAGACATTGCATGGTTAGATACCTCCTTCGAGGCGATGGCAAAGGGCTTAACTCGTAGCAATGACAGATCTGGCCTAATGCGAGGCGCTGAAAAATGGCCTAACTTAGGGAGAAGGCAATGTGGGACATTGCAAGACTATGGGGAATCTCCGTAGTAGAGATGGCAAAGGGACTAACTCGTAGCGATGGCATATTGACCTAATGCGAGGCGATGGCAAAGGGTCTCCTACATGGAGAAGGCAATGAGATGTCATTGCATTTATATATTTGGGTTGTTGATGTTATTGCATGTGCTATGACATATTTATGTTATTATTTAAAATAATTTCACATTATATTATTTCGTAAATTGGCAGAATACCATGGTTGCTTTTAGCCAATGCGGCTAAAAGCAACATCTTTTTCGAAAGCCTTTTTGAACTGTGTTTACTTATTGAGATCATAAACCTCATTAGTGGTGTTGTCTTTCAAAGTTCACAGGTGATGTTAGAGATTACGCAGTGACTTGAGAAAGTTTGGAGTCTTGAAGACCCTAGTATTCATGATGCTTTATTTTATTTTTGATGTTTTTAGTTGCCCATGTTTTTTAAGCTAAAATTGTTATTAAAGAATTGTATTTTTTTTATTAACTAACTTAAAGAGTTTTTATATAATAAAGTGAACATTTTAATTTATCTAAAATTTTGATGCTATGAATGGGTAACTGTTTTATTTAATTATCTATTTCTATGTAATATCACGAAACGTTACAATGCCAAGCGTTTGATTAGTCGTATCCAACCCATTAGTTCGGAACGACATGAAGTTGGTTGTCCCTAGTGCGGGTGACAAACCCATGGTCGTGGTCACATACAAAGGTGAAGGAAAAAGTTCTCAACTGAAGAGATCTACTCTATGGCGCTAACC
Organism: Ammopiptanthus mongolicus; assembly: GCA_039655645.1. Lineage (NCBI taxonomy): Eukaryota > Viridiplantae > Streptophyta > Magnoliopsida > Fabales > Fabaceae > Ammopiptanthus > Ammopiptanthus mongolicus. The sequence goes on along the minus strand of CM077343.1, from coordinate 15,375,479 downwards.
AAGATGAGGGAGGTAATAGAAGCGTTTCTTAGTTACCACATGAAGAACGTTGTGGAAATCGATCCTGCTTATTTCAACAATCCGCGGAGACAAGCTACTAAGGATGTTGGGGTGATTACTGGTTTGAAGGTGTTGCGAAACATCAACAAACTCACTTTGATTTGAACGTGTTGGGAATCAAGTCATCAACGAACCCACTAGAATTCCCAAGGGTTAGTAACTTTTGCAGGATTTCTTAAGAACTTTGCAATAGTATTAACCCTTACACCCAATACGGCAAGCGATAAGTTATCTTCCTATGCAAACCCCCTTTTTTGCAGGTTAGAGCAGGACCACTTGAGCTTTGGAGAAGCACAAAACTCAGCCTTTCCAATCCCAGGATCACTGACATGTCAACTTTGGATTATGTCAACACTCTTTTCATTGTATTTATCGGTTTTTTCTTCCAATTGATCATTGGCTTGGCTTCCATTTATCTTCTTATTTGTTGGATCAAATCCTCCTTCGTCCGAAACAGCTTCATGGCCTTAGAAATCAAAATCAGAGATTTCCCAAACTCATAAACTTGCTCTACTTCAGCCTTCACAAGACTCATAACCCTTCAGAAACTTGCTTTACTTCCTAAACTTGCTCTACTTCAACCTTCACAAGACTCATAACCCTCACATTGCATTTTGAATTTTTTTGATATCATAGGGTATTGTTACATCAAAAGTGGTTGTCTCCATATCACTAGTGTTTGATGATATTCTTGGGTGTTGTATTTTGACCGGTAAAGTTTGAAAGTCCTCCTTTTTTGAATATTGTACATTCCTAGAAGATCTTTCACATGCGAAAGGATGAAAACATGCTGAAGGGGCACGACGACACCGTATTGGGTGTGAGGTTCAACAATGATGACAATTATTTTAGGTATGTTCATCAGTGAGTTTTAATAGAAGCAACAAAAAAGAGAGAGGTTGCAATAATGGAGGAGAACGAAGTGGTGGGTGGTGGTGGCCGAAATCCATTGTGGTTGAGGTTAGAGGAATGTGAGATGTAAGGATTTATTTGCAATTTACCATATTTTGAAAATAAAATGACAGGGACTCCAAAGCAATTATATAAAAAATTACATAGCTTAAAACATTAGTCACTTAATCATTGATTCATATAGCAAGGGTACCCAAACCCTCTATTTTCCAAGGGTACTAGAGCAATATCCTAAATCTATTGAATATTCTTGAATTCTTTTGTACCTTACGTAACTTTTACCCTGCTTAGATTCCCAATCAGATGGTGAGAACTATTTGACATAACCCACGGACATGACTCATTTAATTGAGGTGACATGTTCTGATTGACTAAGGAAAAAGTTATCATACCTTGCCCCAAAATTATGAGAAATGTTATTTGTACATCAATCAAAATGGGATAACAAAATTCGACAACAATTTTCATGATTAACGCAATTCAAAAATGTGGTTAATGAAGTGTTGAGTTTGATTATTAATGAATATATCAAGATGTTGCAACTCATTAACAATCAACTGAACTTCATTAATCACTATTTTAAACATTTTTCAGGTGTTCAAATAAAACAAAAAACCGTGGGCTAAATTATACATACTAAATTAATTATTTTTGGGTTTGAATATGAACTTCATTATATATATTACATGTATATTTGAATACCTGAAAATCGTGGTTAATGACATTCAAAATGATAGTTAATGAAGTTTAATTAATGATTAATGAATTGCGACACTTTAGATATATCCATTAATCAAATTTAACACTTTATTAATCATCATTTTGTGTGACTAGGATTATGGGGAAATGGCATCTGCGTTCCTATTTGCCACGCAAACTTTTCATTAAAAGCTCATCCACAGCGCGTGGGATCGGATTCTGCAAACGCATCAGATCCTTCATTCTCATGCAATTATAGACTGAAAATGCGGGTATTCCATCTCATAGTGGTCCTTTCTGAGTTTATTTCCATATCCAGAGCAACCACACTAAACAAACCAAAACTTGGATACCAACCACACTGTGCAAAAGGACAAAGTTCTCTCCAGATCCGACCCCACATGGTCTTCACAACCCACACACGAAAGAAAGACAAAAACCCAAAAAAGAAAGAAAGAAAAGATTCCACTCTTACCCCACCCCAGCTCTCTTTTTCCTTTACCTCACTTGATACATTTTGGGTTCTTCCTTTGCTCTCAACAGTGCACACACCCGATCATGGATTCTTCTTGTTTTTCCCCATTTTCATTGTTTCCCTTAAATTCCATTTTCACTAGTTTGAATTTGAACATCCCATCACTGGTTTCAATATAATATATACACTTTATTTCTACTAATGCTACATTCTCGAGAAAATCTCACACTCCATCACCTTTTTTTCACAGTATCTATTAAGACTATTAGGCATCTTTTAGAGGCAAAAATAGGAACATTCTTTTCCTTTATTTTGAAAATTCAATTTTCTAGTTTTGGTACGAAGAAGCTTGGGCTGTGAGCCCTGAGCTTTCTCCTTTTGATGGTTTTATACTTTTATTCTTCAATTTTGTCTTACCGTGGAAATTAGGGCAACCATGTCGCCGGCGAGTAAAACGACGGTGGCCGACGACAACGACGACTGCTGTGGAGTTCAGTATTCGTTTGCCGTGGAGTACAAAGGACCGCCGCCGGCCTACGATCTTCCCCAGGCGGTGCCGATAAGTGTTGACAAGATCCCGGTGGCCGCAGTGGTAGCGCAGGTTCCTTTCTCCGACACTTCGTCTTTGCCGGTCGTGCAACCGCTCTTCGCGCCGGGACACCACCGGAGCTCGAAAATCTCCAAGGAGATCAAAACGAATGGCTCCGAACAAACGGTTTCTCCAACTTCGGTCTTCACCGCCGGAAGAACAACAGTGTCTCCGACCTCCGTGATCGCCTTTGAAGACGGAGCTGCACAGAGCAACGATGCTTGTGAGTTATCCGGCGAGTTGAGCAGCTCCGGCGAACGTTCGCGTGAGTTTTCCGACAGTTTAGGGAGAAGCTCCAGTGCGGTGAGGAATTCGAACGGTGAGAAAGAGAGTTTCGATTTCGATTTAACCGAGTCTGTGTTGAGTTTAGATTATCCATCGTCTCGTGTAATATCTTATTTGAAGAACGCGAACGGTAGCAAAAAACCTGAATGTGAAGTTAAACGAGAACCTGTTGTGAGTTTCGATGTGGATTTGGATAATGAAGATGATTTGGGTGATGAATTCGAACACGAGGAGAGTGAAATGATGCCGTTTAAGAGAGAGCCTTTAACGAAGGGGAAGAAAGGGTCGTGCTACCGTTGCTATAAGGGGAATAGGTTAACGGAGAAAGAGGTTTGCATTGTTTGTGATGCTAAGTATTGTGGGAATTGTGTTTTAAGAGCGATGGGTTCGATGCCAGAAGGAAGGAAATGTGTTACTTGTATTGGTTGCCCAATTGATGAGTCGAAACGAGAGAGTTTGGGGAAGTGCTCGAGGATGTTGAAGAGATTGCTTAATGAATTGGAGGTTCGGCAGATAATGAAGGCTGAGTGGTTTTGTGAAGTGAATCAGCTTCCACCTGAGTATGTTCGTGTGAATGGAAAGCCTCTTTGTTTTGAGGAACTTGTTACATTGCAGAACTGTCCTAACCCTCCAAAGAAGTTAAAGCCTGGAAACTATTGGTATGATAAAGTATCTGGTCTTTGGGGGAAGGTATGTTTGTTTGATTGATTTTTTAGCTATGCAATTGTGTGCTTTTTCGGACTTCTGAGTTTTACTGAGAATGATGATTGTTTGCATGAATCTCATAGGAAGGACAGAAGCCTTCTAAAATTATCAGTCCGCATTTGAATGTTGGAGGTCCCATCAAACCGGATGCTAGCAATGGAAACACGCAGGTTTTCATTAATGGCAGGGAAATAACAAAAGTAGAGCTTCGGATGTTGCAGGTTGAAAATTCCATTTCTGAAAATACATTTTTGAAAGGCCCTATCTTAATAACTGATTTTTGTTTGTTGGGGAAAAAATGGTTGTTGAAAGGATGTTGTTTTGGTTGAGCAGTTGGCAGGAGTTCAATGTGCTGGTAACCCACATTTTTGGGTCAATGAGGATGGTTCATACCAAGAAGAGGGACAGAAAAATACAAGAGGGTATATATGGGGAAAGGTAACCTTTTCTTTGTATTTGTCTCTTATTTTATTTTGCTGCAATGTTCATTCGCATTATTACACACATTTATTTCACTTGTTAGGCTGGAACGAAGCTTGTATGTGCTTTCCTGTCCCTGCCAGTTCCTTCTAAATTTTCAAATTTGTGTGGGGAACAACACTCCAAATCCAATCTGGTTAGCAGACCTGTTCCTGACTACCTCGAGCATGGAATAGTTCAGAAGCTCCTCTTAGTTGGTTACAGTGGGTCTGGAACGAGCACCATTTTTAAGCAGGTCATTTTATTATTTGATAATTGAGTCTGCTAATTCTGTCTGCTTATAGTGTCATGATTAGTACTCGCTTGTAGTTTGGAAGATTAAATAGGACAAAATATGCTTGGTAAGCATTTGTTCATCAAAATTATCATTTGTAAAGCCAGTTAGCAAACTGACACGAGAAAAGCTTCTGGGAGTAGTCTAAGTCTAAACATGAACATGAATATCAACCCAGTGAGTCAGTCAAAATATATTGTGGATGCTATGTTATTGCCAATCCTGTTGGGTGTTTTGCTGTATATGTTAATTGGATGCGCAATTATGTTAACTCTCGGGTCTCACACAACTGACTTCATAGTTGGACATGCTACTTGATTATACATTGACACTTGAAGCATTGTTGACTTCAAAGTGTAACTATTGCTGGAAATAGTTACCTATGTTGGACTGATTTTTGTCAACATGTTTGTTGTTGCTAAAAAGCTAAGAAATCAGTGTATTTATAGAATTGTAAATGCTTATGTCAGACCAAGATTCTTTACAAAAGTATCCCCTTCTCAAAAGAAGAATGTGAAAATATAAAGTTGACCATTCAGACCAATGTCTATGCCTATCTTGGCACACTGCTTGAGGGTCGTGAGCGGTTTGAAGAAGAAAGTCTGGGGAATATAAAGAAAAGTCAATCTTCTGTAGTTGATACCACAGGTATGAGTTCAATTGTCTCCCTCCTTTCCATTCCTCCAACTGAAATATGTTTATTTTAATAATTTTATTGAATTTTGACTCAGTAGCCAAGCTTTCTCCCTTCTAAAGCACCGTATGTGGCTTAGTATGCATCAAATGTGCACCATCTAGTTGTTGGTCCAAATGGTTTGCAGCATGCTTATAAGTGGGTTTAAGGTGTCATAATGGTTCTTAGCTTTTAGCCTTTTACCCCCTCCCCCTCAAGAAGAAGAAACACCGTAAACCGAACTCATTCATGTTAGTTTTAGTATAAAATAGTTGTATCTTTGTTGTTTCTTCCAAGTGACAACAATGGATTGAGTTTTACAAAACTGTCATACATGTGCGCGCGTTCACGTGCACGTATGAAACACTGGTATATGTCTCAAGTTTTTAGGCCACCCCACCTAGTGATAGAAGGTTTTTGTTGTTGTTGATGACTGGATAGTAGTTTAGTTCCTTTTCTAAAGTTTTAGTATATTATAACTATGAGATGCTATTTTAACTAGTTTTCATGTGTGTTTTACATCAACTTGGATTGTACATTTTTTATGTTTATGTTTTAATCATCAATATGTAGCTTTATTTATTTAAACAGATAGTTCTAGTTTGGATTGAAGTTGGATATATTTATCATAAGGACTTAAAAATTATGGATAGTATACTTGTCAAGTTTGTTCACATAGCACAAGGTGTTCATTTATGTAGACTTCATATATGTTGACATGCAACAAAATGATAGTCACTAAAATAAGAGATGACCAGAAATTTCAGTATAGGAGATAATTATATTTCACCTTTAACTTGTCTATTTGTAAAAGATTGGCTGGTAACATTATGGTTCGCAACAGGAGCCAGTCCAAAACATGACGACAAGACAATTTATTCCATTGGCACGAGGCTAAAAGCATTCTCTGATTGGCTGCTGAAAACTATGGTTTCGGGCAAACTTGATGCTATCTTTCCAGCTGCTACTCGTGAATATGCACCATTGATTGAGGAATTGTGGAATGCTGCAGCCATTAAGGCCACCTATGAAAGAAGAAGTGAAATAGAAATGCTACCCAGTGTTGCCAGTTATTTCCTAGAACGGGTATAAGAACATTTTTTTGTTGAGTTTATTTTTATCAACATTGTAATTTGTTCATTTGCTCGTCAACTTAGTTGCATATTACCTTTGAGCTGAAGATCAGCATATTTATTTGTTGTTCACTTGCTTGTAGAAGAAAATTTTAAGACTTAAGAGCATAGTATTATTATTATTTTTTTTTTTTTGGGGTGGTGGTGGAATAATTAAGGAATATATGGCAAATTTTGTGACTATTAAAGATATTGGAATCCTCCATTAAGCAGCAAATATAAATCTTTTAAGTCTATGATATGTATGAAATACAGTAAGAAAGGGGACAACTAATTAAGGCAAGCTGTAATTAAGAACTTAAGGCTCGTAAATTAGTGCTTAGGATGTTCTGAAGTATGGTCATTTCATTAAAAGAACATGGTAATAGAAATCTTAACAGATCAAAAACTCTTCACGAATTAATAACTACACTTTTTATTATGGTTATTTTGTTGTAGCGAGTAATTATTTGAATTTCCATATAAATATCATTGCGAATTATAGTAATGAAAATGTCTTTTATTCTATCAAAGGAATTTAGCTTCGATCATTTAGGGTTTTCTGCAAATTGTGCAAACTGATGGAGGAATAGATTTAATTTTTACGAGGTGCTTAGGTGAATGCTAGGGAGAATAGGTGGTAGTTGTGGTGGCTCATATAGTTATATATCATTCGAGAAGGATCTTTTCTCAGGTAAGGGGAGTGACGGTTCTGCAATGGACATTGGATAGAAGCATTTAGCTTGAAGTATTAAGTTCAGTGTATTGAGTCTAAAAGAGCTTAGCAGATGCTTTTTGCTCTCTCAGCTCATTTATTTGGCCAGACTTAAATTCACTTTGCAGGCTTGTAGTTAATGCTAGCTAATTCATCTGTTAACAAGCAAAACTCAAAACTGCTTTGTATCAATTTGTTATTGTTAATTGTTAAGCATTAGAATGCTACATAAGGATTATTTTTGCAAATATTTGCACCGTGTTGCATCCTTATTTTTTTATATGTTTCCTTTCTATTTGTTTCTTCTTGAAAAAGAATGTTGGGTTAGTGTCTTTGAGAATCTTGTACTGTTCATGGACAATGTTTCTAACATGTCAATTCTTTGTTTAGGCTGTTGAGATATTGAGGCATGATTATGAACCCTCAGATCTAGATATCCTCTATGCTGAAGGAGTAACTTCATCCAATGGGCTGGCATGTGTGGAGTTTTCATTTCCCCTTTCAGCTCCTGAGGAAACTGTTGACACGGCTGACCTTCATGATACTTTGGTTAGGTAGGTCAAAATATTGCGCCTATTGTTATATGTCAGAAATGTTATGGGTAGCCCTGAACCTGATTAACTCATTTGCTGTTATAATAATATTTGCTCTTGGCAATAATAACTTGGCTTAAAATGCCAAGGGCTGATAATGCAAGTACACCAAAACCAGAAAACAGACAAAATGGAGAATAAGTATGGTACCTAGTACCTACTGTAGGGATTTAGGAAGGTGATAGAGACCAGAGGTAAGAAAATGGAAGAGTATGTATTATTTACTGAAAAGGAACAATCACACAAGGAAAGCTTCTGCAATCCCAGAGCCCAGCTCCTCAGGGGAATGCTTAGAGCACTCTCTGCCCAGCAATAGCCGAAAATTAACAAAATGCATAACTGATTCTTACTCTCGCTAGCCATCCCACCTCATATTACCCTGCACATGGTTGTCGGACTCGCGTAGACGCGAGTGTACGTAGACTCGTGGAGTGTACGTAGACATGTAAGAGTCTATCTAATATAAAAAAATGTATAAATAGCATATATACATAACATAAAACAATATCATAATCCAAATCCAGCTAACATCATAATCATAAAACAATAATTCTTATTATAATTATTATAATTAATACTATTATTATTATTACTATTATTATTATTATTCTTATTACTATTATTATTATTATTATTATTATTATTATTATTATTATTATTATTTTTATTATGTAATAGGACCTTTACCAGCCAAACTATTTGATGGTATGTTTTTGTTTTTCATTTTGACTATATGGGCCTTTAGGGCCCAACCCCCTCTTCTTCCTTAACCTAGAGACAATGAGACAGAAGAGTAACCCTAGAGTCTACAACACCAGAAACGGCGCACAACAGGAGGGTGAAGGCCAACCCTTCACGCAGCCGCCTTTGCACAGGCGAGGGACCGCGGGCTCGTGACAGGCTTAGCAGGATGCAAAGACACGGTGGCTCGCCGCAAACTCGCAGGGATGGGGAGGAACAGCTTCGCGCGGTGGTGATCCGCGGTAATGCGCCAGTTTGCTACCTTGTTCGCGGTGGAGATTCAACCGAATGTTCAGTCGCGTTGCAAACTCGGTGACTCGCACCTAGACTCGCGAGTTTGACCGAGTCAAACCGAGTTTGACCGAATCTGGTTAGGAACCGATTCTACCTGCGAGTTAACCAGTTTTGCTTACCTAGAAACATAGACTCGGACAATTATACGAGTCGACTCGCGAGTTTGACAACCATCTGCATACATGTGCATTCCCTCCTCCAGGCCTGTCACTATCTTGACAGCTCAGCTACCCCTCCCTTTTCCTTTCCTTCCTTACCCCTTCTCTCATAAATGTGCCAGACTTTAGGTCCATTAATGACTTGTTCACTCCCAGCCCATGTGTTGCTCCATTTGGGCCTTTCTTCTCTCCACGGGTCTCATATACGAAGTTGAAGAAAAGTCTATTCCCACCAAATGTGGAAATGCTTATGTTAAGCTCTGGTTTTCTGTGTTCTTGCTGTTGTGATGTTTAGCAAACACAATGGAGGTTCCTTCCACCAGCCTGAAGGTGATATCAGTCATATAGTGCATGCACTGGAAATACAATAACTTCGTGTGCTCTATACACATAATTCCTTCTACTTAAGGCAATCTGATGGATAGGAGATAGATGGTGTAAAATTAGGAGCGAGAGAGATGGACTGGCACTGCTAAGATTTAGTCTCTGCATTTATATCACCAACTCTAGCTTTTACATTATTGGATGTTTTAGTTACATTTTTATAGCCACCAGAAAGAGGTGTTATCAAAATGCATTTTTATTCAGGACTGTATAAAAGTTGACCTCTTTTTTCCAGTAAGAAAGATGCATCGAATTTATACATTTTTTTCAAATGCTTGAAATACTATTTTAATTATTTCCAAAATTAAATCTCAATTATGTCAGAAACATCATTTTTGTATATGTTAGTTTCAAGTCAAATGAGAAATTTGATGTAAACCGACATCATATGGCTGTGTTTAAGTACTTTTTTTTCCCTCTTTGGTTGGTTTACAGGTATCAACTACTTACAATACATGCAAGAGGGCTAGGAGAAAATTGCAAGTGGCTAGAGATGTTTGAGGATGTTGGAATGGTCATCTTCTGTGTTGCTTTGAGCGACTATGATCAATTTTCTGTTGACGGAAATGGTTGTCTCGCAAACAAGATGATATCGAGCAGGAAGTTTTTTGAAACCATTGTTACTCACCAAACTTTTGAGCAAATGGACTTCCTGTTGATATTAAACAAATTAGATCAGTTTGAGGAGAAAATAGAACAAGTTCCACTGACTCAGTGTGACTGGTTCTCTGATTTTCATCCAGTAATTAGTTCCCATCGTTCTGGCAGTAACAGCAACAGCATTAATAATAACCCCTCCCTTTGTCAGCTGGCTTCCCATTACGTAGCGGTTAAGTTTAAGAGGCTTTATTCATCTCTTACAGGGCGAAAGTTGTATGTGTCGCTTGTGAAGGGGCTGGAGCCCGATAGCGTTGATGCAACACTTAAATATGCAAAGGAGATTTTAAAGTGGAACGAAGAGAGACCAAACTTTAGCTTAAGTGATAATAACTCGATATATAGCACTGAGGCGAGTTCATTCTCTCATTGATTGCTAGTTCAGACAAGGGTTGTAAGTCATACTTATGTATGGCTTGGATTTTGTCCGTGTACATATATATTGCTAAGTAGGACTAGTAAGTTAGTTACATGCAAGCACATTCCTTCCACAGGCTATTGAGTTGTAATATGCGCTAGACCCCTGTAGGTTTCACGCTGTTAGGGTATGTTGTTCGTTAGCACATGCCACACAGATCAAGGTGTGATGTTCAAATTAATTTTTTCACATGGTAAAGTAATATTTTGATGTTTGTATTTGTAGCCAGGCCTTCAACTAACAAATAAGTTGTACATCGGCGGTTCTTTATGTTTGGATGGAGGACTATAATTGGGAAGAGAAGGGAGGACAAATTTCTCTCTCATCTTAAATAAATATTTTTTGTAATATGATGCAACCTTCCGATCATTTATTGTTGTTTTTTTTTTTTAATTCCTCAAGTTTTAAAATGAAAAATTAACTTTTATTTTCCTTCCAAATTCTTCAATCCACGCACACACATACATACTCTTTTGTAGGTTTTAACTTAATTCTTTAAATAATAAATGTTCCATTTTGGTCCTCTTAAGAACATTAGTCAATGTTAGTCGTTGGCATTAAATGTTGGTCTTGGCAACCATCATCTAAGAGGGAAATGAATTGGATATTTGCTTCTTTTTTTTTCAAAAATCTATTTCACAAATTAAATCATTTTCCAAATACTTGGATGAAAAGATGCAGTGTTATAATCAATTATAGAGATGTAATGAAATAATATAGGTGCAATATGTAAAGAGAGTAAGAGAGAAAAGCTTGCACACAGTTTTATCTTGGTTAGATCACAACCACGGTGATCTATATTCTATCCCATATCACGAATGATTTTTTTTCACTAAAACTCAAGTTTCAAAGGTGCTTGAGAAACCTCCACAAATTTGAGCACTCTTCATCAAGAGCCTATAAGATTTTAGGGATCACACCCAAGGCTCGCATAACCTCTCCAAGCTTACCATGTACCTGGGAGACCCCTATTTGAGCGCTCTTCTCCTCGTGATGCACAACCCTTAAGCAAGAGTAACGAAGCTTTTAGGGATGAAACCCAAGGCTCGCCTAACCACTGCGAGATTTACTAGGTACTTGAGAAAACTTTGTTCGAGCATGTTCACCTTGGGATGCACCATTATGTAAGAGCCTCTAAGCTTTATAGTATTGCCTACCTCTTCAAGCTTTTATAGGTGCCTGAGAACCTTTTTTCGAGCACTCTTCATCTCAAGATGCACCCTTGTGCAAGATCCTCTTAGCTTTGCAGCTCAATAGTGATTACACTCTTACAATGGGACTTCACAATTTGAAGCTCTAATGACTTTTTGGTAAGATTGACTCACGATATGTAAGAAAAATGATGCACTATCTCAAACTACGCAATAAATATACTGAAACTAGTTGTTGTCCGATAAACGATCGATTATTTGGAGTGGACTAATCAATTAGCTTTTGATGATAATCGATTATACATTAAGCACTAATCAATTATTTACATTAAGAACATTTTACATAGGTTAGTTCAAGAACAATATAATCGATTACAAGAATAGAAAATTTTGTTATACAATTTCCTAGAAAATGTTAATCGATTAAGCTAATCGGTTAGATGTCTTCTGTAATTTGATCAAGTTCAAATAAAGAGATGATAATCGATTAGGTAAGATCGGATAGTTTTATGATGCCTACCGCAAGCGCGCCGTTGTATCACGTAGTAAAATATTGTTCCCACAAGGACTTCGTATTGACTACCATTTTTCTTCTCACAATGATGATTAGCTAAATTAACTCGTATTAAAGTGTCAAGGTGCTAAAAAACTAATCAATGATTTGATTTAATAACTGTTTTAATAAACTCTTGAGACTAAGGTTCCTCACAATGACAATTATCAATAAAATCAATTTTTCTAATGTTATGAATGCTGTATTTTTAAAGGTAAAATAAACAAATATAATTATTACCTTCTTTCAAAAAACAATAACGTGTTTAAGTTAATAAACGACCTATTTTCATGATAAAAATATTAGCAAAAACCTATTAAGAACAAATTTTTCAGCAACAATAAGAGAATAAAATCTATTTTCATGATTCAATTCTCTTGTTCAATCTTATAGTTCTTATACGAAACTTCACCTTTCATTCCATCTTTTGATATCAGGAATCATGCAAATATAAACCTTATATTTGCAAACAATAAAAACACTAAGATTGAATTAAAAATAACAACACTCATAAGAAAAAGGAAAAAAAATCAGAATTAACAATAATTTATCGTCGGAATAGCCACAATCCCAAGATTAGAAAATTACTCACTCGTAGCCATGATAGAAACAATCAAATATAATTGAAACATTAAGAATATAAAGAGAGAAAAGAGGTAGGGATGGAGAGAAAGGAGAAGAAGAAAACTCTTATTCACTTCAATATAATTCCAGAGAGGTTGCAAGAGCATCACCAAACTTACAAAGAAAAACTAAAATAATTTAAGAAAAGAGGAGAAAGGGAAGTGGATTTAGTGTCTCTCCTCTGAGGATTGCCCCCATTTTATAGCTCATTACAACCCCCATTTACAACCCATTATAGCTCCTCTTTAGCTTCTTCAGAAATAAGTTGTCTGTTACAAAGCTGGTCCGAATTATAATCATAATGGCCATTATTGGCTAGCAGTAATTTGTGTCGGATGACCCTTTCAATTATGGCTTTCACGAAATATGTTCATAATAGCCATTACTATCTGGTCATAATTCTTTGTGGGTGATTTTTTTATTATGGACTCTTCACGAATTATGACCATAATGGCCAACACTGGCAGACCATTATTCTCTATGGTTCGACTTGAACTGGTGTATTCTTGCCACACGAAGGACTTTGTTAAGGACACCTCTAAAATTTTTAAGGGCACCCCCTTAAATAATATATTTATCAAAATATCTCCTTAATTTTTTTTTTGTCATTTGGCTCACTCGCAAATATGTTATTTACGAGTGAGAAAAATGTTTAAACTCTCGCAAATATCATATTTGCGAGTGAGTTATTTTTTGAGAATTGCTCACTTGCAAATATGATATTTGCGAGTAAAGCAAGTACTCGCAAATATTATATTGATATTTGCGAGTACCGGATGATTTCGCAAATAACGTATTTGCGAGTGTGAAAAAAATTTCTTCACTCGCAAATAAGGTATTTGCGAGTTGGTAATTTTGTTTTTTTTGGAATCTCGCAAATAAGTATAACATTTTCGCAAATATCTTCTTCATTCGCAAATATCATATTTGCGAGTAAAGTAAGTACTCGCAAATATCATATTTACGAGTGAAGAATAAAAAATGTCTCTTTGATGAGGATATTTTGATAAATACATTATTTATGAGATGTCCTTAATAATTTAGGGGGTGTCCGTATCAAATTCCCCACACTGATTATGGCCATAAGGTGCAACACTGGTGGGCCATAATTCTTTCTGTTTTTATCTGATCTCCGTTGCTTCAATCCATTTTCCACCCAATTATTATCAAAACAAGCAAAAAAAAAAGGGGTAATAAAATAGAACAAAAGTGAAATAATATCATACAAATAAACTTTAAGTCAAAAGTATGAACTTTTATAAAATTCTAACTTATCATTTTCCTTCGGAAAGTAGATTATCTGGGACATATTTAAGAAGTTAAGTATAATTAAGAAAATATCTATGAATTTAATATTTTTAAGAGTTTATTTTTTTGATGCTCAATATTTTTTAAGAGTTTAATTGCTATGTATTGTTATTATAAAATATTTTATACTATCAATCAATCAGAAATCATGATATGAGTGATTTTTAATGTAATTAAGATAAGAATCAAAATATGAAAATATTTGATTAATAGACAGGGTAAAAAATCTTGATGAATTCTTTGGTATCTCTAAGATAATTTTATTCTGTCTAAATGGTCCAATCAGATGGTGAAAATCATTTAACTTAACTCACTAATCTGACTTATTTAATTAAGATGATGAATTCTAATTGAATAAAATAAATTTTATTCCAAAATTATTCGGGTACAACGGATGTCACCAAAAATTTTTACGCCCCAGAAATCCTACTTTTAATAATGTTTCCTTAACTAGACTAAATTGCATCGAAAGTAACACCTTGCACCAAATACCCAACAGTAACACCCATGATTTCAACTTGTTTTTTGGTTGACCCCATGATTTCAACTTTACTTGGCTTATATCAGCTACAACTTGGAGTCTTTCATCCCTCAATTTTTTTTAACAAAAAACATCAAAATAAAAATGAACTAAAGTATTGTGCAATTTTACCTCTCATTAAAATGAGATTAACTTTTTAAAATAGAAGGAATAATGTAGTTTAACTATTTCTAGTAGGAGAGAACTTAATAATTTTAATATTCAGCACTTAAAAATAAGGATTTAATTGATATATATATTATTTTTATTAAAAAAATTGATATATATTATTAGTATAAAGATTTTATATACTGTTATTTAATCATAAATTATCATATCAATATAAATATTTAATTACTATTTTAACTATCATAAAAGTCTCACTCATATCATAATTTGTGTGATTAATTGATAATTTAAAAATTTTATAGTCAAAATACATAAAAATTAAACTCTCAAAATAAAACTCTCTCCAAGCAAAAATAACATTAAACGAAGGACTCATTTTAATTCCCAAATTAAGAAACAACAAAAATCCTTTTTTTTTGTGCTAGAAAAAACAAAAATCTTAGTTGGGTGCTTTAGAAGGGTGGCGCTACCTATTCAATTTACGTTTTTGAGCGAAAACCTTTCCTCACCGCCCACACCTAACCATGCGGCATTTGTTCCGTTTCGGCGGCGTTATTGGTCGCGACTATCTGGTCCGGCACTACAAGGCGCCGAAGGCAGCGTCACCGGCGACCCCTCCAAAACCTCCAAAGAAACCACAGAAGTTCAGCTTCCACGGGGTGACATGGGAGGACCCATACAGCTGGATGTCGAACCTAAACGACAAGGTAGCGATGCGGCATATGGACGTTTACATGGAGCAGGAGGAGAAGTACACCGAAGCTGTCATGTACGACACTGAACGCTTGCAGAACAGGCTCCACTCCGAGATGGCTTCCAGAATGGCCTTCGACCTTTCCACTCCTCCCCTTCGCTGGGGCCCTTGGTAATTTCCACTCATACGCTCTTTGCTTCTTCTTCAGACAAAAAGAAAAAAGAGAGAATGTGTGTGTTTCTTGTTTGAGAATGACGTACATTTTTCATTTTCAATTATTCTTTTGCTTAACAATTTGTGTAGATTGGTTAAAGAGTTTTCAGCTCTTCATAATATCAACCACGGATATTTCAAAATAGTTGCAGTGTATGTACACTTTCGGATACTTTTAGCTCTATTCTACAAATGTTTACTTTTATTTTTTTAAATTTTTATACCTGTATAATGAAAATATCATAATATTTAGATGAATATTAGTGTTTTATTATGTTTTCAATGGCTCATGCTAACTTTTTAAACATTATATCTCTCTTTTAATTTAAGATTTTTGTTCTTATGTTAATTTTATACTGATTTTATATATTGCACCATAGTTTTTAAGTTGTATCCAATAATTTTTAAAATTTTCCCGTGCTTCCTAGAATAACAGGTTGCCGGCTTTTTGAGAACAGGTTTTAGCCCCAATTTATACAATAGATTGCTATTTGCACATTAAGCAAATTTTGGTTAACGGGCTACTAGCTTAGACGCATTAACCAAAATTTTGTACATCATTAAGCATTAAAAGCTGATTTAAGTAAAAAGGTGTGTCTCATTTTTCAATTATGCACCTTCTTATTCAATAATTGATAATAATTGAGATATCATTAACAATGTAAACAATTTTTTGTGCAAGAATAATTACTGAGGGAAAATTTTGCAAACTTGTAGCTTGTGTTCACGGTGTGGTTGGGCATTGTAGGTTGTATTATCGACGTGTTGAAGAAGGAAAACAGTACCCAGTACTGTGCAGGAGATTGGCGAGCTTGAACGATGAGTTCATATCGCATAAACATCCTTCCGCCGGATTCGATTTTACCACAGGAAAGAGAATTGAACAGAAGCTGGTTGACTACAATCAAGAAGCAGAGAGATTTGGAGGTAATGCCCGTTATTATTTATTCTCAGGACACACATACATGCAACAACGACAGGTGGATATTGCCCATTCTTAAAATTATAAGACATGATACAGCTAAGATACAACATATAAAATTGACATAAAAACATAATCCTAAATTAGAATAAAGACATCAATGTTTCATAAGTCATCATTAATCAATCTATAAGCAATAAAACTCTATTATTTATCTATGATGATTGTGCTATACCATTTGTATTAATGACAAAGTTCAAAAAATAATTGAAAGATGTATGCTGGAAGTATCCAAAGGTATCCGACGTGATGTGTATCTAATATTAATATGGCGACCATTTTGAAGTATCAGTGCTTCTAATTTTTGTTTTTACCTTTTTGTAATAATTGTAGAAAATGAGTCAAATGAAATTGAAGAGAGTTTGAAGTTAGATGCTAGTTACAGAGGAGAAAGAGAAGCTTTGGTTCTTTTGCAAGTAAATGGAGTTGTTCAGGGATGCTAAGAATTCTTTTCCCTAACTTTTGTAGGTTATGCTTATGAGGAACTGTCCGAGGTTTCGCCTAACCATCAGTTTCTTGCATACACCATGTATGATAAAGACAGTGACTACTTTAAGTTATCTGTGAGAAATTTGAATTCTGGTTCGCTGTGTAGTAAGCCTCAGGCTGATCGAGTTTCAAACTTGGCATGGGCCAAAGATGGGCAGGCATTGCTTTATGTTGTAACAGATCAGAAAAAGCGGCCATACCGGTGGGTAAACTAAAACTCTGGATTTTATTGATTTATGGGTGCCTTAGTGCCCTTCAAGAATTAAAAGAGAGATCCACTTAGTTTATTATTTGCTTATGATTGTTAGCATTGAAATCCATATAATCTTCCTAAAGCTCACCTCCCAATTAATGCTGCAGGATCTACTACAGTCTGATCGGATCAACTGATGAAGATGTTTTGCTTTTGGAAGAATCAGATGAAAATGTTTACATTTCTATAAGGCACACAAAAGACTTCCGATTCGTGACTGTAAATACATTCTCTACCACATCTTCAAAAGTAAAAGATCTAAGCTGTAAAACTGTGTCAAGCTAAGATTGTTCATATTCTATAATAATTGTAACCAATTTTTAGGTCTTTCTAATAAATGCAGCTGATCCATTGTCTGGCTTGAAACTAGTTTGGGAGTGTGATGCACTAGCGCACTGCATAATTGAGCATCACCAAGGTTACCTTTATTTATTTACAGATGCTCCCAAAGGTGTGCAATCAATGGATAATCATTATCTCCTTTATAGTCCAGTTGACGGTCCTTCAAATCCAAGAAAATGGGAGGTAGTTTGGAACAACACTTTCCCCCCTATTGTTGCCTTGTTACATTTTTGTTACTCTTTTACATTATAATCAGAATATGGTTTATCTGAGACAATGAGATATGTTATTATTCTAGTTACTTGTTTTTTTTTTGTTTTCTCAGTTTACTTGCTTGTGACAGTCAGGTTTACCTTGCATGTTATATTTTGCCTCATAAACTGCAGGAGGTATTTATTGATGACCATGCTTTGATCGTCGAGGATATTGATTTCAGTGATAAATACTTAGCACTCATTGTAAGGGAAGGTCGAAACTTTCGACTTTGTTCTGTTGGACTGCCATTGCCCTTTGGGAAGGTAAAGAAAGATAATTTGCTATATCATGCTATTGCAGATAAACTCTGGATGTAATTATGATTATGATTATATCTTCTTACTGAAATATTCCTGTAGTCCATCTTATTTATGTGACAGGGGGCAGTTAAAGTGAGGAAGCTGGACCTACAATACTTGTCTCTTCCAAAACATGTTTGTCAGATTTCACCTGGACCAAATTATGACTTCTACTCATCAGTCATGCGCTTTATAATATCATCACCTGTGGTATGTGAATGATTGCTTCCTTTTATTGGGTAATTTGTGAAGATGGTTTCTCTTTATGTTTTCTGTGAACATCTGTTTACTTTCATATCATATCAACTGTAAATGACCATTTACCAACCCTGTAAACATGGACCATAGGAAATTTTGAGAAGATGAAAATGCAACAGTGTTTTAAAATAAATTTGTTCTTGATCATTTGTTTTATTGATCTAGCTCAGCAATGATATTGCAAGATGGAATTCAAAATAGAACTTTTGTGAATACCTAGATGTAGAGATGATGTTCTTTATCTTCAGTTCCTGATCAATTTGAGCTTCCAAAACAATACTTCATGATGTATTTTTCCAGTATGCCTGGCATCATTGATTTAGGCTTTCCAAGTTTTCTCTGCCTATTACTTTCCTCCTTGTTAGGTGTTTCCTGCTTTATATCAATTTGTAGTCTGCACATTGTTACTTATATATCTGTGTATATGAGACATGATTACGAGATACTTTTTCATATATTTGGTCATGAGAGGTCATTTTTTGTTCAGTTCGACCGGGAAGAAAGATCCCATCACGAAATTCCAAAATGTTCACCATAAGTTTCTTGCAGATGCCTGATGCTGTGGTTGACTATGACCTGGCAACTGGTAGGTGGAACATCATTCAACAGCAAAATTTGCTTCATGACAGAACACGAATATTGTATGGTACAAATTCTGCAAGTATGAGCATGGACGACTCAAATTCAAAATGCTCTAGTCCTGTGAATGCCAACTTGGAAGATGGCCGCTTATGGAATGACCTGTCTGAGTTTTATGCCTGTGAACAATATTACGTCCCTTCATCTGATGGGGTTTTGATTCCTTTGACTATTGTTTTTGCACGTAACAATAAGCCAGAGGATAAAAAACCTGGGATATTGCATGGACATGGAGCTTATGGTGAGTTGCTTGACAAACGGTGGCGCAGTGAATTAAAGAGCCTCCTGGATCGCGGTTGGGTTGTTGCCTATGCTGATGTTAGGTAGGCTTCACATTATTTGGTGGCCATGTACTCAATCCATATTCATATGGGTATACTTCTATTGTTATATTTATGAATATAGTTGCTTATTTGTTACCAAGTTACTGGAAATTGTCCAAATAAATTTATATTTTTCTTGTGTCTAACTCTTACCTATAGTTTGGGTGGTCTGTTTCAGAGGTGGAGGCGGTTGTGGTAAGAAATGGCATCATGATGGTAGACGTACAAGGAAACATAATTCAATCAATGATTATATCTCTTGTGCCAAGTTCCTCACTGAAAGAGGTATTGTGCATGAAAACAAACTGGCTGGTTGGGGATATAGTGCCGGAGGACTTTTGGTTGCTTCAGCCATTAATCGATTGCCAGATTTATTTCGTGCTGCAGTCTTGAAGGTTTCTATGAATTTGTGTACCTGTTTTTTGGTTTTGCATTTCTTAAGCTTCGCTTTTAATGTGTCAGCTCAAATACTCATAATTCCTTCTTTTGTCTTGTTTCTGCTGTAGGTTCCTTTTTTAGATGCAACCAACACTCTTTTGTATCCCATATTACCACTTATAGCTGTTGATTATGAAGAGTTTGGTTACCCTGGGGACCTTGATGATTTTCTTGCGATTCGAGAATATTCTCCTTATGACAATATTCAGAAGGATGTTTTTTATCCAGCTGTATTAGTAACCTCATCTTTCAATACACGGTAAGTTCCAATGTCTTTGCATATCTTTCTGCCATTGTATCTATGGTCTCCTACCTGGTTAGTTTGTAAAGTGGTAGTACGAATGCAATTGCTTGTGATTAAAAGTGGCAATCAAAGAAGTGCAGAGTACGGTGATAGCGGTAGGCGCTTAATTAGGAAAGTGTATAGGAGAAGGAAGGATAAGGATGTAAATACAACAACTAACTGAAACGGTTATATTCAGTTAGTTGGTTAGGAAGCCCACCGAAGGTAATAAATAGGAGGAGAGGTGGTGAGCTTTGTGAGGTGTGTGAAAAGTGAGTTAGAACTTGGAGAGTTTCAGGGCACTCTCGAATTAGCCCAAGCTTGTATACTAGTCTTCTTGTACACCAGTAGTCTCTCTGATCTTGTTGATAGAGGGGGTATTCATAATAAAGAGGTATTTCCAGTGAAGAATTCCTAGATTCCAGTTGAAACCTATCAACTGGCATCAAAGCTGTACGATCTGAGGACCAAATTCATGGTGCGAAGCAGTATGGAGGCAAGAATCGAGATCGTTTGAAAGAAGTTTATTCGGTATGCAAAACAGCAACGTGCAAGATGATGAGTGGCGCAGAGGCATGGATCAAATTATGCACAAAATGCTCGAGAAATTGAAGGAATTGTGTCCGGGTGGTACGGCGCCACGGCGAGAGTCTCCGGAGAACGATGATACGGCAGGGTGGTTCAACACTGCAGGGGAGATGGAGGTTCTAATCCAGTGTCAACAACTTCCAGATTTTGAAAACTCATGGGAGTTGGCTTCCAAGTTGCTGGAAGCATTTCCTCAATTTCACCTTGAGGACAAGGTGGTTCAATTGGGGGGGTAGTATTGATAGGAGTAGGCGCCTAATTAGGAAAGTGTATAGGAGAAGGAAGGATAAGAATGTAAATACAACTAAATAACTGAAAGGGTTATATTCAGTTAGTTGGTTAGGAAGCCCACCGAAGGTAATAAGTAGGAGGAGAGGTGAGCTTTGTGAGGTGTGTGAAAAGTGAGTTAGAACTTCGAGAGTTTCAGGGCACTCTCGAATTAGCCCAAGCTTGTATACTAGTCTTCTTGTACACCAGTATTCTCTCTGATCTTGTTGATACAGAGGGGGTGTTCATAATAAAGTGGTATTTCCAGTGAAGAATTCCTAGATTCCAGTTGAAACCTATCACACGGACACTTCAGAATGGGTGTTGAACTGGTGTTGCATGTTTATCCGTGTTAGATACTTCTCAGACAGTTTTTTTACTTTTATTTTTTGAATTTTCTTACCAGTATGTTTGTGGTATCATAAGAATTGGATAAATTATAGTCTTTTATTGTGTCTACATTACAATCACTAATGGTGACTTATTGGGTTTGGAAACATTGATGTCTCTGTTTTAATTGTCTTTGGGATTTATGCTATGAATGGCTCTATTGTCCTGCTTACATTTTAAACACACATGCATGTATTAGGATTTACATTTCTATCTTAAATAATAATATTTAGAAGGACAAATCTTAGGTGATATTCTCTATGCACTCGTGGTACTCTTTTTCAATGAAAACAAGACATTTGTAATATTTCATCAATGAAAATATAACGTGAGTAATAGTTGTTACATATGTCTTGCTTTCATTGGAAAACATCATAAGCACCTAGAGAACAACACCGAAGTTTTGTCCTATTTAGAATTCAGTTTGATTTTGATATATTGTTAGTGTAAAAATCATTTTTACACTATCAACCAATCATGTATTACCACTTGTGACTTTTAAGATAGTTCTTAGGCTTAATTGCACTTTTGGTCTCTCAGGTATCACGATTGTGCAATTTTGATCCCCCGAGTTTTAATTGCGCCAATTGGGTCCTCAAAGTATCACTATTGTGCAATTTTGGTCTCCCAAATTTCAATTGCGCCAATTGGGTCCTCCATGTATCACAATTATGCAATTTTGGTCCCCCAAGTATCACGATTGTGTAATTTTGGTCCTCCAAGTATCACGATTGTGCAACTTTTAACATCAATAGCCTACGAAGCACATGTGCGATTGATTTGGCACTTAATGAGACTAATTTGACAACTTACGTGTCATTCTTATGTGACATTTAATGATATGCATTTGATCATTAAATTGTGTGAGATGTCAATGATGTCTTATAAGAATGTCCCGTAAACTGTTAAGTTGACTTCACTAAGTGTCAAATCAGTCCCACATGTTCCATGTAGGCTACTGTCGTTAAAAATTGCACAATCGTGATAATTGAGGGACCAAAATTGTACAATCATGATATGTGGGGGATCCAATTTGCGCAATTGAAACTTGGGGGACCAAAATTGCACAATCGTGATACTTTGAGGACCCAATTGGCGCAATTAAAACCCGGGGGACCAAAATTGCACAATCGTGATACCTGAGGGACCAAAAGTGCAATTAAGCCTAGTTATTATAAGAGGTAAAACATTTTTTAATGATGTGACAATGCATAAGTGGTTGATAGTATAAAAAACTTCTACACTAACAGTGCATTACAATTAAATTCTTTAAATTTGTGTTATATGTTACTCTGTTTTGTTGTAGTTATCATATAATATTTTTATATATCAGTCCTGTGTTGTAATTAGTGCTTCTGAGGTGGCAACAACGTTACTTAAATATTTTCTTTATTTCATATTTCCTTTAGTTATGCTTGTTTAAGGTTCCTTAGCTGGGTTAGTTTAGGAATTTGTGCCCATTGTTAAGTTCTGTATGTGTGAGTTTGAGACCATCATCAAATGCTGAGCTTTTTATCCACCATCCAAATATACCCTAATCGAGTTGTCTTTATGTGTATAGTAAAAAAGATCGGAAAAGAGATCATACTGTACTAATAGACTTTTGTTTTTGTTTTTCCTGATCCAGATTTGGGGTATGGGAAGCAGCAAAATGGGTCGCACGACTTCGTGATCTTTCCGTTTATGACCCAAAACGACCAATATTGCTGAATTTGACCACTGATATAGTGGAGGAAAACCGTTATTTACAGTCCAAGGAGTCAGCGTTAGAGGCTGCATTTCTCATTAAGATGATGGAATCTTAGATATGCCCAGTGATCATTTACTCAATCTCTAAAATACAGTTGGCACTCGTGAGGCCTCCCTATGAAAATCTGATTAAAAATTGAAATTGTACTTTTGTTGAACCAAGATCCAGTCAGAAGCTCAGCATGTGAAATACTTGCCATCCAATATCTTTCCCAATTGTTTGAATATGTGTAGCTTTCTTGAGGCATGGATGATCTACCCTGAATGGGTTTTGTGCTAAACAGCCAACCGAATAGAGACGAGCCTTTGCTTTCTTGTAAGAGAATTTGTAGTTCATATATGTAAATGTCGCTGTACCATATTGTATAATAAAGATCATAATTCAGTTTTGGTCCTAATGATAATGACATGCATGTCTTATGATTTTTAATCATGATAATGGTTTTTTGAGATCGTAGATCCTATGGCACCATGATATATTCCCATATTTCTCCGACGTTCGACAAAAGTATGTCCACATCCACGATCTCCAAATCAATCCACTATTATCTATCTTCCAATAAACCACCCTACTTGTGACCTCGCACGTATACTCCTGCCTCTGTTGACGCCAAATGCGTCACACCAACAAATCAACAACTTAGCCTTTCTTTCTCTCCAAGGTCCTTTTTTCTAAAATTTATTTTTCCTTCATCTACTTTTACGCACGAGTCACATCACATTCATTTCCTTCCTTTTCATCACGTGTCTCGGGTTGGCCTCTCAGTACATACCAAATTCAAGCCAAACCCAACAATTTTTTTTCTACCCAATGGAAAAGGAGAGCTCAGTTATTTGTCAACTACTGGATGGAAGAACATCATAATAAAATACTTAATAATAGTTCCTTTGTGAAACAAAACTTAGTGGGTGAGACCCAACTATGATTATTACTCCTTACCAAAAGATATATCATTCGTTCAACCTCAGATGCTTCCCGTTGGTTGAGGGGCCAAGAAGCGGACGATCTAGATTGTTTAGGGGTTTGCCAAATTATTTCCAAAAATATGAAGATGGGCGTAAAGATTTTTTTATATTGTTAAGCAGTCACATTTAATAATGTTTGACTCTTATTATAACTATATAGGTTTAAAGTGTATATAAACTTATATTCACAGTGTATAAAAATTAAATTATTAAAAAAGAATAGTTGAGTTGTTAATTTTATAAAAAATTACATTCTCATATTTTACTTCATTATTATTCCCACCAAAAGAGGTGGGTATCATATTTGAAAATAAAAATATATTTTTAAAATACTAAAATACTCTCCAATAAAGTTTAATTTCATATCATTTGACTTTCTTCTCTATGTTTTTAAAAGACACTCTAGAAATTAATAGATACTAAATAAATATATTTGTTGAATTTATCCAAAAAGAACATTCCAAATCATATCATTCTTAGAAAAGTTGTTAATGATAATGTAATAAGATAACTTGAAACAAACATCCCCAAAGATGACATAATATTAATTATTTATTAAAAATAATCACTTATTTATATATCAATTATAAACTTATTAACTATTTATTCAATTAATTTAATCACCTATAAAAATAATTTAATTATTTATTTATCCAACTGAATTAACAATATTTTATAGCATTATACAAATAGGTCTAAAGATTTTACTTTTTGACAGTCTCTGCCCGATTTGCAATGCTATTAAAGCAGAAACTACATAATGTTGGGTGCAACACTACAATGCAAGAATAACTAGTAGGAATATAAGTTAAAGAAAAAATTAAAATGAGAAAGAAACCATGATTCAAAAATATGAACACGTTTTGATCAATTTTTCATTTCTTGTTTTTTCACTTGTTATTTCTTATTGATAGTAAAAATAGAACCAATCTTAGTTGATAGCCTTCATCACCACACTTTTAATTGGCAGAATTGAAAAATCCAGTGTTATCAGGAGGCATCGTTGGATCCAATTTCTACACTAATCCCATGTTATAATCATTAATATTCACTTAACCATTTACCAACCAAAGGGTTGATCGAGTGATAAGCATCTCGATCCTATAAGGAGGAAAACACAAATTCGAATCCTGACGACAGATACTTTAGTTGGGAGGTTGCGAAAACCAAATGATGATTCCCTGTTCTAAACTGCCGATCGAGAATTACTCTCATAACCGGACCAAAGGATCAAAGCTTATAGCGATACCCCGAGATGTCACTAAGAAATTAAAGACCCTAATTACAGTAATTCATAAAAAAAAATATTCACTTAACGATCTAACTAAAACATTATTTATTGAGACATTTTTTGCTTTCAATCTTTAAAAGGACCAATGCTTAAGTTTGATTTTTCCTATGCTTTTACCTGTTTACCTAACTCAACTCAACCATCGGTTATATTTAAAAATATATCTAAGGATGCATCATGTACCATACCTTGTAAGCTGCATACAAGTTGTTATCTAAAAAAATAAAATAAAGACCCAAATTGGTCATCAATAAAAAAATCATGATGACATTTTAATTTCTGAGAAATAAAAAATATCAATTTGATCCTTAAGAATGTAAAATATGGATCAAAAGAATCCCTGACAAGGACTAAAATATCCCTAAAAATTATCCTAAAAAGGACCAATTTGATCTGCATTTTATATTCTTGAGGATCAAATTGATATTTTTTTATTTCTCAAAGATCAAAATATCACTATGATTTTTTATCAAGGACCAATTTGAACCTTTATCCAAAAATATAACAAGTTTATTATTTTTTTAAAACTCATCTATCTGTATTACATAGATTCGGGTACGGAAAGAAGCAGATTCTGCGGATCTGCTCTGCATACGAATCCGTTCTTACCTCTCGTTCAAATTCAAGTTTCAATTCTAACATTTAGAAACACGAATTTAAGCCAACAAAGAAAGGACCCATTGGATGGTCTCGTAAGCTATATAGCATGAAATGAACACTACCTTTTTACAAAAGTTGGAAATCCTGTCGTACGCAACCGAAGCAAAGTATTTATCAATAGAAGTTCTACCCATACAATCTTGCTTCAAAGAACACAATGGCATCCCAATATGCAACAAATCTCTAAAGCCAACTCTACAAGAAGCTCAACAAAACAAAAAAGAGGAAAGTGAAAAATGTAAGCAAAATGAAACATTTGAATCAACAAATCCACCCGCTTGCCTTGTCTGGCTTTTGATGCAAAGATAAGTATCTGTCTATTTAGCAGGCATATAAATGATCACCTATCCATTCTTCCTGCAGCTTCCGGATGCTGCCACTTTTGACAACCTCTCAGAAATATTCTTTCACGTTCAGTTTCCAAAATTGAATAAAGCCATGGGCGACTTTGTCATCTTATGTCTCGGAACCTTCATCGACAGTAGGAAGACCGCCTTCTTGGATAAGTGCCGGGTTAAGAAACTTAGCCACAAAAGCCCACAGTTTATACACATCCTCAAAATTAGTCAGAAATCCCAGTGAAGCAGTGACAACTTCAAGTCTTACAAAGCTACCCTTTCCATCACGCCGACTATTCTCCATCGGCCTGCAAAGAGTTGTGTCTTCAAGATTTAGAGCTCCACGTGGCTGTCTTGAGCTATCAAGAATCCGCATATGACTAAGAAAACCAATACCAAGAGAGATCCCTTCTTTTTCAGCCAGCTTTTGAACAATCTCTGGATTGATTAGCCCCTTACTTCTGTCTCTGACATTGAAAGCCACAGCTGCACCTCTTTCATATTTTATTTTTGGGCCATATATGTGGACAAGATTTGCTTTTACATCTCCATCAGAAACAGGTAACTTCAGTTGCAGTAAAGAGGTAACGAGCCAGTTTACCAAAAACCGAAGTCTAAGTGTAGTTTTATTGAGACCAAGCGTATTAACATGATCAATATGTCGGCATGTTATCTCCGGTTCCCTCCTGCCCCAATCCTGTCCATCACCATATTCTCCATCACTTGTGACCTCTTCATCATCTAAACTAGCTGCAGATATGTCCCCTGGCTCCAGGGTCTGGCTTAGGTACTCTTTACGATTATCTTCCATGCTAAATGACACTCTTCTTCCCCTGCTGTTGTGTTCATTCTCTTCCAAACCAAAAAACCTACCACCACCATAATGATTCCCTTCTCTCCTACCCAACAACCTAAATTCACCTTCAGTTTCCCTTCTTATGGCACTCTCTTTAACATCAGGACATATGCCAGAGGTAGAGCCATTCCCTAAGATTGGATGCTGGGCAAAAGAAGTTGAATTATTGAGACAAGATCCTTTAAGAGCAACAGATCCATTATGAACTGCTTCACTGGTACTAGGTTCTTCCACAATCTCATCGACATGCGGATGGTCCAATCCATTACCATTTCTTGAATAATGATTAACTTCATCAATGTGTTCTTCTTCAGGGACCTCTTTGACACGGTCTAGTTCCTGTGACATAAGAACAGCAGCATCAAATGACATCACATGGCGGTCGTCGTGAGGCCCTAGGTTTACCTCTCGGTCATCATACATAGGGCTGCTATATATCTTGGAAGTTGGTTTTGGAGAATGTTGCTTCTGGTTCCTCCTACCATTGAACCAGAACGGTGGTAAAGGAGAAGCTATCTTCTGTTTATTTGATTGACCTGCATTGTCAGACCCCAATGGACTATGACCCAAATCAATCCAAAATGAGTTGTCAGATGACTCATCCTCACTGAAGACAGGGCTCTTCATCACCTCCCCAATGGATACACTCTCAGTCTCTTCAAATATAGTGCTAGTTCCATCTCTTTCAGAGCTGTCTTGATCCATTTCAGTCTCGAATACATCTCTGACCTGAGCAGATGTGAAGGCACCAGAAAAGGCAGGTAATTGTGATCCCTGGCGATTTTCAGAAGTCTTATCCCCAGCTCCAGTGACTTCATCATCTTCAATCCCAGCCAATTGATCCAAGCCATCTACAGAATCACTCAAACACATTGGAAATTCAGGTGTGATCTTCACCATTCCAGACCCAGTACTCCCGGACCGATTTTGAAGGCTTGCCATAACCGATTTCTTGATCAGGAGACAGCCAAAACCTGTGGGATCATACCCAAACACCCTGTAAAATGATGTAATTATAAAATCTGGCCGGAATAGGGATAAGCCAAGTGAATCCATGTCCTTGGGGCCCAACGATCCAGCATCAAGCAAGACATGCCAGTTGTTCTGCTGTGCCAGGGCCATCCACTGGTATGAATACTTAGCCCCAGTTACTCTAGACTGAACTGGGAACACAAAAAGACCTGTAGCTGAGTCCTTCTTCCTCCTCTTCTTGCTGGAAATCTGTTTTCTCAAATCAGTGGAGCAGAGTTTGAGGGTTGGCCATTTAAACCATGCACTGTACACTTTGGCACCTTTCTCCCTGGCACTCTGAGCCATCCAAGCCACAGACTGGCTCTCATGGTCAAACATGGTCAACAGTTTTTTGTTTGTATGGAAAGGGTATGATTCAGCCAGCAATTTAAAAGCTGATCCTCTACTAACAGTAAAAACAAGGCCATATTCATTCTCAGGAATATTCAGATAGTCCATAATTCTAGTCTTTATATCATGCTCAACAGTTCCTTTCTCAGCACCACCATAAAGTGCATGGTTACTCAAATTTGCAGTTATCTCAGACAAGCTAAATGTGGAAGACTCCCAATAGTGAATGGTCTGAACAAAAGAGAATAGTCCAAATCCACAGTAATCAAGGCATACCTTTGGTGACAAATGTGAATATTCATCAGACCTCAACTGATCAACCTTCTCAGATGACTGGTACTTGGGGTACATAGTGAGGAACTTGGAAAATGCTTCTTGGAGGCTGGGAATTGCCTCCTCCGACTCGAATATGCGCTCGGCTGCAAGGGCTGTAGCGCGAAGGAACTCACGCTGGGCGTGCAGCCGGGCCAGCGATCGGGATCTCCCAAGGCTCTCATCCTGGTTGCCAACAGAGTCAGGCTCCATGTCTTGAGATTTGAAGAGTGAGCCATCTTCAGAAGCTTCTTCAAGAGCTTCCCTGAGCTTGTTTTCTTGAAGCTTCCGGAGCATTGATGGGTTTCTCTGTACATCCACCGCGGATTCATCTTTCCTCCTGCTCTTCTTGTCCATGATCAAAGAAGCACAGTGAGAAATGGGCTTCCATAGTGAGAGATGCATGATAGCTTCCTCCTCCTCAGTCCTCACACAAAGCAATCTGAGATGAGAACCAGTAAGCTTTATTGAGGAAATTCAAACAACACAAACAAAGAGGGTTTAGCCCATCAACCTATCACAAATTCAGCATGACCCCAAAAGCAGAAAAGCCATAGAGAATCTAGAATCTTAAAGACCACAACTTTGGATTTCCCCAACAATCCAATTAGAGAAAGAAGAGATTTTTAAAAGAAAAACAAACAACTCAGCTCACCATTTCAGATGAAAACCCAACAAATAAAGAAGCCTCTTTTTTTTTTCAGACCCCAAAATAGGTTTGAATATCCAATTTCTCAGAAAAGGAAAGACATAGATAACAAACGGAAAGAAACCCAAGAGAGAGAAAGTCAAAAGCTCAAACCCTTCAAACCCTAGAAACCCAGATCCCAGAATTTGCAAAGCAACTCACAGCTACAATAAACTAAAAAAAAAAAAAATTGAATATTGGAGAAATGGGTTTGACGGAGAATCGAAAAACAAGTACTAGAAAGTTAGAAACTGCGAACTTCTTCAATCTGGAGCCAGAGACACTCCACAAAAACAACCTCAATAACCCTCAAAGGTTAAGAAAGAAAGGCCTTCTCTCTCTCTCTCCACTTCACTGCAGAATAATTAAAGCAAAGCACCCACAACAAATGATTTTTTATTAAGTGTGTGTTTGGTTTCATTTCTGGAGATATCATAAGTGTTTTTGTTCCTGTTAAACGTGATTTTGATAAAAATAAAGGTGTTTGGTTACTGTCTTGTAAAATTGATTTTGCCTTCAAACGTGATTCTAGTAAAAGCTATAATTTGTAACTTCTGCGTTGAATTGAAAAATTTATACTAAGGTTTACATCAAACTTGCTTTCAAAATAAAAGCATCCAAATATAAATTACTTCACTTTAAACTCAATTATATTAAAATTAATTCTGTATAATCAATTCTATTTAAAATTATATTTATCAAACGCTCATCCAAACACACACCAACAAAATTAATAAAACCAAAACATACTGGTAATGTATATGATATCTTCACCGTACGATTTTTTCTTCTTGGAAACCGAAAAGAAAAAGGAAAAAAAAAAGAATAGTGGAAAAGAAAAAAGGGGAGAAATTTCAATTCAGAATAAACCCCATTCTTTTATCTTTCTCTTTCTTTGACCCAAAACCCCTGACTCCTCTATCTTTAGCCGTAGAAAACAATACCCTTTGCTCACAGGCAGGAGAGGGGACATTTGACTCTCACAAAAACCAAATGGTTAATGGTATTAAAATTCAATTCTTGATTCTTGATCATTTTAAGAATTGAGGTGGGACCCACAAGCTGAAGTCATGGCCAAAAGTCAAATAATCAGCTTGTAAAAGCTGTTATCTGTCCGACTGAGCAAAGCACAAAGTCCAAAGTCCAATCCCACTCAGGCTTGGATTTGTGAATCTCAAATGGAATCAGTGACCACCCTCGATCACAGAACTTCCTAGCATTACATAGGTAGTTTTAGTTTTACCTTTTGTTTGGTTGTACGAGAAAAAATAAAAAAAAAAAATAAAAGAAAAGAAATAAAAAAAAAAAATGAAAAATAAGATGATTATTTAGTTATTTGGTTTGAGAGAAAATGAGAGAAAAAAAATCAAAAGTTTTCTCTCCTCTTGTTTGGTTGAGAAGAAAGTGAGAGAAAAGAAAAAATATATTTATGAAATGACATAAATATCCTTAAATAAAAATAAGATGTAATATATAGAATATATAGAATAAAAATATAAAACATACTCTTACTGATGCAAACATAAAATATAAATACTCCAAATCCAAGATAAATTAAAATATATTAATATTTATTTTATCCCTTAAAATAAAGAAAATGAGGAACACAAACACATATTGTTAGTATGATACTGATAATAAATGATTGACCATAGTCTGGACATTCATATTATTTTACGTTGAATGTTGTGTCCAGGAAGTGATGCCCTTCTTGTTTTTGTCTTTCAAGCAAATGAGGGGATATTTTTGTCTTTCCAATCCAAAGTGACATTCTTTCTCTTGTTTTCTTTCCAAGTTGAGAGGAGAGAGTTTTTGTCACGAGCCCCACCAAAATATTTCCTTCCTTCCCTTTTCATCTCTAAATCAAACAAGGGAAGTTGTGGTTTTCCTTTACTTTTCTTTCCCCTTCTTTTCTTTCCTTCTTTTTTCTATTAAACCAAACACAGCATTAGGCTCCTATGCACCAAATTTCACTTTTTCACAAAGCTACAAGTTCTAGCTTTTTCTCAACCAAGGTTTAAAAGCTAGTTTGCCTTGAAAAAAATCCAACCAAACAGACGCTAACTTGTTAGTATTAACCGTGTGTTTGAACCAACATTTGATGTACATGATTTTGGATAAAATTGATTTTATAGTATTGTTTTCAATATAATTAAACTTGAAATGAAGTGATTTATGTTTAGATGTTTTTATTTTGAACGCAACTTTGATATAAAACTTAGTGTAATTTTTCGATCCAAAAACAGAAGCTACTTCAAGCCGCTTCTGATAGAATCAATTCTAGATGCAAAATTGTTTCCCCAAACGTGTAATCAAACACCTATTTTTCTACAAGAATTACGTTTGACAGGTGCAGAAACAATTCCGATGCTCCCCACCGTGATTCCAAACACATGCTAAGTGTGTTGGATCCATGGCCAAAAATAAATTATTTCAATAATCGATTATTACTTTAATTGATTATAATAAAATCAATTTTTTATTTGAATGTTTGTTGAAAATCGATTTTAAGATAATCTATTTCATTTAAATTGTGTAAAATATCACTTTTACATAATAAAATTAGAAGAAAAAGGGGTATACATTTGTTTATTCACATTAAAAAATGGTATGGAGTTGTTTGGGAATGGACATAACTTGGGGAGAAACAACTTAAAATATAAGTTGGATGTACAAAGTTTGAGATGCCAAGAAACAACTTTTTTGGAAAAGAAAAATTGTTTTTATCTTTCATCTAATGGGCCAAACACAATAGCTTTACTAAAAACAACTTTTTTTTTTTTAATTTTACCGTTGTTCTTGGAGAATTTAAGCCTATCCAAATTACCTGTATTGGTAGGATTATATTCTTGGATTTAACTATAATAATGCATTATAGTTGTAGAGATATTTTTTAGAGTCTTACGAACCAGTATTTTCGGACACTGGATAAGAAATCCTAAAATAGCAAGTTTTATGGCAAAATTAAATATATCATTTTTTAGAATAACAAATACATCACTTTTCTGTAAAAATGTTTTTCTCTTACAATAACTACCTTATAAGTCACATATGAGATAATATGTAATTAGTGATAGTGTAAAAAAATTTAAAATAACAGTATATCAAGAATAAACTCTATATATTTTTTAGAGTTAAATTGTTTGAATATTTAAAATATAATATTTAGACAACACTTTATTTATCTGTATATAATATATTTCTTTTAGAATTTAGGCTTGATACATTCTTAGTGGAAAAGTATCCAATTATCCGTTGATATGTCATTTAAAATATTTGACTCTCGTGATCATTATCTCAACAGACTACATATAATAATTTGTGATTAGTTGATGATGTAAAAACTTTATACTAATAATATATCAAAATTAATTTCTTTATTTTATATTAAGATATGCTATATATGAATATTTTATTACACTAATATCGATATATAATATAATATATAATATATAATATTCTTTATACTCACATTAGGAAAGGAGATCTTCATGGTACAAAAATTTGTAGCTCTGCACCCATCATTTCTCACCTCCTATTTGCAGATGATGGCTTTCTTTTTCTTCGTGCCAATCCTGCATCCACCACTCATTCTTCTCTTCCTTGATTCTGCGTCTTCTGCAGGAACTCTTGTTGTTGCATCAATCGTGTATTCTGTTGCGACTGCTGCAACATAGTTGTCGCCATATCCCATAGAGTCCTCATGAATTCAGATTCCCCTCTTCCAGTCCTAGGAGGTCCATTGATCTCGATGCCAACATCCTCATCCCTGTCACTTCTTTCACTGCGAGTCCTTCGAACCATCAGTTCGTGGTAAGGGCATCCATTATCTCATATTCATAAGTCATGTAATACAATCAACAAGTAGATACATATCTTATGAATAACCGAGACAGTTATCTTTGCTTCTCAACTCAGAAACAATAGACAACTCGCGAAGCGGACACTTTACCAAACTTCTAAACAAAGTGAATACCCTGCGCGGGTTCAACTAGACACGGCCAGTAACAACAACATTACCCCACAGTTCGTGGTTCTAACCTGACTATGCTATATCAACAACCCAAAACTTAATGTGACGCTCGGATACCACCTAATGTGACGCTCCCAAAACTTAATCTCACTACCTTTGATAACTTAAGACATAGCCAGAAAAAGTTCATTTTCAAAACTTAAACTGATAAACAAATATTACAATTAAGATTACACATCAGAGTTCCGCCTAGAAGCCATGGCGTAAAAACTACAACAATGTGCAAATAGACGCCCCACTGGCCGTGGTACAAACATACAAGAGACTCAACGATACCTCTGAGGTCTCTCTTTCTACTTGAGAAGCGCCAACTTCAAACTTGTTGCACTAGATGCATCCCACCTCGATTCAGCTTCACCCACTGCAGCACTTCCGCCAACCAACCAGCACCTCTATCTTCAGATCACGACCTGAACAACATATATAAAACACTGGAAACATGCACAGGAGGTAAGAAACTCTACAACTATCATGCATAGGGAAAACACGTAGAATATACCATGCTAACACGCACACACAACAAACACAACCATCTCCTGAAATCACCACAACAACCAACCTCTAGATTATCATCATTAAGGACACCGCTTACTCTATATGCTCAACTGAGTCTACATGATTGGCCAATCTACAACACCATCCTTACTCTTGGGAATGCTGTCCTTCAACTGTGAGAGTAGTCATTTCCCAAGGTAGGACGGTTACCCTCCAACTGTAAGGGCAACTGTAACACCTCGATTTTCTTAATCTTTTTATTTAACTAGTATTTAAGTAATTGTATTTTCTTAAAGGGTCTAGAAAATTAAATAAATTATTCCGAGGCCATAATCACGCTCTATGCTATCGTAGGAAGCTATGGTTATGTTTTGGGTCGAAAACTCATATGGAGCCCGGTCTGCGTTTTTCCTTGACAGTAGTGCTTTATTACTATCGAGACCTAATTTGGACCTGTGAACGAGACAGTTAGTCTTAGAATCATGTTTCCTATATTTTCGAAAAAGTTCGTCCTGACGTTCGAAAATGAAAATAATATATTATATTCGGACCGACAATCGTTCTAAGAGACGATTCGAGCAATCTTAGGGTTTTTCAAGAACCTTGGGCCAATAATTTTCATACCAAGGTTATGATAAATTATTTGGGGACTCCTACAAGTATTTTGAGGATTTTCAAAATATTGGGACGTGAAATGACCAAATTGCCCTTGGTCTTTTTACTAAATTACCTTTTTACCTTTTTCTTAACTCTTAAGTTACCTTAAATGAAAATATCTAAATTTTCATGACTCACTGTAACATCCCAAAATAATTAAATAAAGGTATAAGGTACCCTAATTTTAGCAAATAAAATGAATAAGATTTAGTGTAAAAAATTGTTAGTATAAGAATTTATTATCCTTATTTTCCTTATAATAAAAGTCAAGCGGTCCCACAAAATATTAATTGATTTTAAAGAATTAGAAATAAAAAGAAAAGAAAAGAAAAATATAAGAAAACAAAAAAATAAATAACGTGAAAGTGGCTTCACGTGCTCAGGTAGATGGCTAATGGTTTGTTATAAATATCCCACACTAACAATTTAAAATTTAAAATATATATATATATATATATATATATATATATATATATATATATATATATATATATATATATATATAAACAACAAATCCTGTTTTGTTTAAAGTATACAGAGCTGTGCCGATGGTTCGCAACAACGAATAAAAAACGGACATTGCACACTGTCGCAAGTATAGAAACGTAACTTTGGTGCTCTACGTGATTGAAGGAGAAGCTAAATAAATAGGATACCCTCATAGGAAAATTTTGGAGCTTTTGGAGATCTTCGAGAGGTGAGTAGAAATATTCTTTCTCACCCTTTTCATGGTACAAATTGATTTGGAGTTTGGGTTATGTTTTCAAAATGCGTTTTTGGAAAATAATCATGCGTTTGGTCAAATCCTGATTTTATAAATTTGGGGGTTTTCCTTCTAAGGTGTTCCTGCTGTCAATTAAATGGTTATTATTGAAATTGATGCCATGATATATATGATACATACGTGATTTGGTTGAATTGACATGTTATATATGCACTATTTGATGATATTTGTAATATTGGCATGATTCAATAACTGTTAATATGTTGGATGTTGTTTGCTGCAATACCGCCTATGATAGGGGTATCGAAAATAACACTGCCAATGATTTGGGGTGTCGAAATATGAAATACCCCCATGATGGGGTATCGAAAGTAACATCGCCACACGTTGGGATGTCGAAATGAGTAATACCACCAGTGTACAATGGTTGGTATCGAAATGAGTAATGTCACTGAAGAGAAGGTGACATCGAAATACCTTCATGAGTAAGGTAGGCAATGGGACGCCATTGTTATGTGTAGTTTGAAAGTCATATGACCTATAATTATGTTGAGAAAATTTGATATGTACATTAAATTATGATATATTTGTTTATGATGTGCTGCTGAATGTTTATGGTCATTATTTGAGTATATAATATTTATTTAATTATTTTGAAAAATAGCGGGTACCATGGTTAGTTTTTCCGGTTACCGCGCCGGCTGAGAACAATGCTTTTGTGAAAACCTTTTATAAATATATTTCTATTCATTGGGATTATAAATCTCATTAGTAGTGTTATTTTCAGAGACTGAGGACTACCCTGTTGAGCATCCAGACGCGTGAGGATTTGTTCTAGTAGTAGCTTGGGTTAGTGTGGCATGACATATGCCAGGAGGACTATTATTACCGTTTATTTATTTATTTATGCGAGTTGTAATAGACGCCCATTTTTGTGGTTTAAAACTTATTATGTATTTTGTTTATTGGATTGGTATAAACAATTATTTGGGATTAACATTATATTATGAAATTATTCAGTATTTAGTAAGGAAATTATTTTAATTACCTTGTTTTTTTTAAATTATTATCTTAGGTTGCTAGTGTAACGAGGGGCGTTACATTTTTGGTATCAGAGAAGTTCAATCCTAAATTGGACTGTGGTATTGGGTTGTTTTTTCAAAAAAATCAAATATGGGCGCATAGGACTGCTTGCTAGAGTTATATATGCTACATGCTATTCTTTGAGATATTGGACCTGATCAACCCAATGTTTGATTGGTGGTGTGCAGATTTATGGCTACTAACAGGCGTGGGGCTAACGCTAATGATGCACTTGCAGCAGTTCTGGCTGAAATGACCTGAGTCATGCAAGAGCAGACGGAGACACTCCGTCAGATGAGGGACAACGGGAACGTGCATAATGTTGGAGCAGTTGCAGCTCAGGATCCACAGTACATGGGACTGTCAGAGTTTAGGAAGAACGATCCGCCAACCTTCCGAGGTACTACAGATCCGGTTGAGGCAGAAGAGTGGTTGCTGAAATTAGAGAAGATTTTTCGAGTTCTGAGGTGCGCTGATCCACAGAAAGTGGATTTCGCCACCTATATGCTGGAGTCTGATGCGGAGCACTGGTGGAATTGTGCTAGGGGTGGTTTGCTAGCCGTGGACGCTCAAATCACATGGGACAGATTCAAGGAAGTTTTCTTGGAGAAGTACTTTCCTCATAGTGTTCGCATTCAGAAGGAAACAGAGTTCCTGCAGCTCCGTCAGGGAGACATGTCTATTGCTGAATATGTTTCTAGGTTTGAAAGCTTGGCAAGGTTCTCTCGGTACTTGAGGGACAATCCTTTGGACGACTGGAAGGCGATCAAATTTGAGCAAGGTTTGAAGCCAGAGATGCAACATTTTATTGGGATCTTGGAGATTCGGGACTACCCCACCTTGGTAAACAAGTGTAGGGTAGCTGAGCAGAAGATGCAAGCTTTAGAGATGGAGAAGCCAAAAGAGAAGAGTTCTGTTGAAGGCAAGAAATTTCATAGCAAAGGGGGTAATTTTCTTAAGAGCCTGCGACCAGTTCCTACCATCTCAAAGGGTAAGCAGGTCCAAGGAGCTCAAACAGATAAGCGAGATGGATGTTTCAGATGTGGTTGGCACCACGGGGATCGTGCATACCCCGCGGCGCAAGTCTCCTGCAACAAATGTGGAAAGATGGGACACTTTGCTAGAGTCTACAAGGGAGGAGGACAATCTCAGACCAGACCCCAGAGTCAAGGAAGAGTTTTCACCATCCAAGGAGAGGAAGTGAAGGAGTCTGATGGTTTGATCCAAGGTATGGGTTTTATTAAAGATAGAAAAGTTATGATATTGTTTGATTCAGGAGCAACCCATTCTTTCATATCTTTTAGTTGTGTTAAGAATTTAGAGTTACCTGTTTCTAAACTACCTTTTGATTTGTGTGTTTCTACTCCTGCCAAAGATAAATTGGTAACTTCTATTGCCTGTTTGAAATGTTCTTTGGTATACCAAGACTTGTCTTATGATGTTGATTTGATATGCTTACCTATGTCGGGTCTAGATGTCATACTTGGTATGGATTGGTTATCACATAATAATGTTGTTATCAATTGTTCTTCTGGAACCATTTCTTTTCTTCCACAACCAATGTCTGTTGACCCTTCTGTGTCGGATTGCTTTCTGTCTGCTGTATCTTGCCACAAGAACTTAGTTGAGGGGGCTCAGGGATACATACTTCTCTTTTCTGCTAGGATAGAGGCTGAAAGTGATATAGCGGCATTGCCTGTTGTATGCGAGTTTTTAGATGTGTTTCCTAAAGAGGTCTCTAGTTTACCGCCGAGTAGGGAGGTCGAGGTTAACATAGATCTTAGGCCTAGTAGTGGACCTGTTTCAGTAGCACCCTATAGAATGGCACCTCTAGAGTTGAGTGAGCTTAAGAAACAAATAGAGGAGTTGTTAGATAAGGGATTCATTAGGCCGAGTGTGTCACCTTGGGGAGCGCCGGTTCTTTTGGTAAAGAAGAAAGATGGAAGTATGAGGTTGTGCGTTGACTATAGGCAGCTAAACAAAGTGACCATAAAGAATAAGTACCCTTTACCTAGGATAGATGACCTGTTAGATCAGCTGAGGGGAGCGACAGTGTTTTCCAAAATAGATTTAAGATCGGGGTACCATCAGATTAGAGTGAGGAGTGAAGACATCTCTAAGACAGCCTTTAGAACAAGGTATGTGCACTATGAGTACGTAGTGATGCCCTTCGGAGTGACGAACGCTCCAGCCGTTTTCATGGACTACATGAATCGGATCTTTAGACCCTTCTTAGATAAGTTTGTGGTGGTGTTCATAGATGATATCTTGATATACTCTAGAACACCTATGGAGCATAAGGAGCATCTGAGGGTAGTGTTACAAATCTTAAGGGATGAGCGTTTGTACGCTAAGCTAGAGAAGTGTGAGCTTTGGTTAGACGAGGTGAAGTTTCTGGGACACACCATTTCTAAGAGTGGTGTAGCAGTCGATTCTTCTAAAGTAGATGCAGTGCTAGAGTGGGAATTACCTAAGACGGTAACTGAAGTAAGGAGTTTTCTAGGATTAGCTGGTTACTATAGGAAGTTTATAGAAGGTTTTTCTAGACTAGCGTTACCTTTAACCCAGTTGACTAGGAAAGGAAAATCTTTTGTGTGGGACCAGGAATGTGAGGAAAACTTCCTAGAGCTTAAGAAGAGATTAGTGACAGCTCCTGTCTTGACCATACCAGACCCTTTATTGAGTTTTGTGGTTTATTGCGATGCGCCTAAGAATGGTTTAGGGTGTGTTTTGATGCAAGAGGGCAAGGTTATAGCTTATGCATCTAGGCAGCTGAGAACCCATGAGGTAAATTATCCTACACATGACCTTGAGTTGGCAGCAGTAGTTTTTGCTCTTAAAATTTGGAGGCACTATTTATATGGTGCTAAGTTTGAGGTTTTTAGTGACCATAAGAGCCTTAGGTACCTGTTTAACCAAAAGGAATTGAATATGAGGCAGAGGAGGTGGATGGAATTCCTTAAAGACTATGATTTTGAATTGAAGTACCACCCAGGGAAGGCTAATGTAGTGGCCGATGCTCTTAGTAGGAAGACCATACACATGTCTAGTTTAATGGTGCAGGAGATGAATCTGTTAGAGGAGTTTAGAGACTTGAATCTTGATGTGTCTTTGAGTGCTTTGAGTTTGAGGTTGAATAGATTGGAAATTCATAGCGACCTTAGGGAAGAGATTAAGCGTAAACAACTTCTAAATCAAGAATTATTATCCTTGTTGGGACAAGAGAGTTATGAGTTGTCTGCTGATGGCTTAGTAAAGTTTAAGGGTAGGATCGTTGTTCCTAAGGAGGGGAGCCTCAGAGAAAAAGTGTTAGAGGAAGCACATAAAGGAAAATTCACTATACATCCAGGGATAACTAAGATGTACCAGGACCTTAAAAAGATGTATTGGTGGTCAGGAATGAAAAAGGATGTGGCCATTTTTGTGTCTAAGTGTTTAGTATGTCAAAAGGTTAAGATAGAACACCAAAAACCTCCAGGTTTATTGCAACCTTTAGAAATTCCTGAGTGGAAGTGGGAGAAAATATCCATGGATTTTGTAATGGGGTTACCTAGGACTCGTTTGGGTTTAGATGCCATATGGGTAATAGTGGATAGGTTGACCAAGTC
Source organism: Ammopiptanthus mongolicus (assembly GCA_039655645.1). Classification (NCBI taxonomy): domain Eukaryota; kingdom Viridiplantae; phylum Streptophyta; class Magnoliopsida; order Fabales; family Fabaceae; genus Ammopiptanthus; species Ammopiptanthus mongolicus. Next base: position 15,335,435 of record CM077343.1, on the reverse strand, counting down.
TGCTCACTTCTTGCTAATTAAGGCAACATATAGCTTGGATAAGTTGACAGACTTATACATCAGGGAGATAGTCAAGCTTCACGGTATACCCACCTCTATAGTGTCAGATAGAGACCTGAGGTTTACCTCTAGATTTTGGAGAGCTTTTCAGCAAGCCTTTGGTTCCAAGTTGAGTTTTAGCACAGCCTATTACCCCCAGACGGATGGTCAGTCAGAGAGGACCATTCAGACCCTTGAGGATATGCTTAGAGCGTGTGTTTTAGATGAAGGTGGATGTTGGGATAAGTTTTTACCTCTCATAGAGTTTGCGTATAACAATAGTTATCACGCTAGCATAGGCATGGCACCCTATGAAGCTCTTTATGGAAGAAAGTGTAGATCCCCTTTGTGTTGGTGCGAGGTAGGTGAGAAAACCTTGATAGGACCTGACTTAGTTCAGGAAACCACAGATAAGATTGAGTTGATTAGGGAGAGAATGCGTACTGTGCAAAGCAGGCAGAAGAGCTATGCCAATAAGAGGAGAAAGCCTTTAGAATTCCAAGAAGGTGAGCATGTATTTTTGAGAGTTATTCCTAAGACTGGGGTGGGAAGATCCATGAAAGTCAGAAAGCTAAATCCGCGATTCCTTGGTCCTTTTCAAATTCTAAAAAGAGTCGGGTCTGTTGCTTACCAATTGGCTCTTCCACCTTTGTTGTCTAACCTTCATGATGTTTTTCATGTATCGCAACTCAGAAAATATGTACATGATGAGTCTCATATAATAACACCTGAGTCAATACAATTAAGAGATAACTTGATCTTTAAGCCCAAACCTAGTCAGATCGTCGACAAGAGCACTAAGACTCTGCGGAACAAGATAATTCCTTTGGTAAAGGTGGTTTGGGAAGGATTAACTCCTGAGGAAGCTACTTGGGAACTTGAAGAGGATATAATGCGTCAGTATCCAGATCTCGCTAACTAAGGTACATTAACTCTTAATGTTGTCAATTGTGTTATATGTTAGATGGATTGCTAGAGTATGGTGTTAATTTCGAGGACGAAATTCTTGAAGGAGGAGAGAAAATGTAACATCCCAAAAGAATTAAATAAAGGTATAAGGTACCCTAATTTTAGCAAATAAAATGAATAAGATTTAGTGTAAAAAATTGTTAGTATAAGAATTTATTATCCTTATTTTCCTTATAATAAAAGTCAAGCGGTCCCACAAAATATTAATTGATTTTAAAGAATTAGAAATAAAACGAAAAGAAAAGAAAAATATAAAAAAAACAAAAAAATAAATAACGTGAAAGTGGCTTCACGTGATCAGGTAGATGGCTAATGGTTTGTTATAAATATCCCACACTAACAATTTAAAATATATATATATATACAGCAAACCCTGTTTTGTTTAAAGTATACAGAGCTGTGCCGATGGTTCGCAACAACGAATAAAAAACGGGCATTGCACACTGTCACAAGTATAGAAACGTAACTTTGGTGCGCTACGTGATTGAAGGAGAAGCTAAATAAATAGGATACCCTCATAGGAAAATTTTGGAGCTTTTGGAGATCTTCGAGAGGTGAGTAGAAATACTCTTTCTCACCCTTTTCATGGTACAAATTGATTTGGGGTTTGGGTTATGTTTTCAAAATGCGTTTTTGGAAAATAATCATGCATTTGGTCAAATCCTGATTTTACAAATTTGGGGGTTTTTCCTTCTAAGGTGTTGCTGCTGTCAATTAAATGGTTATTATTGAAATTGATGCCATGATATATATAATACATACGTGATTTGGTTGAATTGACATGTTATATATGCACTATTTGATGATATTTGTAATATTGGAATGATTCAATAACTGTTAATATGTTGGATGTTGTTTGCTGCAATACCGCCTATGATAGGGGTATCGAAAATAACACTGCCAATGATTTGGGATGTCGAAATATGAAATACCGCCATGATGGGGTATCGAAAGTAACATCGCCACACGTTGGGATGTCGAAATGAGTAATACCACCAGTGTACAATGGTTGGTATCGAAATGAGTAATGTCACTGAAGAGAAGGTGACATCGAAATACCTTCATGAGTAAGATAGGCAATGGGACGCCATTGTTATGTGCAGTTTGAAAGTCATATGACCTATAATTATGTTGAGAAAATTTGATATGTACATTAAGTTATGTTATATTTGTTTATGATGTGCTGCTGAATGTTTATGGTCATTATTTGAGTATATAATATTTATTTAATTATTTTGAAAAATAGCGGGTACCATGGTTAGTTTTTCCGGTTACCGCGCCGGCTGAGAACAACGCTTTTGTGAAAACCTTTTATAAATATATTTCTATTTATTGGGATTATAAATCTCAGTAGTAGTGTTGTTTTCAGAGACTGAGGACTACCCTGTTGAGCATCCAGACGCGTGAGGATTTGTTCTAGTAGTAGCTTGGGTTAGTGTGGCATGACATATGCCAGGAGGACTATTATTACCGTTTATTTATTTATTTATGCGAGTTGTAATAGACGCCCATTTTTGTGGTTTAAAACTTATTATGTATTTTGTTTATTGGATTGGTATAAACAATTATTTGGGATTAACATTATATTATGAAATTATTCAGTATTTAGTAAGGAAATTATTTTAATTACCTTGTTTTTTTTAAATTATTATCTTAGGTTGCTAGTGTAACGAGGGGCGTTACACTCACCTCACTCTTTCTCCATAATTTCGTGCAGCCCTCTCTCTCTCATCCCCTCCAACTTCTTCTTCTTCCTTCCTTTCTTCTTCCATCTCCATTTTCTTCCATTTTTCTTCATCTCCATTTTCTCAAGCTTCCTCACGCTTTTTCAAGAAAGTTTGTGAAGCAAAGTTGCTCCTCTCATCCTCCTCTATCACCTACAAGGTATAGATTTCATCCTTGAGCTCTCAATCTTTATTTCCTCCATTTATTTTCATGAATTTCAATTTCTAGATCTAAACTTCAAAAATCTCTACAAAATTGTAGAAAAATCATTTTGATGCCAAACCAATTCCTATGAGCTAGTATCATCCCCTAATATCATAATCCAAGAACTTGTAATGAAATAAGCTCTCTAGCCTATTTATCAAAAGGGGGCCGAATAGGTGCTTAAGGGGAAAATGGGGTTTTGTTGTTCATTGTTCTTGATTTCACCTATTTCATCCCTTAATCATATAATCCAAGTGATTAGGAGGCCAAATCAAACTCTCACCTATTTTTCATGGTAATGGCCGAAACCCTACCTTCTGGGTTTAAGGGGTTTTTTTGTTCAAATCTTTGATAATTGATCATTGATTATGCATTAGGTATGCTTAAGGGTCATTGATCCAAGAGTTGGTAGAATTTCAATATCCCTAGCCTATTTAATTAATTAAGGGCATTAGCTAATCGTAGAGATTAGGTAGTTTATGGTTTCTTTATTTTAATTTCTGGTTGTGTTTTACTGTATACAATTTGACAGGACTCGAAAGCTCGATCGCGCACTCGATTGACTGCTGCGGAGCCGCATTCGGAATCTCACGGGAAAATCACTAAGGTGGGGGAAAGAACCACAATATCGTCGGGGAGGCAAGCTTTAAATAATATATATTGATATGCGTAGAGCGACCCAAACCCTACTAGAGGTCGTTTGACCGTTAGGTTGATTTTACTGCATATTGAGGTTGTTTGTGCTATGATTGGAAATTTGATATATTATATGTGATATGTGTATGATGTCTATTGTATGCTATAATTGATTAAATGTTATTCATTTGTAAGTTGATTTTATTGTTGAATATATATTCTGGCTGTTGTTGATGTCTGTTGTGACTGCTGATGTCTGAGTAGAACTAGGAGACGATTCGAGCAATCTTAGGGTTTTTCAAGAACCTTGGGCCAATAATTTTCATACCAAGGTTATGATAAATTATTTGGGGACTCCTACTTGTGTCTTGAGGATTTTCAAAATATCGAGACGCGAAATGACCAAATTGCCCTTGGTCTTTTTACTAAATTACCTTTTTACCTTTTTCTTAACTCTTAAGTTACCTTAAATGAAAATATCTAAATTTTCATGACTCACCTCACTCTTTCTCCATAATTTCGTGCAACCCTCTCTCTCTCATCCCCTCCAACTTCTTCTTCTTCCTTCCTTTCTTCTTCCTCCTCCATTTTCTTCCATTTTTCTTCATCTCCATTTTCTCAAGCTTCCTCAAGCTTTTTCAAGAAAGTTTATGAAGCAAAGTTGCTCCTCTCATCCTCCTCTATCACCTAGAAGGTATAGATTTCATCCTTGAGCTCTCAATCTTTATTTCCTCCATTTATTTTCATGAATTTCAATTTCTAGATCTAAACTTGAAAAATCTCTACAAAATTGTAGAAAAATCAATTTGATGCCAAACCAATTCCTATGAGCTAGTATCATCCCCTAATATCATAATCCAAGAGCTTGTAATGAAATAAGCTTTCTAGCCTATTTATCAAAAAGGGGCCGAATGGGTGCTTAAGGGGAAAATGGGGTTTTGTTGTTCATTATTCTTGATTCCACCTATTTCATCCCTTAATCATGTAATCCAAATGATTAGGAGGCCAAATCAAACTCTCACCTACTTTTCATGGTGATGGCCGAAACCCTACCTTGTGGGTTTAAGGGGTTTTTTTGTTCAAATCTTTGATAATTGATCATTGATTATGCATTAGGTATGCTTAAGGGTCATTGATCCAAGAGTTGGTAGAATTTCAATATCCCTAGCCTATTTAATTAATTAAGGGCATTAGCTAATCGTAGAGATTAGGTAGTTTATGGTTTCATTATTTTAATTTCTGGTTGTGTTTTACTGTATAGAATCTGACAGGACTCGAATGCTCGATCGCGCACTCGATTGACTGCTGCGGAGCCGCATTCGGAATCTCACGGGAAAATCACTAAGGTGGGGGAAAGAACCACAATATCGTCGGGGAGGCAAGCTTTAAATAATATATATTGATATGCGTAGAGCGACCCAAACCCTACTAGAGGTCGTTTGACCGTTAGGTTGATTTTACTGCATATTGAGGTTGTTTGTGCTATGATTGGATATTTGATATATTATGTGTGATATGTGTATGATGTCTATTGTATGCTATAATTGATTAAATGTTATTCATTTGTAAGTTGATTTTACTGTTGAATATATATTCTGGCTGTTGTTGATGTCTGTTGTGACTGCTGATGTCTGAGTAGAACTAGGAGACGATTCGAGCAATCTTAGGGTTTTTCAAGAACCTTGGGCCAATAATTTTCATACCAAGGTTATGATAAATTATTTGGGGACTCCTACTTGTGTCTTGAGGATTTTCAAAATATCGAGACGCGAAATGACCAAATTGCCCTTGGTCTTTTTACTAAATTACCTTTTTACCTTTTTCTTAACTCTTAAGTTACCTTAAATGAAAATATCTAAATTTTCATGACTCACCTCACTCTTTCTCCATAATTTCGTGCAACCCTCTCTCTCTCATCCCCTCCAACTTCTTCTTCTTCCTTCCTTTCTTCTTCCTCCTCCATTTTCTTCCATTTTTCTTCATCTCCATTTTCTCAAGCTTCCTCAAGCTTTTTCAAGAAAGTTTGTGAAGCAAAGTTGCTCCTCTCATCCTCCTCTATCACCTAGAAGGTATAGATTTCATCCTTGAGCTCTCAATCTTTATTTCCTCCATTTATTTTCATGAATTTCAATTTCTAGATCTAAACTTCAAAAATCTCTACAAAATTGTAGAAAAATCAATTTGATGCCAAACCAATTCCTATGAGCTAGTATCATCCCCTAATATCATAATCCAAGAGCTTGTAATGAAATAAGCTCTCTAGCCTATTTATCAAAAAGGGGCCGAATGGGTGCTTAAGGGGAAAACGGGGTTTCGTTGTTCATTGTTCTTGATTTCACCTATTTCATCCGTTAATCATGTAATCCAAATGATTAGGAGGCCAAATCAAACTCTCACCTACTTTTCATGGTGATGGCCGAAACCCTACCTTGTGGGTTTAAGGGGTTTTTTGTTCAAATCTTTGATAATTGATCATTGATTATGCATTAGGTATGCTTAAGGGTCATTGATCCAAGAGTTGGTAGAATTTCAATATCCCTAGCCTATTTAATTAATTAAGGGCATTAGCTAATCGTAGAGATTAGGTAGTTTATGGTTTCATTATTTTAATTTCTGGTTGTGTTTTACTGTATAGAATCTGACAGGACTCGAATGCTCGATCGCGCACTCGATTGACTGCTGCGGAGCCGCATTCGGAATCTCACGGGAAAATCACTAAGGTGGGGGAAAGAACCACAATATCGTCGGGGAGGCAAGCTTTAAATAATATATATTGATATGCGTAGGGCGACCCAAACCCTACTAGAGGTCGTTTGACCGTTAGGTTGATTTTACTGCATATTGAGGTTGTTTGTGCTATGATTGGATATTTGATATATTATATGTGATATGTGTATGATGTCTATTGTATGCTATAATTGATTAAATGTTATTCATTTGTAAGTTGATTTTACTGTTGAATATATATTCTGGCTGTTGTTGATGTCTGTTGTGACTGCTGATGTCTGAGTAGAACTAGGAGACGATTCGAGCAATCTTAGGGTTTTTCAAGAACCTTGGGCCAATAATTTTCATACCAAGGTTATGATAAATTATTTGGGGACTCCTACTAGTGTCTTGAGGATTTTCAAAATATCGAGACGCGAAATGACCAAATTGCCCTTGGTCTTTTTACTAAATTACCTTTTTACCTTTTTCTTAACTCTTAAGTTACCTTAAATGAAAATATCTAAATTTTCATGACTCACCTCACTCTTTCTCCATAATTTCGTGCAACCCTCTCTCTCTCATCCCCTCCAACTTCTTCTTCTTCCTTCCTTTCTTCTTCCTCCTCCATATTCTTCCATTTTTCTTCATCTCCATTTTCTCAAGCTTCCTCAAGCTTTTTCAAGAAAGTTTATGAAGCAAAGTTGCTCCTCCCATCCTCCTCTATCACCTAGAAGGTATAGATTTCATCCTTGAGCTCTCAATCTTTATTTCCTCCATTTATTTTCATGAATTTCAATTTCTAGATCTAAACTTCAAAAATCTCTACAAAATTGTAGAAAAATCAATTTGATGCCAAACCAATTCCTATGAGCTAGTATCATCCCCTAATATCATAATCCAAGAGCTTGTAATGAAATAAGCTCTCTAGCCTATTTATCAAAAAGGGGCCGAATGGGTGCTTAAGGGGAAAACGGGGTTTCGTTGTTCATTGTTCTTGATTTCAACTATTTCATCCGTTAATCATGTAATCCAAATGATTAGGAGGCCAAATCAAACTCTCACCTACTTTTCATGGTGATGGCCGAAACCCTACCTTGTGGGTTTAAGGGGTTTTTTGTTCAAATCTTTGATAATTGATCATTGATTATGCATTAGGTATGCTTAAGGGTCATTGATCCAAGAGTTGGTAGAATTTCAATATCCCTAGCCTATTTAATTAATTAAGGGCATTAGCTAATCGTAGAGATTAGGTAGTTTATGGTTTCATTATTTTAATTTCTGGTTGTGTTTTACTGTATAGAATCTGACAGGACTCGAAAGCTCGATCGCGCACTCGATTGACTGCTGCGGAGCCGCATTCGGAATCTCACGGGAAAATCACTAAGGTGGGGAAAAGAACCACAATATCGTCGGGGAGGCAAGCTTTAAATAATATATATTGATATGCGTAGGGCGACCCAAACCCTACTAGAGGTCGTTTGACCGTTAGGTTGATTTTACTGCATATTGAGGTTGTTTGTGCTATGATTGGATATTTGATATATTATGTGTGATATGTGTATGATGTCTATTGTATGCTATAATTGATTAAATGTTATTCATTTGTAAGTTGATTTTACTGTTGAATATATATTCTGGCTGTTGTTGATGTCTGTTGTGACTGCTGATGTCTGAGTAGAACTAGGAGACGATTCGAGCAATCTTAGGGTTTTTCAAGAACCTTGGGCCAATAATTTTCATACCAAGGTTATGATAAATTATTTGGGGACTCCTACTTGTGTCTTGAGGATTTTCAAAATATCGAGACGCGAAATGACCAAATTGCCCTTGGTCTTTTTACTAAATTACCTTTTTACCTTTTTCTTAACTCTTAAGTTACCTTAAATGAAAATATCTAAATTTTCATGATTCACCTCACTCTTTCTCCATAATTTCGTGCAACCCTCTCTCTCTCATCCCCTCCAACTTCTTCTTCTTCCTTCCTTTCTTCTTCCTCCTCCATTTTCTTCCATTTTTCTTCATCTCCATTTTCTCAAGCTTCCTCAAGCTTTTGCAAGAAAGTTTTTGAAGCAAAGTTGCTCCTCTCATCCTCCTCTATCACCTAGAAGGTATAGATTTCATCCTTGAGCTCTCAATCTTTATTTCCTCCATTTATTTTCATGAATTTCAATTTCTAGATCTAGACTTCAAAAATCTCTACAAAATTGTAGAAAAATCAATTTGATGCCAAACCAATTCCTATGAGCTAGTATCATCCCCTAATATCATAATCCAAGAGCTTGTAATGAAATAAGCTCTCTAGCCTATTTATCAAAAAGGGGCCGAATGGGTGCTTAAGGGGAAAACGGGGTTTCGTTGTTCATTGTTCTTGATTTCACCTATTTCATCCGTTAATCATGTAATCCAAATGATTAGGAGGCCAAATCAAACTCTCACCTACTTTTCATGGTGATGGCCGAAACCCTACCTTGTGGGTTTAAGGGGTTTTTTGTTCAAATCTTTGATAATTGATCATTGATTATGCATTAGGTATGCTTAAGGGTCATTGATCCAAGAGTTGGTAGAATTTCAATATCCCTAGCCTATTTAATTAATTAAGGGCATTAGCTAATCGTAGAGATTAGGTAGTTTATGGTTTCATTATTTTAATTTCGGGTTGTGTTTTACTGTATAGAATCTGACAGGACTCGAATGCTCGATCGCGCACTCGATTGACTGCTGCGGAGCCGCATTCGGAATCTCACGGGAAAATCACTAAGGTGGGGGAAAGAACCACAATATCGTCGGGGAGGCAAGCTTTAAATAATATATATTGATATGCGTAGGGCGACCCAAACCCTACTAGAGGTCGTTTGACCGTTAGGTTGATTTTACTGCATATTGAGGTTGTTTGTGCTATGATTGGATATTTGATATATTATATGTGTATGATGTCTATTGTATGCTATAATTGATTAAATGTTATTCATTTGTAAGTTGATTTTACTGTTGAATATATATTCTGGCTGTTGTTGATGTCTGTTGTGACTGCTGATGTCTGAGTAGAACTAGGAGACGATTCGAGCAATCTTAGGGTTTTTCAAGAACCTTGGGCCAATAATTTTCATACCAAGGTTATGATAAATTATTTGGGGACTCCTACTAGTGTCTTGAGGATTTTCAAAATATCGAGACGCGAAATGACCAAATTGCCCTTGGTCTTTTTACTAAATTACCTTTTTACCTTTTTCTTAACTCTTAAGTTACCTTAAATGAAAATATCTAAATTTTCATGACTCACCTCACTCTTTCTCCATAATTTCGTGCAACCCTCTCTCTCTCATCCCCTCCAACTTCTTCTTCTTCCTTCCTTTCTTCTTCCTCCTCCATTTTCTTCCATTTTTCTTCATCTCCATTTTCTCAAGCTTCCTCAAGCTTTTTCAAGAAAGTTTATGAAGCAAAGTTGCTCCTCTCATCCTCCTCTATCACCTAGAAGGTATAGATTTCATCCTTGAGCTCTCAATCTTTATTTCCTCCATTTATTTTCATGAATTTCAATTTCTAGATCTAAACTTCAAAAATCTCTACAAAATTGTAGAAAAATCAATTTGATGCCAAACCAATTCCTATGAGCTAGTATCATCCCCTAATATCATAATCCAAGAGCTTGTAATGAAATAAGCTCTCTAGCCTATTTATCAAAAAGGGGCCGAATGGGTGCTTAAGGGGAAAACGGGGTTTCGTTGTTCATTGTTCTTGATTTCACCTATTTCATCCCTTAATCATGTAATCCAAATGATTAGGAGGCCAAATCAAACTCTCACCTACTTTTCATGGTAATGGCCGAAACCCTACCTTGTGGGTTTAAGGGGTTTTTTGTTCAAATCTTTGATAATTGATCATTGATTATGCATTAGGTATGCTTAAGGGTCATTGATCCAAGAGTTGGTAGAATTTCAATATCCCTAGCCTATTTAATTAATTAAGGGCATTAGCTAATAGTAGAGATTAGGTAGTTTATGGTTTCATTATTTTAATTTCTGGTTGTGTTTTACTGTATAGAATCTGACAGGACTCGAATGCTCGATCGTGCACTCGATTGACTGCTGCGGAGCCGCATTCGGAATCTCACGGGAAAATCACTAAGGTGGGGGAAAGAACCACAATATCGTCGGGGAGGCAAGCTTTAAATAATATATATTGATATGCGTAGGGCGACCCAAACCCTACTAGAGGTCGTTTGACCGTTAGGTTGATTTTACTGCATATTGAGGTTGTTTGTGCTATGATTGGATATTTGATATATTATGTGTGATATGCGTATGATGTCTATTGTATGCTATAATTGATTAAATGTTATTCATTTGTAAGTTGATTTTACTGTTGAATATATATTCTGGCTGTTGTTGATGTCTGTTGTGACTGCTGATGTCTGAGTAGAACTAGGAGACGATTCGAGCAATCTTAGGGTTTTTCAAGAACCTTGGGCCAATAATTTTCATACCAAGGTTATGATAAATTATTTGGGGACTCCTACTTGTGTCTTGAGGATTTTCAAAATATCGAGACGCGAAATGACCAAATTGCCCTTGGTCTTTTTACTAAATTACCTTTTTACCTTTTTCTTAACTCTTAAGTTACCTTAAATGAAAATATCTAAATTTTCATGACTCACCTCACTCTTTCTCCATAATTTCGTGCAACCCTCTCTCTCTCATCCCCTCCAACTTCTTCTTCTTCCTTCCTTTCTTCTTCCTCCTCCATTTTCTTCCATTTTTCTTCATCTCCATTTTCTCAAGCTTCCTCAAGCTTTTTCAAGAAAGTTTGTGAAGTAAAGTTGCTCCTCTCATCCTCTTCTATCGCGTAGAAGGTATAGATTTCATCCTTGAGCTCTCAATCTTTATTTCCTCCATTTATTTTCATGAATTTCAATTTCTAGATCTAAACTTCAAAAATCTCTACAAAATTGTAGAAAAATCAATTTGATGCCAAACCAATTCCTATGAGCTAGTATCATCCCCTAATATCATAATCCAAGAGCTTGTAATGAAATAAGCTCTCTAGCCTATTTATCAAAAAGGGGCCGAATGGGTGCTTAAGGGGAAAATGGGGTTTTGTTGTTCATTGTTCTTGATTTCACCTATTTCATCCCTTAATCATGTAATCCAAATGATTAGGAGGCCAAATCAAACTCTCACCTATTTTTCATGGTGATGGCCGAAACCCTACCTTGTGGGTTTAAGGGGTTTTTTGTTCAAATCTTTGATAATTGATCATTGATTATGCATTAGGTATGCTTAAGGGTCATTGATCCAAGAGTTGGTAGAATTTCAATATCCCTAGCCTATTTAATTAATTAAGGGCATTAGCTAATCGTAGAGATTAGGTAGTTTATGGTTTCATTATTTTAATTTCTGGTTGTGTTTTACTGTATAGAATCTGACAGGACTCGAATGCTCGATCGCGCACTCGATTGACTGCTGCGGAGCCGCATTCGGAATCTCACGGGAAAATCACTAAGGTGGGGGAAAGAACCACAATATCGTCGGGGAGGCAAGCTTTAAATAATATATTGATATGCGTAGAGCGACCCAAACCCTACTAGAGGTCGTTTGACCGTTAGGTTGATTTTACTGCATATTGAGGTTGTTTGTGCTATGATTGGATATTTGATATATTATGTGTGATATGTGTATGATGTCTATTATATGCTATAATTGATTAAATGTTATTCATTTGTAAGTTGATTTTACTGTTGAATATATATTCTGGCTGTTGTTGATGTCTGTTGTGACTGCTGATGTCTGAGTAGAACTAGGCAGTGATTTCCGATAAATCGGGTGATGAATGCGTGGTGAGAAAGTCGAGGTTTTATATATATATATATATATATATATATATATATATATATATATATATATATATATATATATATATGTCGTAGTGCTCAACCTAGTGATATAGTTGATCTGTTGTTGTTGTGATGTAAGTTGATACCCGGTTAAGCCGGATGAAAGTTGGTTGTGGTTGTATATAAGTCGCGGTTGAGGCACTAAGTGTTGATCCTGAGATGAGTCGGTGAGATTCATGTTGCATAGTTGTTATTCATCACTGTTTTGGCATACAGGCGATTTCAATCTTACCTGTGGGGAGATGGTCGTATTGATTAATTTGGCGTAGGGGCGATTCCGATATTACCTGCGGGGAGGTGGTTGTACCCGTTAGTCGAATTGTACACAAGGAAGGAGATACAACACAAGCGGGCAGGGCCCAGTGATCAGAACCCAAGGAACCGGACAGCAAGCAACGAGACCACAAGCCACCGGAAGGGTGTTTACCATACAGGGAGCTGAATCCTCTCAATCCCCTGATCTTATACAAGGTATATGCCTAGTGTCAGGTAAACTCTTATCTGTATTGTTTGACTCGGGAGCTAGTCATTCTTTCATATCCCAAGAGTGTGTGGATCATTTGAAGTTGCCTGTCTCTTTACTTCCCCATGACTTAACTGTTTCTACCCCTACCAGTAATTCCTTCACAACCATAACTGTCTGTTTCAATTGTCTGATTGTCATTGAAAATCGAACTTTTTCTATTGATCTCATTTGCTTACCTATGCATCAACTCGATATAATTTTAGGCATAGATTGGCTTTTGGCTAACTATGTAGTGTTAGACTGTTCTAAAAAGACCTTATCTTTTCTTGAGCAATCTAGATTAATGCCTGCCAAGGATAGTAAGCTAGGTAGTAAATCTCAGAAACACGTGTTGCTGCTCTCTGTGGAAGCTAAGGAATCTCCTACGTTGGATTCGTTGCCTGTAGTGCGGGAGTTTCCGAAAATTTTTCCTGATGACGTTTTGGGTTTACCACCGGAGAGAGAAATAGAGTTCGCTATAGATCTGGTACCGGGAACTGGGCCGATTTCGATAGCACCTTATCGAATGGCTCCAGCAGAGTTAGTGGAGCTGAAAAAGCAATTGGATGACATGTTGGATAAGGAGTTTATAAGACCGAGTTCTTCACCATGGACAGCTGAACAAGGCGATAGTTAAGAATAAGTATCCGTTGCCTAGGATTGAAGATTTGATGAACCAGTTGAAAGGAGCGGTAATATTTTCGAAGATTGACTTAAGATCGGGCTATCACCAGATTCGAGTAAAGAGGGAGGATATACCGAAGACGGCGTTTATGAGCCGGTATGGACACTACGAGTACCTGGTTATGCCTTTTGGCGTAACTAATGCTCCAGCAGTGTTAATGGATTACATGAACCGGATTTTCCAACCGTTCTTAGATAAGTTTGTTGTGTTTATCGATGACATTCTTATTTATTCCTTTGATCGGGAAGAACATCAGGAACATCTTAGGATTGTGCTTCAAGTGTTAAAAGATCGACAACTTTATGCAAAGTTGTCCAAGTGTGAATTCTGCTTAGGAGAAGTACAATTCTTAGGTCATGTGATTAATCATGATGGGATAGCTGTAGACCCAGCAAAGGTTGAAGCTGTAGTGCAGTGGGAAAGCCCTAAGTCGGTGAGTGAAATACAGAATTTTCTGGGCTTAGCTGGCTATTACCGAAGGTTCATCGAAGGATTCTCGAAAGTCGCGTTGCCAATGACGAAGTTAACAAGGAAGGGAGTATCCTTTGATTGGACGGATGAATGTGAGAAGAGTTTTCAGAATCTGAAAAGGAGGCTGACTATGTCACCAGTATTGACGTTACCGGATTCTTCAGGACGATTTGACGTGTACTGTGACGCGTCATACGAAGGGTTAGGTTGTGTCCTAATGCAAGATCGGAGAGTGGTAGCATATGCTTCGCGGCAGCTAAGAATTCATGAGAGGAATTATCCGACTCATGATTTAGAGCTAGCAGCTATAGTGTTTGCTTTAAAGATATGGCGACACTATTTGTATGGAGCTAAGTTTATAGTGTACAGTGACCATAAGAGCTTAAGGTATCTATTTGATCAGAAAGAGTTAAATATGAGACAAAGGAGATGGATGGAATTCATAAAGGATTACGAATTCGATCTACAATACCATCCAGGAAAAGCGAATGTAATAGCGGATGCGTTAAGTAGGAAATACTTGCACGTATCTGCCATGATGGTGAAAGAGCTGAAACTGGTTGATCAGTTTAGAGATTTGAATCTAGACATGGAATTATCTAGGGATAAGATACACCTAGGAATGGTCACAGTAACGAGCGACTTTTTGAAGACGATCAAGGAAAAGCAAGAGGTTGATCAGTATCTTCAGAAAGTAAAGGAACAATTGATGGAAGGCAGAACTTCTGAGTTTAGGATGAATCAAGATGGAGTCTTGAGATATGGAGATAGAATTTGTGTGCTAATGGATATAGAGCTAAAAAGAATGATCATAGAGGAAGGGCACAAGGGTAGGTTCAGTTTTCATCCAGGAGCTACCAAGATGTACCAAGACTTAAAGAAAATGTTTTGGTCTCCCGGAATGAAGAAAGAGATAGCCGAGTATGTGTTGGCTTGCTTGGTGTGTCAGAAGGCGAAGATAGAACACCAAAAGCCAGCAGGACAGCTACAATCTTTAGATATCACAGAATGGAAATGGGATGGAATATCTATGGATTTCGTGGTTGGTTTGCCAAGGACTAACAAGAGGCACGATGCCATTTGGGTAATCGTTGATAGGTTAACGAAGTGTGCTCACCTCCTACCTATTGGCAAATGTTATATGTTGGAAAAGTTAACCCACATCTACATCAAGGAAGTAGTAAGGTTGCACGGAGTGCCTTCTAGTATTGTTTACGGCAGGGACCCTAGATTTACATCTAGATTCTGGAAGCAATTACATGAGGCTTTGGGAACTAAGTTAAGGTTGAGTTCTGCTTATCATCCTCAGATGGATGGTCAGTCAGAACGAAAGATTTAATCATTGGAAGACCTCTTAATAGCTTGTGTTTTGGAACACACGGGAAGTTGGGAGGAGTTCTTACCATTGATTAAGTTCACCTATAACAATAGTTTTCATTCAAGTATAGGTATGGCACCTTACGAAGCATTGCACGGCAGGAAGTGTAGAACGTCTTTGTGTTGGTATGAGAACGGAGAAATTCAAGTGTTAGGACCGGATGTGGTGCAGCAGATGACGGAACAAATCAAGAGGATAAGGGAAAAGATGAAGGTCACACAGGACAGGCAAAAGAGTTACAGCGATAAGAGAAGAAGACCGTTAGAATTCCAGGAAGGAGACGATGTTTTTCTGAGAGTGACTCCGAGAACTGGAATCGGCAGGGCAATAAAATCTAGAATGCTTACTCCTAGGTTCATTGGACCTTTTCAAATTCTTCGCCGAATTGGTCATGTGGCCTATCACATCGCTTTACCCCCAAACTTATCCAACCTTCATGATGTCTTTCATGACTCTCAGTTGAGAAAGTACTACCCTGATCCATCACACATCTTAGAACCAGAGTCAATACAATTAAGAAATAACCTTGAGTATGAGGCTTTACCTGTAAGGGCCGTGGATAGAAGGATAAAGGAACTCCGAGGTAAAAACATTCCGTTGGTCAAGATCATATGGGATGAAGTACCGGGGATGCTACCTGGGAACGCGAAGAGGACATGCAACAGCAATATCCGAGCCTATTTTAAAAAGGTACGTCGAATTTCGGGACGAAATTCTTTTTAAGGGGGTAGTAATGTAACACCCCGATTTTCTTAATCTTTTTATTTAATTAGTATTTAAGTAATTGTATTTTCTTAGAGGGTCTAGAAAATTAAATAAATTATTCCGAGGCCATAGTCACGCTTTACGCTACCGTAGGAAGCTATGGTTAAGTTTTGGGTCGAAAACTCAGACGGAGACCGGTCTGCGTTTTTCCTTGACAGTAGTGCTTTACTACTATCGAGACCTAATTTGGACCTATGAACGAGACAATTAGTCTTAGAATCATGTTTCCTATATTTTCTAAAAAGTTCATCCTGAAGTTCAAAAATGAAAATAATATATTATATTCGGGCCGATAATCGTTCTAGGAGACGATTCGAGCTATCTTAGGGTTTTTCAAGAACCTTGGGCCAATAATTTTCATACCAGGGTTATGATAAATTATTTGGGGACTCTTACTAGTGTTGTGAGGATTTTCAAAACATCGGGACGCGAAATGACCAAATTGCCCTTGGTCTTTTTACTAAATTACCTTTTTACCCTTTTCTTAACTCTTAAGTTACCTTAAATGAAAATATCTAAATTTTCATGACTCACCTCGCTCTCTTCCCATAATTTCGTGCAGCCCTCTCTCTCTCATCCCCTCCATCTTCTTCTTCTTCCTTCTCCATTTTCTTCCATTTTTCTTCATCTCCATTTTTCTCAAGCTTCCTCAACCTTTTTCAAGAAAGTTTGTGAAACAAAGTTGCTTCTCTCATCCTCCTATATCACCTAGAAGGTATAGATTTCATCCTTGAGCTCTCAATCTTTATTTGCTCCATTTATTTTCATGAATTTCAATTTCTAGATCTAAACTTCAAAAATCTCTAGAAAATTGTAGAAAAATCATTTTGATGCCAAACCAATTCCTATGAGCTAGTATTATCCCCTACTATCATAATCCAAGAGTTTGTAATGAAATAAGCTCTCTAGCCTATTTATCAAAAAGGGGCCGAATGGGTGCTTAAGGGGAAAATGGGGTTTTGTTATTCATTGTTCTTGATTTCACCTATTTCATCCCTTAATCATGTAATCCAAGTGATTAGGAGGCTAAATCAAACTCTCACCTATTTTTCGTGGTGATGGCCGAAACCCTACCTTGTGGGTTTAAGGGGTTTTGGTTCAAATCTTTGATAATTGATCATTGATTATGTATTAGGTATGCTTAAGGATCATTGATCCAAGAGTTGGTAGAATTTCAATATCCCTAGCCTAATTAATTAAATAGTGGCAGTAGCTAATCCTAAGGATTAGGTAGTTTATGATTTAACTGTTTTAATTTCTGGTTGTATTTTGCTGTATTGAATCTGATGGGACTCGAACGCTTGATCGCGCACTCGATTGACTATTGCGGAGTCGCATTTGGAATCTCTCGGGAAAATCACTAAGGTGGGGGAAAGAACCGCAATATCGTCAGGGAGGCAAGCTTTAAATAATATATATTGATATGCGTAGGGCGACCCAAACCCTACTAGAGGTCGTTTGACCGTTAGGTTGATTTTACTGCATATTGAGGTTGTCTGTGCTGTGATTGGATATTTGATATATTATATGTGATATGTGTATGATGTCTATTATATTCTATAATTGATTAAATGTTATACATTTGTAACTTGATTTTACTGTTGAATATATATTCTGGCTGTTGTTGATGTCTGTTGTGACTGCTGATGTCTGAGTAGAACTAGGCAGTGATTTCCGATAAATGGGGTGGTGAATGTGTGGGGAGAGAGTCGAGGTTGTATATATATGTAGTAGTGCTCAACCTAGTGATATAGCTGATCTGTTGTTGTTGTGATGTGAGTTGATACCCAGTTAAGCCAGATGAAAGTTGGTCTGGTGTTATATAAGTCGTGGTTGAGGCACTAAGTGTTGATCCTGAGATGAGTCGGTGAGACTCATGTTGCATAGTTTTTATTCATCACTGTGTTGACATACTGGCGATTTCGATCTTACCTGCGGGGAGATGGTCGTACCGATTAGTTTGGCGTAGGGACGATTCCGATCTTACCTGTGGGGAGGTGGTCGTACCCGTTAGTCGAATTGTAGACGGACAGGCGAATATCTCGACCTAGCCTGCAGGCGGGGGGATATGTCGTTACCGAAAGTTGGGTTGTTAACGAACGGGCGAATGCTCCAACCTAGCCTGTGGGCGGGGGAACATATTGTTATCGTAAGTTGCATTGTTGACGGGCGAATATTCCGACCTGGCCTGCGGGCGGGGGAATATGTCGTTTCCATGAGACAATTTGGGCATGTGGGCTTTAGACCGAACCCTACCTTTATCTGGGTGCCATAGTGATGATTGGGACACCTTAATCCGTTGGGGATGTCGCGTCGTGATCGCGTCCATATTGTCGTTAGTTGCATGAGTGTGAGAGACAGTAGTTAAGGGAAAAATCATCCGGAAGTTGTTTGGTTGTCACAGTTGTGATTTGGTGTGTTGCTATCTATATACATTATTTATATCGTTGTTTTTCCCATGTATGGCATATTACTGTTTCTTATCCCCTGTACTTTTCTATGTTGTATTTCTTTGTTCTCGACTGTACGAGAAGACCTTGATGAGGAGTTTCCAGAGGAGATTGACGGTATACCGGTTGAGCCTGATGCCGGCGGGAGAGCCTCGGATCCCAATGTTGGGGGACCTTTAGCGCTAGGAGTGGATCTCTGATGTGCCTTTATTTCCGTTGTAATGTTTTTAGTTTTATCTACTGTATACTCTGACGTCTTTTATAATTGGCATCAGTGTTGGAGGCTCTATGGATGGAGCCAGTACTATTATGTATGCATACTTTATTATGGTATCAGTATGTATTGTATGTTTTAATATTTCCGCAAATTTTATACTACTACGCTAGGCTATAACGCTAATAATCATAAGTGGGGTCACCAATGGGACTTCCTAGGAAGGGGTTGTCTCAGCATCAAGTCAGTAGTTCAGGTTACTAGTTTCCCTTGTTCCCAAGAAAGTGCAACAGTGGTTCCTCCTATTGTGAGTAACACTGCCTCCCCGAGCCCTTCAAGCTATGAGAAAGCACTTGCATCCCTCCAACTGTGAGTTCAGTGATCTTGGTCACTCCGGAAATGTCCACCTCAACCTCAAGTGATAATTGCTCAAACTGCTGTTGCAGTTGTACACAAGTCCTGACCTCAGGTGATAACTGCTCAAACTGTTGTTGCAGGTATTCACACGGCTCCCTGGACACAACCACTCAAACTGTTGTTGCAGATGCATACAGGTATCGGCTTGTATGATAGCCACTCAAATTTTTGTTACAGTTTGTCATACAGCCTTTCCCCATAGCAATGCAAATGCTATAATTATGCATCCATCACCTCAACAACGTTCTACAACATCCTAAACAACACCTTAAAGATCCATATCCTCCAATTGTGAGGATGCCACCCTCCAACTATAAGAGTCACCTTCCACTTAGATCAAATTGCTTATTCTGCAAGTCGGATACCTTCAATAATCATTTTACAATCCTAATAGGATACCAAACGTCACCAAATTCAATCAGAATCATATCAATCACAATCACATCAACACGTCATAGTAAAGTAGCAGGCCTTCATTGCAGGCATGTCAAGATAGAAATTAAACATGTTATCTTAGCAAGCATGTTGTCTAGAATGTTATCATATAGGACATCATCACATGAACAGGGTAGCAAGTACGACACATAGGCATGCATCATCGATCAACAAACATCATAGATTTTCCTGACCACGATAAACCTACAATGCCTAAAACTGCATTGGTACCACAATCTGGTAGTCCCCAATATGAGTTAGGTAGTGTCAGTTACTCAACCACTACTAAGGTTTGCGAAGCCTACACATGTTAACAGTTATATCCTATGTCTAAGTTTCCCAGATATTTGTGGTTTCTTCTTCCCCACTTGATGATTCATCCCGGTACGCTTCTATACCAACAGACAACCTTGCCCCTCGATCTCCCGAGCACCATGAACACAGCCACGACCACCACGAGCGCACCACCACCACCACCACGTGGCTGCCACAGCTACCAAGACTCAGCCGCGACTCCCCCTTCACCCACGAGCACCATCGCGTCCTTGAACTTTGCCCTAATCACCGGAACAACATGCATGCGTTATTGTTAACTCTAGGGAAATCCAAAACCAAGAAAGATTCAAGGAAAAGCTCGAAGAACACGAACAACAAGAAGAATGCTGAGGTCGACGTGTTAGAGATTTGAGCTTACCTTCGAGGAATCAAGAAACCAATCGATGGAACTTGTAGTACTTGAAGCCCCGGTCACACCTAGGTAGTCGGAATCACGATCCGATGCCTCGATCTTCCCCGAGATGAACTCGTATCTCTAAGAACTTTATTTTCTCTCTCTCTCTCTCTCTCTTTCCAACTCTCTCTGGATTGAAAACCCAAGTGTTTTCGTCCAAATGAAAAGAGAAGAGAAAACTTAAGGTTTGCTGTCAGCCTGTCCACGCTTGAGTGTTGGAAAACTCCGCGCTCGAGCGTGGGCATGCTCTGACGTGGAATTTTTCCACGCTTGAGCGTGATGCGCTGATTGCTACATCTCAGCTATGTCTAATGTCTCGCAATATTACATATAAATAGATAATTAAATAAGATAATTATCCATTCATAGCATCAGAAACTAAGATAAATTAAAACTTCAACTTTATTACATAAAAACTCTTTATGTTAATTAATAAAAAAAACAATTCTTTAATAACAATTTTTAGTCTCAAAACATGGACAACTAAAAACATCCAAAAATAAAATAAAACATCACTAATACTAAAGTCTTCAAGACTCCAAGACTTTCTCAAGTCGTTGCATCATCTCCGACATCACCCGTGAACTCTGAAAGACAACACTACTAATGAGATTTTTAATCCTCGTAAGCAAACACAGTTCTAAAAGTTTTTCGAAAAGATGTTGCTTTCAGCCGGAGCGGTAACCGAAAAAATAAGCATGATATTCCACCAATTTCAAAATAATATAATATCAAAGTATTTTAAATAATAACATAAATATGTCATAGCACATACAATAACATCAACAACCCAAATATATGAATGCAATGACATCTCATTGTCTTCTCCATGTAGGAGGTGAGACGTCCCCCTGCCTCATTAAAAACCTAGTTAACTAATCTTGATTACGTTATAACCGTTAGCACGCTTATTACACATACGAGGATATTTAAAACTTTAAACATACATACATACTGTACATATATACTGTACATGTAACACACAATTATCAGAGTTGCACAAACCATAAAGAGAAAAGCATGGTATAAAATATAGACAGACGGCTTCCTCTCCTCGCTCAAAATACATCAAAAGACAGACTTATTGACCATAAACACCAAGTACACTAAGACAATTTGCTCCCGTCTGGAGAACAGATACTCCTCGCCTGTATCTGTTATGCCTCCACTTAGAATCTTCTAAGATTGGGGTCTACGGCCCTGCCACCAGCATCGGGCTCGTACGGAGTTCCTTCCAGCTCTTCGTCGTCTAGCTCTGCTACCGGTTCTTGTTACCATTTTAAGAACATATAATATCGAGAAAATAGGGGATAAGAACTACATCTCACCATAAATAGGGATAAAGGTAAAGCAGATACATTAATAGCACAACCACACACATAATCATCACCAGCAACCATCCTCGGGTTTATTGATCTTAACTACTCATCTCACACTCTCATGCACCTAGACCTGACATGAAGACGCGGCCACAATCCTATGTCCTAACATATCCCCTACCAAGCAGGATACTCATCCCCTACCAAGCAGGATGAAATTCAAACGTCATCCGAGCAGCAAGTTTCGTTACACCCACTGGTACATTACATCCCCTACCAAACAGGATGCTCACCCCCTACCAAGCAGGGTGACACTATTCCCCATTCCCGATTGGAATAGATGTCCCGATATCGGAAGGCGCATCGGAGATCTCAGAAGCTCACAGTAGACCTACCAAGCATCTATCTTTAGTTCCGGTTTGACCTCGCGTAATCCCAGATCTACGCGGCTGTGACATCACCACACGATGCAAACTAGCATGAATGCTTATGACTCATTCCGATCAATAACTTAGCAACTCAACCCCATCACCCGACACATTGAACACTAAACCCCCTTCCAAGCAGGGTGTTCACAACTATTTATAGTCCTCAATCATCTGATCGGGTTGAGTGCAGTAGCTTATTTCCACCAAATGATATTATCTCACACATCACCACACATGATCATTTCTTAGCTCCAAGCATACCAACAGTCACATATGCAATATCATGTTATCACCCAATATATCATCAAATGAGGCAATAAAGCATATTACCATGACATCACCAAATAGGACGATAAAGCATATTATCACAAGCATGGTAAAACACGTATTCACAAATACGACATAGGAGGCATATAAACATGTTAAGCATACGACCTCGATCAACATAGTATCAGCCTACGATGATAAACCTACAATGCCTAAGTCTACATTGGTACCACTTTCCGGTAATCGCCAACGTTGACTTAGGTGTTGTCGGTTACTCAACCACTAGTAGGGTTTAGGATCCCCTACGCATATTAATGTATTTTACTATACTATTGCCTCTCCGAAGAGTGTAATTCTTTCCCCCACCTTGGAACGATTGATGCAAATCAAGATCACAACAACACCACCACCACCACGCAGCTCCAACACCACCACCACCACCACCGCGGCTGCCTCTTTCACCACGAGCACCGTCGTGATCTCGAACTTTACCCTTCGAAAAATAGAGAAACTAATCGGTGGAACTCGCAGTTCTCGAAGCCCTGATCACAGCGGTGTAGTTGGAATCACGATCCGATTCTCTAATCTCACTCTAGCTTCACTTTCTCTCTGTAGGAATCTTAGACCCTCTTTCTCTAAGTTCTCTTGCAGCTGAAACTAATGAATTTCGTGCTAAGAGAAAAGAGAAGAGAAAAGTTAAGTAATGTTGTCAAGCTGTCCACGCTTGAGCGTGGGAAGACTCCACGCTTCAGCGTTGGCACGCTCTGACGTGGGAAAACTCCACGCTTCAGCGTGGGAGACTGATTGCCACATCTCTGCCACGCCTCACGTGTGCGTTGACACGTGCACCCCCACGCGTACCCCATTCCACGCTCTGACGTCAATGGTCAACTTTTGGGCGTGGGGTTTCTCCACGGCTAAACGTTGGACGCTGATTTACACAGTTTTTTCATGTTTTTCCACTTTTTGGACCCATTCCAAGGCCAAATTGTCCCAAATTTGAACCATGGCTTTCTCAACACATAAGGAACCTAATTAAGCCCTTAAGCATGCTTAGTTATTGTCCCATACACTAATCAAGAAAACGGGGTGTTACATTACCACCCCCTTTAAAAGAAATTTCGTCCTCGAAATTTAGCATACCTTAGAATAGATGAGGGTATTTCTCGTGCATATCAGCTTCTCTTTCCCAAGTTGCATCGCCTGTAACTTCATCCCAAACTACTTTCAGTAGGGGAATGTGTTTACCATGGAGTTCCTTAACTTTTCGATCCGCAATTCTCACTGGTCGGGCTTCATACTCTAGGTTTTCTTTCAACTGTATGGACTCAGGTTCGATGACATGAGAAGGATCGGGGTAATACTTTCGGAGTTGTGACACATGGAAGACATCGTGAAGGTTGGACAGATTTGGAGGTAAGGCAACATGATAGGCTATTGGACCAATTCGACGAACAATTTGAAATGGCCCAATAAACCTTGGAGTAAGCTTCCTAGACTTGATAGCTCTGCCAATACCTGTTCTAGGTGTAACTCTTAGAAAGACGTGGTCTCCCTCTTGGAATTCTAGTGGCCTCCTCCTCTTGTCACTGTTACTCTTCTTACTGTCCTGAGCTGCCTTCATCTTTTCCCGGATCATCTTCACTTGTTCCGTTGTCTGCTGAATTACGTCTGGACCTAGTATTTGACTTTCTCCCATTTCATACCAGCATAGCGGTGTTCGACATTTCTTTCCATACAGAGCTTCGAATAGTGCCATGCCGACACTTGTGTGGAAACTGTTGCTGTACGTGAACTCTATCAGAGGTAAGCCATCAACCCAACTTCTCGTGTGTTCGAGTACACAGTCTCTCAACAAATTCTCCAATGATTGGATCTTCCTCTCTGACTGTCCATCTATCTGAGGATGGTAAGCTGAGCTTAACCTCAGTTTAGTTCCCAATGCACTCTGCAGCTGCTTCCAGAATCTTGATGTGAACCTTGGGTCTCTGTCGGATATGATGCTTGTAGGGACTCCGTGTAACCTCACTATTTATCTGATGTAGATCTGGGTCAGCTTCTCCAACGTGCAACTTTCACCAATAGGTAGGAAATGGGCACATTTCGTTAGCCTATCGATGATTACCCATATCGCGTCATACCTCTTCTGGGTCCTTGGTAACCCTGTCATAAAATCCATTGCAATCCCATCCCATTTCCACTCAGGGATATCCAGTGGCTGTAGTAATCCTCAAGGATTCTGATGTTCAATCTTCGCCTTCTGACACGTTAAACATGACAGCACATACTCTGCAACTGCTTTCTTCATTCCAGGCCACCAAAACATCTTCTTTAGATCTTGGTACATCTTGGTCGCTCCCGTCTGAAAACTTAACTTACTTTTATGCGCTTCCTCCAAGATCATCTGCCGGATTTCCTCATTGTTTGGTATACAGATTCTGCCTCTGAACTTGATGATTACATCTGCATCCACCTTATACTCTGAGGTTCGCTGATTGAGAATTAAGTCCTTCATTTTCTGAAGAAACTGGTCCGTCTCTTGCTGCCCTTTAACTGTCTTGATAAAATCACTGGAGATAGTGAGTCTTCCCAGACACATCTTGCCTTCAAAACATTCTCCCCCCATATTCAAATCTCGGAATTGCTCCACCAACTCTAGTTCCTTGACCATCATGGCAGATACATTCAGCCACTTCCTACTCAGGGCATCTGCTACCACATTAGCCTTTCCTGGATGGTAATCCAGCTCGAACTCGTAGTCCTTAATGAATTCCATCCATCTCCTCTACCTCATGTTTAGCTCTTTCTGGTCGAACAGATATCTCAGGCTCTTATGGTCACTGTAGACACTAAACTTGGCCCCGTAGAGGTAGTGCCTCCATATCTTTAGAGTGAATACTATCATTGCTAACTCCAAGTCGTGAGTCGGATAGTACCTTTCAAGAATCCTCAACTGCCTTGAAGCGTAAGCTACAACTCTCCCCTCTTGCATGAGTTCACATCCCAGACCTTGATATGATGCGTCACAATACACCTCGAACTGCCCCAGAGGGTCTGGCAACACCAACGCTGGTGACGTAGTTAACCTCTTCTTCAATTCTTGGAAATTGGCTTCAGATTTCGCTGTCCACTCGAATGTCTTGCCTTTCCTCGTTAATTGCTTAATAGGTAGCGCAATCTTCGAGAAGCCTTCTATGAACCTTCTGTAGTACCCCGCCAATCCAAGGAAACTTCTTACTTCACTTACCGTTTTTGGACTTTCCTACTGGACTACTGCCTCTACCTTTGCCATGTCCACTGATATACCTTTTCTGTTGATCATATGCCCTAGAAATTATACCTCTTCTTGCCAGAATTCACACTTGGATAGCTTTGTGTACAGCTGCCTGTCCTTCAATACTTGGAGCACAATCCGGAGATGTTCCTCATGTTCCTCTTGGTTTGATGAGTAGATAAGGACATCGCCAATGAATACCACCACGAACTTATCCAGAAACGGTTGGAAAATTCTATTCATGTAGTCCATAAACACTGCTGGAGAATTGGTTACGCCGAAAGGCATAACTAGGTACTCGTAATGTCCATACCAAGTCCTAAACGCCATCTTTGATATATCTTCCTTCTTGACTCTGATCTGATGGTAGCCAGATCTCAAGTCAATCTTTGAAAATATGGCTGCTCCCTTCAACTGATCCATCAGGTCGTCTATCCTTGGCAGAGGATACTTGTTCTTGATGGTCACCTTGTTCAGCTATCGGTAATCAACACACGATCTTGAACTTCCATCTTTTTTCTTAACAAACAGAACGGGTGCTCCCCATGGAAAAACGCTTGGCCTGATGAATTCTTTTCCCATCATCTCATCTAGTTGCCTTTTCAACTCCGCTAGCTCTATCGACGACATTCTGTATGGTGCTATTGAGATTGGTCTGGTTCCAGGTACAAGGTCTATTGCAAATTCGATTTCCCTCTCAGGTGGCAATCGTGGAACATCTTCTGGAAATACCTCCGGAAATTCTCTCACCATAGGCAAAGAACTTGTTTCAGGAACCTCTTTCACCTCCATGGAGAACAACATCACGTATTTCTGAGATTCATTACCTTCTTGATGATCCTCACTATTGGCACGCATCAACCTAGGTTGCTCGGGGAATACTAAGGTCTTTCTAGCACAGTCTAACCGTATATGGTTGGCTGAGAGCCAATCCATACCTAAGATAACATCTAATTGGTGCATAGGCAAACAAATTAGATCAACAAGAAAAGACCTATTCTCTACAATGATTGGACATTTTAAGCAAACAAACATGGTAGTCAAGGAATCATTTGTAGGAGTAGAAACAGGCAGATTATATGTAAGCAAAGACACATGCAATTTCAAGTGTTTCACACATTCAAGAGACACGAATGAATGAGTGGCTCCCGAGTCAAACAACACAGACAACAGTTTACACGACACTAAGCACATACCTTGGATGAGATCAGGGTATAACACCCTGATTTTTCAAGCTTTCTAGGATCAATAAACTGTATATATAAGTTTGTATTTTTTCGGAGGGTCTAGAGAGTGAATTAAAATAAACTGAGACCATAGTCACGCTCTACGCTATCGTAAGAAGTTACGGTTAAATTTTGGCTCGAAAACTTAGACAGAGCCCTGTCTGCATTTTTCATGGATAATATGATTTTAATGCTCAAACGACCTAATTTTGACTCGTGAACGAGACAGTTAGTCTTAGAATCGAATTTCCTACCTTTTTGTTGAAATTGGTTTCGCGCACTAAAAATCGGAATAATAATAAATTATTCGGGCGAATTCTCAAACCGGGTGACGAATGGAGCTTGATAGGGATTTATCGGGACCCACTAACGGATAATCATGAAGTCACATCAAGTTACATCACCTAGGAAGGCGTCCTAGTGTCATGATGACGTTTGAAAATATCTGGACGCGAAAAGACGGAAATGCCCTTGAACTTTTATGGAATTCCACTTATGCCCTTGGGTGAAAAGACCAAATTGCCCCTAAGTGAGAAATTTAGACATCCTTGCCCTCCTCACCTTAAGTCACACGTCCCCTCCTTCCTTGAACATTTCTTCATTTCTTTCTTCTTCACATTTTCTTCCTTCACTTTTCTCTCATTTTCCTTAAGGATTTTCAAGTTTTTTTGAGAGGCAAAGTTGATTACTTCACTCATTTTCATCATATAGGAGGTATGGAATTCATTCTTGATCTCTTAATTTCCATATTCCTCCATTGATTCTTGTGTTTTCAACCTTTGTTCAAGTTTGAAGCTTAAACTTCATAAATCATTGAAAAATTGTAGAAAAATCCTTTTAATGTCAAACTAATTTCTATGAGCTAGTTTCATTGCCCTCTTTCATAATCTAAGGGCATGTAACCAAAATAGCTCTCTAACCCATATGGGTATGATGTAACATCCTGATTTTCTGTGACTCTAATCGAGTTGGTTAATCTCGATTAGAGCGTTGTATGATTGTGTGAATTGTTAAGTGCTAGTTTAAGACCTAATTTGAAGCTTGGGAATAGGCTTGAACAAGATTGGAGGTGCCTAAGGTATTAAACGAGTAAATGTGGAGGTCAAATGTTTGGGGGACTCTTCCTAGCTGAGTGGCACGCTCAAGCGTGGGAAGGTAGCACACCTCAGCATGCTAACGTTCAAGCGTTGGTATGCTTGCACGCTCAAACGTGCTAAGTGCGTTTTCCAGCTGGTGTGCTTTTTGAAGCTTGTGCTATACGATGTGTGAGCGCTATGGCAGAATGTCGTAGAATTAAGTTTGGGTGTGTGTCGTGTTGCTGTCGGGCTGATACCGTGGATGGTGCCATTGCTGTTATGCTAACTTTTCGAGGCTGTGGCCTTGTTGTTTGAGCCGTGGCTCGTGGACGCGTGGCGTCGAGGCTGTGGCCATGTGGATGCAATGGCATCATGTTGTTTTTGATTGAGAGCTTAGGCGTGAGATCCGGTATCAAGCCCGTTGAGGATGTTTGCTGCATATCATCATCAACTTCCAAGTGGCGAGGCCGTATGACAGGTAGTATAGGCTGCCAGTGTCATACGAGGTTAGTTGCACCTGAGTGCGGGTACGGAAAGTAAATGGAGCGGTCAAGTGAGTGACCTTAGGGATGTTGCCGGTCTCGAGAATAGTTTACAGTGACGGATGAGGTAGCCCCTATCCTGTCGTGAAGCCAGATCCCGTCCGGTTAGGCCAACTAATCCCAGAGCTTTCCATTTGTTCCAGGCTAACGTTCCGACGTGACCAAGATACCCTGGTTCCGGTGTGGAAGGGGGATGCACTCTTATTGGCCACGTTGAGCGGTTCGGTTTCTTGGACAGGCTAACTCCGTTCCGACACAGAACCTGTTCCAGTGTGGACTTGTTCGGGTGTGGAACCGTTCCAGTGGGAACCATCTTTGTGCGTTTTCGGCCGACATGCTGCATGGGATTAGTATCTCGGTCTATATAGGATTGATCTAAGTGTGAGACTCATGGAGATGGATGCTTGTTGAATGCGTTGTCTTGAGAGACATTTGTTGGAATGCAGTAACTGTTATATCTTCGATATCTGCTACATGTTATATGTTTTTACTGCATTGCTGTTGTTTTTCGATATTGTTATGGATTGTATTTCGTATCTCTCTATTGTTCTTTTCTGTTGTTCTGTTTTGGGTTCGATTGAAGACGACGAGTCAGCTGAGACATAGGATGGACCCGAGGCTTCATCCGTTTATCACGGGGGCACCACGGATGTCGATGCTGGGCGACATTGAGATCGTCTATCATGACGAGAGGGGATGGCGGGTGGACCCTTCGACCTTTTTGGTGGTTTACATAGGACCCTTCAGCTTGATTTTTCGGTCGCGGTATGTGGACATCATTAGACCATACTGCGTGTACCAGTTTCTTCCTTTTCCGAGGATGTGGCGACCTCCGAGGCAGAGGGAGCGAGACTAAATGTGGGTGGCACCCCAGTCTTCAGCTGTGATTAGCAGGAGAGGTTACGTCTCCCGAGGTCAGCACTGGAGGACAGAGCAGTATCTGAGTACCTACCGTAGGCGTAGGATCATGGTGTCCAGCTCTTCGTCCGAGTTTGAGCCTCTGGTGCGGTACAGGCGTACTCATGGCGAGGGTCGGGGTAGCTCAGGGCATCCTCACCACTGATGGTGAGAGCCTGCTAGTGCGTCTTAGGTAGTGAGCTGAGAGTTTTTATGTACCTTTTGAGAGGGGACGGGTAGTGCTGGTGAGCTCCGAGAGCTTTTCTTTTTGGATGTGCCACGTGGGGAGCGCCGGTACTGTTTGTGAAGAAGAAGGACGAGAGCTCAAGGCTATGTGTAGATTATCATCAGTTGAACAAAGTGATGATAAAGAGCAAGTATCTATTACCACGGATAGATGATTTGATGGATTAGTTGAAAGGAGCAGCTGTTTTTTCTAAGATCGATCTGCGATCTGGATACCATCAGATCCGGGTTAGGAAGTTGGATGTGCCAAAGACTGCTTTTCGGAATCGGTATGGTCACTACGAATACTTGGTCATGCCGTTTGGTGTGACTAATGCTCCAGCCATGTTCATGGATTATATGATCAGGATCTTCCGACCATTCCTTGACAAGTTTGTTGTCGTATTCATCGATGACATTCTTGTATACTCTTCAAGTAGAGAGGAACACCAAGAGCACCTAAGGGCGGTGTTGCA
Organism: Ammopiptanthus mongolicus; assembly: GCA_039655645.1. Classification (NCBI taxonomy): domain Eukaryota; kingdom Viridiplantae; phylum Streptophyta; class Magnoliopsida; order Fabales; family Fabaceae; genus Ammopiptanthus; species Ammopiptanthus mongolicus. Next base: position 15,305,483 of record CM077343.1, on the reverse strand, counting down.
AGTGCTAAAGGACCGGCAGTTGTATGCTAAACTGTCGAAGTGTGAGTTCTGGTTAGAGGAGGTTCAATTTCTAGGTCATGTAATCAGCAAGGATGGAATCGCATTGGATCCTGCGAAAGTTGAGGCCATAGTGAGTTAGGAAAGCCCTAAGTCTGTAAGCGAGGTGGAAAGCTTTCTTGGTTTAGCGGGCTACTACCAAAGGTTTATCGAGGGATTCTCTACGATTGCGTTGCCTATGACGCAGTTAACGAGAAAAGGGGAGACGTTTGAGTGGTCAGAGGCTTGCGAGTAAAGTTTCCAGGAGCTGAAGAGAAGACTGACCACATCACCTGTGTTGGTGCTACCAGATCCTCTAGGACGATTTGACGTATACTGTGATGCATCTTATCAAGGCTTGAGATGTGTGCTCATACAAGACAGAAAAGTGGTGGCGTATGCCTCCAGACAGTTGAGAGTACATGAGCGGAACTACCCAACGCATGATCTGGAATTGGCTGCGATAGAGTTTGCATTAAAGATATGGAGACATTATCTTTATGGTGCTAAATTCAGCATGTTTAGCGACCATAAGATCCAGAAGTATCTGTTCGACCAGGGAGAGTTGAACATGAGGCAGCGAATGTGGATGGAATTCATAAAGGACTATGAATTCGACCTGCAATACAATCCAGGTAAGGTGAATGTTGTAGCGGGTGCGCTCAGTAGGACGTCCCTACACGTATCTGCGATGATGGTAAGGGAGCTAGAGCTTTTAGAGGTGTTTAGAGATTTGAATCTGGAAACGTAAATCGTCGAGGATAAGCTGAATCTGGGGATGGTTAGCGTGACTAGTGATTTCCTGAATCTTTTATGGAAGAAGAAAACTGAGGATAAGTACCTCGAGAGCCTGAATCTGTTGGTAGAGGAAGGTCAGACTTCAGAATTCAGAAGAGGTACTGATGGTCTGCTTAGGTATGGTGGTCGAGTTTGTGTGCCAGCGGATAGAGAAGTCAAGGATATGATCTTGGAAGAAGCACACAAGAGCAAGATGAGTTTCCATCCGGGGGCTACCAAGATGTATCAGGATCTGAAGAAGTTGTTCTGGTGGCCAAGGATGAAGGAAGATGTGGCGGCTTATGTCCTAACCTGCTTGGTGTGTCAGAAAGCGAAGATTGAACACCAGAAGCCAGCAGGGTTGTTGCAATCGTTGGATCTCTTAGAATGGAAATGAGATAGTATTGCCATGGACTTTGTTTCTGGGTTGCCGAGGACTCAGAAAAGGTGTGATGCAGTTTGGGTAATCATTGATGGGTTGACGAAGTGTGCTCACTTCTTACCGATCAACCAGAGTTACTCTCTAGAGCGATTAACTCAGATTTACATCAAGGAGGTTGTAATGCTGCATAGGTTACCTTCGAGCATCATTTCGGATCGTGATCCAAGGTTTACCTCAAGGTTTTGGAGGAGTTTACACACTGCAATGGGAACCAAGTTAAGTATAAGTTCTATTTATCAGCCTCAAACGGATGGTCAGTCTGAACGAACAATTCAGTCATTGGAGGATCTCTTAAGAGCGTACGTGTTGGAGAACACCGGAAGTTGGACGAGTTCCTTCCATTGATCGAGTGTACTTATTACAACAGTTTCCATTCAAGTTTCGGAATGGCACCGTACGAGGCACTGTCCTAGTTTGAGACTGGAGAAAGTCAGCTGTTAGGTTCAGAGTTGGTGCAGCAAATAATGGAACAAGACCTAGTTTGATGATTGTGAATAGGCTTGAACAAGATTGGAGGTGCCTAAGGTATTAATCTCGATTAGAGCGTTGGATGATTGTGTGAATTGTTATGTACTAGTTTAAGACCTAGTTTGAAGCTTGTGAATAGGCTTGAACAAGATTGGAAGTGTCTAAGGTATTAAACAAGTAACTGTCGAGGTCATATGTTTGGGGGACTCTTCCCAGCCGAGTGCCACGCTCAAGCGTGGGAAAGTAGCACGCCTCAGCGTGCCAACGCTTAAGCGTTGGTATGCTTGCACGCTAAAACGTGCTGAGTGCGTTTACTAGCTGGTGTGCTTTTTGACGCGTGTGCTACACGTGTCAGGCCAGGTTGAAGGCGGAGTGGACAAGGTTCCACGCTTAAGCGTGGAGAGAAACCCACGCTTAAGTGTGAGCACGCTCAAGCGTGCTGGAGGTCCACACTAAAGCGTTCTCAGCAGGGCATCTTAAGGGTTTTCCTGTCTCCCTCATTTGCACGGAAATCAACTTGAGTTTCTAGAATTCTCTACAACTAGAGAGAGAAGGGGACTGTGTCTTGAGAGACAAAGCTTTGATTTAAGGGACTTCGGAGCTTCGGATCGAGATTCCGACTGCACAGTTGTGATCGCGACGATGTCTTCTACGACTTTGACGGATTATTTTCTCGATTCGCCCCAGGCAAACTCGAATCCCTAACATGCTTTCTTCGTGTTCTTGGCGTTCTTCAAGTCTTTACCTTTTTTCTTTGATCTTTTGGGTTTGCCCTAGGGCTAACGCTATTGTATATGTGTTGTGCTCGTGACTAAGGCTAAGTTCGTGCTCGTGATTTTCCCGCAAATTGGAGCGGAGACCGTGGCTGAGGAAGCTGTTCTTGGAGTTGCGTGGTGGCTGTTCTTGGAGGAGCAAGCCAGTGATAGCGTGGTTTTGCGTGTCAACTGTTCAGGTGGGGAGAAAGAGTACTGCTGTCGTCAGGAAGGCAAGAGTAGTGTAGGATGTTTTCTGCTATGTGTAGGGAAGACCTAAGCCTACTAGTGGTTGAGCCTCGATAAAGTACCTAAACCCTAGGTTTAGCTTACTTTGGGCTATCGCCGTTAAGTTTGGAAACCGTAGGCTAGTAAACTATTGATTGAGGATGTTTGGCTTCGTATGACTGCAATGATGATTATTGTTGATACTTTCTGTCTAAGTGCCTATATCTACTTGGTATGTGATATGCTACTATGTGCTATTATTGATATTATTGCTGCTGTTATTATGCTGTATGATGTGAAAGTGAGCGTTGTGGCGGAAAGCCATAGAATTAAGTTTGGCTGTGTGCCGTGTTGTAGTCGGGTTGATACCGTGGATGGTGTTGTTATTGTTATGCTGACTTTTCGAGGCTGTGGCCATGTTGTTTGAGTCGTGGCTCGTCGACGCGTGGCATCGAGGCTGTGGTCGTGTGGATGCAGTGGCATCGTGTTGTTTCTGATTGAGAGCTTAGGCGTGAGATCCGGTATCAAGCCTGTTGAGGATGTTTGTTGCATATCATCATCAGGTGCCAAGTGGCAAGGCCATATGACAGGTAGTATGGGCTGCCAGCATCATACGAGGTTAGTTGTACCTGAGTGCGGGTACGGAAAGTAGATGGGGCGGTCAAGTGAGTGACCTTAAGGATGTTGCCAGTCTCGGGAATAGTTTAAAATGACGGATGAGGTAGCCCCTATCCTGTTGTGACATCCGATCCAGTCCGGTTTGCCCGACTAATCCTAGAGCTTTCCATTTGTTCCAGGCTAACGTTCGGAGGCGATCGAGATGCCCCGGTTCCAGTGTGGAAGGGGGAGGCACTCTTATTTGTCACAGTGAGCAGTTCGGTTTCTTGGACAAGCTAATTCCGTTCCGACACAGAACCTGTTCCGATGTGGACTTGTTCGGGTGTGGAACCGTTCCAGTGGGAACCAGCTTTGTGAGTTTTCGGCCAACATGCTGCACGATATTAGTATCCCGGTCTAGAGGATTGATCTGAGTGTGAGACTCATGGAGATGGATGCTTGTTGCATGTGTTGTCTTGAGAGATGTTTGTTAGAATGCAATAACTGTTATATCCGCGATATCTGCTATTTGTTATATGTGTTTACTGCATTACTGTTGTTTTTCGACATTGTTATGCACTGTATTTCTTATCTCCTTATTGTTGTTTTCTGTTGTTTTGTTTTGGGTTCGATTGAAGACGACGAGTCAGCCGAGACACAGGATGGACCCGAGGCTTCACCCGTTTATCACGGGGGCACCGCGATGCTGGTGCTGGGCGACATTGAGATCGTCTATCATGACGAGTGGGGATGGTGGGTGGACCCCTCGACCTTTTTGGTGGTTTGCACAGGACCCATCAGCTTGATCTTTCGGAGCGGCACGCCGCCTTATGTGGACATCATTGGCCCCTATCGCGTGTACCAGTTTCTTCCTTTTCCGAGGATGTGGCGACCTCCGTGGCGGAGGGAGCAAGACTACATGTGGGTGGCACCCCAGTCTTCAGCTGTGACAAGCAGGAGAATTTACGTCTACCGAGGTCAGCGCCAGAGGACAAAGCGATATCTGAGTACCTACCGTAGGCATAGGATCGTGGCGTCCAGCTCTTCATCGGAGTATGAGCCTCTGGTGCGGTACAAGCGTACTCATGGCGAGGGTCAGGGTAGCTCAAGGCATCCTCACCACTGATGGTAAGAGCCTACCAGTGCGTCCTAGGTAGTGAGCTAAGAGTTTTTGTGTACCTTTTAAGAGGGGACGGGTAGTGCTGGTGAGCTCCGAGAGCTTTTCTTTTTGGATGTGGATGTATTTTTCAGTTCTGTTTTCACAACCTGTATATGTATGTACAGTACCCTACTGATGGGGCTAAGATATGTATGGTATTGTATAGTTATCTTTATATTGTGTTTTTCATTCTGATAGCTTTTCTATGATTGCCGTCATTGTTTGTTGGCTTCTGCAACGTTGTTTGAATACCAAGCTATCGCTTTATATACGGCTAGGCATAGTTAATGATAATAGGAGTTTGGGACTAATGGGTTTATCCTTCTGGGAGAGGTGGTTCATCTCATATGACATGGTCGAATCCCATCCTTTTTGGATAAATAGGGTTTTGTTCATTTCTTTTGTATAATAAGCTTTGATTTAGTTCTATCAAGGTTAGAAGTCATTGAATCCAAGAGCATGTGATCAAAAAACCTCCCTAGCACCTTTAATGAAGAGTGGCCGAACCCTATATATATTTGGTGTTAAGAGTACCTAAGGATCATTCATCCAAGAGATAGGAACCTTTAGACATCTCTACCCGAATTTAAAGCAACATGGCCGAACCCTAGAGCAATAAAAATAGGGAATTTGTGTTGTTTGTATTGATGTTTGAATTGATTGTGTGAAGGTCGTGATTGTTGAATTGTTCAGACACGTAATCGGAGGATTTGCGGATGAATCGGACAATGCGTATCCGGAGATTTGTCTTCAAGAGGTAAAGGGAGATTGCCTGAGGGATTTCTCGATAACTATGTGCTATCAATATTTGGTCTGTATAAATTTATTGGAGCTATGTGGTATTCAGCTGTTGCTTTATTTGTTGATAATTATCTGCTGTTATGTTTTATAGTATTTTAATACGTGTTCTAATTGTATTCTCTGCTATAATGATGTTGTATCAATATTATTGATGTTGAGTGTTGATTGAGAAGCCTGACAGTGGTCAGTGCTCAATTAATTAACAGAAACGCCAAATAGTTATTTGGGAAACATTGAAAAGTTTTCAATGATGCCAGTTTTACAAAAAGAGTCAATTTTAACTTAAGACGTTTTTAAACGCTAAACGACGGTTAATTCAGAAAATATTTTTGAAGGTATTTTAGAAACAACAACATTCTTTTTGAAACGGCAATTTATTCTCAAATGCTTTATTGCAAGAACTGAGTTTTGGAAAAGATTTTCAAAGGAAAATAAGTTTCATTGGTAATTCGATGGTTTATAAATGAATTTCAAAGGAAAGGATTTTTTGTAAACGAGTTTTTCCAACGGTGTAAAATCCGACAACTTGGATGAGTTGCGGAGATTTTGTTTTGGACTTGTGTTTCACAGAACGAAAAACGATGAAAATGTTGAAACGTGAACCTAGTAAATGAGACGTCGGGATACTAGTGTTCTATGAGAATAGCACGTAGATCTAGGATCCGTGTTACGATGTTGTGGACTGTGTGTCCTCTTCACGTTATGAGGGAACGTGATTAAAGGTGAATATTGTTTTCTATCACCACGGACCTTGGACTTGTCCATCGGTCTAGGGCTCCGCGATTGAGCACTCGGACTTTGTGTTCTGTGTTAAGGAAGCAATGTTTTAAAACGTTGTAAGTCACGAATGGTCGGGAGCCTTTGAGCTACGACAAGGAAAGAAGGAATAAAAAGAAAAGTGACAAGACATGAAACGTTTTTACATGCATAAATTGGCAAACGTGCCTACGGTGTTAATCTGGATATCTTGGTGGTCAGGATATTCAAAACGGTGTATATCATTGTGCCTTGATGGACAATGAAAAAGCATAAACGGTGATCACCCGTGCCTTGTGTTGGATAGTGTTCAATGGTTTTAACAACGGTGTGCCTTTTTGGCAATCGAGATTGATCAGCTCATTTATACGGTGTTGGGATCTCCGGAGATTAAGTAAAGAACTAGACGTTGAACGTTGAAGTGTCATGCATTTTTATAAATAATGATGATTGTCGGGTATGCACCTATGATGAGCTACTTATTTATTTAGTAGAAGTTTTATGCACCATGATTATATATGTTGTTGGTGTGTCGCACATGTAGTTATCGTGCTTGAATCCATATATTGGTATCTCACCCTTGCATCATTAGATGAGTTCCAAGATGCCACCGGAACATTCGGGGATCCGTTCCCTAACGTCTGAACGCATGGAGAATGGTGGTGTATGGGAAGTCACGGACACGTTAGTGGTGGGACCAGCTATAGGATGAGTCCTTTTATTTTGGGTGGTGACTTCGTCAGTCCGCTCTGGCTACTGAGAGCCATGACTTTTGAGAATGGTCGTCTGTATAAAGGCCTTATGTATAAACTGATAATGACTTAGTACGTATGAATATCTGATATATATTAACGTCTGTTCAACTATGTTGATTGTATGGTAAAATTTCGAGAAAGTTTTTATCACTGTATTTGGAAATAAGTTAAATACTAAGAAAATTTTATTTTCCGAAAGTAACCAGCAAGTTTACTAAAGAGTTTATTTTCAGCAACGATTCACCATGTGATGTCCCAGACGGGGGTGTCACATTAGTGGTATCAGAGTTGGTCAAGTCTATCGAGAATCTTTGGGAAATAGGTCTGTTGTGTTTCTGTTGTGTATTCTCTGACTAAGACTTCTTTGAATTATTTCTAAGAAGTAATGTGTGTTAACAAGTGAGTACACATTCCATTTTCTGGTTTCCGTTTAACTGATTTTGTCTTGCAGGTCAATTATGGAACCAGAGGGTGGACGTGGACGTGGACGCGGTCGTGGTAGGGGTCGTCGAGGTGGTTTCATTGGTGACCATGATAATGCTGATGAGAACTATGAGGGTGCAGTGGATTATACTGCACAAGCAATGGAAAATGTTGCAGCTGCTATTGCTCTACAGACAGCTGCTATGGCTGCTCAAAACCAGTAAGTTGCAGAAGGTAAAGGTCTGACTGCATTTCGAAGTCAGAATCCTCCACAATTTCATGGGGATGCTGAACCTGAGAAAGTTGACTTGTGGATCCAATAACTGGAGAAGATCTTTGAGGTTATCCTGAGTCCAGAAGGAGTTAAGGTTCAATATGCTGCTTTCCTACTGATAGGGGACGCAGAGTATTGGTGGAAAGACACCAGACAACTGTTAGAAGCTGATCATCAGATCATCAGGAAATTACTTGGGATGTGTTCCGAAACACATTTTTGGATAAGTATTTTAAAGTGCTAGAGTCGAGAAAGAACAAGAATCTCTCTGTCTATTGCAAAGAGATCTTTCTGTTGGGGAGTATGCAGCGAAGTTTGAATCGCTCGCCAAGTACTTCCGTTTCTTTCAGACTCAACCTAGTAAAAGCTGGAAGTGTGAAAGGTTTGAAGCAGGCTTGAGGTTCGAGATCAAAGAATCTGTGCTGCCTTTGCAAATCCGAAACTTTCATGCTTTAGTTGAGATGTGTTGCAACGTGGAGCAGATGAGAAAAGGAGGAGATAATCGAGGGAATGCTGGAGGACCCTCTCGGTTCAAGAACCAATTCCAAACTCAACCAAAAGGGGAAACAGAATAAGATGAAACCGTATTTTCGACCTCAGGGAAATAGTCAGAATCAACAACCTTACCGTTCAAATGTTGCTGCAGCGGGGAATGGAGGCCAAAAGAACCAGAGCCAAGGCCAAGTTAGGAAATGCTATAGGTGTGGAGACCCAAACCATAGGGTTGACACTTGTCCAATAAGCGGAGCTAAATGCTTCAACTGTAATCAGTTACGACATTTATCAAAGGATTACAATGCACCAAAGCGTGGATCTGCTGTCAACAACACAAGAACCAACAAACCAATGACAACGGGAAGAGTTTACACTATGAGCGGTGCCGAAGCTTCGAACTCCGACGATCTTGAACAGGGTAATTGCGACATAGCGGGTAATCTCTTGACTGTTCTTTTCGATTCGGGTGCGCCTCATTCCTTCATTTCAATGGATTGTGTGAAACTTCTGAAATTGTCTATCTCTTTGTTATCATATGATCTAATTGTTTCAACCCGAACTGCTAAACCTGTTACTGTCAATTCTATATGCTTGAACTGTCCTATTGTTATTCAAGATAGACATTTTCTCGTTAATTTGATATGCTTGCCTTTAATACAGTTAGATGTAATTTTAGGCATGGATTGGTTATCTTCCAACCATATTCTCATAGATTATGCTCACAAAACCTTAATCTTTCCTAAGGATGAGATTTCTGGATTTTTTTCTGCTAATCAAGTAAAAGCTTCTTTAAAAGAGGGAGCACAAGGATACATGTTATTGTTTTCCTTGGACGTAGAGAGTAAGTTAGATCTACAGTCCATACCTCTCGTCAATGAGTTTCTTGAAGTGTTTCCTGAAGATGTACCGGGACTACTGCATGTTCGAGACATTGAGTTCACGATTGATCTGGTACTAGGCACTGTACCAATATCAATGGCACTATATCGTATATCGCAATCAGAGCTAGGGGACTTGAAAAAGCAATTGGTGGAACTGATGGAAAAGGAATTCATTAGACCTAATGTATCGCCATGGCGACCTCCAGTTTTACTGGTGAAGAAGAAAGACGGGACTTCTCACTTATGTGTGGATTTTCGTCACTTAAACAAAGTGACGATTAAGAACAAGTATCCACTACCAAGGATCGACGATTTAATGGACCAGTTAGGTGGAGCTGCCGTTTTCTCGAAGATAGATCTACGATCGGGTTATCATTAGATTCGTGTGAAGGCAGAGGATATCCCGAAAACAGTGTTTCGAACACGCTATGGGCATTGTGAGTATCTTGTGATGCCGTTCGGAGTGACGAATGCTCCTGCGATATTCATGGATTATATGAATAGGATTTTTCGTCCTTACCTAGATAAGTTTGTCGTTATCTTTATAGACGACATTCTAATCTATTCTCCCAATGAAGAGAAACATGCTGAACATCTCAGTATGGTGCTTCAAATCCTAAAGGAGAAACAGTTATACGCGAAACCCGAAAAGTGTGAATTTTGGTTAGACCAAGTTCAGTTTTTAGGACATGTCATCTCGAATGAAGGGATCGCAGTGGACCCGTCGAAAGTTGAAGTTGTTTTGTTATGGGAGCAGCCTAAGACGGTAACAGAGATCCGTAGTTTCGTGGGTTTAGCTGGATACTATAGGAGATTAATTGAGGGATTCTCCAAAATAGTAGGACCTCTTACCCAACTAACTCGGAAAGACCAAGCGTTCATTTGGACGAAAGCATGTGAGGAAAATTTTCAAGAATTAAAGAGGAGATTTACTACTTCGCCTGTGGTAGTATTGCCTGATCCCAAAGAGCCTTTTGAGGTATACTGTGATGCTTCACATCAAGGGTTGGGTTGCGTATTAATGCAAAATCGGAAAGTAATAGCTTATGCTTCCAGGCAGTTGAAGATTAATGAGAGGAATTATCCTACATATGACCTGGAGCTAGCGGCAGTGGTTTTTGCGCTGAAAATCTGGAGACATTATTTGTATGGAGCAACATTCAATGTTTTCAGTGATCACAAAAGTTTTAAATACCTGTTTGATCAAAAGGAACTCAACATGCGGCAGAGATGCTGGTTGGAATTTTTAAAGGACTACGACTTCCAATTACAGTATCACCCTGGAAAAGCAAATGTGGTAGCAGATGCCCTGAGTAGAAAATCAATGCATGTATCGGCAATGATGGCCAAGGAGCAAGAGTTGGTAGAACAATTCCGAGATATGCGGTTGACAATCAAGATGTCGCTGGTAAAGCTTTGCTTAGGTATGATTACTGTTTCCAATGGATTAATGGTACAAATACGAGAAAAACAAGAAAGTGATCAGTACCTACAAGGAAAAAGAGAATTAGTGCGACAAGGAGCAGTATGAGAATTCAAAGAGGGAACAGATGGAATCTTAAGGTTCGGTAAAAGAATTTGCGTACCGGACGATTCCAAGCTTAGAAAGCTAAATCTGGATGAAGCTCACAAGAGTAAACTGAGTTTACATTCAGGAGCCATAAAGATGTATCAAGACCTTAAACAGTTGTATTGGTGGTATGGTATGAAGAGAGACGTAATGGAATATGTCTCTTCATGTTTAGTCTGTCAAAAGGCTAAAATTGAACATCAAAGACCAGCAGGAATGCTACACTCTTTGGATATCCCGAAATGGAAGTGGAATGGTATTGCGATGGATTTTGTGACAAGTTTATCAAGGACCCGGAAGGGACATGATGCCACATGGGTGATAATTGATCGACTGACCAAGTCGGCTCACTTTTTGCCTATCAACATAAAGTATTCAATGGAGAGATTGACTCAGTTATACATTGAGGAAATTGTCAAATTACATGGTGTACCTTCGAGTATTATTTCGGATCGTGATCCGAGGTTTACGTCAAGGTTCTGGCAAAGTTTACATGAGTCACTAGGAACGAAACTCAGATTGAGTTCGGCGTATCATCCACAGACGGATGGACAATCAGAGAGGACGATCCAGTCACTTGAAGACTTGTTGAGAGCTTGCGTGTTAGAACATCTTGGACTTTGGATGAATTTCTATCGTTGATAGAATTCACCTACAACAATAGTTTGCACTCGAGCGTAGGAATGACACCCTATGAAGCCTTATATGGGCGACGGTGTAGAACACCTTTATGTTGGTACCAGGATGGTGGAAGCCTGATGTTGGGACCAGATATCGTGCAACAAACAATCGAAAAGGTAAAGATGATTCAAGAAAAGATGCGGACGACTCAGAGTCGACAGAAAAGTTATGCAGACAAGAGGAGACGACCTCTCGAGTTTGAGGAAGGCGATCATGTGTTTTTGAGAGTCACACCTATGGCTGGGGTTGGCCGGGTAATTAAATCCAGAAAACTCACTCCTAAATTCATTGGACCTTACCAAATTCTTCGTCGTGTAGGTCCAGTAGCCTATCAAATTGCTTCACCACCTTTTCTTTCAAATATCCATGATGTTTTCCATGTTTCACAACTGAGGAAGTATATTCCTGGTCCATCTCATGTGATTGAGCCCGATGTAATACAATTGAAAGAGAATTTGTCTTATGAGACTTCGCCCGTACGAATCGAGGATAAGATGATTAAGCGACTCAGGGGTAAACAAATTCCCTTAGTCAAGGTTATTTGGGATGATACAACTGGAGAAGCAACTTGGTAAGCTGAGGACAAGATTAGGGTGCAATATCCTTATCCTTTTCAAGGTACGTAAATTCGAGGACCAAAATTTTTTTTAGTGGGATAGTAATGTAACACCCCGATTTTTCAAGCTTTCTAGGATCAATAAACTGTGTATATAAGTTTGTATTTTTTCGAAGGGTCTAGAGAGTGAATTAAAATAAACTGAGACCATAGTCACGCTCTACGCTATCGTAGGAAATTACGGTTAAATTTTGGGTCGAAAACTCAGACGGAGCCCGGTCTTCATTTTTCACCGACAGTATGATTTTACTACTCAAACGACCTAATTTTGACTCGTGAACGAGACAGTTAGTCGTAGAATCTAATTTCTTACCTTTTTATTAAAATTGGTTTCGCACACTAAAAATCGGAATAATAATAAATATTCAGGCGAATTCTCAAACCGGGTGATGCTGGATGGGGATTTACCGGGACCCGCTAAAGAATAATCATGAAGTCACATCAAGTCACATCACCTAGGAAGGCGTCCCAGTGTCATGATGGCGTTTGAAAATATCTGGACGCGAAAAGACGGAAATGCCCTTGAACTTTTATGGAATTCCACTTATGCCCTTGGGTGAAAAGACCAAATTGCCCCTAAGTGAGAAATTTTAGACATCCTTGCCCTCCTCAGCTTAAGTCACACGCCCCGACCCTCCTTGAACACTTTTTCATTTCTTTCTTCTTCACATTTTCTTCCTTCACTTTGCTCTCATTTTCCTTAAGGATTTTCAAGTTTTTTTGAGAAGCAAAGTTGATCACTTTACTCATCTTCACCATCTAGGAGGTATGGACTTCATTCTTGATCTCTTAATTTCCATATTCCTCCATTGATTCTTGTGTTTTCAAGCTTTGTTCAAGTTCGAAGTTTAAACTTCATAAATCCATGAACAATTGTAGAAAAATCATTTTAATGTCAAATCAATTTCTATGAGCTAGTTTTATTGCCCTCTTTCATAATCTAAGAGCATGTAACCAAAAGAGCTCTCTAACCCATATGGGTATGACATTGCCGAATCTCATCTTTTTTGGATCAATAAGGTTTTGTTCATTTTTTTTGTATAATAAGCTTTGATTTAGTTCTATCATGCTTAGAAGTCATTGAATCCAAGAGCATGTGATCAAAAAACTTCCCTAGCACCTTTAATGAAGAGTGGCCGAACACTATATATTGGGGAAAGTATGAGTTTTGTTTCAATTTTTGAGTAATGACACTTGATTTGATGTTAAGAGTACCTAACGATCATTCATTCAAGAGATAGGAACTTTTAGACATCTTTAGCCGATTTTAAAGCAACATGGTCGAACCCTAGAGCAATAAAAATAGGGAATTTGTGTTGTTTTTATTGTTGTTTGAATTGATTGTGTGAAGGTCGTGATTGTTGAATTGTTCGGACATGTAATCAGAGAATTTGCGGATCGATCGGACGACACGTATCCGAAGATTTGTCTTCAAGAGGTAAGGGAAGATTGCCTGAGAGATCTCTCGATAACTATGTGTTATCAATATTTGGTCTGTATAAATTTATTGGAGCTGTGTGGTGCTTGGTTGATTTACTTTCAGCTATTGCTTTATCTGTTGATAATTATCTTCTGTTATGTGTTATAGTGTTTTAATACGTGTTCTAATTGTTTTTTTTGCTATAAAGATGTTGTATCAATATTATTGATGTTGAGTGTTGATTGAGAAGCCTGACAGTGGTCAGTGCTCAATTAATTAACAGAGATAAAGCCTTGAATTTTTTTTATAAGGAACGCCAAATAGTTATTTGGGAAACATTAGAAAGTTTTCAGTGATGCCAGTTTTACAAAAAGAGTCAATTTTAACTTAAGATGTTTTTAAACGCTAAATGACGGTTAATTCAAAAAATATTTTCGGAAGGTATTTTAGAAATAGCAACATTCTTTTTGAAACGGCAATCTAGTCTCAAATGCTTTATTCCAAGAACTGAGGTTTTGGAAAAGATTTTGAACGGAAAAGAAGTTTCATTGGTAATTCGACGGTTTATAAATGAATTTCAAAGGAAAGGATTTTCTGTAAACGAGTTTTCCTAACGGTGTAAAATCCGACAACTTGGATGAGTAACGGAGATTTAGTTTTGGATTTGTGTTTCACAGAACGAAAAACGATGAAAACGTTGAAACGTGAACCTAGTAAACGAGACGTTGGAATACTAGTGTTCTGTGAGAATAGCATGTAGATCTGGGATCCGTGTTACGGTGTTGTGGACTGTGTGTCCTCTTCACGTTATGAGGGAACGTGATTGAAGGTGAATGTTGTTTACTATCACCACGGACCTTGGAATGGTGCATCGGTCTAGGGCTCCGCGATTGAGCACTCGGAGCTTGTGTCCCGTGTTAACGATGAAAAGTTTTAAAACGTTGTAAATCACGAATGGTCGGAAGCCTTTGAGCTACGACAAGGAAAGAAGGAACAAAAAGAAAAGTGACAAGACATGAAACATTTTTACATGCATAAATTGGCAGACATGCCTACATTGTTAATTTGGATATCTTGGTGGTCAGGATATTCAAGACGGTGTATATCATTGTGCCTTGATGGACAATGAAAAACCATAAATGGTGATCACATGTGCCTTGTGTTGGACAGTGTGCAATGGTTTTAACAATGGTGTGCTTTTTTGGTAGTCGAGTTTGATCAGCTTATTTATACGGTGTTGGGATCTCCGGAGATTAAGTAAAGAATTAGACGTTGAACGTTGAAGTGTCATGCATTTTTATAAATATCGATGACTGTCGGGTATGATACCCTATGATGAGCTACTTGTTTATTTAGTAGAAATTTTATGCATCATGATTATATATGTTGTTAGTGTGTCACACATGTAGTTATCGTGCTTGAATTCATATATTGGTATCTCACCCTTGCATCATTAGATGAGTTCCAAGATGCCACCGGAACATTCGGGGATCCGTTCCCTAACGTCTGAACGCATGGAGAATGATGGTATATGGGAAGTCATGGACACGTTAGAGGTGGGACCAGCTATAGGATGAGTCCTTTTATTTTGGGTAGTGACTTCGTCAGTCCGCTTTGGCTACTGAGAGCCATGACTTTTGAGAATGGCCGTCTGTATAAAGGCCTTATGTATAAACTGATAATGACTTAGTATGTATGAATATATATATATATATATATATATATATATATATATATATATATATATATATATATTAACGTTTGTTCAATTATGTTGATTGTATGGTGAAATTTCGAGAAAGTTTTTATCACTGAATTTGGAAATAAGTTAAATACTTAGAAAATTTTATTTTCTGAAAGTAACCAGCAAGTTTACTAAAAATTTTATTTTCCTCAACGGGTCACCAAGTGATGTCCCAGACGGGGGTGTCACACAGGGGATCGAGAGGACTCAGCTCCTCTCACGGTAAACACCCTTCCCGTAGCTTGTGGTCTTGCCGCTTGCGATCCCACTGCTTGCAGTCTTGCCTCTGCTCCTCGATTACCAGCAACGAGTTGCTGCTGTTGAGCTCGTTGCCTGCAGTCTCTGGCAAAGTGGCCCAGCTTGCCACAGTAAAAACACTGCCTGTCCCCACTCATTGTGCAGTCTCTGATCAGATGGGGACCCCCACATCTAAAACATCCTTGCGGTCTTGACTGCACTGCTCCAGATCCTCCAATTCCTGCTCCTCCTATAGCGACTGGGCGCTCATATGGTCTTCCTCCTGATTGGGGCCTACCCCCTCTGCCCTTGCCTTTCTAATAAGTGTTGCTTCTTATTGGTCGCTCACTCCTTGGCTATTGCTGCGATTCCCTCTTTCTGTATATGTTCTCGATCACAGAGAATCTTTCCAACATCTCTAGAAACCTGGAGATGTTCAATGGTGCTATCATCCGTTGTAGCTCGTACTTAAGTCTGTCCACCCATTCCTCTTCCGGGTGCCTCTGGTAGAACTCTGAGAACTTGAGTAGTGCTTCAAACCTTGCCACGCACTCTCCCACATACATGCTTCCTTGTTTCAAGCTCATAAATTCCTTTTCTTTCTCTCTCCTCATCAGTCGAGGAAAATACTTTTCCAGGAAGGACTCTCGGAATAATTCCCAGTTGATTATTCTGCCATCTCCTTCCAACATCCTTCGCTTTCCCTTCTACCATAGCTCGGAATTTCCTGTCAGTACGAACGATGCATATGTCACCTTACGGTCCTCGCGACAATTCATAGTAACAAAAATATTCTCTAGCTCTTGTATCCAGAGCTCTGCACCCTCCGGATTGAAGTCCCCATTAAATTGTGATGGCTTCCGTTTCAGAAAAGTTGTAAGTCCGGCATCTTCCACATCCACATCATGTCTCTGATTCTGTCTCTGTTGCTGCTGCATGGTCATCTGCATAAGCTCGGCGTTTTGGTGCGTCTGCTGCAGCATAGCAGTTGCCAACTCCCTAACTACCCTTAAGGTCTCAGTGGATTCCTCCCCACCACCCGTGTGGGAAGTCTCTCCGTGTCCATTCCCTAGTTCAGGTGTTCTCCCTGTGGCCCTTCTGCCACGTCCTCTACCTTGGGCTTATCTATTGTGCCCTCGAGCCATTTAATTTCCTTTAAAAGAAATTATTAGCTCCGATCTATAAGACACATAATATTACAGAAAAGTAAGCATACTATATGCCTTTTGAATGAAACAGTTATCATATACGATAACTTGCGTATTGAACACTCTACCCAATCTCTAAACATAGTCGACACCCGCTGTGGGTCCTACTAGACACGGCCATTAACAATATTCTAAACCTCACAGTTCGCGATTCTAACCGGACTAGGCTGCATCAACAACCCCACAGTCCGTTGTAGAATCAAACTACTCCGATACCACCAAAATGAGACGTCCCCCTGCCTCATTAAAGAACCTAGTTAATTAATCCTGATTACGTTATAACCGTTAGCGCGCTTATTACACATACAAGGATATTTAAAACTTTAAACATACATATATACATAATGTACATATATACTGTACATGTAACACACAATTATCATAGTAGCACAAACCATAAAGAGGAAAGCATGGTATAAAATATATACAGACGACTTCCTCTCCTCGCCCAAAATACATAAAAAGATAGACTCACTGGCCATAAACACTAAGTACACTAACACAATTTGCTCCAGTCTGAAGAACGGATATTGCTTGCCTGTATCTGATACGCCGCCACTCAGAATCTTCCAAGATTGGGGTCTACGGCCCTGCCACCAGCGTTGGGCTCATACAGAGCTCCTTCCAGCTCTTTGTCATCTGGCTCTGCTACCAGTTCTTCTTACCATTTTAAGAACATACAATATATAGAAAACAGACATCTCACCATAAATAGGGATAAAGGTAAAGCAAATACATTAATAGCACAAACACACACACAATCATCACCAACAACCATCCTCGGGTTTATTGATCTTAACTACTCATCTCACACTCTCATGCACCTAGACCTGACATGAAGACGCGGCCACATTCCTATGTCACAACGTATCCCCTACCAAGCAGGATAAAAGTCAAACGCCATTCGAGCAGCAAGTTCCGTTACACCCACGGGTACATTACATCCCTTACCAAGCAAGATGCTCACCCCTACCAAGCAGGGTGACACTATTCCCCATTCTCGATAGGTATAGTTGTCCCGGTGTTGGAAGGTGCATCGGAGATCTCAGAAGCTCACAGTAGA
Organism: Ammopiptanthus mongolicus; assembly: GCA_039655645.1. Classification (NCBI taxonomy): domain Eukaryota; kingdom Viridiplantae; phylum Streptophyta; class Magnoliopsida; order Fabales; family Fabaceae; genus Ammopiptanthus; species Ammopiptanthus mongolicus. The sequence continues at coordinate 15,288,100 of CM077343.1, read as the reverse complement.
CCTACCAAGCATCTATCTATAGTTCCGGTTTGACCTCGCGTAATCTCAGATCTACGCTGCTGTGACATCACCACACCATGCAAACTAGCTTGAATCCTCACGACTCATTCCAATCAATAGCTTAGCAACTCAACCCTATCACTTGACACACTGAACACTAACACCCCCTACCAAGCAGGGTGTTCACGACTATCCATAGTCTTCAATCATCTCACCGGGTTGAGTGCAATAGCTTATTTCCACCAAATGATCTTATCTCACACATCACCCAATTCACACATGATCATTTCTTAGCTCTAAGCATACCAACAGTCACATAGGCAATATCATGTTATCACCCAACATATCATCAAATGAGGCAATAAAGCATATTGCCATGACATCACCAAATAGGACGATAAAGCATATTATCACACGCATGGTAAAACACGTATTCATAAATACGACATAGCAGGCATATAAGCATATTAAGCATATGACCTCGATCAACATAGTGTCAACCTACAGTGATAAACCTACAATGCCTAAGTCTATATTTGTACCACTTTCCGGTAATCGCCAACGTGGACTTAGGTGTTGTCGGTTACTCAACCACTAGTAGGGTTTAGGATCCCCTACGCATATTAATGTATTCTACTCTACTCTTGCCTCCCCGACGAGTGTAATTCTTTCCCCCACCTTGGAGCGATTGATGCAATGATCACGAACAAAATCACGATCACATCAACACCACCACCACGCAGCTCCAACACCGCCACCACCATCGCGGCTGCCTCCTTCACCACGAGCACCGTCGCGACCTTGAACTTTGCCCTTCGAGAAATCGAGAAACCAATCCGTGGAACTCATATTACTCGAAGCCCAGATCACAGCGGTGTAGTTGGAATCATGATCCGATGCTCCAATCTCACTCTAGCTTCACTTTCTCTCTCTAAGAATCTCAGACCCTCTCTCTCTAAGTTCTCTTGCAGCTGAAACTAATGAATTTCGTGCTAAGAGAAAAGAGAAGAGAAAGGTTAAGTAATGGTGTCAAGCTGTCCACGCTTGAGCCTGGGAAGACTCCACGCTTTAGCGTTGGCATGCTTTGGCGTGGGAAAACTTCACGCTTCAGCGTGGGACACTGATTGCCAAGTCTCTGCCACGCGTCGCGTGCGCGCTGACACGTACACCCCCACGCGTACCCTTTCCACGCTCTGACGTGCAACTACCCACGCTCTGACGTCAACGGTCAACGTTTGGGCGTGGAGTTTCTTCATGTCTAAACGTTGGACGCTGATTTACTCTGTTCTTTTACGTTTTTCCACTTTATGGACCCGTTCCAAGACCAAATTATCCCAAATTTGAACCATGGCTTTCTCAACACATAAGGAACCTAATTAAGCCCTTAAGCATGCTTAATTAATGTCCCATACACTAATCAAGAAAACAGGGTGTTACAGAAGGCTCTTTGCCATCGTCTCGCATTAGACCCATATGTCATCGCTACGAGTTAGGCCCTTTGCCGTCTCTACAAAGGAGATTCTCCATAATCTTGCAATGTACCACATTGCCTTCTCCCTGAGTTCGGCCATTTGTCAGCGCCTCACATTAGGCCAAATCTGCCATCGCTACGACTTAGGCCCTTTGCCATCACTTCAAAAGGATGTATCTAACCATGCAATGTCTTCACATGGCCTTCCCCATGAGTGTGGCCCTTTGCCATTGCCTCGCATTAGGCCAATCTGACATCGCTATGAGTTCGGCCATTTGCCATCATCTCGATGGATGTATATCAAACAAACATACCCATTACATAGGGTACTCATACATCAATATAAACATTAATCACAATAATCCATTATATTATACAGACATCATCATATAGTCATTTACAATGACCCTAAACATGCTAACAAGTTCCATGCATCAATAAGAATAGTATATCTCAATTCAAAGCAGCATATAGGCATTCTAAATCACATATAACATACACATTAATTTTAAACCACTACACAAGTCTTAAAACATATAATCACACAAATTTAACATCTAATAACACATCAAATCATCATTTATTATAAAACTCTCAATTCAATTTAACGTTCCTGAACCCTAACATAGAAAATCCTAATTTTACTCAATCAATTCCCAAAATAACACTATTAGATTTAAGAACCCAAAACCTTTTTTAAAATGCCATCGAGATGTGAGAAAAAGAATATTTTGCTTATCTCCAGAAGACTTCTTATAAGCCGCAATTATTTTCAAAGATAAAGCCTAGCCTTTCACTAAGAATCTTCTTCTTCCAGCTGATGCTCCTGTAATCGAAACAATCAGCGCTACTGTTCCTTTTTATTTATCTGATAGGCAGCTCTATACTTAGATAGGTTAGGAAGGCTGCTCTCTCTTTTGAATTTAAAGAAACTAATTTTACCTTTCTTTCTTTTTTTTCCAAAATTCCTTCCTCGTGGACCAACTATTACACTCTTAATATTCCTAACGAATTAGTTAGGTCCCTGTGTTGCGTGAGTTTACATTGGGCTAGCCAAATTTCAATTTGGCAACAACATGGGCTCGCATTGTTTATTTTTTTAATTGCTATTTGATGATTTCTTAGTTTGTTAATTGTTTACACTCAAGGTTATACGTGTTTTAATTTAAGGTGACAGTAGTTTTGTATCTTTTTTTATTTTTAATTCTAACTTTGCTTTTCTTTTGTAACTACTAAACACTTCAAATAAATTCTTATACTTACAATTTCCTACATTAAACCTCACAATAACTTAATCTTTTTATTATTTATTAAAATAATCATATTGAAATTTTAGGATGTTACATCACACGTCGCGTTCGCGCTGACACGTGCATCCCTTTCCACGTTCTGACGTGTAACTACCCATGCTCTAAAGTCAACGGTCAACATTTGAACATGGGATTTCTCAATGTCCAAACGTGGGACGCTAATCAAAACTACTCTTTCACGTTTTTTCATTTTCTGAGCTTGTTCCAAGGTCAAATTCCCTCAAATTTGGATCATAGCTTCCTCAAGCCATAAGGAACATTATCCAACCTTCAAACATACTTTACTTAAATCTTAAACCTTATTCAAGAAAATGGGATGTTACACTATAGAAATAAAGTGTGAGATTGAGTCACATGATTAACTGGATTGGATCAATTTTTGAACCAGTCCAAACCGTTGAACCACCGGTTTTGTAACGGTTTAGTTGGTTCTTGTCCGATTTTTGTGATATCCGATTTTAGGATCATCCGAACCGATCATCTGACAAGTTCATCGATTCACTGGTTGAAACGGTCGATCCTATCCATTTTCATAACCATGATTATTACTTGAGATATTATTTTGTCATTTTGGCATTTTGTCATTTTTGTCATTATTTAGGGGTCCAGCGATATTATTTGAGATATATAGCAACTTTTCTTAAAAACATTCAAATTCAACGAAGAATATAACGTTGAATGTACACCATAAAAAAGAATATCACGTTAAAAAAATGATGAATATGAAAAACCTGGACTATATTACTGTATCTATACCTATAGTCTATACCTATAGATAAAAGGTATCTTTGAATCGATCGTGTACACAATTTTTATCCCATTTTACCCTGGGCACCCAATACCTGTTTTCTTGCGTTTTTAAAAAAAATTACTAAACTGCAAACTAGCGGCAAATAGGATCACATACCACCAGTTACCAAAAACAACACCATTATAAATTGTCTACAACTTACAAAATTCAAATGCACAATCTTTTTCCTAACCGCATAAACACACAAATTGCGTCTTCCATCTCTTACCACCCTTTCAATTAACACATTGCACTAAATAATACCACTCCACAACTTCTCTACTCTAATCCCTGGGTAAACCTTTCTTACTTATTTTTTTTCACGTTTTTTTTTGTTTGCACTTTTTTCTGAAAGGATATTTTATTAATTATTTTGATGGATGGTATCAGGTTGATAATTTGGTTGACAAGGAAAAGCAGGAAGGATACACTTGATCAAACTACAAGTAAATATAAGGTTTTTTTCTAACACTCTTTCTCCTCAAACAAAAACTTGATTTCTTGCTCCATGAATATATGTCGGTGCAACCGTGTTCGGCAGCAAAAGATGCTCCAACAACGCCAAATATCTATCTTCACAACTAAAACACGAATTGGGTTTTTTGCGGACGAATGAAGAATTGATTTGATTTTCACTGTAGTTTTGAAATGTTGAAGTTGGTGGTCGAAAAAATTCTGCAACATGATGGCTATTACGGATGAGAGAAAGGGGATAAGGAGGGCTCAAGGGAAATAACACCTATAAAATATAAATCTAGGAAAGTAAATTATATAATTTATTTGTTATTTTTTTTTATTATTATATTTTTGATTACATTTTTTTATTTTTTAAAGAAAACCATTTATTTGCTAAATTATATTCAATACAATGTATTCAAATATATATATATATATAGTGCAATATTTTCAATATTAAAAACATGTATGTTAAATTTTAAAGTAATTAAATATATAACTTCCGTTGACTTTTTACTACATACATAGGGAACTGCTACAGTATTGCATATTTCTAAATTAACATATCTTAATTTTAAGAATTCAATGTCTATCTATAATCTATAACTTCTACAACTACAGATAAAAGGGATGTTAAAATTTTTGGTATAGACAAATTTTTACCCACATTTACCCTTAAACCAACTGTAACCATAATATGAAAAAAAATGGTAATATGAAAGTTACACTCCCTAAAATGTCGCCAATTTCTCAATTAAATCAGATTTAATGATGACAAAAGAAATGATTTTTTGTAAATATATGAATTAACTTGATCATTGTGCTTTAATATCATTTTAATACAAAATATTGATCTTACGATGATTTGCAGGAAATAAATGGAAATGGAGTTGTTAAAGCAAAAGATCTGTATTTGAGTTCATAACTTCTTCGACAATATGGAAAATATCAATTCTCGACAATCACGAGAACAACAAAGGGTAAGATGGAAAACAAGAATTATCTAGAAAGCGAGCAAATTGTAAACAAAGGAAAAAAAAATAAAAATAAGTGCAAACATCACGTAGTACATTAAAACGATATTAAAAATCACTCAATGCTATCACCATTTTATACATTTTATTAATTTTAATTTAATAGTCTTATTTAATTATTTTGTTCTACGCAAATTCTTAGTAAAATTATTTATATATTATCTTAGAATATTTTACCCAATAGAAAAACATTATAGTAAAAAAAAAATATCAGAAAAACAATTACATATCCTAACAATTTCATAAATTTTAATAAATTATATATTTCTCATTTTATTTTTTATCATTTTACTAGCGGAAAAACAGAACAAGCTTTCTTATTCTTATTTAAATTATAGATTTCTTCATTAATAATTGATTATTTTTTGGATGTATTATTGATCTTATTTTCTTTTTTAAATTTAAATTTGAAATATCATAATTTTGCATTATCAACATTTCAACAATTCTATGACAACGAAGCAAAACAATGCATAAGACATATTTATTACATTGTCCATAGTTGGTGATAATAAAAATAATACTTCTAATACATTGAATATTTGACATTTTGTTAATTATGTGGTCTCTGTGCATACACACTTGATTATTTTTTATTTAATTATTAATCTTTTTATTAATTTGAACATGCAGATTGTAATTTTGCACCAACAAGATTTCAAGGAACCCATGACAATAAAGCAGGAACAAGTGTTACGCATATTAATGACATCGAACAAGGTTAATCATAAAAATTTTACCTTTTTTCATATATTTGATATATGTCATTTTGTTAATTTTTTATAAATTTTTTTATTATTTATTTACTAATCCTATTTATATAAATTTTAAAAATTGCAGATCAAAATTTGGCATAAACAATGTTTCAAAGAACACATAACAATGATACAAGACCAAGAATTACACAAATTAATGAAACTTCACAAGGTAAGTACAATATTTATTTAAGTACAAAAAAATTAATTTTAAACCGCACAACATAAGTATAACTAGCGGCAAAACAGGCACTCTAGCGGCAAAACAGCCACGAAAGTGCCTGTTTGGCCGCCACTTTTTTTTTTGTGTGTGGAATTTCGTTTGTGTATTCTATTTGCTGTTTTGGTGTTATGAGTCAACGTGTTTGCTTGATCACTAAATAAATACCTAACAATATAATTGTGTTAGTAAAAAAAAAAAACAAAATTATTGTGTATTAATACCTGAATATAATACCTATATGTACTTTTTTTAATTATTTGTCATTTACTTTATTTAAACTTAATTATTTGTCATTTACTTTTATAATACCTATATCATTTTTAAACTTAATTATTAAAACTTTTTAAATATATTTATTTTAAAAAAATTAATTTAAAAAAATTACAGAGTGGTATGTATATTACAAGATCTGTTTCATTTCAGAACCTTAATGTGATGCATGTATTTTTGTTGATGTAAATGTGTGTTATAATTTCAAACCAGCACATAATATTGGCAGAAATTTTCTAAATAATGCAACAATTGTCAATTCCCATCTGCCACCTCCAAGTATATGTACACGATGCAATGCACGTTTGTTTTATCATGAATCACGTGACATGTGTTGCACTGGTGGGAAGGTATCGTTTGAACAAGTAAATGCTCCTACAGCCTTGGTAGATATTTTTTTCAGATGATTCAACTGAAGGGGGCATTTTAGGAAACATATTAGAAGTTACAACCATGTGTTTTCATTCACTTCACTTGGTGTTCACATTGATGAAAATGTCGTCGCAACTGGACGTGGAATATATACTTTTAGTGCTCAAGGTGCAATATATCACAACATAGGAGGATTCTATCCAAACGAGGGTTTCATACTACGATTCTTGCAATTATACATCTACGATACCGATCATGAGTTACAAAACAGAATGCTTGAAAACCCTCAACTTCATCAAAATATAGTTCATAAGTTGCAACAAATACTACATCAGTGCAATCCTTATGTGCATATATTTAGACAACTAGCAATACGTCCAGATGTTCGTGAATGCATTCTCCTCATTAAAGAACGAACTGCTAATCAACCTCAATATAATCTCCCAACTTCTTCCCAAGTCGCAGCAATTATTGTTGGGGGAGACGATGAATCAATGGCACGGGGAAGGGATATCAATGTGATAAGCCATGCTGGAAATTTATGGAAGATTCAAGAAACTGTGGGGTATTATTATCCATTGCAATATCCTATATTGTTGGCTTTTGGAATGAACGGTTGGGACCTTTACACCAAAAATCATAATGGACAAAATATTACATGTCAAGAATACTACAGTTACATGCTTCAGGTACATATTGTAATTTCTACAATATTAAAAAGGTATATTACTGAAAACAAAATTATTTAGCATTTATTGTTGGTTTGAGTGATTTTAGATTCGTCCCAACGATCATTCCATATTGCTAAAAGCGGGTCGAATTTTACAAAAATATGTTGTAGACAACTATGTGAAGATTGAAGCAGGAAGGTTAAGGTGGATTCGAACACACCAAAATAATATTCGCTCATAAGTGTACCAAGGCTTGCAAGATGCTTTGCATGTGGGAGAAACTGCTACAGGTACTAATTAGTATAAATATACCCAAATAATTTATACATAATATGTCAAATACACAAACCACCACCAACACCTACAATTTGTTTTTGTAGAAAATGTTGGGCAAAGAACCATATTGCCTTCATCATTTATTGGAAGTCGTCGAGACATGACACAACGTTATGAAGATGGTATGGCTATTGTGCTTCATGATGGTAAACCTGATATATTTCTTACAATGACATGTAATCCATCATGGAGTGAAATAACATCTGAATTAGGCCTTTTTCAAAGTCCACAAGATCGTCTCGACTTGCTGACAAGAATCTTTCGATCAAAATTTGAGCAAACGAAGGATGATGTACTTAATAAAGGGGTTATAGGAAAGGTTAAAAGTTACATGTATGTTACCGAGTTCCAAAAACAAGGACTGCCACATGTGCATATGCTACTAATCTTGGACACTAATGACAAATTATGTAACCCAGAAGATTATGATAGCGTTGTCAAGGCAGAAATACCAAAGATTGAAGAAGAACCTCAGTTACATGGTGCAGTAGTAAAACACATGATACATGGACCTTGCGGAAGACTAAATCCAAATTCCCCATGTATGAAGAATGGCCAATGCAAGAAAAGGTATCCAAAAGAGTACTTCGAAGAGACACATCAAGGAATCGACTCATATCCAGAGTATAGAAGATGATTTGACGGACCAGTAAGTCTAAATAGAAATATGACTATTGATAATAAATGGGTGGTCCCTTATAACCCTTGGTTGTTGTTAAAGTATGACTGTCACATAAATGTTGAAGTATGTAGTAGCATAAAGAGTATTAAGTATCTGTATAAATATGTCTACAAAGGCCCAGATCGAGTTGCAATGGAGGTTCACGGGGGATCACATATAGATGAGGTTCAACAGTATATTGATGCAAGATGGATTTGTGCTCCGGAGGCATTATGGAAAATATTTAGATTTACCATTTACCGACTATACCCATGTGTTGAAAGATTACAAATTCACAATCGCCATCAAGTATGATTCTATAATCATCAAAGAATCAATGATATATTACATGATGATCAAAACTCTAGAACCATGCTCACACAATTCTTGCCCTAAACCGAAGAGATCCACAATCCAGAAGTTATTTATATAGGGAGATCCCAGAACATTATTGGTGGAACAATAAGGATAAGGAATGGTACCAAAGAAGAACAAAAAGGAAAGTTATTGGACGGATCTACACAATGTCACATTTAGAAGGAGAGAAATTCTACTTGCGTGTTTTGTTATCTCATTTAAGAGGTCCAACCAGTTGGGAATTCCTACTTACAATAAATGGCACATGCTTCCCCACATTCAAAAAAGCAACTGAGAAATGGGGCTTCTTAGAGGGTGACAACAGTATTCGTGACTGCTTGGTTGAAGCATCAAGTCTACGTATGCCATACCCTTGAGGTACTAGACGACGTTTAAGGGCTGACCTCTCCCAACTAGGTTTTCTCCGTACGCAAGAGCCAGAGATCGAACATCTGACCACTTGCTTAAAGGGTCTGAACTCGTTACCACTCGGATCAACCACATATTGATTTTTGAAACATTATATTAATACAGAAAGTATTAATTAAAATTAATAATTAATAATAAGTTATATAACTTGTCATCTCCGGTTGGGGCAAATTCGGTCTGAAAAACATATTAGACCTAATCTAAAAAGTCTTGTGGTATTCAATTAAGACTATTATGATTTTTTAAAGAATGTGACCAAATCTAGTGATATTCAATCAAAATTTTATACAAGTAACAAAAAGTCTTTTAGTATTAAAAAACTTGCTAATTTCGATGGATTGTTTTTCAATGTGGATTTTGTATGACTTTTTAGTAACAAAAAGTCTTGCCCCAATCCATCAGACTTCTTAAGATTCTCACTGCTGAGTTACCTCTTTCCCTTTCTCTTTCTTGTCCCACTCTATAATTTGCATGACAACAAATAAATAAGTCATGTTCCCTATTATACTTCATCACTTCCATGGGATTTTCATATCAACAACTTTCAATGAGGGCCGTATATATGGGTAAGCAACTAAGACATTTGCCTTAGGCCTATTTCTCACTCATTATTATTGATGTTAATTACTCACTCATTAATTCATTATTAATATTGTTAATTAGAAAATATCTTATAGCGAATAAATTTGTTTGACCAAATAAAGGTGTTTGGTAAACGACTTTATGTTAACTTAGAAAAAATTTTCACTAGCTTATAGAGTTTTTCCGGACGTTACTAGCATTGGAGCTTGTAGGTTATTAATTTTTTTTTTCATTTTTAGCCTTATTATTTTAATCTAATTACGCATTTATCCTCTCGAGGTACTCCTTTTATTATTTATTAATGTGATGTCCCGTGCGCTCCACGGGATGCACTGTGCTATATATATATAAATATAATAGATTTATAACATTTAATATATGAAAATTAAAATAAAATTTTTCTTAAAATATATTGTTATTAAACAAAACATTGAGAAGAATAATTGAAAATAAAACTTCAGAAAATTGGAAAAATATGTCTTTAATGCTAAGAATTATTCATATTTCTTAACAAAAGCAAAAGATCACTACCAATTAAAAATTTACTACATCCAAAAAGATATGTTACTTATGCAAAGATTATCGGAAAAAAAAATGATCTTTCAACTTTTACAAATTTAGTCAAAATACATTGAAGCATTATCATTCCTTTGTTTTATTATAGCAATTACAAATGATTAACAATCACCGACTTTACAAACCGTAAAACAATAAATTGGTAATAGACACAACAAATATGAAATTGTAATGTTCTGCATAGATTTGGTTCTTCTGTGTGAGGAGTATTGAGGTGTTATCATATCAACCAAACGAATATCACTATCATCCGTTGAAGCAGACCTTTTCATTGGGATAACAGTATTTGAAGAATAAATATCATTACCAGTATCAGAAATAGCAGATTCAAATTCCTAAAATCAAGAAATAAGACAATAAGATTCCCAAAATAAGGCAGTAGAAATGTAGAAAATTTTTTGCAGCTTTAGTAATTTTGTCTTTGCTCGGGCTTATTTTCTCATTCTTATGTTAATAAACTATTGGATCTAGATATTTGTCATTTACTTTATTTAAACTTAATTATTTGTCATTTACTTTTATAATACCTATATCATTTTTAAACTTAATTATTAAAACTTTTTAAATATATTTATTTTAAAAAAATTAATTTAAAAAAATTACAGAGTGGTATGTATATTACAAGATCTGTTTCATTTCAGAACCTTAATGTGATGCATGTATTTTTGTTGATGTAAATGTGTGTTATAATTTCAAACCAGCACATAATATTGGCAGAAATTTTCTAAATAATGCAACAATTGTCAATTCCCATCTGCCACCTCCAAGTATATGTACACGATGCAATGCATGTTTGTTTTATCATGAATCACGTGACATGTGTTGCACTGGTGGGAAGGTATCGTTTGAACAAGTAAATGCTCCTACAGCCTTGGTAGATATTTTTTTCAGATGATTCAACTGAAGGGGGCATTTTAGGAAACATATTAGAAGTTACAACCATGTGTTTTCATTCACTTCACTTGGTGTTCACATTGATGAAAATGTCGTCGCAACTGGACGTGGAATATATACTTTTAGTGCTCAAGGTGCAATATATCACAACATAGGAGGATTCTATCCAAACGAGGGTTTCATACTACGATTCTTGCAATTATACATCTACGATACCGATCATGAGTTACAAAACAGAATGCTTGAAAACCCTCAACTTCATCAAAATATAGTTCATAAGTTGCAACAAATACTACATCAGTGCAATCCTTATGTGCATATATTTAGACAACTAGCAATACGTCCAGATGTTCGTGAATGCATTCTCCTCATTAAAGAACGAACTGCTAATCAACCTCAATATAATCTCCCAACTTCTTCCCAAGTCGCAGCAATTATTGTTGGGGGAGACGATGAATCAATGGCACGGGGAAGGGATATCAATGTGATAAGCCATGCTGGAAATTTATGGAAGATTCAAGAAACTGTGGGGTATTATTATCCATTGCAATATCCTATATTGTTGGCTTTTGGAATGAACGGTTGGGACCTTTACACCAAAAATCATAATGGACAAAATATTACATGTCAAGAATACTACAGTTACATGCTTCAGGTACATATTGTAATTTCTACAATATTAAAAAGGTATATTACTGAAAACAAAATTATTTAGCATTTATTGTTGGTTTGAGTGATTTTAGATTCGTCCCAACGATCATTCCATATTGCTAAAAGCGGGTCGAATTTTACAAAAATATGTTGTAGACAACTATGTGAAGATTGAAGCAGGAAGGTTAAGGTGGATTCGAACACACCAAAATAATATTCGCTCATAAGTGTACCAAGGCTTGCAAGATGCTTTGCATGTGGGAGAAACTGCTACAGGTACTAATTAGTATAAATATACCCAAATAATTTATACATAATATGTCAAATACACAAACCACCACCAACACCTACAATTTGTTTTTGTAGAAAATGTTGGGCAAAGAACCATATTGCCTTCATCATTTATTGGAAGTCGTCGAGACATGACACAACGTTATGAAGATGGTATGGCTATTGTGCTTCATGATGGTAAACCTGATATATTTCTTACAATGACATGTAATCCATCATGGAGTGAAATAACATCTGAATTAGGCCTTTTTCAAAGTCCACAAGATCGTCTCGACTTGCTGACAAGAATCTTTCGATCAAAATTTGAGCAAACGAAGGATGATGTACTTAATAAAGGGGTTATAGGAAAGGTTAAAAGTTACATGTATGTTACCGAGTTCCAAAAACAAGGACTGCCACATGTGCATATGCTACTAATCTTGGTCACTAATGACAAATTATGTAACCCAGAAGATTATGATAGCGTTGTCAAGGCAGAAATACCAAAGATTGAAGAAGAACCTCAGTTACATGGTGCAGTAGTAAAACACATGATACATGGACCTTGCGGAAGACTAAATCCAAATTCCCCATGTATGAAGAATGGCCAATGCAAGAAAAGGTATCCAAAAGAGTACTTCGAAGAGACACATCAAGGAATCGACTCATATCCAGAGTATAGAAGATGATTTGACGGACCAGTAAGTCTAAATAGAAATATGACTATTGATAATAAATGGGTGGTCCCTTATAACCCTTGGTTGTTGTTAAAGTATGACTGTCACATAAATGTTGAAGTATGTAGTAGCATAAAGAGTATTAAGTATCTGTATAAATATGTCTACAAAGGCCCAGATCGAGTTGCAATGGAGGTTCACGGGGGATCACATATAGATGAGGTTCAACAGTATATTGATGCAAGATGGATTTGTGCTCCGGAGGCATTATGGAAAATATTTAGATTTACCATTTACCGACTATACCCATGTGTTGAAAGATTACAAATTCACAATCGCCATCAAGTATGATTCTATAATCATCAAAGAATCAATGATATATTACATGATGATCAAAACTCTAGAACCATGCTCACACAATTCTTGCCCTAAACCGAAGAGATCCACAATCCAGAAGTTATTTATATAGGGAGATCCCAGAACATTATTGGTGGAACAATAAGGATAAGGAATGGTACCAAAGAAGAACAAAAAGGAAAGTTATTGGACGGATCTACACAATGTCACATTTAGAAGGAGAGAAATTCTACTTGCGTGTTTTGTTATCTCATTTAAGAGGTCCAACCAGTTGGGAATTCCTACTTACAATAAATGGCACATGCTTCCCCACATTCAAAAAAGCAGCTGAGAAATGGGGCTTCTTAGAGGGTGACAACAGTATTCGTGACTGCTTGGTTGAAGCATCAAGTCTACGTATGCCATACCCTTTGAGAAGGTTGTTTGTTACTATATTAATCTTTTGCGAACCAACTAATGTTAGAAGCCTCTGGAATGAATTCTACATCTACATGGTAGACGATTATCGTTCAACAATCACTACAATGGTGTCAGGCATGACTAATATGTTGTTGGTGGATTTAAATGATCTTTTGCTTCAACACGGAAAACAAATCAAAGATTATGATTTGCCAGAATTATCGCTCGACACAACACAAGTTAATCATATGCCAATAGTTATACAAGAAGAACTATCAGTCAAAATACCAATTGAAGATTTGAATTCTGTAGATAGATTAAATGATGATCAATTGTTTGCTTACAATACCATTATGGATGTGATCGAGCGTAAGCAAAGTCAGGTTTTCTTTGTGGATAGACCTGGAGGAACAGGTAAGACATTTCTTTATCGCACTTTAATTTCAAAATTGAGAAGTAATGGTCAAATTGTCTTAGCAACTGCCGCATCTGGTATAGCGTCGACCTTATTACCTAGGGGAAGAACTGCACATTCTCGATTTAAAACACCTATCAATTTAGAGGAATGGTCGTATTGCTCAATAAGTAAACAATCTGATCTTGCAAATCTAATACAAAAAACAATAGCAATCATTTGGGACGAAGCACCCATGACTAATAGATATGCTTTACAAGCATTGGACCGAACATTGAAGGATATTCTAGATTGTGATGCTCCATTTGGGGGTAAAGTGATGATTATGGGAGGAGATTTTCGTCAAGTGCTTCCTGTTGTTCCAAAAGGGACCAAAGCACAAATGATATCTGCATGTATTGTTAAATCTCATATATGGGCTAACACAAAGATATTACATATAAGGCAAAACATGCGATCATTAGAAGATCAAGATTTTGTACAATTTCTTCTGCGCATTGGAGATGGTGTCGAACGTACAAAAAATGATGATATGGTGAGGGTTCCCAAACAGATTGCAATACCATGGGAAGGGGAAAGTTCAATCCAAAATCTTATACAACAAACATTCCCACAATTACAAGATCATATATGAGATGCATCATATATGGTAGAAAGAGCAATACTGACACCGAAAAATGAGGATGTTCAAAAACTGAATGACATAATTATCGAACATTTTCCAGGTATAGAACAAAATTTGATATCATTTGACGAAGTTGAAAGGGACATGCAAAACTTATATCAACAAGAATATTTAAACTCCATTACTCCAGGTGGTTTGCCACCACATATTCTGAAGGTTAAAAAAGGAGCACCATTGATGTTGTTGCGAAATATTGACCCTAAATCTGGCCTTTGCAATGGGACATGATTACTGTGTCGCGGTGTATTTCTGAACATGTTGGATGTGGAGATACTAACAGGAAACCATGCTGGAAGGAGAGCTTTCTTGCCTAGAATTAAACATAAGACAACTGAAAGTGCAAGACTTCCCTTTGTGCTGATTAGAAAACAATTTCCAGTGAAACTAAGTTTTGCAATAACAATAAATAAGTCACATGGACAAACTATACCCAATGTTGGAATTTATCTCCCGCCGCATGTTTTTAGCCATGGTCAATTATATGTAGCATTATCAAGAGGTGTATCTCAAGCTGCAACTAAGATACTCATTAAAGAAGGAAAAATTGAAGAAGAAGAAGGGTACTTCACAAAAAATGTAGTCTTCAAAGATGTTTTGTTACCTCAAACTCGGGTATTTGAAATAGACAGATGCAAACACTAGAAGGGGGGTTGAATGGAGTTTGACAAACTTATGCGGAATTTAGAAACTTTTTCGCAAGCACAGACGGGTTATGATAGACGAGTAAACACAGATAGGTCAATCAGACTGATAACTAGTCTGAAGGTTTTCACAGAAAACACACAATCATGCAAGATAAAAAAAGGTTTGATAAACACAATTATAAACCCCTTTAGTTAGATGATAGTTAAGACAAATAATCAAACTAAAGAGTTAAGGGAAAGAGAGATCACTCAGCAGGTTTTATCCTGATTCACCCCTTAACAATGAGGCTATGTCCAGTCCTTGGCAGCACCAAATTTTATCACTATAACTGATTTAGGTTACAGGACAGACAACTATTATTTTCACACCTAGCCTCTTCAGGCTCCAGACGAGTATTGTTTTTTCACACCTAGCCTCTCCAGGCTCCAGACGAGTATTGTTTTCACACCTAACCTCTCCAGGCTCCAAACAAGTATTGTTGGCACACTTAGCCTCTTCAGGCTCAGACGGGTTTGTTTGAGAGAAGTTGTAAAAAGATTACACTTTGCAAGTCTTTCACAAGCACTCAGACGAGTGTATTAAATGTGAAGATCTAAAAGACTGCATAATAACTTCAAATGATTGAAGAATGAATAATGAAAGAATGAAGATATAAATGTACAGAGTAATTGCTCTTGATTGCTTTGATCGTTCTCTTCTCTTGTCTCTTCTTGCTTCAATCTTCAAAGTCTTCTTCATTAAATAGGCTTCAAGATTTCAAAGCCGTTAGACACAAAGTCTGAAGGCTTGGCTTCTTGCAGATCTTCAATAAATGCAATAGAGTCGTTTGATCAGCCATTAAAGCATAAGGAACTTCGCTTGTTCTCTCTTATCAGAGTGATACAGACTTTTGATAAACCTTTGGTCTCAGCAGGTCTGTATACGTGCTTTTTGTTTCTTTTGGTGTAAGATGCAGTTGTGTTCAGGCAAAGCACTTTATTGAAGTTCCTTATCAGAGTCGAGACAGCTTTCATCCAATGTATTCTTTAACGTTAGTCACTAGACGGATGAGTAGCTTCATTAGACGGGTTGACTCTTTAACAAAGAGATGACGTCAGTTGCAAAGTCTTTTAGACGGGTGAGTCTTCCTTTGATCAGACGGTTGAAGACTTCATTAGACGGATGAACTTCTCTTAGTTCAGACGAGTGAACCTTAGCTGGTTCAAACGAGTGAACTTTTAGTTAGTTCAGACGTGTGAACTTAAGTTAGTTCAGATGGGTGAACTTATCTAAGTTCAAACGAGTAAACAGTTCATATAGACACTTAATGTTTTAATCTGCACACTAAGTAGACGTGTTAAATACCACAGATGGGTTCAATTAAATCATTGAATAACTGTTTTAATCTCATTAAAACTAAGGTAAATGCACATCAGACATTTGGAGACTCAACAATCTCCCCCTTTTTGATGATGACAAAACATGTTAAATGATTTAATGAACTTAAGAACATTCACATAAAGCATTCATGTATATGATCAGGCAGATTAAAAACATTGTTCCATTATTACAACTTACTCAGACAGATAAGCGTTGAACTTTTTATCTTAGTCTTATCTTAGTATTTTCTCCCCCTTTTGACATTAATCAAAAGCAATAAAACATAGACAGAGAGAAAAGAAAAGATACATCATATTTAGATAAACATTTGTTCATATCAGACAGTTGCAACATTAAAACATTTTTCATTTAACTTTCTCCCCCTTTTGTCATAATCAAAAAAGAGAAACAGAGGAGGTAATTTGTATTTAACCATCATTGGCTGTGTACAGGTAATTTAAAAATAAAATTACAAATAAGGTACTAAGAGAACAAAAAGAGTTAAAAGCAAGTTTGTCCTTTGGTTTTGCCTAAAGGCTTCTTCAACTGCTCCCCCTGAGTAGATGCATCCTCTTTGACGGTTTTAAAAAACGAAGAGAAAAAGATTTGAAAACGTAAGAACGAAATACCTTTTAAAAGGAAAAAAATTTTCCCTTTTAAAGACCAAAGACAGTTGTAATTTTAAATGAAAACAACAAAAAGATGGAGGTTTAAAAAAAATTGATTTAAAATAAAAACAGCCATGTACACATTTTGCCTCGGAGAAAGAAATGGGCATTAAAGATAAAAACCATTTAAAAGAAAATATTTCAAATAAAGAGTATGATTCAAAGAGTCAGATGATTAAACATAGAGGGGTATCATAAACACTCATCAGACAGGTTATTCAGCAAAGCAATGTATATTCAAGTTGTCTCTTATAAACTTAAACCTATCCTCAGCTAAAGGTTTTGTAAAGATCATCATTCTGATGTTGACTTGACTGATGACTCGTCTGCTCCGCTCGTCTGACAGATTCCTCAGCAGATTCAATTTTTGATACATCTGGCTGTTGACTCGTCTGCTGGGTAAGATCAAGTCCTGCAAGATCATCTTCTAGATCTGATAGTTCCCTATCAGTCTTTAGATTATCATTGAATTTTACATGAATGGATTCCTCAACAACAGAGGTTCTAGAGTTAAAAACTCTATATGCCTTAGACACTTCAGAATATCCAATGAAGATACCTTTGTCTACCTTGGAATCAAACTTTCCAAGTTGATCCTTGGTATTTAGGATGAAGCATTCACATCCAAATGCATGGAAATAAGATATGTTGGGTTTTCTACCTTTCCACAATTCATAAGGAGTCTTCTTTAGGATAGACCTTATAAGTATTCTATTTTGCACATAACATGCAGTGTTTACAGCTTCAACCCAGACGTACTTAGGGGGATTATTTTCATTGAGCATTGATCTAGCCATCTCTTGCAGAGATCTGTTCTTTCTCTCAACCATTCCATTTTGCTATGGTGTTCTAGGTGCAGAGAAGTTGTGAGAGATTCCATTCTCTTCACAGAACAGTTTGAATTGCTCATTTTCAAATTCTACCCCATGATCACTTCTAAGGGTAGAAATGCAGAAACCTTGCTCATTTTGTACTTTTTTACAGAATACAGAGAAAGCCACAAAGGACTCATCCTTGTGGGTTAAGAAAAGTACCCATGTAAATCTAGAATAGTCATCAATAATGACAAATCCATATTTCCTTCCAGCTAAACTGGCAACACTAACTGGTCCAAACAGATCCATGTGTAACAACTGAAGAGGTCTAGAGGTTGATACAAGGTTTTTTGATTTGAAACTTGATTTTACTTGTTTACCTCTCTGACATACATCACATAAAACATCTTTCTTAAAACTAATGTCAGGCAATCCTCTCACAAGGTTATCCTTTTTCAATTTCGAAATAAGTTTCATGCTAGCATGTCCTAGTTTCTTATGCCATAACCATCTTTCATCCTCTTTAGACATCAGACAGGTTACACTTTGATCTGAGAGTTCAGTTAGCTCAATCTTATAAAGATTTTGCTGTCTATTAGCTGAAAAGAGGGTCTTGCCACTCTTATCTTTGACTATGCATTCATTCTTAGTGAAGGAGACATCAAATCCACTATCACATAATTGACTTATGCTAAGTAAATTGTGTCTTAGTCCTTCAACCATAAGCACATTTGAGATAGAGGGAAGAGGGGGTTTACCACCAATTGTACCAACACCAGTTACTCTTCCCTTTTTGATTGCCTCTAAAGGCAACAAATCCACCATTCTTAGACTGGAGGTCTTGGAACATAGACCTTTCTCCTGTCGTATGTCGCGAGCAGCCACTGTCCAGGTACCAGCAGAGGCGTCTGCTTTGTCCTATTATGGATGTTTGCAACAGAAATTATTTTATCTTTAGGTACCCATATTTTTCTGGGTCCTTTTCTGTTAGTTCTAGGAGTCTGTGAAGACTTCCTCTTCTTCTTGTGAAAACACTTAGACATAACATGTCCAGCCTTTCCACAGAAGTTACAGACGGGTCTAATTCTAACTGAAGTGGGTTCAACATAGATAGTTGAAGATTTTGTTGATACTTTATGATCAGCTTGATGATCATACCCAATGCCTTCTTTGTTAAGAGAGTGTCTCTGACATCCTGGCAGTTTTGTCAGATTATCTCTGCCATTAACAAATCTAGCAAGATCGGAAGTGAGCTCCTTCACTTTCTGTTGAAGTGTGACCACTTCTTCAGAATGTGATGTTTCACTTGAGATCGAAGCTTCATCAGACTTTTCAGTCCTTAGCTGGCTATTCTCTTTGGCCAGCATCTCACACTCTTGAGATTTTTGTTTATGCTCACTGAGGAGTTTAACATAATCTCTCTTAAGGGATTTGAAGGCCTTAGATAAGCCTTTGAATTCCTCTACCAGCTCATCATAAGCATCATGCAATTCCTCAAGTTCAGAATGTACCTCAGTTTCAGGTTCTGAATCTATATTGGCTATCAGACAGAGATTGGCTTCCTCTTCTGTCTCTTCTCCTTCATGTGTGACAGATAAGGAGTCCCACATTTCTTTAGCAAAATCACAAGCACATACCTTTTCAAACTCTTCTGGGCTGAGAGCACAGATTATAGCATATCTGGCTTTATGGTTTAGATCCCATCTTGTCTTTTCTGTAGGTGTCCATTGAGCCTTAGGCTTGTCTGAGCCATCATTATTTTGAGGAGTGTAAGGACCATCAGTAATGACATCCCATACATCAGAATTTGTTGGCAAGATGAACCAGTGAAACATTTCTTTCCAGTAGTTGTAGTTTACACCATCGAAGAAAGGGGGTCTGGTTATAGAGCCTCCTTTGGGTTGGGGTTTCCCACTTGAGCTTGCTCCAGAATACATTGTCTATTCTTCAGGATCTTTTCTCTACACTGTTAGGTGCTCAACCCAGAGGCTGAGCTCTGATACCAACTGAAATAGACAGATGCAAACACTAGAAGGGGGTTGAATGGTGTTTGACAAATTTATGCGGAATTTAGAAACTTTTTCGCAAGCACAGACGGGTTATGATAGACGAGTAAACACAGACAAGTCAATCAGACTGATAACTAGTCTGAAGGTTTTCACAGAAAACACACAATCATGCAAGATAAAAAAAAAAAAGGTTTGATAAACACAATTATAAACCCCTTTAGTTAGATGATAGTTAAGACAAATAATCAAACTAAAGAGTTAAGGGAAAGAGAGATCACTCAGCAGGTTTTATCCTGGTTCACCCCTTAACAATGAGGCTACGTCCAGTCCTTGGCAGCACCAAGTTTTCTCACTATAACTGATTTAGGTTACAGGACAGACAAGTATTATTTTCACACCTCCCCAGACGAGTATTGTTTTCATACCTAGACTCTCCAGGCTCCAGACAAGTATTGTTTGCACACTTAGCCTCTTCAGGCTCAGACGGGTTTGTTTGAGAGAAGTTATAAAAAGATTACACTTTGCAAGTCTTTCACAAGCACTCAGACGAGTGTATTAAATGTGAAAATCTAAAAGACTGCGTAATAACTTCAAATGATTGAAGAATGAATAATGAAAGAATGAAGATATAAATGTACAGAGTAATTGCTCTTGATTGCTTTGATCGTTCTCTTCTCTTGTCTCTTCTTGCTTCAATCTTCAAAGTCTTCTTCATTAAATAGGCTTCAAGATTTTAAAGCCGTTAGACACAAAGTCTGAAGGCTTGGCTTCTTGCAGATCTTCAATAAATGCAATAGAGTCATTCTGATCAGCCATTAAAGCATAGGGAACTTCGCTTGTTCTCTCTCATCAGAGTGATACAGACTTCTGATATACCTTTGATCTCAGCAGGTCTGTATATGTGCTTTTTGTTTGCAGAAGGAAGACTTTCCCTTTTGGTGTAAGATGCAGTTGTGTTCAGGCAAAACACTTTGTTGAAGTTCCTTATCAGAGTCGAGACAGCTTTCATCCAATGTATTCTTTAACGTTAGTCACTAGATGGATGAGTAGCTTCATTAGACGGGTTGACTCTTTAACAAAGAGATGATGTCAGTTGTAAAGTCTTTTAGACGAGTGATTTTTCCTTTGATCAGACGGTTGAAGACTTCATTAGACGGGTGAACTTCTCTTAGTTCAGACGAGTGAACCTTAGCTGGTTCAGACGAGTGAACTTATCTCAGTTCAGACGAGTGAACTTTTAGTTAGTTCAGACGTGTGAACTTAAGTTAGTTCAGACGGGTGAACTTATCTAAGTTCAGACGAGTGAACAGTTCATATAGACACTTAATGTTTTAATCTGCACACTAAGTAGACGAGTCAAATGCCACAGACGGATTCAATTAAATCATTGAATAACTGTTTTAATCTCATCAAAACTAAGGTAAATGCATATCAGACATTTGGAGACTCAACAGTATTGTCCTCTTAAATTTATCAAATCATCTATACATGGAGAATAATACACTAATTAAATTATACAACGACATAATATAATCTCATATATTATTAATGTACAGGCACAATAAAACTCGAGGAGATCTTTCGGTTATGTCAAGAGATTAGGACAAAGCAGTTGGACATGTACTTTGACAAGCAAGTAAGTAATAAGATATCAATTTTTTTTTAACAATTATTTGTATCAATTTCTCAATTATTCCTATAAAAATTATAGGAGGTAGACTTCAAAAAACAATGGAAAATATGGAAGGATGAATGAGACAACCCCTTCGTAGGAGGTCCCATTAGTGACCCCACTTATAATTATTAGCGTTATAGCGTAGCGTAGTAGTATAAAATTTGCGGAAACATTAAAACGTACAATACATACTGATACCATAATAAAAGTATACATACATAATAGTATTGGCTCCATCAGTAGAGCCTACAACATTGATACCAAATATAAAGACTTCAGAGTATGCAGTAAATAAAAACTGAAAGCATAGCAGCGGAAATGAAGATACATACGACTTAGTCTCCCGTACTGGCCATAACAACTACAACTACCAACCCCCGATGTCTACGGTCCTCCAGCACCGAGATCCAGGGCTCTCCCGCCAGCATCTGGTTCTACGAGTATGCCATCAATCTCCTTTGGCAAACCCTCAACGGGATCTTCTCGTACAGTCGAGAGTAAAAAGAATATGACATAGAAAATACAGGGGATAAGAAACAGTAATATGTAATACATGGGAAAAACAGCGATATAAATAATCTATACAGACAGCACACTCACAAACACGACAGTTACAACCAAACGACTTCCGAATAATTTTCCCCTTAACTACTGTCCCTCACACTCATGCAACTAACGACTATATGGACGCGATCACAACGTGACATCCCCAACGGATCAAAGTGTCCCAATCATCACTATGCCACCCCCATAAAGTAGGGTTCGGTCTAAAGCCCGCAGGCCCAAAACGTCTCATGGATATGACATATTCCCCTGCCCGCAGGCCAGGTCGGAATATTCGCCTGTCAACAACGCAACTTACTGTAACGACATGTTCCCCCGCCCGCAGGCTAGGTCGGAGCATTCGCCCGTTCGTTAACAACCCAACTTTCGGTAATGACATATCCCTCCGCCCGCAGGCTAGGTCGAGATATACGCCCGTCCTTCTACAATTCGACTAACGGGTATGACCACCTCCCGATAGGTAAGATCGAAATCGCCCCTACGCCAAACTAATCGGTACGACCATCTCCCCGTGGGTAAGATCGAAATCGCCCGTATGCCAACACAGTGATGAATAACAACTATGCAACATGAATCTCACTGACTCATCTCAGGATCAACACTTAGTGCCTCAACCACGACTTATATACAACCACGACTAACTTTCATCCGGTTCAACCGGGCATCAACTCACATCACAACAACAACAGATCAACTATATCACTAGGTTGAGCCCGAAGACATATATATATATATAACCTCCACTTTCTCACCACACATTCATCACCCGATTGATGAGAAATCAATGCCTAGTTCTACTCAGACATCAGCAGTCGCAACAAACATCAACAACAGTCAGAATATATATTCAACGATAAAATCAACTTCCAAATAAATAACATTTAATCAACTATAGCATATAATAGACATCATACACATATCACATATAATATACCAAATATCCAACCACAGCACAGACAACCTCAATATGTAGTAAAATCAACCTAACGGTCAAACGACCTCTAGTAGGGTTTGGGTCGCCCTACGCATATCAATATATATATTATTTAAAGCTTGCCTCCCCGGAGATATTATGGTTCTTTCCCCCACCTTTGTGATTTTCCCGAGAGATTCCGAATGCGGCTCCACAGCAGTCAATCGAGTGCGCGATCGAGCATTCGAGTCCTGTCAGATTCTATACAGTAAAACACAACCAGAAATTAAAATAATGAAACCATAAACTACCTAATCTCTAGGATTATCTACTGCCCTTAATTAATTAAATAGGCTAGGGATATTGAAATTCTACCAACTCTTGGATC
The DNA here is from genome assembly GCA_039655645.1 of Ammopiptanthus mongolicus. NCBI lineage: Eukaryota > Viridiplantae > Streptophyta > Magnoliopsida > Fabales > Fabaceae > Ammopiptanthus > Ammopiptanthus mongolicus. The sequence goes on along the minus strand of CM077343.1, from coordinate 15,264,423 downwards.
AATGACCCTTAAGCATACCTAATGCATAATCAATGATCAATTATCAAAGATTTGAACCAAAATCCCCTAAACCCACAAGGTGGGGTTTCGGCCATCACCATGAAAAATATGTGAGAGTTTGATTTGGCCTCCTAATCACTTAGATTACATGATTAAGAGATGAAATAGGTGAAATCAAGAATAATGAACAACAAAACCCATTTTCCCCTTTAAGCACCCATTCGGCCTTCCCTAGAAAAATAGGCTAGAGAGCTTGTTTGATTTCAAGCTCTTGGATTATCATATTAGGGGATGATACTAGCTCATGGGAATTGGTTTGGTCTCAAAATGATTTTTCTACAATTTTCTATAGATTTTTGAAGTTTAGATCTAGAAATTGAAATTCATGAAAATAATTGGAGAAAATAAAGATTGAGAGCTCAAGGATGAAATCTATACCTTCTAGGTGGTAGAGGAGGATGAGAGGAGCAACTTTGCTTCACAAACCTTCTTGAAAAAGCTTGAGGAAGCTTGAGAAAAATGAAGTTAAAAATGGAGGAAGAAGAAGGAAGAAGAAGAAGAAAGAAGAAGAAGAAAAGCAGCAGCAGCAGCCAGCCAGCGGGTGAGGAGGGAAGAAAAAGGTGAGTGGGTGAGAGAATTAGATATTTAGGAAGACTTAAGGGTTAAGAAAGGTAAAGAGGGCAATTAGTAAAAACTAACCAAGGGCAATTTGGTCAATTCACGTCCCGATAAATTTGAAAATTCTCACGACATTTATAGGAGTCCCCAAATGGTTTATCTTAGCCCTAGTATGAAAATCATTGGCTCAAGGTTCTTGGAAAACCCTAAGACAGCTCGAATCGTCTCATAGAATGATTATCGGCTCGAATATAATATATTTTTTTTCATTTTCAAACGTCAGGATGAATTTTTTCAAAAATATAAGAAACGTGATTCTAAGACTAACTGTCTTGTTCACGGGTCCAAATTAGGTCTCGATAGTAGTAAAGAACTACTGTCAAGGAAAAACGCAGACCGGGCTCCGTCTGAGTTTTCGACCCAAAACTTAACCATAGCTTCCTACGATAGTGTAGAGCGTGACTATGACCTCGGAATAATTTATTTAATTTTCTAGACCCTCTAATAAAATAAAATTACTTAAATACCAATTAAATAAAAAGATTAAGAAAATCGGGGTGTTACAATGAACAATCAATCGCATCTATATGCCCAATTGATAACAAGGTGAATTTTATTTTTATATTAAATTTTACATATCATGTCATTGACAAAACACTAATAATATAATTTTTCAAACATTAGGTACATTCTCTAAAAATATACTCTGTTGGATGGGGTTGTATGATAAAAGGAGATAAGACTCAACTTTGGAACATGGTAAAAAAAGAATTGTTGGCTCAAAAGATAAATAGGTAATGTATTATGATTCCTTTAAAAATTCAATCAATGAGCTGTAAAATTATATGCAATTGTATTAGTTATGACAAAAAATCTATCTAACATATAATAAGTTATAGCATTTTGAAATTTTACAGCAATATCAATTTTTTAAAATTTTTAGGAAACTTGAATCTGAAATATCGAGCAACAGATGTCACGACAACGTATTACAGTTAAAACAAAGTATCTGCTTACATCAGGTACAAATCTGTTCTTTAAATAAAACTTTATATATTATTTACGATTGTTTACGATTATGTTTAATTCATATTTTAACATGACGTTGTGTGAAATAATTTATAGTTATTCAAAAACAAAGAATTTATTGATAATGAAATGTACAAAGAATTGAAAAGAATTCTTACAAGGTAAACAACTATTCAAAATTATTTTAATTTTATTTTATTGGTATTCTTTATTGCTCTTTATAGCTTAACAATATAAAATTATTTTTAATATGCTGCAAGGAAATGCAAGGAGTACCAGGGATTCAATCATTATGTGGTCTCCCAATTAAGCCAGATTCGAATATGTCAAATACCAGATAATATGTGTAACTAAATGTTGTATTTACATTAAATTATAATAATAAATATTTTATTCATTTTTAAATTTAGGGAAAAGTGCATACTGCCCCCCTAAACTATGACCCTTTTGCAAATAGCCAACCTCAACTACTGATTCTTCCCAATTAATCCTCAAACTCCAACAATTAATGAAATTAGTCCTTCTGTTAACCCAAGGTTAAGTGGCTAACCATGATAGAATCTGGCCATCCATTTTTTTAAATCTGAACCGTTGATTATTTATTAAATTTATTTTTTTATTTTTTAATTCTTAATCTTTTAATTTTTTTCAAAAAAGGGAAAAAGTTAGAGAAAGGGACGAGCTTTCTCTGTTGCCTCTTCTTTCTTCTAGGTTGGTCGCTCCTTCTCCTTCTTCTTCTTCTTCTTACTCCTCCTCTTCCTCCTCCTCCTCCTCCTCCTCCTCTAGTTTCCATCTTCCCTTTCTTTTGTGCTCGTCTTCCTATGGTCTACTCTTCTTAGTTGCGCTCTTGTGGTCGTTTCAGGTTTCAACTTTTGCTTCGAAGGTGGGACCGAAGTGGTGGTCCCTGTCGGAGATGGCGAAATCACAACATGATGGTCCTCCTGGGTTCGGTTTTGGTGGTGCTCCAATGTGCCAACCAGGTTAGTCTTTTGTGCATAGCATTAATTTGGGCTTTAGGGTTTTAATTTGGGAATTGTGGCAATAATTTAGGAAATAAATTGTCTTTTTTTTTCCAAATTTTTTTTATAGCCTTTTACCACGTTGCTGGAGAGATGGGTGATGGTATTCATAGTCAAGTGGATAACCCTATTTTGATCAATGTACCAATTGAACCGGAGCAAACAAGTGGTATTGTGTCAAATGAAGGGAGTGATAGTGAAGATCCAGACTACGTAGAAGACGATGAGAGTGACGATGAAGAGTTAGAAGAGTTTGTGGACAGCTCGGATGATGAAGGAGAGGACATTTATGACACTGCAATTGATCCAACATTACTTAAACAAGTGAATAGTTGGATGTATAAAAATCCTAATAGTAGCTTGTCTCTGGTAAGACAGGCAAAAAATACAGAAGTTATTGATCAGCTATCTGACTATGATGATAGTGATGACTTGTTGAGCCTCAACTAGTCCCATTGTAAATTGACATCGAACTTGAGTCACTCCTTTGCTGCTGGGAAGTATTCATTGTGAGCTCGTGATTTAATATTAAATGGCAAGAAAGAAAGTTCATCTGTCTTGATACCGCCTAGCAGTGGATATTGCCGCTGGGCGGTCTTATTTTTCTGCTGATTTTTCTGGAACCATCAGGACCCAAATCGCTGGGCGATGGTGAGTGCCGCTAGGCGCTATAGTTGCATGATTAACTTTTTCCCTTTTTTGAAAAAAAAAATTAAAAGATTAAGAATTAAAAAATAAAAAAATAAATTTAATAAATAATCAACGGTTCAGATTTAAAAAAATGGATGGTCAGATTCTATCATAGTTAGCCACTTAACCTTGGGTTAATAGAAGGATTAATTTCACTAATTGTTGGAGTTTGAGGATTAATTGGGAAGAATCAGTAGTTGAAGGTGCCTATCTGCAAAAGGGTGATCGTTTAAGGAGGCACTATGCACTTTTCCCTTAAATTTATTTACAACATTTTATTATTAACGTAATGATATATATATATATATATATATGTGTGTGTGTGTGTGTGTGTGTGTGTGTGTGTGTGTTTACATTAAATAACTACAACATAAAAACATAAAACTAATAAAAAAATGTATATATATATATTACACAAGTTGAAAAGTATGTTATATACAAACAGCACAATGCACACATTGAAAACAACAAAATAATAATCATGTTAATGATCAAGCAAACATGTTGACTCATTACACCAAAACAACAACAGAATACACAAACGAAATTCCACACAACGAAATTCCACACAACAAAGAAAAATGACGCGACCAAATAGGCACGACAGTGCCTGCTTTGCCGCTAGTAATACTATAATGTTAACAACCCACCCAGTTTTGGTGTATTTTTTCACTTTTATCATTAGTATTTACTTATATTCACAACTTATAACTTATTATCATTCATTTAAACATATCCTAAAAAAAGCAAAATTAGTCTTTTTGTCCAATATCTTAATTGTTTTGTTTAACTTGATCCCCTAAGTTTTATTTGTGTCAAGTTAGTCCTATATATGTTGGTGTATATATATTCACATTGTTACCCTTTCTGTTAGTTTTCATCTAACATCGTCCAAGCTTCCGTCAGTTTCTCTCAGTTTTTGACGAGATCCTCCATATTTTCCGGCGAAGGAGGCGGAACCATCATTTTTTACGTAGTTGAACCACCCAAAATTGTCGTCAAAATCGTCGTCATCGGGTTGTGAAGGAGGCGGACGCCCGTTTTGGAGGAAGATACAGAATAGAAAAAGGAAGAGAAGAAGAGGAAGAAGAAGAAAGAGAAAGTAGTGACTGTGATTTAGCTCCCTTCGCCAAAAAAATGGTGCAAGTAAGACGGGGAAGAAGGAAGAAGGAAGAGAAAAAAAAATAATTTTTATTAAATTTTAACGGAAGTTGTGACGGTGTTAGATGAGAATTGATAAAAAGGGTAAACGTGACACCCTCAATTCGATACCACATTTGTAACCCAAAAACGCCAAATAAATCTTACTGGTTTTACTTTCGGAAAAACAGATTATTTAATATATCTTATTAAGTCCTGAAAATCGTGATAAATTTTTTCTTATTTAACAACTATAAATAACAACAACTCAGAGTAATAATAGAATACTCATATATATATATATATATGCAACACCAACTAGTGTTATACAAGAACTATGGACAACATGTCCCTTTACAAAAGAAACTAGAAAAGAAAAAGCTAAAACTCTAAAAACTAGGTAGCGATAGTCTAGAACCATATTACTAAAACTCATGGCCATCGATAGCCGCTAACAGACTACCCAAAAATCGCTACCTCAAAAAGTGAGTCTACACCCTAAGCTGGTCAATGCCTAGTGAAACCCATTGGACAATCCGCCGAAGGAGGGTCCAACACTAGAGTTAGGAGAGGAACCTACATGCCCATTCTACTGGGGCTAGGGCTCAGGAGCATCTAGAGGATGGTACTCCGGGGCCTCCTGAGGATCCTCCTCAGGGTCTTCCTCCTCATCCACTCCCTGCCCCTTTGCCACTAACACAAAAGGCGGGGGAGGAGTCTGTGGTGGCTCCTGCTGCAGAGGCTGTGCCGCTGGGATAGGATGTTCTATCAACCCCTGATCCATAAGATCCTGCAGTTACATCCAGATGGGCGATAGAGGAATATGGATCGTCTCAACGGTATGGGTCAGCTCCTGGGCTCCCACTTCCATCGTCTCTCTCAGCGTGCAGATCGGACCAGTATATGCTGCACTATGGGCTCCAGGATGGATGTCCCACGCAGCTGGGTCTTCCCGATAATCACAGACCACGGCTACAGCATCGGCTCCATCTGTAAACAGAATATAATATATGCCAAGAAAGATAGCACAGTCCAAAAAATAATGCAAGGGTGAGAAACTAATATATGAATCCAAAAACGACAACTATATACTCAAACACAAACAGCAGATTCATATAATCATATCTCACAAGATATCATCATGCATAACATAGTATAATCTACATCAAGGTGCTAGCAGTAAGACACAAGGGCCTCGTACCCCACAATCAACGTTATTTTCAAAACGTACGCATGAACACTTCCACATATGTCCACTAATATTCAATTCTTAATTTCCGGAAATCTCATCACCATTCAAAAACAACGAGTTGATCAGACTCTAATGTCATTGACCCACAGGCAACAAAGACTAACACCAAAATAAATTGGTAAAACGTAAGCACTTAACCTCCCAGGAAATAATACATGGGTGCGCATGTCAGTGGTACTTACGATGTATAAGTCATACTATATTGTCCTCTCACCGGGCACAATACGCACACACATGGCTCATATGACATCATTGTCCATCAAGGCACAAGGTTACATGATGACAAAGTCATCCCCCAGGTTTCCTGTCCCATGAAGGTCCCCTCATTTCATGGCACGTCAGCCAAAAAACATGAATGCATGAGAAAATCATTTTGTTTTTGACAGTTTATCTTTGTCGTATCAATATTTCCTTGTTGAAGTATCAATGCTATCAACCACCACAATGTCTTAAACTCTTTAAGCCTTTACAACATCTTTCTCAAAATAGGACATCTAGTCCAAAAACAGCTCGAACCCCAAAAATCCCTAACCGATACACCAGTCTAGGATTTTGGATTCCAAAGCATAAAAGCGTCCACAAACTCACAGGACCACAAAGATTGTCTGCAAGCCGACAGGACCAACATACCAACACAGATCCTTGATCCACGTGTTTTTGCAGAACCCTAGAACCCCGAGGTCTTGGTTTCTAGTTTCTAAGTTGAAAATCACATTTCCTTGAAAACTCAAAAACTAAAACCCAAATCGCCGACACTTACACAAAGTCCTCGGGATCAGTTTTCCATAAAACAAAATTTGGTCTAAAGACCATTTCTTTCCTTGTCTTCGTTTTTTGGTAAAACACAAATCTTGAAATATAGCTTGTAAAAACCCTTTCTCTTGGATAAAACCAAATAAATCAAAATCACGTTTCTCGAAAACGCTTTTGCTCAAAAGGTTAACTTTATTATTTTTAAAACTAATAAAGTTTTCCCAAACAATATTCATCCTAAAAACTTCATTTTCTTTATTAAAACCAATTCTTTCCCATCTTTCCCTTTAAGTCAACTTACCCTTAAAAAGCAAATATTTATTATTATTTTATTCCTATATTATTATTTTATTCCAAAAACTAATTTATTTCTTTTTCTCTTAAAATTAATTGAAAAACAATAAAATATGATTATTTTTCCTTAATTCACTTCTCAAGCTTTTTAAAGCTTTTAGGTTACATATTGTCGGATCCTAATCGATATTAAGTCTTTTAATGCAATAAATCCCGCAGCAGGGCAGACGATTCATCCATACATTTATCCAAATGCTATACCATACATCCACACATATAAGCAGATATATCATGCATAGGCAAATTAACAGCAGTAAGTAAACCACTCCACAAACAATAAAATACAGATAAATATTTACAATCCAGACACACAAATACAGCACATGGCTGTCGGAATTGGAATTCTTCAGGTTTGTCCCCTTACCTCTTGAATTTCCCAAGGTAAGTGCAATTGCCTGATTGTTCCGAAATATCGCTCGACTATCCGTCGATCACTACACACATACAATCAATCAATGTGTTAACACAAAATACAAAGATTTCTCTTATTGCCCTCCCTCTAGGGTTCGGCCCTTTGACCTTAAAAATAGCTAGGGAGCTCCAAAAATTCTCATCTCTTAGATATCACCCTAACTAAGTGAGATAGCCCTAGATACCAACTCAAAACATCAAAATCCAACCAAAAACCTCTCCCCCCATCAATTGAGGTCTCGGCCTCTCTTCACCAAAAAGGGCTAGAGAGATTTCTTGGCCTTAAGCTCTTGGATCATGGAAGTATGTCATGAACCTAGGCCAGAGAAATTGGTTTGGTATTAAAAGGATTTTTCTACAATTTTTCATGGATTTTTTAAGTTTAGGGGTAAAAACCTAACCTCCATGAAAATTGAGATCTTAGAGGAGAGAAAGGAGAGATTGAGAGAGATGGGAGAGAGTCTTTACCTCTTGAATGATTTCCCCTCAAAGATTCAAGCATCAAACACTCCAAAACTCAAAGTTTTCAAGCTTTTTCAATGGAGTTTTCTTGAAGAACAAAGAAGAAAAGGGAGAAAAGTGAGAAAGGTGGGTGATGAGGGTGTTGGTCGAGTGGCTTAGTGAGGATGAGTGAAAAAAAAAGAGATATTTTACTTAAGGTAGCTTAAGAATTAGGAAAATGGTAAAATGGTAATTTTGTAAAAAGACTAAGAGCGATTCGGTCATTTCACATCCCCAGATGACTTGACACTGACTTGACACGAAGATTATCCGTTCGTGGGTCCCGTAAAACCCTTAAACGGCTCCAATCGTCACCCTGTTCGATTCTTGGCCCGAATATAATATATTATTTTCATTTTTGAACGTCAGGATGCATTTTAGCAAAAAGATAGAGGATTGAATTCTAAGACTAATGGTTCTGACCGTTAGTCAAAATTAGGTCTTGATAGTAATAAAACACTACTATCTGTAAAACGTTGATCGGGCTTCGTTTGAGTTTTCGGCCCAAAATTTAGCCGTAGGTTCCTATGATTATTTTGAGCATGAATATGATTTTAGTTTTCCCAAAATCATTTTTTAAAACACAGATAAAAATATAAACTCATTAATTGAGTTTATCGTTATTAGAAAGCACGAAAAATCAGGGTGCTACAGTAACATTGTTAACGTTTGCCAACATAGAGGACTAACTTGACACAAATAAAAGTTAGGAGACCAAGTTGAACAAAACAATTAATATAAGGGACAAAAAGTCTAATTTAGCCTTTTAGAAAAATTTAATTAGTATACATTATCTGTGTAAAAAAAATTACACTCTCTAGTCTCAACCAATTTCAAATTGTCATATCATTAACAATATTTCACTCTTATTGTAATTATCTTAATAGTCACATATAGGATGATTTGTGATTAGTTTATAATAGAAAAAAATTATACACTTACGACATATCAAAATCAAATTCTTTAAAAAAAAGTTACAATCTCATTCCCATATTTTCTAAACTTTTGCTACTTATTCATACACTCTCTCCACAAACACAGACCAGATCGTCATCTTCACTACCTTCGATCTGGGTAAATACTTCCTTCTTCACCCCTTCTATCACACTTCCATTCATCTTCACCCCCCTTTTTTTCATACTCATTTCTACCCAATTATATTCAAATAGTTTGTCATTTTTTTTCAATGAATGAAATTCTTCACCCCTTTTCATATTCATTTCTACCCAAAAATGAACGAAAATTCATTTTTTCATGTTTCAATAAGAACTTGAAATTCTTTTTCTTTTCCGCAGGGATCTGAAGATTGGATCTAGCCATAAAATTCTTTATGTATACAAGTGAAACAAGTTATTAATAATGGTAAAGAAGGGCCTTTGAATGGATCTAGTCGGGATCTTTCAGAAAATGGGTGCTTATTCGAACGGTGTAAACATGGATAAGCTCACACTAACCCATCAATATGTGATCCAATTCGATTTTTTTTTTCTCTTTCTATATCCTTGCAACGAAGGCATAGGCGTTTCATGCATTAGTTGGGCCTCTGATCCACGTAGACCAAGGGTGAACACTCATCATGACTATGGATGGCAATAGGGTGGGGCGGGCATGGGTACTAATTGTAACCTCTCCATTTTCTTGATTAGAGTGTGGAGCATAATTTAAACATGTTTAAGGGCTTAACTATGTTCCTTATACATTAAGGAAGCCATGGTTCAAATTTAAGACAATTTGGCCTTAGAACGAGCCCAGAAAGTGGAAAAATGTGAAAGAGCAGGTCTAATCAGCGTCCAACGTTTAGATGTTGAGATACTCCACGCTCAAACGTTGACCATTGACGTGAGAGCGTGGAGGGGGTATGCGTGAAGGTGCATGTGTCAACGCGCACACGACGTGTGGTGAGACGTGGCGATCAGCGTGCCATGCTCAAGCGTGGAAAAATCCCACGTCAGAGCGTGCCCACGCTGAAGCGTGGAGTTTTCCCACGCTCAAGCGCGGACAGGCTGACAGCATGACTTAAGTTTTTCTTCCTCATTTCACTTGGGACAAAAACTTAAGCGAATTTCAGAGTTTGAGAGCTCCAGAGAGAGAGAAAGCAAGGTCTTAGAGAGAGAAAGTGATCTCGAGGAAGATTGAGGTATCAAATCGTGATTCCGGCTACATCACTACGATCATGGCTTTTGAGTTCTACGAGTTTCACCAGTAGGTTACTCGATTTCTCGAAGGTAAGCTCGAATCTCTAACACGTCAACCTTAGTGTTCTTCGTGTTCTTCGAGCTTCTCCCTTGAATCTTATTGGTTTTGATGTTGTCCTAGGGTTAACAATGTTGTTTACACATTGTTTCCGTGATTAGGGCAAAGTTCGAGGTCGCAACGGTGCTCGTGGCGGAGGAGGCAGCTGTGTGGTGGTGGTGGTGAGGAGAATCGCGTGGTGGTTGTGGTGGTGGAGAGCTCGCGGTGGTCGAGTTCATGATCTTTGCATCAATCGCCCTAAGGTGGGGGAAAGAATCACACTGGTCGGGGAGGCAAGAGTAGAGTAGAATACATTGATATGCGTAGGGGGTCCCAAACCCTACTAGTGGCCGAGTAACCGACAACACCTAAGTCCACATTGCAATTACCGAAAAGTGGTACCAATGTAGACTTAGGCATTGTAGCTTTATCGTCATAGGTTGATACTATGTTCATGCATGTCGACACTGGGACAACTATTCCTACTAGGAATGGGGAATAGTGTCACCCTGCTTGGTAGGGGTAAGCATCCTGCTTGGTAGGGGATGTAATGTACTGGTGAGTGTAACGGACTCTGCTGATCGGATGACGTTTGACTTTCATCCGGCTTGGTAGGGGATGAGTATCCTACTTGGTCGGGATACGTTGTGACGTAGGGATGTGGCCGCTTCTTCATGTAAGGTCTAGGTGCATGAGAGTGTGAGACCAGTAGTTAAGTTCAATAAACCCTGAGGATTGTTATTGGTGATGATTGTGTGTGGTTGTGATATCAATGTTAACTGCTTTACCTTTATCCCTATTTATGATGAGATGTAGTTCTTATCCCCTGTTATCTCCACAATGTATGTTCTCTTATATTATGAGAATACCCGATGGTGGAACCAGCTAAAGACAAGATGGACGACACTCTATACGAGCCAGATGCCGGTGGAAGAGCCACCAGCCCAATCTTGGGAGGTTTTGAGTGGAGTAAATACTCAATTTCATCCCTGAAATTGTAGGGTCGTATCAACTTAGTCCCCCACATTATCAATATTCCAAAATGATCCCTGAAATTGTAGAAAGTTAATCAGATTCGTCCCTCCGTTTGTATTTGCATGGACTGTAATGACATTAAGTTGGTAATGTCGGGGATGTATTTGAAACTAAGTGAATAATGTCAGGGATGCATTTGCTATATTTTGCAATTCTAATGATCATTTTGAAATATTGATAATGTTGTGGACTAAGTTGATACGATCCTATAATTTCAGGTAACAAATTGGGTATTTACTCGTTTTGAGTGCTGTACACCGAGTACAAGCGGAGAGTATTCGCCATCCAGGCTGAAGCAGAGTGTGTTAGTGTGCTAAGTATGTATGGCCAGTGAGTCTTTATCTTTGATGTGGTTTGGGCGAGGGGAGGAAGTCGTCTGTATATCTTTATACCATGCTTTTCTTTTTATGGTTGTGCACTCTGATAATGATTTATATATGCACAGTATATGTGCAGTATGTTTGTATGTTTAAAGTTTTAAATACCCTCATATGTATAATAAGCACGCTAACGGTTATAACGTAATCATGAGTAGTTAACTAGGCTCTTTAATGAGGCAAGGGGACGTCTCAATAATCTTCACCAATTTATCCTACCAGATGAAAATACGTCCCGTACTCGCGCGGGTATCTGTTAGTCGGGTTTTTAGCAGATTTTGTGAATATTCATGATTATCCATGAATATTTGCAGACATTTATTAAGCTATGAAAAAATTAAAACTAAGCAAAGTAGAATATACTTAAGTTCAAAAAAAGTTGCAAAATACTTAAATCCATAGACTTATCAATCGTGCCAGCTCAAAGCTGCTTCTTTGATATTATTGATTACTTGATTATGTCACTATTTTCCATCAGTTTCATTTTCTTTATTACTATTTAAGATTGCTAAAAGTTTAGTTCATGGGACATGCCTGACAACTCGCTATTAAAACAAGAAACAGAGAAGCTTAAAGTAATTGTGAGTACATAACTATCCTAAACATTCAATGTCAAAGATTTATTTGTGCCTATTGTGACCAACATTTTCTCTTCATTAATAATTTAAATTTTTAAGCAAACAAAAGCATAGAAAAATGGACATTTACTTAATTTCATTATCAGGTTCGGATACCCGTTGATACGGGTACGTCAATATTCGCTCATGCCCCATTCTTATAATACTTAGAAATATAATAATTTATATATACTATTATATATTCTATATTCTATATTATTTTTTATATTGATAAAATATTATATTATTTTGATATTACATATTCCTTAATTTATATATTATTTAATTATAAATTTATTTGATTTGTGCATCTAATCCTTTACAATAGAAGCTTTTCTTTGTGAAAATATTATCTTTGTCTTTGTTTATGTCTTGCATTGGAACAAATTACCATAATTTGCCTTGTGGTTCGCTCTGTAAACAATGTGTCTATTACATTTTTTATACCTTTCTTTTGACTTAAGGGCAAAGGATGTTGACCCTTGCCTTCAAAAGCAAGAAAAAGCTCATACAACCAGTTTACGTTGTGAAATATCTTTGTACACCAACTTTCCTTCCCCTTGCTTTTGGGTCGTGAGTAGTTGGGAGGAAAGATAATGCAGTAAATGATACTAAAAAAGGGTGCCACTAACTGGATGGGCGAACGTCCCTTTTGTGAGGAGGCTCCTTTTCTCCCAAAGTTACGGGGCTATTTTGCTGAGTTTTCTAAAGAGTTGTGCCGTGTCCCTAGGTATTCTCGGCCAAACTACTTGTGTCAATTTAGGGTACAAGTACCTTTGTTGAAGGTCCTTCGAGTCGTCGAGATTGAAAGAATAAATTAAAAAACTAATATATATTTAGTCAACATTTAAAATAATAAATTAAATAAATAAGAATTTTACTGTATGAGTTATAATAGAATTCTTATTATTTTATTTATTAGAATAAATTATTAATATAAATAAAAATTAAATAATAAATAAATATAGACACTTATATCTTTAATATTATATTGTATATTAGAAATTATTCTCCCAATCCAACTAATGGATATTATTTCAATTTTCGATTTGTTACACAACCTTTTGAATTCCTCGCAGAAATACTGAGATGAAAACTAGGGGAGTGAATGGGATTTGATACCAAAGTTGTCCTAATTGTAAACGATGGATATTAGGCGTTGTACATATCAACCCGTGCAATTTTGTAGCTAACAAGTTAAGTATCCCGTCTAGAAAGTACGTTCACAAGAAACTCAAAGGAATTGACATTTTTTAATAAATTAAATCATAATTAAAATTTTGAGTTTTTTTGGATATTATTCAAACTAAAGATCCCATTGAAAGCTTATAGTAGCTTGCCAAACAAAAGCTAAGAGAAAAAAGAGTGTAGGTATTGCCAACATAATATCTACAATTGAATTTAAAAAAGCATACGCAAAAAAAGACTCCATGAGTCAGTTAGGCCACTTCAGCACAAGGTCTTGAATAGCTTATAAGAATTCTCTTATGGAGAGAGACAACCATTCTCTTATGTGGGACACAAAGATGGAAGAATGGTAGGCCAAATTTAAAACAAATGGGCTTTCAGACTTAGCCAAGGAACACCATGGCAAATAAGCAAAGACTTTCTTCTTTTGCTCCAATAGTTAAGTTAAAGGCTATGAGAGAACCTTCCCCCACCCCTAACTTCCTTTATACTCTTTCTCTTGCTCTTTGGTGAACACTTTGTGTAACCATTGAGTTTGATTTGAACTAGTTTTAGAGGCTGGATTTTCCTCGGGGAGAACTAGAATCAAAATCTATTTTCCTCTCTATGTGAGAGGTCTCTATGTGAGAGGAGACAAAAAGAAGTAGGGACTTGAGAGGAAAAATTGAGAAACAAAGAGATAACGATACTCGAAAAGTGATTCTAGTGAAAATAGGATTAAATTAAAAGGAAATTTTGAACCTGCACCAAGAAATTTAGGGGCAATGAACTCGAGAGTTTGCTTGAGTTTAAATTGGATGGCGTTCAAGGAAGAATAGAAAAAAGAGTTTTGGTTTTGTATGTAAGAGTATGAAATCATATAGCAAAAACAAACCCAAGGAGAGTGAATGCAAAGAAGATTGTAAATGGAGAAAGAGAAAGAGTAAGAGTAGTAAAACAAATAGAGAAATACCATCAAGCAAAGGTTCTGGATTCAAATTTCCAAAATCAAAGCATGCACATAGATAAAAAGGGCTATGAGCTAAAAAAACAAGCACATAGAGCAGTCTAAACAAAAGTAAAAAATAAAAAGCCACATTTTAACTACTGAAAAAGAAATGTAACCTTCATCTAAAGTGAGTAGCTCTAAGAATACAACCACTCTCAAGGAAAAAGGCTCTCATATATAGATAGAAGGATAAGAGTGTAGTATATACATTAGTGTTGAGTTATCCATAATCTATAATTTATAATCTATAATCCATAATCTATAATCTATACATTTCAGAATAAATCTAAAAGGGCAGTTTCTACAGGTGTCGCTTCCAGGTTCACTTTCATCCAGTATTTTACACGTGTCGCACTCAATGTGTAACATCCCGACTTTTTTGTAACTCTAATCGAGTTGGTTAATCTCGATTAGGGCTTTGATTATTGGTATGGATTGTTTCGTGATAGTTTAAGGCCTAGTTGGAAGCTTAGGAATAGGCTTGAATCAGGTTGAAAGTGCCTAAGGTGTTAAACGAGAAACTAGGGAAGTCAGAAGTTTGGAAGGCTTTTCCCAGTTGAGCAACACGCTCAAGCATGGGAAGGGTGCACGCTCTAGCCAGCCAACGTTTAAGCGTTGGCATGTTGCACGCTCAAGCGTGCTGAGTGCGTTTGCTAGCTGGTGTGCTTTCTGACGCATGTGCAACACAGGTCAGGCCAGGGCGAAGGCAGAGTGGACGAGGCTCCACGCTCAAGTGTGGAGGAAACTCCACGCTGTGCAAGTCCTCAACGCTTAAGCGTTCTCAGCAGGACCTTAAGTATTTTTTCCACTTTCTTCTCCACACTTGCACGAAATTCTTGAGTTCTCCTCCATTTCTGCATCCAAGAGAGAGTTCAAAGCTTTTCTAAAGAGAGAGAGAGCTTGGATTGTGAGACTTTGGGACATCGGATCAAGATTCTGACAACACTGGAGCAATCGTGACGAAGTTTTATACAACTTTGATAGATTCATTTCTCGATTCGCCAAAGGAAAACTCGAATCCCTAACACGTGTTCTTCCTGGTCCTCCGAGTCTTTACCTTTCTTCTTTGATCTTTGAGCTTGCCCTAGGCCTAACACTATTCATATGTGTTGTGCTCGTGATAAGGGCATAGCTCGCGTTCGTGATTGTGCGGGTGTTGGAGCTTGAGGCCGCGGCTGTTGAGGGAGATTTTTGGCTATTCTTGAGCTTGGTGGCTACGAGCTTGGCGAACTAGTGATCGCGTGGATTTACGTGCCGACTATTCAGGCGGGGAGAAAGAGTACTATTGTCGTCGGGAAGGCAAGAGTAGCGTAGTTGTGTTTTCTGATGTGTGTAGGGAATCCCTAACCCTACTAGAGGTTGAGCCCCGATAAAGTACCTAAACCCTAGGTTTAGCATACTTTGGGCTATCACCACTAAGTTTGAACCCTAGGTTAGATAACTGATGATCGAGGATGAAATGCTTCACATGACTGTTATGATGTTGATTGTGTTGTATGTTATCTGTATACGTGCCTATATGCTACTTGGTATATGATATGCCTGCCAGGTGTTGTTGTTGATGTTATTCCTGTTGTTGTTATGGTTATGATGTTGAGCGTTGTGGCGAAATGCCGGTTAGAGTAAGTTGGTTATGTGCCGTGTATGTTGTCGAGTTGATACTGTGGATGGTGTCGTTGCTATTGTGCTGACTGTTTGAGGTTGTGGCCGTGATGTTTGAGCTATGGCTCGTGGACACATGGCATCGAGGTTGTGGCTGTGCGGATGCGGTGGCATCGTTTGTTACTATTTGAGTGTTAGGCGTGAGATTCGATATCCAGCACGTTGAGGATGTTTGTTGCATATCATCAGCTTCCAAGTGGCGAGGTCGTATGACATGTAATATGGGCTGCCAACGTCATACGAGGTTAGTTGTACCTGAGTGCGGGTATGGAAGGCGGAAAGGGCGGTCAAGTGAGTGACCTTGGGGAAGGGGCGGAGATAGCTCCTATCTTATTGTGACACCCGACCCAATCTGGTTTTCCCGACTAATCCCTGAGCTTTCCATATTCCAGGCTAACGTTCTGAGGCAACCAAGACACCCCGGTTCCGGTGTGGAAAGGGGATGCACTCTTATTGGTCACGATGAGCGGTTCGGTTTCTTGGACAAACTAACTCCGTTCCGACACAGAACCTGATTCGGTGTGGAACCGTTTCGATTTGGAACCAGCTTTGTGAGATTCGACCGATATGATGCATGGGATTAGTATCCCGGTCTAGAGGTTTGATCTGAGGGTGAGACTTATGGAGATGGATGTTGGTTGCATATGTTGTTTCGAGAGATGTATGGTTGCGTGCCATAACTGTTATATATGTTATACATGTTATCTGCTACATGCTGTTGTTTACTGCACTACTGTTCCCATTCTGATTTGCTACGCACCGTATTCTTAGCTCCCTGCCATTTTTTCTGTTGTTGGTTTTGGTTTTTGGTTCGCTTGAAGACGAGGAGCCCGCTGTGGGAGATGATGGACCCGAGGGTACACCATTTCATCATGTCGATACCGAGGATACCAGTACTAGGGCTGATAGAGATCATCTACCATGACGAGACAGAGTGGCATGTGGACCCCTCTACCTACTTGACAGTCTACACAGGATCGGTTAGCATTCTCTTTCGAGGAGGGGCATCGTACGTGGAGGATCTTGTGGGGCCTTTCAGAGTCATTCAGTTCCTTCGCTTCCCGCGGATGTGGCACCCACCGAGGCAGAGAGAGCATGACTACCTATGGGCAGCGCCACAGTCTTCAGCAGTATCAGGTAGGCGAGGTTTCATTTACAGAGGACAGAGGAGGCGTACCGAGCAGTACCTGAGGACGTATCGGAGACGTTGCATCGTCATGTCGAGTTCCTAGCCCGAGTACGAGCCTACGCGGGTTTATAGGCATACTCATGGAGAGGGACAGGATAGCTGGGGGAATCCTCATCACTGATGAGGAGGGCCTGCCAGTGCGGCTTTAGGACAGTGATGTTGAGGTTTTGCTGTATTTTGAGAGTGGGTTGGGGAGTGCTGATGACCATATTTTGAGAGTTTCTGAAGTCCTTGATGTATTTTTTGTTACCTTGGCGGTTTTTCTTGTACAAACGTATGTATGTATATGTATGTACAGTGCCCTAATGATGGGGCTACGCTTATGTGTGGTTATGTATAGTTGCTTTATATTTGCGCTTTACTCTGATATTGTCTATGCTTTCCGCTTCCGTGTTTTGTTTATTGTTTTTGCTTCTGCTACGTTGTTTGAATACAACGTTATCGCTTTAATACGGTTAGGCATAGTTAATAATATACGGCTTGGGACTAATGAGTAGAGCTGGGTATATGGACCTGGATCCGCGGACAGTCCGTTTAAACCGCAGCCTGCTCGGGCCTGGACTAGACAAATTTCAGGTCCATTTAAACGTGGGCTTTTTAAGTCCGGTCCGTTTAACTCGTGGACTAAAAGGACTTGGTCCGCGGACTTGCGGACCAGTCCGCGAACTTACACATAAAAAAATAATTACTTTGGATTATGTATAGAAATAGAATGTCTAGCTTTGGATTATGTTTTACTTGTTAACTGCAATCTTACTTATGTTATGAATTATGACTTGTAGGAAAACATGAAGATATAGATGAGGTGATTGAGCCAAAGGAGGAGCCAACTATCTCTATGAAAGAGTCAAATATTATTGTTGATGTTTGATGTACTTGTTTGTGTTGGAGTATTGTTGGATTATTTTTTATGTACTTAGCAGTGTTATGGATTATGTTTGATGTACTTGTTTGTGTTAGAGCATTGTTGGGTTATGTTTGATTAGAGTTCAATATGGATTGTGTTTAAGATATTATTGCTTTGGATTGTATTTGATGTATTCATGTTTGATGTACTTGAGCCAAATATTACTTGCTTTAGAGAATTTTTAGATACAATTGCATGAAAATGGTGTAGGCTATTAAAGCAAGTCATATTCAGACTTTACATTTACGAATTTCAGTCTTTGTAACATAAAAAAGGTTTTAACTAAAGAAAATAAACAAATAAATAAAATTTAGAACCAACCTACAAAATTTGCTCATTTATTTTTTTGAGTCCGTGGACCAGTCCATTTAACCCGCGGACTGGACGCAGACTTGATAAATACAAGTCCATTTATTTTGCGGACTATTCAAGCCCGATCCGTGTATGTGCGGACTGGACCGGACCAGACCGGTCCGCATACCCAGCTCAACTAATGAGATTATCCTTCTGAGAAAGGAGGGTCGTCTCAAAACGCATTTTGCATTAAGGTTACCAAATCATCATTAATGTTCAACATAATTTTTGTGAGCATTAATATTGAGTAGTGATGTAATTGATTCAAATCATTTCAAATTAATCTTCATTATGTAGCATACAATTTTTGATTTAATTGTGTATGTAATTGATTCAAATTGTATTCAAATAATTTCAATTAATATATTCATTCTATTTCCAATTTGAATATGCTGCTAGTATCAATATTTAAATCATCATTATAGTAGTAATAATACCCTTTGTTATTTCCTATTTCATTTCCTCAATGGCAGTTTTTGCTGGCATCGCTTCCATGGTCGCTCTCACGTGTATATGTACACGTGTCCAGGCCTGGCCCAAAGGGGAAGCAGCTGAAGCAAGGGCTTTAGGCCTCTAAAAAATTTACTACTTACTTTAATAATATTTTAATAAAAAAAGAAAGTAAAAGGCCAGAAACGACGCTTTGGTAACTAGTCTATCATTATCAATTATTATCGTCCTTCTCTCTCTATTTTTCTAGTGAAAGTAAAGAGTCAGAAACGACCCATCTTTACTTTAATTTAGTACTATTTAATAATTATCAATTGTTATCATCTTTCACTCTATTTTTCTTTGTTCATTTGTAACTAGTCTAGTATACTGCTTTAGCCGTGGAAAATGACCCCAATCAATTACTAAAGCAGGTTAGAGTAATTTTTGGGTATGATGTCTATTTTTCTCATCTTATTTAAGAGAATAAAAATAGAAATAATGGTCAAGCACAAAGTTTACTAGTTTAACATCTTATTTAATGGCTTTATTATCGATTGAAAAAATGTTAAATGAAATCGGTTATAATAATTTAATAAATAATTTTGCATCTCAAAAAGCATGAAAGATAAACTTTAAATAAAAATATAATAATTTTAATGAAATATTATTATTTGCTTTCAAAAGACCTCACCTTATAGTTCGCTTTAGACCTCTATAAGTGTTGGACATGCCCTGCATGTGTCGCACTCTCCTGCAGTATCTATTATTTTTTTTTTTCCTCATTGATATTTAATTAATGTCTTTTAGAACCTTTATGACTTTTATTCATGGACTCTTTTCTAAAAGCCAAAGATTTTCAAACCTAGACTGATTGGTACTGGCCTGCTCATTTTGCTATCAATATGTTTAATAATATATTATTGTTGGCGATAAATCATTCTTTTATGTCGTTGTTACTGTCTGTTGTTTATCAACACTAATTTGTTTGTTGTTATTGCGACTTAGCTAAGCAGAATAATTTTCATTTTAGAACAGTACACATTTTGTAAATCCTTTTGATCTAATACATGTTGATATTTTGGATCCAATCTCTTTTCCATCTATATTTTGTTTCTTACCATAATTGATGACCATAGCAGGCACATATGGCTTTTCTTTATGAGGCTGAAATCAGAAGCACCAACACACATTTAGTTTTTTATCAGCATGATTGAAAATCAATTTGATAAAAAGTTGAAGTGCATCAGGTCTGATATGGACGTGAATTTAAACTAACAGAGTTTTATGCTTCGAAAGGCATTTTGCATCAAACTTCTTGTGTGGAAATGCCACAACAGAACGACATTGTAGAAAGGAAGTATCAATACATTCTAGGAATGGCTAGACCATTGATGTTTCCCTCTCACTTGCCTAGAAATTTTTGGGACTATGTTGTGAGTCATGCAGTGTTTTTGATTAATATACAATTAATCAAGTATTTTTATCTCTAATACATCACCTTATCAAGTTTTATTCAATACTGGACCAAATATTAGAAAACTTAAAGTTTTTGGATGCCTAAGTTTTGCTTCTACTTTGACTTCACATAAGAAGAAATTGGACCCTAGGCCAAAGAAGTGTGTTTTTCTCAGTTTTTAAAAATAGAAACAGAAGGATATATCATGTTTGATGTTAAACTAAAAGAAATTTTCATTTCAAGAAATGTAAATTTCTATGAGTATGTTTTCCATTTTGCTAAGGCTACCTAACACGTAGATCAACGATCCTATCTCAATGTTCCACACACTACCTTCACCCATAATGATTATTTCCTGTATTTCCAACTTCACCATCCGCATTTGATCCTATATCACACACTCCGCTGAGATACCATCTTAGTCCCAAGGTAATCAATCACAATCCACTCTCAACTTGTATCCAGTCTAGCCCACACACCACCACATTCAAATTCTACACCAACTGTTATTCCATTTAGACAGTCTCAAAGAGTCAGGAAGCCCCATACATACTTACAGGACTATCATTGCCTACTTGCCACTTCAGGAGCTACATCTTCATCCAATCATGTTAGGTATCCACCTTCCCAATTCCTTTGATATCATCGATTATCTACTAACCACAAAAAATTCTCCCTAGTCGTGTCATTTGTACATGAACCTAAGACTTATGCAAATGCTGTAGTTTATGATTGTTGGAGACTTACCATCCAAGCTGAATTGTAGGCTCTTGAGAAGAATCAAACTTGGGAACTCACACCTCTTCCTCCAAACAAGAAGCCAATAGGCTGTAGAGTGGGGCTTTAAAGTCAAATATTATGCTAATGGATCCATTGAGAGATATAAGGCTAGATTTGTTGCCAAAGGATAGACTCAAACTGTTGGGATTGATTATATGGGAACTTTTAGCTCGGTTATTATAACATCCCTATTTTCAGTAACCCCAATTAAGATGGATAATCTTAATCGGGTTTTCGCTTAGGTAGGTGTCGGGTTGTGCGTTGGTTATAAGTCTAGTTGGATGTTTGAGACTAGGCTTGAATCAAGTTGGAAGCACCTAAGGTGTAACACGAGAAACAGGGAGATCAGAAGCTTGGAGGTCTCTTCCCAGCTAAGCAGCACGCTCAAGCGTTTTGAGTGCGCTTGCCAGCTGTTCTGAGTTTTGACGCGTGTGAGACACATGGCGAGCCAGGGAGAAGGCTGTGTGGACGAGATTCCATGCTCAAGCATGGAGAGTGCCAACCCTAGAGCATGGGAACGGTCACGCGTGGAAAATCTACACGCTTTAGCGTGCTGAGTAAGTGACCTTAAGTGTCATGTTTTCCATTTTTTTTTTTCAATCAAACACCAAAACTTAAACCAAACTTGTCCTCTTTATGCTCTGGAGTTGTAGAGGGTGAGCATGTGAGTTCTTGAGAGTTTCTTGCCCAATTGTTTGTCGAAACCTTATTCCGCCTACACATTCGTGCTCGTAGCTTCGGACTCGCCTACGGTGCGGTTTTGGTGTCGAGCTTTGTTGAGGTAAGCCTAGGTGCCGACATCGTCGACCCTAAGTTCTTTTTGGTATTTATCTGAGTTTCTATCCTTTTCTTACTCCTACTTCAACCTAATGATGTTCTGCTAACACATTACGGTTTTATGGGTGTTTTTGCCCAAGCAATCGTTTGGGGAGACGCTTGAGGGCTCGTGTGGCGTTGCAGCTGCAAAGATGGCCTCTGTTTGGTGAGTCTCCCTTGTTGAATTTTGTGGCTGCCTCTTGTTTCCTTTGATTCGTTTTTATTCGGCTGTTCATTGTTGAATTCGTTATCGTTTCTGAGTTTTTGGTTGTTTCTGGACCTCGTGCGTGTGCTCAGGGCGATTGTTGGCCCAACGTGCATGTTGACAGTGCCTTTGGAAGTGTTGGGGAGCTGCGTGGTGAGCTCGTGGTGGTTGTGGCTATGTTCGTTGTGTTCATGAGATCGAGGGTCAGGGCTGTCCGTGGATACGAGAGTGTACTGGAATGAATTACTAGGTGAGGAGGAAGAAACCACAAATATCTGGGAAACGTAGGCGTAGGGTATAATTGTCAACATGTGTAGGGCTCCTCAAACCCTACTAGTGGTTGAGTAACCGCTAATACCTAACTCACATTAGGGACTACTAGATTGTGGTACTAATGCAGTTTTAGGCATTGTAGATTTATCGCCGTTAGGCTGATCTATGATATATGTTGATTGAAGATGTGTGCTTATATGCAATAATTGATAACATGCTGAAATGATGTCATATATGATAACCTGCTAGATGAGATGCTTGTTGTGATCATATGCTTAATTGCTATTTTGACATGCCTGAAATGGTGATATGCTACTATACTATAACATGTTGATGTGATTGTGAATAACTACACCAGCTGTTTCAATGGTTGCCACAAGGGGCTGTATGAATAGCAGCAACAATAGTTTGAGTGGCTATCATATCAGTGGGTACCAGTATAGAACTGCAACTGCCGTTTGAGTGGTTGTGTACAGGGAGCCGTGTGTGTGGTTGCAACAACATTTTGAGTAATCGTCACACGAGCTCGAGGATGTTAAAGAGATTGCTTAATGAATTGGAGGTTCGGCAGATAATGAAGGCTGAGAGGTTTTGTGAAGTAAATCAGCTTCCACCCGAGTGTGTTCGTGTGAATGGAAAGCCTCTTTGTTTTGAGGAACTTGTTACATTGCAGAACTGTACTAACTCCTAACCCTCCAAAGCCTGGAAACTATTGGTATGATAACGTATCTGGTCTTTGAGGGAAGGTACAGATCCTCTCCATTACTATGCTTTTAGAAAAATATATGATACTCTCCACTACATGTGTATCATCTCCATTTCATTTATTTCTCCAAAACCATAGTAATGGACCTGATCTTTACCCTTTTTTTGGACTTTTGAGTACTGGGGATGATGATTGTTTGCTTGCATGGATCTCACAGGAAGGACAGAAGCCTTCTAAAATTATCAGTGAATTTGAATGTTGGAGGTCCCATCAAACCGGATGCTAGCAATGGAAACAAAAAGGTTTTCATTAATGGCGGGAAATACACAAAAGCAGAGCTTCGGATGTTGCAGGTTGAAAATTCGATTTCTGAAATTACATTTTTGAAAGGCTCTATCTTAATAACTGAATTTGTTTGTTGTGGAAAAAACAAGGTTGTTGAAAGGATGTTGTTTTGGTTGGGCAGTTGGCCGGAGTTCAGTGTGCGGGTAACCCACATTTTTGGGTCAATGAGGATGGTTCATACCAAGAAGAGGGACAGAAAAATACAAGAGGGTATATATGGGGAAAGGTGACCTTTTCTTTGTATTTGTCTCATTTTATTCTGCGCCAATGTTCATTTGCATTATTACACGCTCATTTATTTCACTTGTTAGGCTAGAAGGAAGCTTGTATGTGCTTTCCTGCCCCTGCCAGTTCCTTCTAAATTTTCAAATTTGTGTGGGGAACAACACTCCAACTTGGTTAGCAGATTCGTTCTCGACTACCTCAAACATGGAATAGTTCAGACGCTCCTCTTAGTTGGTTACAGTGGGTCTGGAACGAGCACCATTTTTAAGTCGGTGATTTTATTATTTGATAATCGAGTTTGCTAATTCTGTCTGCTTATAGTGTCATGCATAGTACTTGCTTGTAGTTTGGAAGATTAAATTGGACAAAATATGGTTGGACATAATATATGATAATACGTAGGCACTTGAAGCATTGTTGACTTCAAAGTGTAACTATTGCTGGAGTAGTTATCTATGTTCGACTGATTTTTGTCAACATGCTTGTTGTTGCTAAAAAGCTAAGACATCAATGTATTTATAGAATTGTAAATGCTTATGTCAGGCCAAGATAATGCATCCCCTTCTCAAAAGATGAGCGTGAAAATATAACGTTGACCATTCAGACCAATGTCTATGCCTATCTTGGCATACTGCTTGAGGGTCGTAAGCATTTTGAAGAAGAAATTCTAGGGAACTTAAAGAGAAGTCAATCTTCTGTACTTGACACCACAGGTATGAGTTCAATTTTCTCCCCCCTTTCCATTCCTCCGACTGAAATATGTTTATTTTTATAATTTTATTGAATTTTAATTTTGTCACCAAGCTTTCTCCCTTTTAAAGCACAATATACTTGGCTTAGTATGCATCAAATGTGCACCATCTAGGTGTTGGTCCAAATGGTTTGCAGCATGCTTATAATATAAGTGGGTTTAAGGTGTCATTACGGTTCTTAGCTTTTAGCTTTTTACCCCCTTCCCCTCAAGAAGAAGAAACACAGTAAACCCAACTCATTCATATTGGTTTTAGTATAAAATAATTGTATCTTGGGTGTTTCTTCCAAGTGACAACAATGGATTGAATGTTAAAAAAACTGTCACGCACGCATATAAAACACTGCTATATGTCTCAATCTTTTAGACTGCCCCACCTAGTGGTAGAAGGCTTTTGTTGTTGTTGATGACTGGATAGTAGTTTAGTTCCTTTTCTAAAGTTTTAGTATATTATAACTATGAGATGCTATTTTAATTAGTTTTCATGTGTGTTTTACATCAACTTGGATTGTGCATTTTGTACGTTTATGTTTTAATCATTTATTTATTTAAACAGATTGTTCTAGTTTGTATTGAAGTTGGGTATATTTATCATAAGGAATTATGAAAAGCATACTTGTCAAGTTTGTTCACATAGCACAAGGTGTTCATTTTTGTAGACTTCAAATATGTTGACAATTGACATGCAATTAATGATATACTAAAGGAAAAATGCTAGCAACACACTCTCTAACACTCTCTTTCCAACACTCTCTCTTCTATTGGTCGAAATTCATGTGCGTCCTTCAATGTTCAAGTGGGACCCACATGAATTTCAACTAATAGGAGAGAGTGTGTTGAAAAGAGAGTGTTAGAGAGTGTGTTATTAGCACTCCTTTATACTAAAATAAGAGATGACTATAAATTGCAGTAGAGGAGATAATTGAGGAGATAATTATATTTCACCTTTAACTTGTTTATTTGTGAAAGATTGGCTGGTAACAGTATGGTTCACAACAGGAGCCAGTCCAAAACTTGATGACAAGACAATTTATTCCATTGGCACAAGGCTAAAAGCATTCTCTGATTGGCTGCTGAAAACTATGGTTTCGGGCAAACTTGATGCTATCGTTCCAGCTGCTACTGCACCATTGATTGAAGAATTGTGGAATGCTGCAGCCATTAAGGCCACCTATGAAAGAAGAAGTGAAATAGAAATGCTACCCAGTGTTGCCAGTTATTTCCTAGAACGGGTATAAGATGATTCTTTTGTTGAGTTTATTTTTATCAACATTGTAATTTGTTCATTTGCTCGTCAACTTAATTGCATGGCCTTTGAGCTGAAGATGGGCATATTTATTTGTTATTCACTTGCATATAGAAGAAAATTTTAAGACTTAAGATTAAGAGTATGGTATTGTTTTGGGGGGTGGTGGTGGAATAATTAAGGAATATATGGCAAATTTTGTGACTATTAAAGATATTGGGATCCTCCATTAAGCACTAAATATAAATCTTTTAAGTCTATGATATGTATGAAATACAGTAAGAACAGCTATAATTAAGAACTTCAGGCTCGTAAATTAGAGCTTAGGATCTTCTGAAGTATGGTCGTTTCATTCAAAAAATCTGGGTACTAGAAATCGTAACAGAGCACAAACTTTTCACAACATAATAACTACACTTTTTATTATGGTTATTTTGTTGTAGAGAGTAATTATTTGAATTTCCATGTAATTATCATTGCGAATTATAGTAATGAAAATGCCTTGTATTCTATCAAAGGAATTTTGTTTTGATCATTCAGTGTTTTCTGCAAATTGAGCAAACTGAGAGGAATAGATTTGATTTTTACGAGGTGCTTATGTGAATGCTAGGGAGAATAGGTGGTAGTTGTGGTGGTTCATATAGTTATATTCCATCTGCAATGGACATTGGATAGAAGCATTGAGCTTGAAGTATGAATAGTTCAATGTATTGAGTCTAAAAGAGCTTAGCAGATGCTTTTTGCTGTCTCAGCTCATTTATTTGGCCAGACTTAAATTCATTTTGTAGGCTTGTAGTTAATGCCAATTGATGCTAGCTAATTCATCTGTTAAAAGTTACTGCTTTGTATCCATTTGTTAAGCATTAGAATGCTTCATAAGGGTTACTTTTGCAAATATTTGCACGGTGTTGCTTCCTTATTTTCTTATGTTTCCTTTCTGTTTGTTTCTTGAAAAAGAATGTTGGGTTAGTTTCTTTGAGAATCGTGTGCTGTTCATGGACAATGTTTCTAAAATGTCAATTCTTTGTTTAGGCTGTTGAGATATTGAGGCATGATTATGAACCCTCAGATCTAGATATCCTCTATGCAGAAGGAGTAACTTCATCCAATGGGCTGGCATGTGCGGAGTTTTCATTCCCCATTCAGCTCCTGAGGAAACTGTTGACACCAGTGTTATCGATGGCGGATGGCGGTTCACGGTGGAAAGCCAAAAATCCGCCATACAAATGGCGGATGGCGATGTGGCCATATGACGGATGCTATGGCGGACAACATAAAAATATTATAAATATATATACATAACAAAAAAATGCAGAAAATGTGATTATGGACATTAATTTCATATATTTTACTTTTTAATTTCATATATATATATATACATTAATTCTGTTGGAATTTAAGCATAGGCCCATATGAGCAGCAGCCCACTCCCTTAGCCTTAGCTTATTGTTGTCCAATTTCATATATCCTACCTTATTTTTATTTGTAAATTAATTATTATATTATTTAATTATTAGGTCAATATCATTCCTCAGTGCACGAACACAACGCAAGGGATACTCTTCAACACACAGCTAGCAGCGACATGATACTTTTCAACACAGCCACCGCCGCCAACATTTCTTCTTTTCTCTTCTTCATCTTAGATGCATAGCAGATCCGTAGCATTCTCCCCCTCCTCTTCTTTTGCTTCTTTTCACCCCCCACGCTAGTTGCTTGACCTGAATCGGGTCGGATCGCACGCCCAACCCTCTGGAAACCTTCTCTTTTTTCTGAATTTGGGTGCCTTTCCGCCATGCCCTCGTTTCCGCCATGAAACACCACCGCTTTCCGACCGCCATACCCCGTCATATGAAATCCGCCACGCTATGCCATCCATGTAGCGGTTTGTCGAAAACCCGCCACCGATATCCGCCATGGCACCGCCATGGCCGTTTTTTAACAACACTGGTTGACACTGCTGACCTTCATGATTCTTTGGTTAGGCAGGTCAAAATATTTGCACCTATTATTATATGTCAGAAATGTTCTGTGTAGCCATGAACCTGATTAACTCAATTGCTGTTATAATTATATTTGCTCTTGGGGAATAATAACTTGGCTTAAAATGCCAAGGGCTGATAAGGACAGTACACCAAAACCAGAAAACATAAACAAAACGGAGAATAAGTATGGTACCTGCTGTAGGGATCTAGGAAGGTGATAGAGACCAGAGGTAAGAAAATGGAAGACGGAAGAGTATGTATTATTTAGTGAAAAGGAATAATCACAGAAGGAAAACTACTGCAATCCCAGAGCCTAGTTCCTCGGAGGAATGCTTAGAGCAATCTCTGCCCGGCAATAGCCGAAAATTAACAAAATGCATAACTGATTTGTACTCTTGCTCACACCACCTCCTATTAACCCCCCTTCATACAGGTGCATTCCCCACCCCAAGCCTATAACTAACTTGACAGCTCAGCTACCCCTCCCTTTTCCTTTCCTTTCCTCCTCTCATAAACCTGCCAGACTTTAGGTTTTGTGTGTAAAAGTTGACCTCTTTTTCCAGTAAGAAAGATGCATCAAATTTATACATTTGTTTCAAAAGATTGAAATACTATTAATTATTTCCAAAAGTAAATCTCAATTATGTCAGAAACATCTGACCATGTTGCTGATTTTCGTATATGTTAGTTTTAAGTCAAATGAGAAATTTTATGTAAACCGACCTCATATGGCTTTTTTTAAGTACTGCTTTTTTGGTTCTATTCGGCTGGTTTACAGGTATCAACTACTTACAATACATGCAAGAGGGCTAGGAGAAAATTGCAAGTGGCTAGAGATGTTTGTGGATGTTGGAATGGTCATCTTTTGTGTTGCCTTGATCGCCTATGATCAATTTTCTGTTGACGGAAATGGTTGTCTCGCTAAAACTGGTTCGCCCGCCCTCCCTCGTGGGTTGGGGGTTCAACCCATACGACTAAAACTGGCTGGTCCGCCCCGTCCCGTTTTGGATGGGTTAATGGCAGGGCTGGGTTGGGCTAGGCGGGACAGGTTTGTCCACTTTGCCATCCCTATATCGATGTACATAAATGTTTTTTTGGATACATTGATGTAAACTTATATACATCGATGTAAAAACACCTATTAGCCAAAAATATTTTAGTACATCGATGTGTCTAAAAACACATTTTTTGATGAAAAAGTTTAAATACATCGATGTACTTTAAGAGTACAATGTTGTACACATGTGGTTGTTGGATTTTTGCCTGTTTTGAGCCGCTTAAGCTCATTAAAATCCTTAAAAACTATGGAACACGTTTCTTTTTCTTCTGAACGAGTTTCTTCTCTATTTTGGATATATAATCAGTTTTTGGAAATGGTTTTGGTGACACAAGTTTTTCACATTGAGAGATTCTTCCAAAAATATTGGGAATACCCTTTTACGCAGTTTCCGAGCAATATTGTGTGTGAGGGTATGTGTTGGTGGTTCTCTTCTGTGTATGGAGAACCATAGTTTTGGTGAGATTGTTTTATCCAGAGGGCAACTAGGTTGTACACTGCTGCACATTCTGGGCAGAGTCACGAAACGTCTTAAATAGAGCGACTGATAGAAGATCAACGGAAGGACCTGGAAAATTGGAATGATAATGATTTTTTATGTAAAAATTTTATTCTAAATGGATTGTCTGGTGATCTTTATGATTATTATCGTAACAATACCACTGTTAAGGAGGCTTGGGGGGCGCTACAGAAGAAATATGACATTGAAGTGGCTGGAATCAAGAAATATGTTGCCAGCCGCTATCTGAAGTATCAGATGACTGATGACAAATCTATAGAAGCTCAATCCCACGAACTCCAGAAGATTGCTCATGAAATCGTCTCTGAAGGATTGACTTTAGATGATCAGTTTCACGTAGCCGTAATAATTGATAAGCTGCCACCTAATTGGAAAGATTTTAAGAACATCCTCAAGCATAAAACCAAAGAGTTCTCATTGGCGAGCTTGATTACTCGATTGCGTATAGAGGAGGTAGCCCGGAAACAAGACCAGAAAGAAGAGGTTCTTGCTGTGGTCAAATCCACTTTTGCTGTCTTTAAACCGAAAGGTAAAACTATAAAATTTAAAAATCATAAGCACAACAAGAAGTATGTTAGTCATAATCAGAATGGGCAGAAACCCCTCTCAGGACAATTTAACTGTTATAATTGTGATAAGCCTGGCCATTTGGCTAGAAACTGCCGCCTTAAGGGTCGTCCTGCCCCGCAGGCGAACCTTATTGAGGACCAACTCATTGCTATGATTTCTAAAATCAATGTTGTTGGTGGATTCGAAGGGTGGTGGGTAGACACCGGCGCAACGCGCCATGTCTGCTATGATAGGTTCCTGTTTAAGTCCTATTCTGCTGCTGCAAACCAGAAAGTGTTGTTGGGTGATTCACACACCACTGTTGTTGTTGGGATAGGAGATGTGGAATCAAAGTTTACCTCTGGAAAGACTGTGGTTCTTAAGGATGTTATGCATACTCCAGAGATGAGAAAGTGTTGTTGGTTGATTCACACACCACTGCTGTTGCTGGGATAGGAGATGTGGAATTAAAGTTTACCTCTGGAAAGACTATGGTTCTTAAGGATGTTATGCATACTCCAGAGATGAGAAAGAATTTGGTTTCGGGCTATCTCCTTAACAAAGTTGGGTTTACTCAGACCATTGTGACTGATATGTATATTGTTACAAAGAACAATGTCTTTGTTCTTTTAATATTTGGAATTCTACTGATGATATGTTTAAGTTAAACGTTGAAATGAATAAAATTATTTCTTCTTATATGTTATAGTCTTTTAACATTTGGCATTCTAGACTTTGTCATGTTAACAAACGTATTGTTAAAAATATGAGCGATATGGAATTAATTCCTAAACTATCTATAAATGATTTTGAAAAATGCTAATTTTGTAGCCAAGCTAAAATTACTAAGACTTCTCATAAGTTAGTAATTAGAGAAACTGAAACTCTTGATTTAATACATTCTGATATATGTGAATTTGATGGAGTGTTAACTAGAAATGGAAAAAGATATATTATCACTTTTATTGATGATAGCTCTAATTTCACATATGTATATCTTATGAAAAATAAGAGTGATGCTTTTGAAATGTTTAAGTTATTTGTTTTTGAAGTTGAAAATCAACTAAATAAGAAAATAAAGAGATTTCGAAGTGATAGAGGAAGAGAATATGATTCTAAAATTTTTAATGAATTTTACAATTTTCATGGAATAATTCATGAGAAAACTGCACCTTATTCTTCTGAAATGAATGGTAAAGCTGAAAGAAAAAATAGAACTTTTATTGAACCTGTTGTTGCCATTTTGCTTCATTTTGGTGCTACATCTTTTTGGTGGGGTGAAATTTTGCTAAATATTTGTTATGTGCTTAATAGAGTACTTAAATCAAATAGTAAAATTTCTCCTTATGTAATGTTTAAAAATAAGAAACCAAATTTATCCTATATTAGAACATAGGTTTGTTTGGCTTATGTTAGGATTCCTGATCCTAAAAGAAAGAAATTAGCAAGTGAAGCATGTGAATGTGTTTTCATATGTGGTTAATAGCAAAGCTTATAGGTTTTTTGATTTAGATGAAAAAGTTGTTATTGAATCTAATGACGCTGATTTTTATGAAGCACGTTTTCCGTTTAAATTGAAAAATAGTGGGGGCTCGACTTCTAATAATGCACCTATTAGAACAAGTAATTCTAATATTGAATTTCTAGATGAACCTAGAAGAAGTAAAAGAGCACATGTGGCTAAGGACTTTGGTCCTGATTTTTGTACCTACAACATTGAGGAAGATCCTTCCTCTTTTTAGGAGGCTTTGTCCTCTATTGATGCCAATTTTTGGTAAGAAGCCATAAATGAAGAAATGGACTCTCTTGAGTCTAATAGAACTTGGGAATTAGTAGATTTACCTCCTAGGTGCAAGGCTATAGGATGTAAATGGATCCTTAAAAAGAAATTAAAACCTGATGGAACAAATGAGTTTAAGGCTAGATTAGTAGCCAAAGGATATAGGCAAAGAGAAAACATAGATTTCTTTAACACGTTTTCACTTATATATAGACTTACGTCTATTTGTGTTTTATTGTCTCTTATTGTTGTGCATGATATGGTTGTACATCAAATGGATGGAAAAACTGCTTTTCTAATTGGTGATTTAGAAGAAGAAATTTATATGGATCAACCTGATAATTTTATTGTTTCTGGCCATGAAAAATACAGTATGTAAGTTAAATAAATCCTTATATGGCTTGAAACAAGCACCTACACAGTGGCATGAGAAATTTGATAATCTAGTTATCTTACATGGATTTAAAATTAATGAAAGTGATAAATGTATATATTATAAATCAGAAAATAATGTTTGCACTATTATATGTTTATATGTGGATGACTTGCTTATCTTTGGTTTTAATTTTCATGTTGTGAAAAATGTCAAAAATATGCTTTGTGAAAATTTTGACATGAAGGACCTTGGTGAAGTAAATGTAATTCTTGGAATAAAAATTACTAGAACTGAAAAGGGAATTTCTTTAGATCAGTCTCATTATATTGAGGAAGTTTTAAAAAAGTATCATTACTTTGATTGTAAACCAGCATGTACCCCTTATGATCCTAGACCTAGTGTCATGTTGTTCAAGAACACTGGTGACAATGTTAAACAATCTGAGTATGCGAGCATCATTGGCAGCCTTCGGTATGCTACTGATTGCACTAGACTTGATATAACTTATGTTGTGGGGTTACTATGTAGGTTTACTAGCAGTCCTAGTAATGAGCACTGACGTGCTATTAATAGGGTCATGAGGTACCTTAAGAGGACCATGAACCTAGGATTACAGTATCAAAGGTTTCCAGCTATCCTAGAAGGATACAACGATGTTGATTGGAATACCCTTTCAGATGACTACAAGGTGACCAGTGGCTATATTTTTAGCTTAGCTGGGGGGCCGTTTCTTGGATATCTAAGAAACAGACCATGTTAGCACAATCTACCATGGAATCTGAGATGATTGCATTGACAATTGCTAGTGAGGACTCTGCTATGTGTGATAAACCGATTCCAACCATATTGATCCATTGTGATAGTACCACGACTATTATAGAGATTCAGAATCGTTATTATAACGATAAGAGGTGACAAATACGTCGCAAGCATAGCACAATTAGAGAGTTTCTCTCTACTGGAGCTGTGAGAATGGATCATTAAGGTCTGAAGAAAATTTGGCTGATCCTTTGATGAAAATATTAGCAAGAGAAAAGGTTTTTAAAACCTCTAAAGGAATGAGATTAATGCCCATAGATTAAATTGTCTTTTATAAGGGTAACTCAACTTATAGACTGGAGATCCCAAGAAATAGGTTCAAAGGATAATAACAACTTCTACGGAGATGTGAGAATCATGCTATGATAAATCTTTTAAAAGCCTCATTCATATGTTTAGAGCATGATATCCTATAGTTTTGAAAGGTTGAATCAATGTTTGATTCTTAATGAGTTCTATACTCTATATGGAGTAGGGTGCCTAGCTACAGGAGTACTCTTGATAGACTCACATATGTGAATGTGGAAGTGAGGCCACTTCCTATGGAATTTTTGGGCAAAATTCTCTAGAGCATTCACTATAGTGGGATATACGTGCATGGCAGTAACAAACGGGCTTATAGACTACACCCTGAAAGGTTGAGTATGTAATGTTGTTAGAGATAGAGTTCAAGGCTACGTCACACTCTAGTATAATCTGAAGCATCATCACTATGTAATGGTTCAAGTCTATGGACACCATTAATTATGCTCAATCTTATTTTGTTATGCTTTATTGCTCGATGGGATGTTTTTGAAATAAAACAAGTGGGGGATTGTTGTATGTTTTATAAAAAACCATAGGTACATCGATGTATAAAGAAAATACATCGATGTACATAAATGTTTTTTTGGATACATCGATGTAAACTTGTATACATCGATGTAAAAACACCCGTTAGCCAAAAATATTTTAGTACATCGATATATGTTTTAAATACATCGATATACAGGTCTAAAAACGCGTTTTTTGATGAAAGTTTAAATACTTCGATATACTTTAAGAGTACATCGATGTACACATGTGATCGTTGAACTTCTGCTCATTTTGAGTTGTTTAGGCTCATTAAAAATCCTTAAAAACTACGGAACACGTTTCTTTTTCTTTTGAATGGGTTTCTTCTCTATTTTGTCTATATAATTAGTTTTTGGAAATGGTTTTGGTGGCACAAGTGTTTCACATTGAAAGATTTCTTCCAAAAATCCCGAGAATCCTCTTTTACTCAGTTTCCGAGTAATGTTGTGTGTGAGGGTGTATTGGTGGTTCTCTTCTGTGCAGGGAGAACCATAGTTTTGGTGAGGCTATTTTATCCTGAGACGACGAGGCTATACACTGCTACACATTCTAGGCAGAGCCGCGAAACGTCTTAAAGAGAGCGACCTAGTTCGCGACTTAGCCGTATTATTTTTTATGTGTTCAACCTCTACAGCAACAGGTTCCCTCACCGGAATTTGGGTATTAGATAGAGAAAACGAATCTCTTCTCCTTTTCTATTTCCTTTGCTTCTTCCTTCCTCTTGCTCCTCCTTTCTCCTTCCTTCCTTCCTCTTTCCCTTTCTTCCCTTCATGCTCATAAATAAAAAATATCCTAATAATTTAACCTCACTCATCCTACCTCCACCGCCCCTCTCTCACTATCGCTGCATCTCTGGCGAGTCCTGGATTTAGTCACCAAGAACTTTTCACAAACTCCCTCTGAGATTCAAAAACTCGCACTTGCAATGAATTTTAAATAAAAAATAGGAAAGTTGTGAATGAAAAATTTCAAAAAGACCAGAAATGAAATAAAAGTAAAGTTAATTTACTCGGCAGACAATGGCATCAAAGAGGCTGTTGATGGGAGAAGATAGTGCCACTGAGACCAAATCTAGCCACCACGATTCACTTACCCAACTGTCGTCAGGATCTCCTCAATGGTACCACCGAGATCCTTTGCCATTGACCTCGTTCGAGTTCCTGTGAAAGTGAATGAATCCTTATGAGCAGGAAAGGAAGAAGGGAAGAGAAAGAGGAAGGAAGGAAGAAGAAAGGAGGAGGAAGAGGATGAGAAAGAGGAAGGAAGAAGAAAGGGAAAGAGAAAAGGAGAACATATTCGTTTTCTCTCTCTAATACCCAGATTACGGTGAGGGAATCCGGAATCCGGCGAAGGAGAGTGGTTTCGGGCGACTAACGGTGGTTTGCTAACACTGTTAATGCAAATCTAGCAGAAAGAACCAAAATAGTGTAACGTTATAAGATAAATGACCAAAAGTATATTTTAACCTAAAAATGTTTGACTTTTATTCTAACTATCTTAAAAGTCTCACTCATTTCATAATTCATGTGATTGGTTGATAGTATAAAAAAATTTTACATTGAAAATACATAAGAATTAAATTCTAAAAATAAAACTCTTTCCAAGCAAAAATAACATTAAACGAAGGACTCATTTTAATTCCCAAATTAAGAAACAACAAAAAAAACCTTTTGTTTTTGTGCTAGAAAAAACAAAAATCTTACTTGGGCGCTTTAGAAGGATGGCGCTACCTATTCAATTTACGTTTTTGAACGAAAACCTTTCCTCACCGCCCACACCCAACAATGCGGCATTTGTTCCGTTTCGGTAGCATAAGTACTCGCCACTAGAGCTGGGTATACGGATCGGACCGACTAGAGCGGGGTATGTAAATCGGACTGATCCAATTCTATCCCGTTTGCACATACACCGATCGGGTTTAAATAATCTACAAAGTAAGTGGACTTGTATTTATCAAGTCTGCGTTCAGTCCGCATAATCTACGGGTTAAATGGATTGGTCCATAGACTCAAAAAAATAGATAAGCAAATTTTGTATGCTGGTTCTAAATTTTATTTATTTGTTTATTTTTTTTAGTTAAAACTTTTTTTATGTTACAAAGACTGAAATTGATAAATGTAAAGTCTGAATATGACTTGCTTTAATAGCCTACACCATTTTCATGTAATTTTATCGAAAAATTCTCCTAAGCAAGTAATATTTGGCTCAAGTACATCAAATATAAATATATCAAACACAATCCAAAGTAATAATATCTTAAACACAATCCATATTGAACGTTAATCAAACAAAACCCAACAATGTTCTAACACAAACAAGTACATCAAACATAATTCATAACACTGCCAAGTACATAAAAAATAATCCAACAATACTCCAACACAAACAAGTACATCAAATATCGACAATAATTTTTGACTCTCTCATAGAGATAGTTGGCTCCTCCTTTGGCTCAACCAACTCATCTATATCTTCATGTTTTCCTATAAGTCATAATTCATAACATAAGTAAGATTGCAGTTAAAAAGCAAAATATAATCCAAAGCAAGACATTCTCTTTTTATACATAATCCAAAGTAATTATTTTTTTATGTGAGTCCACTGACTGGTCCGCAAGTCCTTGGACCAAGTCCGTTTAGTTCATCAGCTAAACGGACCGAATTTAAATAGCCCGTGTTTAAAACTACAAGGCGCCGAAGGCAGCGTCACCGGCGACCCCTCCAAAACCTCCAAAGAAACCACAGAAGTTCAGCTTCCACGGGGTGACATGGGAGGACCCATACAGCTGGATGTCGAACCTAAACGACAAGGTAGCGATGCGGCATATGGACGTTTACATGGAGCAGGAGGAGAAGTACACCGAAGCTGTCATGTACGACACTGAACGCTTGCAGAACAGGCTCCACTCCGAGATGGCTTCCAGAATGGCCTTCGACCTTTCCACTCCTCCCCTTCGCTGGGGCCCTTGGTAATTTCCACTCATACGCTCTTTGCTTCTTCTTCAGACAAAAAGAAAAAAGAGAGAATGTGTGTGTTTCTTGTTTGAGAATGATGTACATTTTTCATTTTCAATTATTCTTTTGCTTAACAATTTGTGTAGATTGGTTAAAGAGTTTTCAGCTCTTCATAATATCAACCACGGATATTTCAAAATAGTTGCAGTGTATGTACCACAGGAAAGAGAATTGAACAGAAGCTGGTTGACTACAATCAAGAAGCAGAGAGATTTGGAGGTAATGCCAGTTATTATTTATTCTTAGGACACACATACATGCAACAACGACAGGTGGATATTGCCCATTCTTAAAATTATAAGACATGATACAGCTAAGATACGACATATAAAATTTACATAAAAACATAATCCTAAATTAGAATAAAGACATCAATGTTTCATAAGTCATCATTAATCAATCTATAAGCAATAAAACTCTATTATTTATCTATGATGATTGTGCTATCCCATTTGTATTAATGCCAAAGTTCAAAAAATAATTGAAAGATGTATGCTGGAAGTATCCAAAGGTATCCGACGTGATGTGTATCTAATATTAATATGGCGACCATTTTGAAGTATCAGTGCTTCTAATTTTTGTTTTTACCTCTTTGTAATAATTGTAGAAAATGAGTCAAATGAAATTGAAGAGAGGTTGAAGTTAGATGCTAGTTACAGAGGAGAAAGAGAAGCTTTGTTTCTTTTGCAAGTAAATGGAGTTGTTCAGGAATGCTAAGAATTCTTTTCCCGAACTTTTGTAGGTTTTGCTTATGAGGAACTGTCCGAGGTTTCGCCGAACCATCAGTTTCTTGCATACACCATGTATGATAAAGACAGTGACTACTTTAAGTTATCTGTGCGAAATTTGAATTCTGGTTCGCTGTGTAGTAAGCCTCAGGCTGATCGAGTTTCAAACTTGGCATGGGCCAAAGATGGGCTGGCATTGCTTTATGTTGTAACAAATCAGAAAAAGCGGCCATACCGGTGGGTAAACTAAAACTCTGGATTTTATTGATTTATGGGTGCCTTAGTGTCCTTCAAGAATTAAAAGAGAGATCCACTTGGAATAAGTCCCTCTGCTTGGAGCAGGGGAATAGCAATTTATTCCTATAGAACCTCTAGGAACAAGATAAGACGATTTAATCGGAAATATCGACAGATTGTTACGGAGTCCAAACCAAAGAAGTATTAAAAACAAAACAAAAAAAGATCCACTGTTCGAATCTCATCTCTATCAAATTTGAATATCAGAATAGTAGATAGAGTTATGATTCAATGGGTTAGGTCCACTTTCTTTTTTTATGTCATCTTCCTAAATCTCACCTCCCAA
Source organism: Ammopiptanthus mongolicus (assembly GCA_039655645.1). Lineage (NCBI taxonomy): Eukaryota > Viridiplantae > Streptophyta > Magnoliopsida > Fabales > Fabaceae > Ammopiptanthus > Ammopiptanthus mongolicus. Next base: position 15,226,627 of record CM077343.1, on the reverse strand, counting down.
TTAATGCTGCAGGATCTACTACAGTCTGATCGGATCAACTGATGAAGATGTTTTGCTTTTGGAAGAATCAGATGAAAATGTTTACATTTCTATAAGGCACACAAAAGACTTCCGATTCGTGACTGTAAATACATTCTCTATAGCATCTTCAAAAGTAAAAGATCTAAGCTGTAAAACTGTGTCAAGCTAAGATTCTTCATATTGTATAATAATTGTAACCAATTTTTAGGTCTTTCTAATAAATGCAGCTGATCCATTGTCTGGCTTGAAACTAGTTTGGGAGTGTGATGCACTAGCGCACTGCATAATTGAGCATCACCAAGGTTACCTTTATTTATTTACAGATGCTCCCAATTTCCCAAAGGTGTGCAATCAATGGATAATCATTATCTCCTTTATAGTCCAGTTGACGGTCCTTCAAATCCAAGAAAATGGGAGGTAGTTTGGAACAACACTTTCCCCCCTATTGTTGCCTTGTTACATTTTTGTTAGTCTTTTACATTATAATCAGAATACGGTTTATCTGAGACAATGAGATATGTTGTTATTCTAGTTACTTGTTTTTTTTTGTTTTCTCAGTTTACTTGCTTGTGACAGTCAGGTTTACCTTGCATGTTATATTTTGCCTCATAAACTGCAGGAGGTATTTATTGATGACCATGCTTTGATCGTCGAGGATATTGATTTCAGTGATAAATACTTAGCACTCATTGTAAGGGAAGGTCGAAACTTTCGACTTTGTTCTGTTGGACTGCCATTGCCCTTTGGGAAGGTAAAGAAAGATAATTTGCTATATCATGCTATTGCAGATAAACTCTTGATGTAATTATGATTATGATTATATCTTCTTACTGAAATATTCCTGTAGTCCATCTTATTTTTGTGATAGGGGGCAGTTAAAGTGAGGAAGCTGGACCTAAAATACTTGTCTCTTCCAAAACATGTTTGTCAGATTTCACCTGGACCAAATTATGACTTCTACTCATCAGTCATGCGCTTTATAATATCATCACCTGTGGTATGTGAATGATTGCTTCCTTTTATTGGGTAATTTGTGAACATGGTTTCTCTTTTTGTTTCTGTGAACATCTGTTTACCTTCATATCATATCAACTGTAAATGACCATTTACCAACCCTGTAAACACGGACCATAGGAAATTTTGAGAAAATGAAAATGTTTTAGAATTCATAGTAGAGAGAAAAGAGAGAGACTGATTGTATATTTCTGAATAATTGTCCAAATAATTCCACTGAGACTTGCATTTATACTATTATCTAGCATGTAACTGATCTAACAGTTACAGCTGTCAGTAACGGAATTGGTTACTATCTCTATGCTGACTGTATCTAGTCGGTTTACACTATCTTATGGGCTGGGCATACAGCCCAAGGGGATACTCCTAACATCCCCCCCTCCCTCAAACGTAGGGTGGTTTGGTAAGTGACGGCTTGTCAAACACCCGAAGTTTGTCTCCAAGAGCTGCAAACCACACTGAGGACAGTGGCTTGGTAAGAACATCTTCCCATTGGTCTTGTGCTGGAATGTGGCAGACAGGTAGGCTCTTGTTGAGGACTTTTTCCCTGACAAAGATGTCTAGCTCCATGTGTTTGGTTCGAGAGTGAAGAACCGGATTATGTGAGAGAGAGACAGTGCTCAAGTTGTCACAGTAGGTTTTACGGACTTGAAAGCTGCAACCCAGTTCTGTAAGAAGTGACTGTAGCCATAAGATTTCAGTGGAGGCAGTGGCCAGGCTTCTATACTCAGCCTCGGCACTGGACCTTGCCACCAGTGGTTGTTTCTTTTACCACCAGGAAACTAGAGTAGGGCCTAGATAGATGCAAGCACCTGAGGTAGATCTTCTGTCATCAGGGTCCGATGCCCAATCAGTATATTTGTGAATAATTGTCCAAATGAATGATTACACTGAGACTTGTATTTATACTATTATCTAGCATGTAAGTTCTCTAACAGTTACAGCTGTCCGTAACATAATTGGTTACTGACTTTATGCTGACTGTATCTAGTCGGTTTACACTATCATATTCATATGGGCTGGGCATACAGCCCAAGGGGATACTCCTAACAAAATGAAACAGCGTTTTAAAATAAATTTGTTCTTGATCGTTTGTTTTATTGATCTAGCTCAGCAATCATGTTACAAGATGGAATTCAAAATAGAACTTTTGTAAATACTTAGATATAGAGATGATGTTCTTTATCTTCAGTTCCTGATCAATTAGAGCTTCCGAAAAAAAAATACTTCATGATGTATTTTTCCAGTATGCCTGGCATCATTGATTTAGGCTTTCCAAGTTTTCTCTGCCTATTACTTTCCTCCTTGTTTGGTATTTCCTGCTTTATAGTTTGTACATTGTTACTTATATATCTCTGTACACGAGACATGATTACGAGATACTTTTTCATATATTTGGTCTTGAGAGGTCATTTGTTGTTCAGTTCGACGGGGAAGAAAGATCCCATAACCAAATTCGAATATGTTCACCATAAGTTTCTTGCAGATGCCTGATGCTGTGGTTGACTATGACCTGGCAACTGGTAGGTGGAACATCAATCAACAGCAAAATTTGCTTCATGACAGAACACGAATATTGTATGGTACAAATTCTGCAAGTATGAGCATGGATGACTCAAATTCAAAATGCTCCAGTCCTGTGAATGCCAACTTGGAAGATGGCCGCTTATGGAATGACCTGTCTGAGTTTTATGCCTGTGAACAATATGACGTCCCTTCATCTGATGGGCTTTTGATTCCTTTGACTATTGTTTTTGCACGTACAATAAGACAGAGGATAAAAAACCTGGGATATTGCATGGACATGGAGCTTATGGTGAGTTGCTCGACAAACGGTGGTGCAGTGAATTAAAGAGCCTCCTGGATCGCGGTTGGGTTGTTGCCTATGCTGATGTTAGGTAGGCTCCACATTATTTGGTGGCCTTGTACTCAATGCATATTCATATGGATATACTTCTATTGTTATATTTATGAATATAGTTGCTTATTTCTTTCTAAGTTACTGAAAATTGTTCAAATAAATTTGTATTTTTCCTGTGTCTAATCTCTTACCTACAGTTTGGGTGGTCTGTTTCAGAAGTGGAGGCGGTTGTGGTAAGAAATGGCATCATGATGGTAGACGTACAAAGAAACATAATTCAATCAATGATTATATCTCTTGTGCCAAGTTCCTCACTGAAAGGTATTGTGCATGAAAACAAACTGGCTGGTTGGGGATATAGTGCCGGAGGACTTTTGGTTGCTTCAGCCATTAATCGATCTCCAGATTTATTTCATGCTGCAGTCTTGAAGGTTTCTATGAATTTGTGTACCTGCTTTTTGGTTTTGCATTTCTTAGGCTTCGCTTTTAATGTGTCAGCTCAAATACTCATAATTACTTCTTTTGTCTTGTTTCTGCTGTAGGTTCCTTTTTTAGATGCAACCAACACTCTTTTGTATCCCATCTTACCACTTATAGATGTTGATTATGAAGAGTTTGGCTACCCTGGGGACCTCGATGATTTTCATGCGATTTGAGAATATTCTCCGTATGACAATATTCAAAAGGATGTTTTTTATCCAGCTGTATTAGTAACCTCATCTTTCACTACACGGTAAGTTCCAATGTCTTTGCATATCTTTCTGCCATGGTATCTATGGATTCCTACCTGGTTAATTTGTACAGTAGTAGTAGGAATGAAATTGCTTATGATAAAAGTGGCAATCAAAGAAGTACAGAGTACGGACACTTCAGAATGGGTGTTGAACTGGTGTTGCATGTGTATCTGTGTTAGATACTTCTCAGACAGTTTTTTTACTTTTATTTTTTGAATTTTCTTACCACAATGATTGTGATATCATAAGAATTGGATAATTAGTCTTTTATTGTGTCTAAATTAAAATCATTGATATCTCTGTTTTAATTATGCTATGAATGACTCTGTTGTCCTGCTTACATTTTAAACACACATGCTTGTATTAGGATTTACATTTCTATCTTAAATAATAATATTTAGAAGGACAAATCGTAGGTGATATTCTCTATGCGCTCGTGGTACTCTTTTTCAGTGAAAACAAGACATTCGTAATATCTCATCAATGAAAATATAACATGTGTAATAGTTGTTATACATGTCTTGTTCTCATTGAAAAACAACACTATAAGCACATAGAGAACAACACCTGAGTTTTGTCCTATTTAGAATTCAGTTTGATTTTAATATATTGTTAGTGTAAAGATTTTTACACTATCAACCAATCATACATCACCACTTGTGACTTTTGAGGTAATTATTATAAGGGTTCAAACATTTTTTTAATGATGTGACAATGCATGATTGGTTGATAGTATACAAAACTTTTACACTAACAGTGCATTACAATTAAATTCTTTAAATTTGTGTTATATGTTACTCCTATAATCAGTGTTTTGTTGTAGTTATCCTACAATATTTTTAGAATTTTCCGTATTTTTATTATCACTCCAGTGTTGTGATTAATGCTTCCGAGGTGGCAACGATGTTACTTAAATATTTTCTTTATTTCATATTTCCCTTTTTCTTCAGTTTTAGTTATGCTTATTTAAGGTTCATTAGCTGGATTAGTTTAGGAATTTGTGCTCATTGTTAAGTTCTGTATGTGTGGGTTTGAGACCATCATCAAATGCTGAGCTTTTTATCCACCATCCAAATATACCCTAACCTGCCTATTAGGATCCAAAGATTGTTCTCTGTACATTAGTTGTCTTTATGTGTGTAGTAAAAAAGATCAGAAAAGAGATCATACTGTACTAATAGACTTTTGTTTTTGTTTTTCCTGACCCAGATTTGGGGTATGGGAAGCAGCAAAATGGGTCGCACGAGTTCGTGATCTTTCTGTTTATGACCCAAAACGGCCAATATTGCTGAATTTGACCACTGATATAGTGGAGGAAAACCGTTATTTACAGTCCAAGGAGTCAGCATTAGAGGCTGCATTTCTCATTAAGATGATGGAATCTTAGATATGCCAACTGATCATTTACTCATTTACAGTTGGCACTTGTGAGATGCCTCCCTATGGAAATCTGAATAAAAATTGAAATTGTACTTTGGTTGAACCAAGAACCAGTCAGGAGCTCAGCATGTGAAATACTTGCCATCCAATATCTTTTCCAATTGTTTGAAGACTTGTAGCTTTCTTGAGGCATGGATGATCTACCCTGAATGGGTTTTGTGCTAAACAGCCAACCGAATAGAGACAAGAGCCTTTGCTGGTTTATCATGCACGGATGGGACCTTATCACTTTCTTGTAAGAGAATTTGTAGTTCATATATGTAAAGGTCGCTGTACCATATTGTATAATAAAGATCATAATTCAGTTTTGGTCTTAATGATAATGACATGCATGTCTTATGTTTTTTAATCATGATAATGGTTTTTTCAGATCGTAGATCCTATAGCGCCATGATATTCTCCCACATTTCAACCACGTTCGACAAAAGGATGTCCACATCCACGATCTCCAAATCAATCACCTATTAAGTTTTCAACAGATATCATAAGGTCGTACATGCCCAAATTGTGATTGTATACAAACTATCTTCCAATAAACTACCCTACTTGTGACCTCGCACGTATACTCGAAACATCTAGTAAATAAATCATCCTATGGCAATACCACACATACAGCAAATACGTTTTATTGTAACGACAAAAGTCATAATTTTGATGGCACAACCATTGCTAGGGAGTGGCTCACTCCTGCCTCTGTTGACGCCAAGTGCGTCACACCAACAAATCAACAACCTAGCCTTTCTTTCTCTCCGAGGTCCTTTTTTGTAATTTACTTTTCCTTCATCTACTTTGACACACGGGTCACATCACATTCATTTCCTTCCTGTTCATCACGTGTCTCGGGTTGGCTTCTCAGTACACACCCAATTCAAGCCAAACCCAACAATTTTTTTCTATCCAATGGAAAAGGAGAGCTCAGTTATTTGTCAACTACTACTGGATGGAAGATCATCATAATAAAATACTTAATAATAGTTCCTTTGTGAAACAAAACTTAGTGGGTGAGACCCAACTATGATTATTACTCCTTACGAAAAGATATATCATTTGTTCAACCTCAGATGCTTTGCGTTGGTTGAGGGGCCAAGAAGTGGACGATCGAGAATTCTAGATTGTTTAAAGGTTTGCCAAATTATTTCCGAAAATATGAAGATGGGAATAGGAGTTGAAGGTTTATAAAAGAAAGGACCAGTGTGCAATATTAGTGTAAAAATTCTTTTATATTGTCAACCAGTCATATTATTAATAATATTTGACTCTTATCATAACTATATAAATTAAGAGTGTAATAAAACTTATACTAATAGTGTATCTGTTGATTAAGTGTCTCAAAATCTGATGCAAGCTAATCGACTAGCTGTTATTCAGTTATAACTAATTCTGGTAATTCAGTTAATGGCCATAGCTGTTTAAAGTTAGTTACATTCTGTTACTGGAAGTTAGGATTGGTTAAGCCTTGGTTTCAGTTGCTGTATATGATAGGTTATTCCTATGGATAGTATATATAGGTGAGGCAAGGATCAATGTAAACTCTCTACAGGAAAACAGAAGATTAGAGAGATTGAGTGATTGGGGTAAGAGAAAATAGAGTGACTGCAAGGCTTGGGAATTCTAGAGGCTATGTCTCAACAGTGGTAGATCATAGAGACCAAGGAGAATTCTTTATTGTACTGATTCAATCATGTATTTCTCTCAATAGTGAATTGTTGCTTCTTTCCCGTGGATGTAAGTCTTTACCAAAGAAGGCTGAACCACGTTATCTCTGGTGTTATTTCTTCTTCTCTTAATTTTATCTTGATCAATAGTTTTGTTTAGTTTCTTGTATTTCTATGTTTCGATTTTCTTTCTTTTGGCTGCTGTGTTGTGTTGTTCTTTGGTTGCAGGATTGCTTCATAACAATTGGCGCCGTCTGTGGGAAAAGACAACCATGGGAACTACCAAATTTGATATTGAGAAATTCAATGGCTCAAATGATTTTGGTCTTTGGAGGATAAAGATGTATGCGGTCTTGGTCCAACAAGGATTAAGTGGAGCTCTCAAAGGAAAAGCATCTCTTCCAGCAACAATGGCAGATAAAGAAAAGAAGGATCTCATTGAGAAAGCCAAAAGCACCATTATTCTATGTCTTGGAGACAAAGCTCTTAGAGAAGTGGCACGGGAACCAACTGCAGCAGCATTGTGGTTGAAGCTGGAATCTTTGTATATGACTAAATCTGTCACCAACAGGCTTTTTCTAAAACAGCAATTATTCTCTTTCAAGATGGTTGAAGAAAGGTCTGTGATGGATCAAATTGCAGATTTCAACAAGATCTTAGATGATCTTGAGAATCTTGAAGTAAAAATGGATGATGAGGACAAAGCTCTAATACTATTATGTGCTCTGCCCTGTTCCTATGAGCACTTTAAAGATGCACTTTTGTTTGGAAGGGAACAAACAATTACCCTGGAAGAGGTACAAACTTCCATTCGAACAAAGGAATTCTAGAAAAGACAAGAAACCAAAGCTAATGACAATGTTGAAAGTCTGAATGTTATCAGAGGCAGACCTGAACAAAGAGGCAACAAGGAAAGTAAGCACAGATTCAAATCCAAGAGTAAATCTCAAGGCAAGTATAAGTGCTTCCATTGTCACAAAACTGGGCACTTTAAGAAGAACTATCCCGAGAGAAAGAACAACAATTCCAAGCATTCCCAAGATTCTGGTGATGCTGCTATAGCAGATGCTGGGTATGAATCAGCAGATGCTCTAGTTGTATCAAACTCAGAAATAGAAAAAGATTGGGTAATGGACTCAGGCTGCACCTTTCGTATGTGTCCAAAAAGGGATTATTTTGAATCCATAGATATCAAAGAAGGTGGAGTTGTTCTTCTGGATAACAACAAACAATGCAAGGTTCAAGATAAAGGCACAATTCGGTTGAAAATGTTCAATGGCAAGGAGACTCTTCTCTCGGGTGTGAGGTATATTCCTGAACTAAAAAGAAATCTAATTTCTATTAGTATGTTTGATAGTTTAGGATACTCCACTCACATTGAACATGGTGCCCTCAAAATTACTGATAATAATATGATATATGCTAAAGGGATTAAAAGGAATGGCCTATACATTTTAGAAGACTCCACAGTTATTGCACAGGCTGCAGTAGCCAGCCTTGACTTGCATAACACTACTAGACTTTGGCACATGAGATTAGGACATGTTAGTGAAAGGGGTCTAACTGAATTGGCTAAGCAGAACTTATGAAATGGTGATAAAATTGATAAACTTGAATTCTGTGATCACTGCATTCAAGGTAAAGCCAAGAGAGTTAGTTTTGGAGTAGGTCAACATACTACTTCTAGGCCCTTTGAATATGTTCATTCAGACTTATGGGGGCCTGCTAGGACTATGACACATGGAGGTTGCTATTATTTTTTATCCATGATAGATGATTACTCTAGAAGAGTTTGGCTTTATGTTCTTAAAAATAAAAGCAATACTTTTGAGAAGTTCAAGGAATGGCATACTGAAACAGCTACTCAAAAGGAACTAAAATTGAAATTTTTGAGAACTGACAATAGCCTGGAATATCTTTTAGAGCAATTTTCTAAGTTTTGCAGTGACCTAGGTATACGACGACACAAAACAGTCCCGAGAACTCCTCAGCAAATGGCAGAGAGAATGAACTGTACAATTCTTAAAAGAGTAAGGTGCATGTTATTAAGTGCTGGATTGCCAAATCATTTTGGGGGGAAGCTGCCACCACTGCAGCATTCCTGATCAATAGATGCCCTGCTTCTGCTATAGATTTTTAAACACCTATAGAATTATGGGATGGTAAACCAGCTGATTACTTATTCCTGAGGGTGTTCGAATCGTTGGCATTTGCTCATATCAAGCAAGATGAATTGGCAACTTGTGCTATAAGGTGTGCCTTCATAGGTTATCCTGTTGGAGTTAAAGGATACAAACTGTGGAGAATTGAACCAGGAGAGCCCATATGCATAATAAGTAGGGATGTGGTCTTTGATGAACTTAGAATTGCTATGATAGACAAGGAACAATTGCAACCAGCAGATCCAACAGAACTGAGTGAGAGTACTCAAGTTGAGGTGGAGCTGCCTACAAAGGAAGTTGATAATTCTGCACATCTAACTGAAACTCAACAGAATGAGGATAATCAAAAGGTAATAGACTTGAGGAACTATAATCTTGCAAGAGATAGGGAAAGAAGGACTATAGTTCAACCAAGGAGATATGGTCAAGCTGACCTTATCTACTATGCATTGAATATTGGAGAAGAACTTCAAGTAGAAGATCCACGCAGTTTTCAGCAAGCTCTTGACAATAAGGACAGTGAAGAATGGATGGCTACCATGACAGAAGAGATGCAGTCTCTTGATAAAAATGGCACCTGGGTTCTTGTTGATCTTCCAAAGAATCAATGGTTCAGCGGATCTAAGTGGATATTCAAAAGAAAAGAGGGTATTCAAACTGGAGAGAAAACCAGATTCAAGGCAAGGCTTGTTGCCAAGGGATTCTCTCAACTTGAAGGTATTGATTTCAATGAAATATTTTCTCCTATTGTCAAGCACTGCTCCATCAGAATACTTCTATCTATTGTCACCCAATTTGATCTAGAATTGGAACAATTAGATGTCAAAACAGCATTCCTTCATGGAGACTTGGAAGAAACCATTTATATGTCTCAACCCAAAGGCTTTGCTAAAGGCAGAAATAAGGTTTGTTTACTTAAAAAAATCCTTATATGGTCTAAAGCAAAGTTCTAGGCAATGGTACAAAAGGTTTGATGAGTTCATGATAAGGTTGGGTTTTCAAAGATGTCATCATGATAGCTATGTCTACATCCTAAAGGAAAATGGAGAAGCTCTAGTCTACCTTCTACTATATGTAGATGACATTCTTTTAGCAAGCTCAACAAAGGAGGAAATTAGAAGGCTCAAGGCAGAATTAAACACTGAATTTGAGATGAAAGAACTTGGAGAAGCTAAAAGAATTCTGGGTATGGATATAAACAGAAACAGGGTGAAAAGAGAACTCTTCTTATCTGAGCAAGGATATTTGAAGAAAGTGGTTACTAGATTGAGAATGCATGAGTCAAAGGTTGTTACTACACCTTTGGGACAGCACTACAAGCTTTCTTTGAAGGATGCTCCTTAAACAGATGTAGAGAGGAAAAAAATGACTTTTATTCCTTATGCTACTGGTGTTGGAAGTATAATGTATGGGATGATTTGCAGCAGGCCTGACTTGGCCTATGCTGTAAATGTTGTGAGCAGGTTCATGGCTGATCCTGGTCCTCTTCATTGGTCAGCATTAAAATGGATTCTAAGGTACCTTAATGGTTCTCTATCCTATGATCTAAGATTCAAAAGGAAGAATCAGAATATAGAAGCTGTAAAAGGGATTGTAGATTCAGATTATGCTGGAAATATTGACACAAGAAAGTCTTTATCTGGTTATGTGTTTACTGTATATGGCACTGCAGTAAGTTGGAGATCTATTATTCAATCGGTTGTGGCCCTCTCAACAACACAAGCAGAATTTATAGCTCTCACAGAAGGAGTTAAGGAAGCTATGTGGATCAAAGGTTTGATTGGATCAAAGTGCTATTCATCTTTCTAAACACCAAGTGTATCATGACAAATCAAAGCATATAGATGTAAAGCTTCATTTCATCCGAGATGTTGTTGACTCCAAAGAAGTATCAGTTGAAAAGATTGCCATAGAACACAATCCTGCTGATGCTTTTACCAAGTCCTTATCACAGTCCAAGTTTAAACACTGCTTGGACTTGATAGGATTCTGTGAAGGGTAATTATTGGCAAAGGAGCACATTCACTGAGGGATAAGTCTGATTTGGAGACAAGGTGGAGATTGTTAATTAAGTGTCTCAAAATCTGATGCAAGCTAATCAACTAGCTGTTATTCAGTTATTCAGTTATAACTAATTCTGCTAATTCAGTTAATGGCCACAGTTGTTTAGAGTTAGTTACATTCTGTTACTGGAAGTTAGGATTGGTTAAGCCTTGGTTTCAGTTGCTGTATATGACAGATTATTCCTATGGGTAGTATATATAGGTGAGGCAAGGATCAATGTAAACTCTCTACAGGAAAACAGAAGATTAGAGAGATTGAGTGATTGGGGTAAGAGAAAATAGAGTGATTCAAGGCTTGGGAATTCTAGAGGCTGTAACTCAACAGTGGTAGATCATAGAGACCAAGGAGAATTCTTTATTGTACTTATTCAATCATGTATTTCTCTCAATAGTGAATTGTTGCTTCCTTCCCGTGGATGTAGGTCTTCACCAAAGAAGGCTGAACCACGTTATCTCTGGTGTTATTTCTTCTTTCCTTAATTTTCTCTTGATCAATATTTTTGTTTAGTTTCTTGTATTTCTCTGTTTCGATTTTCTTTCTTTTGGCTGTTGTGTTGGGTTGCTCTTTGGTTGCAGGATTGCTTCATAACAGTATCAAAATTAAACTCTTAAAAAAATCGTTGAGTTATTAATTTTATAAAAAGTTACATTCTCATATTTTACTTCATTTTTATTCCGACCAAAAGAGGTGGGTATCATATTTAATAATATCTATTTTTAAAATACTAAAATACTCTCCAATAACGTTTAATTTCATATTATCTGACTTTCTTCTCCATGTTTTTTAAAAAAGCATTCTGAAAAATAAAAGATACTAAATAAATATATTATTAAATTTATCCGGAAAGAACATTCCAAATCATATCATTCTTAGAGAAGTTTTTAACGATAATGTAATATGATAACTTGAAACAAACATCCCCAAAGATAACATAATATTAATTATTTATTAAAAATTATTCACTTATTTATATATCAATTATAAACTTATTAACTATTTATTCAATTAATTTAATCACGTATAAAAATAATATAATTAATTATTTATCCAACTGAATTAACAATATTTAATAGCATTATACAAATAGGTCTAAAGATTTTACTTTTTGACAATCTCTTCCCGATTTGCAATACTATAAAAGCAGAAACTACATAATGTTGGGTGCAACACTACAATGCAAGAATAACGTGTAGGAATATATGTAAAAGAAAAGTTAAAAGTGAGAAAGAAACCACGATTCAAAAATATGAACACGTTTTGATCAATTTGTCATTTCTTGTTTTTTCGCTTGTTATTTTCTATTGATATTAAAAATAGAACCAATCCTAGTTGATAGCCTTCATCACCACACTTTCAATTGGCAGAATTGAAATATCCAGTGTTATAAGGAGGCATCGTTGGATCCAATTTCTACACCAATCCCATGTTATCATCACTATAATATTCACTTAACCATTTAACTAAGACATTATTTATTTTGAGACATTTTTTGCTTTCAATCTTTAAAAGGACCAATGCTTATTACATAGATTCGGGTACCGAAAGAAGCAGATTCTGCTGCTCTGCTCTGCATATGAATCCGTTCTTACCTCTCATTCAAATTCAAGTTTCAATTCTAACATTTAGAAACACGAATTTAAGCCAACAAAGAAAGGACCCATTGGATGGTCTCGTAAGCTATATAGCATGAAATGAATACTACCTTTTTACAAAAGTTGGAAATCCTGTCGTACGCAACAGAAGCAAAGTATTTATCAATAGAAGTTCTACCCATACAATCTTGCTTCAAAGAACACAACGGCATCCCAATATGTAACAAATCTCTAAAGCCAACTCTACAAGAAGCTCAACAAAACAAAAAAGAGGAAAGTGAAAAATGTAAGCAAAATGAAACATTTGAATCAACAAATCCACCCGCTTGCCTTGTCTGGCTTTTGATGCAGAGATAAGTATCTGCCTATTTAGCAGGCTTATAAATGATCACCTATCCATTCTTCCTGCAGCTTCCGGATGCTGCCACTTTTTGACAACCTCTCACAAATATTCTTTCATGTTCAGTTTCCAAAATTGAATAAAGCCATGGGGGCGACTTTGTCATCTTATGTCTCAGAACCTTCATCGACAGTAGGAAGACCGCCTTCTTGGATAAATGCCGGGTTAAGAAACTTTGCCACAAAAGCCCACAGTTTATACACATCCTCAAAATTAGTCAGAAATCCCAGTGAAGCAGTGACAACTTCAAGTCTTACAAAGCTACCCTTTCCATCACGCCGACCATTCTCCGTCGGCCTGCAAAGAGTTGTGTCTTCAAGATTTAGAGCTCCACGTTGCTGTCTTGAGCTATCAAGAATCCGTATATGACTAAGAAAACCAATACCAAGAGAGATCCCTTCTTTTTCAGCCAGCTTTTGAACAATCTCTGGATTGATCAGCCCCTTACTTCTGTCTCTGAGATTGAAAGCCACAGCTGCACCTCTTTCATATTTTATTTTTGGGCCATATATGTGGACAAGATTTGCTTTTACATCTCCATCAGAAACTGGCAACTTCAGTTGCAGTAAAGAGGTAACGAGCCAGTTTATCAAAAACCGAAGTCTAAGTGTAGTTTTATTGAGACCAAGCATATTAACATGATCGATATGTCGGCATGTTATCTCCGGTTCCCTCCTGCCCCAATCCTGTCCATCACCATATTCTCCGTCACTTGTGACCTCTTCATCATCTAAACTAGCTGCAGATATGTCCCCTGGCTCCAGGGTCTGGCTTAGGTACTCTTTACGATTATCTTCCATGCTAAATGACACTCTTCTTCCCCTGCTGTTGTGTTCATTCTCTTCCAAACCAAAAAACCTACCACCACCATAATGATTCCCTTCTCTCCCACCCAACAACCTAAATTCACCTTCAGTTTCCCTTCTTATGGCACTCTCTTTAACATCAGGACATATGCCAGAGGTAGAGCCATTCCCTAAGATTGGATGCTGGGCAAAAGAAGTTGAATTATTGAGACAAGATCCTTTAAGAGCAACAGATCCATTATGAACTGCTTCACTGGTACTAGGTTCTTCCACAATCTCATTGACATGCGGATGGTCCAATCCATTACCATTTCTTGAATAATGATTAACTTCATCAATGTGTTCTTCTTCAGGGACCTCTTTGACACGGTCTAGTTCCTGTGACATTAGAACAGCAGCATCAAATGACATCACATGGCGGTCGTCGTGAGGCCCTAGGTTTACCTCTCGGTCATCATACATAGGGCTGCTATATATCTTGGAAGTTGGTTTTGGAGAATGTTGCTTCTGGTTCCTCCTACCATTGAACCAGATCGGTGGTAAAGGAGAAGCTATCTTCTGTTTATTCGATTGACCTGCATTGTCAGACCCCAATGGACTATGACCCAAATCAATCCAAAATGAGTTGTCAGATGACTCATCCTCACTGAAGACAGGGCTCTTCATCACCTCCCCAATGGATACACTCTCAGTCTCTTCAAATATAGTGCTAGTTCCATCTCTTTCAGAGCTGTCTTGATCCATTTCAGTCTCGAATACATCTCTGACCTGAGCAGATGTGAATGCACCAGAAAAGGCAGGTAATTGTGATCCCTGGCGATTTTCAGAAGTCTTATCCCCAGCTCCAGTGACTTCATCATCTTCAATCCCAGCCAATTGATCCAAGCCATCTACAGAATCACTCAAACACATTGGAAATTCAGGTGTGATCTTCACCATTCCAGACCCAGTACTCCCGGACCGATTTTGAAGGCTTGCCATAACCGATTTCTTGATCAGGAGACAGCCAAAACCTGTGGGATCATACCCAAACACCCTGTAAAATGATGTAATTATAAAATCTGGCCGGAATAGGGATAAGCCAAGTGAATCCATGTCCTTGGGGCCCAACGATCCAGCATCAAGCAAGACATGCCAGTTGTTCTGCTGTGCCAGGGCCATCCACTGGTATGAATACTTAGCCCCAGTTACTCTAGACTGAACTGGGAACACAAAAAGACCTGTAGCTGAGTCCTTCTTCCTCCTCTTCTTGCTGGAAATCTGTTTTCTCAAATCAGTGGAGCAGAGTTTGAGGGTTGGCCATTTAAACCATGCACTGTACACTTTGGCACCTTTCTCCCTGGCACTCTGAGCCATCCAAGCCACAGACTGGCTCTCATGGTCAAACATGGTCAACAGTTTTTTGTTTGTATGGAAAGGGTATGATTCAGCCAGCAATTTAAAAGCTGATCCTCTACTAACAGTAAAAACAAGGCCATATTCATTCTCAGGAATATTCAGATAGTCCATAATTCTAGTCTTTATATCATGCTCAACAGTTCCTTTCTCAGCACCACCATAAAGTGCATGGTTACTCAAATTTGCAGTTATCTCAGACAAGCTAAATGTGGAAGACTCCCAATAGTGAATGGTCTGAACAAAAGAGAATAGTCCAAATCCACAGTAATCAAGGCATACCTTTGGTGACAAATGTGAATATTCATCAGACCTCAACTGATCAACCTTCTCAGATGACTGGTACTTGGGGTACATAGTGAGGAACTTGGAAAATGCTTCTTGGAGGCTGGGAATTGCCTCCTCCGACTCGAATATGCGCTCGGCTGCAAGGGCTGTAGCGCGAAGGAACTCACGCTGGGCGTGCAGCCGGGCCAGCGATCGGGATCTCCCAAGGCTCTCATCCTGGTTGCCAACAGAGTCAGGCTCCATGTCTTGAGATTTGAAGAGTGAGCCATCTTCAGAAGCTTCTTCAAGAGCTTCCCTGAGCTTGTTTTCTTGAAGCTTCCGGAGCATTGATGGGTTTCTCTGTACATCCACCGCGGATTCATCTTTCCTCCTGCTCTTCTTGTCCATGATCAAAGAAGCACAGTGAGAAATGGGCTTCCATAATGAGAGATGCATGATAGCTTCCTCCTCCTCAGTCCTCACACAAAGCAATCTGAGATGAGAACCAGTAAGCTTTATTGAGGAAATTCAAACAACACAAACAAAGAGGGTTTAGCCCATCAACCTATCACAAATTCAGCATGACCCCAAAAGCAGAAAAGCCATAGAGAATCTAGAATCTTAAAGACCACAACTTTGGATTTCCCCAACAATCCAATTAGAGAAAGAAGAGATTTTTAAAAGAAAAACAAACAACTCAGCTCACCATTTCAGATGAAAACCCAACAAATAAAGAAGCCTCTTTTTTTTTTTTTCAGACCCCAAAATAGGTTTGAATATCCAATTTCTCAGAAAAGGAAAGACATAGATAACAAACGGAAAGAAACCCAAGAGAGAGAAAGTCAAAAGCTCAAACCCTTCAAACCCTAGAAACCCAGATCCCAGAATTTGCAAAGCAACTCACAGCTACAATAAACTAAAAAAAAAAAATTGAATATTGGAGAAATGGGTTTGACGGAGAATCGAAAAACAAGTACTAGAAAGTTAGAAACTGCGAACTTCTTCAATCTGGAGCCAGAGACACTCCACAAAAACAACCTCAATAACCCTCAAAGGTTAAGAAAGAAAGACCTTCTCTCTCTCTCTCTCCACTTCACTGCAGAATAATTAAAGCAAAGCACCCACAACAAATGCTTTTTTACTAAGAGAATTAGTAAAACCAAAACATACCGGTAATGAATATGATATCTTCACCGTACGATTTTTTCTTCATGGAAACCAAAAAGAAAAAGGAAAAAAAAAAAAGAATAGTGGAAAAGAAAAAAGGGGAGAAATTTCAATTCAGAATAAACCCCATTCTTTTATCTTTCTCTTTCTTTGACCCAAAACCCCTGACTCCTCAATCTTTTAGCTGTAGAAAACAACACCCTTTGCTTAACAGGCAGGGAGAAGGGACATTTGACTCTCACAAAAACCAAATGGTTAATGATATTAAAATTCAATTCTTGATTATTTTAAGAATTGAGGCTCCTTTGTAGTTTGTCCTCTGTCGGGGGTGGGACCCACAAGCTGAAGTCATTGCCAAAAGTCAAATAATCAGCTGGCTTGTAAAAGCTGTTATCTGTCCAACTGGGCAAACCACAAAGTCCAATCCCACTCAGGCTTGGATTTGTGAATCTCAAATGGAATCAGTTACCACCCACGATCACAGAACTTCCTAGCATTACATAGGTAGTTTTATTTGCTAAGTATGTGTTTTGGATCAAGCGAAAAATAAATTATTTTTATAATATGTATAATTAATTAGTAATATCTTAATTTATTACGAATAGAATCAGTTTTATGTTTAGATATATTTATTGAAAATCGATTTTAAGATAATCTGTCTCATTTGAATTGTGTAGAAAAATCACTTTTATATAATAATATTACAAAAAGGATTATTTGGATTAAAAAATGGTATGGAGTTGTTTGAAAATGACAGTGTTGTTAAATAACGGCTATAGCGCCGCTATAGCACTATAGCATAGCAGATTTTGGGCTCTCCGCTATGAAAACCACTATGCGATTTGAATTTCGCTACAAATGCTATTGCGGCCATTATGCTGCTATTCGCCGTATCGTTCATTGCAAAAATAGCGGGAACTTAGGAGTTTTTATGTTTTTTTAAAAAAAAAACCGAAGAGTCGGGCACATGACTCACATGACTCTTTTAAAACATTAAATACATCATATTTTTTAAAAAAGAAAAACCAAAGAGTCATCATGTGCACTGCACATGACTCTTTCAAGGATCACGATAGCTGAACTATCTTTGCAACTCTGCGTTTCCAACATTCAGGTAACAAGAGTCTCCTTTCTGTTCTCTTCCTAATCTTTTCTCTTCTTTCCTCTCCCTTCTCTTCCTTTGTTTTTACTCGGCTTCTCTTTCTCTCCTTCTCTTGCTTTGTTTTTTGGTTTCTTTCCTCCTTCCTCTGTTCTCTTTTTTTCAGTTTATCTCCTTCCTCATTCTCTATTTTTATTCGACATGTTCTCTGTTTTTTGTGTTCTTGCATTTGTCTTCCTCTTTTTTTATGTAGATTATTTTGTTTCCCTTTTCTTCCCCTATTTGATTTCTTTCTTCTCCTTATGTTCCTCTATTTTTACTGTTCTATCAATATTTGTACATCTATTTATACTGTTCTCATATTGTTTTAAAAGTATGGCAAGTGAAGAACCATTAGATCCTTCAACAGTTGCGACTAGGGCTGACCCTGGATGGAAATTCTGTCATCCAACATACTGTTTTCATACTATTTTTATATATAATTGATTTATTTCACCCGCTATTTGACTTCCGTTATTCGCCGCTACGCTATCCACTATTTCACATAGCGAAGTTTTGGCTTACCGTTATTTTCTGCGATCTGCAATTGACAACACTGGAAAATGGACATTACTTTGAAAGAAACAGTTTAAGTTGAATGTCCAAAGTTTAAGATGTCAAGAAACAACTTTTTCTTTAAAAAGAAAAGTTGTTTTTATCTTTCATCTAATGAGCCAAACACAATAGTTTTAGGTTTAATTGTACTTTTGGTCCCTCGGGTATCACAGTTGTACAATTTTAGTCCCCGGGTTTTAATTGCATCAAACGGGTCCCCTAACTATCATGATTGTGCAATTTTGGTTCCTTAGGTTTCAATTGCGCCAATTGGGTCCTCCATGTATCACGATTGTGCAATTTTGGTCCCTGGAGTATCACAATTATGCAATTTTTAAAGTCAATAGCCTACGAAACTCATGTGAGACTGATTTGACACTTACTGAGGCCAGTTTGACAGCTTACATGTCATTCTTATGTGATACTAGGTAATATGTATTTGACCATTAAAATGTGTGAGATGTTAATGATGTCACATAAGAATATCTCGTAAGCTCTAAGTTGACATCACTAAGTGCCAAATCAGTTCCACGTGGACCACATGGTCTACTAGCATTAAAAAGTACACTATCGAGATATTTGAGGGACCAAAATTGCACAATCATGATACCTGGGAAATCCAATTGGCGCAACTGAAATCTGGAGAACCAAAATTGCACAATCATGATACTTGGGGTACCCAATAGGCGCAATCGTGATACTTGGGGTACCCGATAGGGTTTTACTAACCAGTATCTTAGGGCACGGATAAAGAAATCCTAAAATAGCAAATTTCTATGGCAAAACTAAATATACCACTTCTTAGAATAAGAAATATATCACTTTCTCATAAAAAAAATGTTTTACTCTTACAATAACGACCTTAAAAGTCACATATGAGATGATATGTAATTAGTTGATAGTGTAAAAATTTTACAATGACGATATATCAAAATTAAACTTTGTATATTTAGAGTTAAATTGTTTGAATATTTAAAATATAATATTTAGATAAGACTTTATTTATGTGTATATAATATATTTCTTTTAGAATTTAGGCTTGATACATTCTTAGTGTAAAAGTATCCAATTATGCATTGATATGTCATTTAAAATATTTGACTCTCGTGATAATTAGCTCAACAGTCTATATATAATAGTTTGTGATTGGTTGATGATGTAAAAAGTTGGCTAAATTATTCTTTTGGTCCCTCATTTGTTTTAATTTATTCAATTTGGTCCCTCTAATTTAAACATGTTCAAGTTGGTCCCTAATTTGCCAAATGTTAAACAATTTAGCCTTTTCCATTAAGTTTCATATTAAAGTTTTCCTCTAGTCGGAAAACTTCGCCAAATTCAATTTCGCCGAAATCTGAAAATTTCGCTGGAATCTGAAAATTTCGCTAGAATCTTCCCCTCTCTCTTTTGTTTTCTTCTCCTCTTCCTCTCTCTCACTTCATCTCCTTCTTCCCCCCTCTCTCTTCATCTCCGACAATCGCCGCTGAACATCGCGAACAACCGGCCTCCTCAGATAACTTTGTTCAGCCTTTGTCCCTCACTCCCATCTCCATCTTCAGCGCTTGTCTCTCTGACGACACAAGTAAGTTCGTCTCCATTTTATTTTCGAACGCTCTCTCCATTTTCGAATGTGTGATTTGGGAGCTCATGGGTTTGGGAGCCGTTTTTCTTCTATTGTGCAGTGTTACGGTTTTATACTGTTTGTGTTTTCAATTTTTGGGGGCTTTTCAATTTTTGGCATCCACTTCCCCAAATTAAACCCTTTGAGTGAGAGAGAAGGAGGATGAAGAGAGGGAGAGAGAGAGAGAGGAATGAGGGGAAGAAAATAGAAGAGAGAGGAAGATTCCGATGAAATTTCCAGAATCTAGCAAAGTTTTCCGGCGAGAGGAAAACTTAGTAGTAAAACTTAACCGAAAGGATCAAATTGTTTAACGTTTAGCAAGTAAATGACCAACTTGAACATTTTTATAATAGACCGAGTTAAATAAATTAAAAGAAATGAAAGATAAAAAAAAGTAGTTTAACCTAAAATTTTTATACTAATAATATATCAAAATTAAATTCTTTATTTTATATTAAGATATGCTATATATGAATATTTTATTACCCTAATACCAATATATATAATATATAATATTGTCAGTGGTGTTCAAAAACCATTTTTCTTATATTTATAGTTAGTATTTCTAGTCATTCATAAATTGAAATCTCTTATTTTTTTTAGAGTAAATGTCTAGTTTCATTGTCTAAATACGGTAAAAGTTCTATAAATTAATAATTTTGGGACCATAAAATTTTATTAACTTAGAGAAGCATTAATTAATGAATAAATTAATAATTTATTGATTTAAAGAGTGCTTTCTCGATTCAACAAATATAAATTTAATTACATAAAAAATCATTGTGCATATCACTGATATACAATAGATATGTATCATATTTCGTGAATTAATTTAAAAAAATCATCTACATATATATTTATGAAAATAAGTAAATGGTTTTCATTGTTTTTAGTAGTTAAACAATATTTATTGTATTAACCGATTAAATAAAGTTCAATACTAGTAACTTACATCTTATGGTTCATTATACTGGAACTAAATATACATTCATGATTCAACTTATGATGATGAAGGGAATTACTATATTAACAATATAGAAATGAGAAAAGTTAGAGATGAAATCCAACTAAATTTAAATTTCATGAAAAAAACAAAAAAACAACAATACATTCATATTTTACAAAATTGTCTACCCAACCGTGATTGGTCGCAGTGAAAGTGGTTTGCGACCCCAGATGACCTTTACCTGTAATGTCAGCGGTTCGAATCTTAGAGTCACCACTTTGGGAGGGCTTTACCTAACCACTATCTCGACTCAAGGGTTAGTCTTACAGTTTGTCTGTGGGGTACCCGGTCAAAGATCAAAAAAATATTTTACTAAATTGTCCTTGTTATGTTTGTAACTTAGAGAGTTATTAATTTATGATATTGAGGGGACTATAAATTTATAAAAGTGTCTTCCTAAAAATTATAATCATATTAATTTATTGAAATTACTAATTTTGTAAATTAACCCAAGTTAGGGCCCGAAAAAAATATTATTTTAGGGAGGTTATGAATATTTGGAGGTTTAATTGTATACACTCATCGTTATTTTGGCCTTCTTGATTTTTTTTATTAATTTAGTTGTTCAATAATTTAAATGTTTATTTCTTTTCATTTTTAAATATTTTTTACATTAATTTAGCATCTTAATAATGTAAATCCTCATCAATTTAATTTTTTAATTATGAAAAATATTATCAAGTTAGTCTTTAAATTAGGGCTCCTGTACATTTATTTTTCTAGGTTAAACAAATAAGAAAAACTAATTTTATGATATTTTATATAACTGAGAGACTAAATTGATAGCTAAGAATTTTCAAAAAGTATTAATGCATAAGTCTTTAGTGTATAAAATTAGGGATTTACATTTTTTCTTTATATGTCACTGGAAAAGACGTATCTGAGATCATTTCCCTTACTTCGTAGATCATTTTTAAATTTTGATTCTTGTCTGGTAGATTATTACTTTGGAAATCTCAGAGTATGAAAAAGGCCCGATTTTTGTGTGGTTTTTGCTTTTGTTTTAGCCTCAAAGTCTAAGGTTTTGCTTTAAGATTCAAATTCAATCAAATACATCATGCTACGTTTTATTATGGAAATTAGAAAGAATCTATTCCCACAGCCCCTTAAAGCAAAAAGAGAGAAATTAAAAAAACGAATCTTTGATTCAGATGGTTAGAAGAAGGTTTTTGTTAGATTCAAAACATTGCTATTTTACCCTTAATTAATCCTAAATGATATAACCATTTGTAAAGAGCATTTAGAATTTTAGCTAGAGGGACATTAAATTCAAACAATGATCAACCAACTTAACCTCCAATCTATCATGTGTTATTGTTTGGGAGAAACAGCACTAAATTAATTTTTGTTGGGTTATAAAATTAGTCAACTTCCTTGTGTCAGTGTCTTGTGCTTGAGGATTTTGTCTATTGAGCCAGATCAATAATATCGATTTGTTTATATGTTTATATGTTTGGATGAGACAAACGAGAAATGCGAACCAAAAATAAGAAATAATATTATCAAGTTGATTGTAGTGTTGCTCTATTATAATTTTCTTTATCAATTGAAGAAGCAGTTTCAGAGTATTGCCTGAATAACTGACATTTTGGTCAACCCTTGCAAGAGGAGGATTAATCAAAACAATTAAATTAAGTACATTTCAAAGTGAGACATGCCTGCCTGTGCCTAGCTTACAATCAGCGGTAGGTTTCTTTTATTTATGACGTTTTTGGATATTAACCACATATATTTATTAAAATTGTTACTATAACTAAGTGATTAAGTCATAACTTCTGAAATTCTTGTCCACCCACGTTTTGGTGACATCCATTCTACTTCATCAAGCTGTAAACGGTAAACCCACGCTAGTGTTGTGTGTATCAACTTTGCTAATGACACGGAGCCTAATTACTACGCATGTTTGGATTTTTGTTTGCAGATTTGCAGTTATAAACTCAAGTTAACAATGACATTTTTGTAAAAAAAAAAAAATCAATAATGTGAAAGGAGCAAAAACTTTTGTTGACCAAACTTAAGTTTGAAACGGAAATCCGAACATAGTATTAGACTTAACAAAATTAGTTTTTCTGATTAGTTTCACTGTTTGTTAAATCAATAAGTTAGTTAATTTGTTAGTTGTAAGTTTTAATTGTTAGTCTGTTATTTTCTTTCTTCCATAGTTAGCATATCTGCTGTGTATATAAGCCTTGTATCTTTGTTATTTTCTATGAATGAAATATTTAGAAGTATTATCAGTTCATAATATGGCATCACGAGGTTTATCCATCACCTTCCTCTCTCTCTGATTTCATCTCTTTTTGCATTCTTTCTCTATTTCAATTGCAGATGACCCTCCTCCTTCTCCTTCTCCTTTTTCCTCTCCAACTCCTTCTCCTTTCACCATCACTTCTATTGTGCAAGATCCCTCTAGCCCCTATTACCACCCAGGCGAGAACCCAAGATCCATCCTTGTCTCCCCTCCTTTGAATGGCCCCAATTACCACTCTTGTAGCAGAGGAATATTGCGGCGTGCTCATCTCTCAAAGAACAAAATCAAATTCATCAATGGCACACTCCCAATGCCTGCGTCCACTGCTCCTACCTTAGATGCTAGGTAACACAGGAATATGATGGTCATCTCATGGATTCCACGAACCATTTCTCCTCAAATTGCCCAGAGTATTCTCTAAATTGACAACGCATGTGAATTATGGGTTGATCTCCAAGAGCGATTTTCCAAAGGAGACCACTTTCGCACCTCTAATTTGCTACACGAACTCCATTCTATACGTCAAGATGAGCACACCATTCAATACAACCACCTTCTTGCACTTCTTCAAAGCATGGGCTGATTCCTCATCTCACATTATAAATCAAATACGTATTACCTCTCTTGAGAAATCATTGCACACTCCGTGGTTGCCATTCTTGGAATCAAAAGGTCAATTTTTCTTAAGCCTTATAAAAGGTCTTTTGTTTTATTTCAGACTTAATACACCCGAGTATCATCATACGAGCACACTTTTTCATAACACGAGTCATTTGCTAACCATTTCTAAAATCACTTTGAGCCATCTATTGTTCTTATTATTATCAATCTCATAGGACTTCAATTTGTATCCATCTACACTAGTGAAGTGTGTCATCTTATTCTTATTGCTGAAACCTTGTGAAAGGGTGAGGTATCCCTAGGTTAAGGGTGAGGTATCCCCCAGTTTATGTGAAAGGGTGAGGTATCCCTTATTTATTTGATTGAGGCTCCTATACGAGGGTGGGGTAACCTAAGTAAGGAGAGCTCTGGTTGTAACGGTTTTTCAAGCGCCTTGGAAGCTTGACTATAGTGGACAAAACTCGAAAACGTATTCTGGGGACTGGACGTAGCTCACCAACGGTGGTGAACTGAACCAGGATAAATCTTTGGTTTGCACGCTCTTCTTCCCTTACACTCTTTATTTATTCATATTATTATAATCGTTGGTGTTAGCTTCTGCAATTGAATTTGAGAAAAGTAATTTTCGAAAATTGAAGAACAATTTTTAAGACTCAATTCACCCCTCCCCTCTTGAGTCGAAGCCACCTATTCCAACAAGTGGCATCAGAGCTAGACTCTTGCACAAAGAGCTTAGCAGCTTCAAGAGAAATGGCTTCAGATAGTGACTTCCTTCCGGAAGGAGCCTCCTTTGGCAGACCCCCTACCTTTAGTGGACAAGAATATGCTTATTGGAAAGAACGTATGATTATTTTTATTCAGTCTATTGATTGGAACGTCTGAGATATTGTGGAAAATGGACCTTATGTTCCTAAGAAAGATGTAGAAGGAAAATTAGTAGATAAAGTTAGAAGTGAATACACTAAAGATGATTATAAGAAAGCTCAATACAATTTACGTGCACGCAATATAATAACATCTGCTTTGAGTAGAGAAGAGTTTTTCAGGGTATCAAACTGAAAGACTGCTAAGGAGATGTGGGATACACTACAAGTCACCCATGAAGGGACAAGCGACGTCAAGCGTGCCAGAATGAACAAGATGATTGGAGAATATGAGTTGTTCATCATGCAGCAAGGAGAATCAATTCAGGACATGACCAAACGTTTCCAGCACCTTGTTAACCTGCTTGATGGTCTAGGTAAGGAATTTAAAAATGAGGATTTAATAAACAAAGTCTTACGCTGTCTAAGCAAGGATTGGCAGCCGAAGGTAACAGCAATTGCAGAATCTAGAAACCTTGAAACTATGGACTTGGCCACACTATTTGGGAAGCTGCAAGAGCATGAACAACAATTGGCCCGCCTGACTGAACATGAAGAACAAGAAAAGAAAAAGAAAAGCTTAGCACTGAAAGCATCCTCTTCTAAAATAGAAATTGAAAGTCAAGAGGATCTCGAGGAAGATGAAAATTCAGAAGGTGAGATAGGACTTTTGGTTAGAAAATTCAAGCGATTCATGAAGAAAAGCAACCAAAGAAAACCCGGATTCTCCTCCTCAAAAAGGTTCTTTAGAAAAGATGGCCCAAGCTCCACTCCCACATGCTATGAATGTGGTAAGACCGGTCACATAAAGTACGAATGTCCAAAATTGCAAAAAAAAGACAAGTTTGAAAGAAAAGAAAAGAAAGACAGCAGGCCAAGAAAAGCATATATCGCTTGGGATGATAATGACATGGATTCATCAGACAACTCAGAAAATGAAGAAGCTAATTTGTATCTTATGGCTGACCATGATAGCGACGATGAGGTAACATCTATTACTTCTATCCCTGCATATGATGAATTGCATGATGCCTTTCTTGAATTACACAATGACTCTATGAGGCTGGCCAAAGCATTAGAAAAATCCAAGAAAATAATTGAATATCTGCAAATCCAAGTAATCACCTTAAGCAAAGAAAAATTAGAACTGAAAAGGGTAAATTATAGCATTGGGCATTTCCAAACAAATTATGT
Source organism: Ammopiptanthus mongolicus (assembly GCA_039655645.1). Classification (NCBI taxonomy): domain Eukaryota; kingdom Viridiplantae; phylum Streptophyta; class Magnoliopsida; order Fabales; family Fabaceae; genus Ammopiptanthus; species Ammopiptanthus mongolicus. The sequence continues at coordinate 15,200,803 of CM077343.1, read as the reverse complement.
ACGCAAAAATTGTAGTGAGTATGAAAAACAAATAAATGATTTAGAGAACACTCTTGCTAAGTTTACAAATGGTAGAGACAACTTAAATGTTTTGTTAGGTAAACAAAAAGGTGTGTATGATAAAGCTGGCTTAGGATATAAACCCAAGGATCATGAAAAATCATTTTTAAAGAAAATGTTTGTGCCTGCTCATACATCTGTCAGTCCTTTTATCAAATGTTATTATTGTGCTAGAAAAGGACATTCTGCATCTACTTGTAACATGAGAAGGGCAAATGAAAAGAAACTATGGGTTCCCAGGGGAACATTATCTGGCACTAACAACCAAGGACCCAAGAAAATTTGGGTAGCTAAGAACAAAGCATAAATGTCTTTCATGTAGGTGTGCTTAAAAAGCAAGATCACAAACTGGTACTTAGACAGCGGTTGCGCTAAACACATGACAGGAGACATTAGCAAATTCACTTCCTTCACACCAAAAGTTAGTGGACATGTAACATATGGCGACAATAACAAAGGTCGAATTCTTGGCATTGGAAGTGTTGGCAAAAGTCCAAAAATGACAATTGATAACATACTTTTTGTGGAAGGGCTAAAGCACAACCTTCTGAGCATAAGTCAACTATGAGACAAAGGTAACAAAGTTATTTTTGACTCAAAATCTTGCTTGATTGAAAACATGCATGATAAAAATAAGAAATTAATTGGACATAGGATTAATAATATTTATATGATAGATTTAGATGATATCTCTTCAAATGATGTATGCTGTCTTGTCTCTAGAGAAGAAGACAGTTTTCTTTGGCATCGTAGGATTGCACACATTCACACTGAGCACTGGAACAAACTTATTTCAAAAGAACTTGTGATTGGAATACCAAAAATGAAATTTAAAAGGGATGGTTTATGTGATGCATGTCAAAAGGGCAAACAAACAAAAGTTTCTTTTAAACCAGTCAATATAGTTTCAACAACTAGGCCATTACAACTCCTACATATAGACCTTTTTGGACCTTCTAGAACTAAAAGTATTGGGGGGAACTTTTATGCATTAGTCATTGTAGATGATTACTCTAGGTTCACTTGGACTTTATTTCTTGCACACAAAAGTGACACTTTTAGAGCATTTAAGAAATTGGCCAAAGTAATTCAAAACGAAAAGGATTTAAAAATTGTCTCAATTAAAAGTGATCATGGCGGGGAATTTGAAAATGAAGCGTTTGAAAATTTTTGTGAAGAAAATGGAATATTGTTGAGTATGGCTCATATAGATACTGACAGTTGGGCCGACGCCATACGGATCAGGGTTAGTAAAAGGTTATTAATGTAATTTCTATCGCAGTGGTGATTAGTATAAATACTGCGCTTATGTAACCCTATTTGGATATAGTGAAACACAGCCATAACAGCTTCCGTGGAAGTAGGCACTATTCGCCGAACCACGTAAATCTTGTCTTCTTTTCTTTCTCGCGTGTGTGCGTGTGTTTGCCGTTAGTTTATCTTTAACAATCCGAGAGCGTGTGTTCCAACAAATACAACATAATTTCTCTGTGCCTAGGACCCCTCAACAAAATGGGGTAGTAGAAAGGAAAAATAGGGCTTTAGAGGAACTAGCTAGAACACTTCTAAGCGATGTAAGTCTCCCAAAATATTTTTGGGCAGATGCAGTTAGCACTGCTTGCTATGTTCTCAATCGTGTCTTAATTAGACCAATCTTAAAGAGAACCCCATACGAGTTATACAAAGGAAAAAAACCTAATATCTCTCATTTTCGTGAGTTTGGATGCAAATGCTTTGTGCTTAACAATGGTAAAAATAATCTAGGAAAATTTGATGCCAAAGCTGATGAAGGGATATTCATAGGTTATTCATCATCTAGTAAAGCCTTTAGGGTATATAATAAAAGAACTTTAACTGTTGAAGAATCAGTGCATGTTTCGTTTGATGAGACTAACCCCAAAAGGATGGGAAAGGTTACTCTTGGTGATCTTGCAGATTCCTTAGAACATCTCCACTTGGATGATAAGAGAGATCTAGGAAACAAAGACAGCAATATTGATGAGATCAAAGAGGAGGAAAAAGCACATGAAGATTTTCCAAAAGAGTGGAGAGCTTCCAAAGATCATCCCTTAGATAACAATATTGGTGATATTTCAAAAGGGGTAATTACTAGAAACTCAATTAGAACTGCTTGCAATCACATGACATTTGTTTCTCAAGTATAACCTAAAATTTTAGATGATGCTATCCGTGATGAATTCTGGTTGTTGGCCATGCAAGAGGAATTGAATCAATTTGAAAGGAACCAAGTTTGGGAATTAGTCTCAAGACCATCTAACAATCAGATAATTGGTACCAAATGGGTATTTAGAAATAAACTAGATGAAAATGGAATTATTGTTAGAAACAAGGCTAGACTTGTAGCCAAAGGGTATAATCAAGAAGAAGGTATAGACTATGAGGAGACGTATGCACCCGTAGCTAGACTTGAGGCCATTCGCATGTTACTTGCATTTGCTTACATCATGAATTTTAAATTATACCAAATGGATGTAAAAAGTGCGTTTTTAAATGGCTTTATACAAGAAGAGGTGTATGTAAGTCGACCTCCCGATTTTGAAAACTTTGAATTACCACATCATGTATTTCGACTAAAGAAAGCACTCTATGGCTTAAAACAAGCTCCTAGAGCTTGGTATGACCGCCTCAGTAAGTTTCTCCTGGAAAAAGGTTTTTCTCGAGGGAAAGTTGATACAACCTAATTTATTAAAAGAAAAACACATGACATTCTTCTTGTAAAAGTTTATGTAGACGATATAATCTTTGGTGCTACTAATGAGCTTCTTTGCAAAGAATTTGCCAAACATATGCAGGAAGAATCTGAAATGTCAATAATGGGTGAGTTAACTTTCTTCCTTGGACTCCAAATCAAACAAACAAACCATGGCATTTTTATCAATCAATCGAAGTATTGTCGTGAACTCTTAAAGAGATTTGGAATGGAAAGCGCCAAAGAAATATCTACTCCAATGGGCACATCATGCTACTTAGACAAAGATAAAAACGGTAAGCCTGTTGAGTTGACAAAATATCGAGGTATGATCGGTTCTCTCTTGTACCTTACTATAAGTAGGCCTGACATCATGTTTAGTGTCTGCATATGTGCTAGATATCAGGCTAGTTCTAGAGAGTCCCACCTTGCTGCTGTTAAACGCATAATGAGATACTTAAAAGGAACCAAAAATATGGGCTTGTGGTTCCCCAAAGGCGCCACATGTAACTTAGTTGGGTATTCCGATTCTGACTTTGCAGGATGTAAGTTAGATAGGAAAAGTACCAGTGGGACGTACCATTTTCTGGGTAGTGCTCTAGTTTCTTGGTTTAGCAAAAAACAAGCCAGTGTGGCATTGTTTACTGCTGAGACAGAATATGTGGCCGCAGGCAGTTGTTGTGCCCAAATCCTTTGGATGAAACAACAACTGTTGGACTATGGTGTCCAACTTGATCACATTCCGATTCGTTGTGATAACACTAGTGCTATAAACTTGACTAAGAACCCCATTCAACACTCTAGGACAAAGCATATTGAGATTAGACACCATTTCATTTGGGATCATGTGCAATTGGGGATTGTATTTTAGAATATGTGGACATCACTAAGCAATTAGCTGACATTCTTACTAAACCTCTTAACAAGGAAAGCTTCTTCTACATTCGACAAGAATTAGGCATTCTGGATTCATCTTGCATAAGCTAAATTCATTTTTTTTCTTTCTTTGCTTTGTTTGGGCTTTCTCGCTCAAATGGCTTCCAGAATCGATTTCCACCACCTTGCCAATCGATTTTTCAAATCGATTTCATCAATCGATTCCCCTGTGTCATAATGGATTTTATAACTTAATCTTCAGCGTCAAGCCCCACTTCGACCGCAAAACCAGTTTCCCAAATGGATTTCATCAATCGATTGTCCCACGTGCCCAATCGATTGACCTTCCCCAGAAGCGATCTTCCGAATCGATTGCTCCACTCAACACCACCCGTCTACCCTTCCTCACTCCCCAAAATCACCCGTCTACCCTTCATCCCTCACCCGTCTCCCTTCATCAAAGCGCTCAGTGTAGCCACTTTTCGTCCGAGCTATCAGACGATGGTAATAGACCCATCCATCACACTTGGCCCAAGAATCTTCACAGCTCACCCGTCTACCCTTCATCACTCACCCGTCTACCCTTCATCACTCACCACAACACGCGTCCACAATCGATTGACCTTCCCAGAATCGATTTATCGAATCGATTGCTACGCTCCTGAAATCCATTCTTCAAATCGATTTGCTCCATCCCAGAATCGATTTGGACCTCATTGGACCCTTCATCTCTCTCCAAAACTCTTCCACTTCACGCCTATCTTCTTCCATTTCTATAAAAACCTCCACCCTATCTCCTATTCCTCCTCTTCCTTACCTCACGCCTCCTTGTCCTCCCATCACCATGGCCAAAACCAAAAATGCCAGTAACTCTTCACCCCCACACCGCCATCCCACTGCCTCCTCCAGCCGTCCCTCCACTGCCTCTTCCAGCCAGAGCACTCCTCACGACACTGAGGCTAGTAGTGCTCAACCACAACGCACTGCCCACCGCCCTCCCAATCCCGAACGCCTCTATTTTTGCACTGCCTCCCACAAGTCCAGATTCGACAAACACTTTCGGGATCGCAAGCTTCTTGATGCTAGGATCATTGACTGCACCTTCTTTCAAACCAAGCGCTTCTCCTTCCACCAGATTTTTGAGCGGTATGACTTGAACACCTTCCTCACCTATCGTGATGATGTCTACCCTATTCTTACTCGCCTCTTCTACTCCAACCTTGCTTTTGACGGCGAACGAGTCACCTCTGAGGTAAAGGATGTTCGCATCTCCATGACTCTTGCACGCTTCAGCCAGATTGTCTGTGTTCCCTTTCATGGTCCTGTTGAATTTCCAGTTGAGGATGATGACGATGAGGCCGCTGATGATGTCGTCGAAGAGGACGAGGATGACTCCGTCAAATCAGCTGCCTGGTTCACAGCTTTTAAACCAGAGGCCCTACATCGCAAACGCACCACCTATGCCACTGATTTGCCTCCAGAAACTCGGCTAGTGCACTATGTTCTCTGCTGCATTTTGTTTTTTCGGGGAGGAAATTTTTCCATTGTTCAGCACGATGATGTTCTTCCTCTTTGGGCACTCATACATGAGAAAAAGACCAGCTGGGGCTACTGTTTAGTGCAGCACATGTTTCGCTGCCAGCAGCGTGGGGGCCTTCCTTATCCCGCTTTAGTCACACGTATCCTCCGCACCTTTCGTGTCCCATTTGATTCTGAGGAATGCCTTGCGGAGCGTGCTGTCACTTGTATCATGGCTCAGACTGCGATATCCCAAATGGGGATCAAGTGAGACCAGGGCCATTGGATTTACTCCTACTATCCTACTGCCAACAACCCGGCCGAGGTTCCCCATCCTGCTCCGCCACCTACACCCGCGACTGCCCCGACCACCTCCCGTCCATCTTCGGAGGCTCTCTTGTAGCAGATTGTGGCTCAAAATGCTCAAATGATAACCATTCTCTGGCGCCATGAGCAACAGCTTACTGCTATCAGGCACTCCCTTCATATTCCTACACCTCCCGACTCGCCTGCCACCTCTCACACTGACATCCTTCAGGCGGCGCTTGATGAGGCTGCTAACGCTGAGCTTCCCCATTCTGATGATTAGATAGTCTAGACTTTCACTATGTACTGCGTGCGATCTCTTGTACTTCCCTATCTTATTTTGGTGTTTCCTATTTCCTCTTAAGTTTTTCAATATTTTGATGAATGATTACTATCTTTTAAGTATTTTCAATGCCTCAGTTCGGTTCTCCATTTTTTTTTTTTTTTGATCATCCCAAAAGGGGGAGAAATATTGTACCATTCTAGATGCATAACATTGAATCATTCAGGGGGAGCACATAATTCTCAATGCATAACGCTGAATCATTCAGGGGGAGCATATCAATGATACCTACATTGCTTTATAATTTGATCTTGTGCCTTCTAAAAATATATAAATGCACCTATTAAGTAATGTGATTTTAGAAAGGGGGAGATCCATCCCACGCTCACAAGCTGCTGATATAACTCTGACACTACATTACTCAGGTAAGAAGGTAAGGTTTGTCATAATCAAAAAGGGGGAGTATGTAATTACTTACTTATATATATTTTGATGAATGACAAACACTAATAAAAGCCAAAAGTATATGTTGTTATAGTATGCAGGTACCAAGTGCATAAAGTCAAATTATTATGATGTACCAGAATCTCAGATATCAAGACCAAAGGATCAAATGGGCAAAGTATTAGGTCTTAGATATTATTGTAAGAGATTGATTTTATTTAGTAATAATGTGGCTCAAGGTATTAATGATGATAAGCAAAATCTTTTCTCAATCAAGTATGATTATTTTTAAAATGCATTTCAAATCTACACTCCTTAATAATATCTTTGAAATAACCTTTGATTTTAAATCCAAAATAAAATTTCTGGGTTAAAGTCCGTATCCCTTTAAATTAAACAGTGATATAGCTATTAGATATGGAATTTATTTAAATCTCCAATCGATTTAATTTGTTTTACAAATCGATTACCAAAACCGATTTTCAAGATACTCTAATCGATTTTCAAAACAGATTGAACATGTTTCATCACTCTATTTTAGAAGTAAAATCGATTTCTGAAACCGATTTTAAACCACTGGAGAATCGATTGTCACTGACTGGTAAGACCTTGTCCTTTCAATTCAATCGATTTCCTTCAACCACAATCGATTTGGTAAATCGATTTACACCAGGCTCAAATCGATTTTCTGTTGTGCTTCTCACGTCTTATTCTTTATGGAAATCGATTGGCATATGTAAGAATCGATTTTTCTGTGCCTTTAATGAAAAGAATCAAAATCATTGCACACTCCGTGGTTGCCATTCTTGGAATCAAACGGTCAATTTTTCTTAAGCCTTATAAAAGGTCTTTTGTATTATTTTCAGACTTAATACACCCGAGTATCATCATACGAGCACACTTTTTCATAACACAAGAGTCATTTGAAAACCATTTCTGAAATCACTTTGAGCCATCTATTGTTCTTATTATTATCAATCTCATTAGACTTCAATTTGTATCCATCTACACCAGTGAAGTGTTCATCTTATTCTTATTGCTGAAACCTTGTGAAAGGGTGAGGTATCCCTAGGTTGAGGGTGAGGTATCCCTCAGTTTATGTGAAAGGGTGAGGCATCCCTTGTTTATTTGATTGAGGCTCCTATACGAGGGTGAGGTATCCTAAGTAAGGAGAGCTCTGGTTGTAACGGTTTTTCAAGCGCCTTGGAAGCTTGACTATATTGGACAAAACTCGAAAACGTATTCTGAGGACTGGACGTAGGTCACCAACGGTGGTCAACTGAACCAGGATAAATCTTTGGTTTGCACGCTCTTCTTCCCTTATACTCTTTATTTATTCATATTATTATAATCGTTGGCGTTAGCTTCTGTAATTGAATTTGAGAAAAGTAATTTTCGAAAATTAAAGAAGAATTTTTAAGACCCAATTCACCCCTCCCCTCTTGAGTCGAAGCCACCTATTCCAACAGAGCAGCCTCTCAATCAATCTGTTATTTTCTTTCTTCCATAGCTAGCATATCAGCTATCTATATAAGCCTTGCATCTTTGTTATTTTCTATCAATGAAATATTCAGAAGTATTATCGGTTCACAATACATAGCATAAGGATGAGGGCGACTTCTAAGGTGAAGCACCTAAATAGGCGTTTCACCATGAACCACCAATTTTCCAGTCAATTAGCAAGTTTTTTATTATTTTTTTAAAATTTTTTGATATTTTGGAAATACCATACCTACCCTCACTTTCTCTTCCTCCTCCCACCTTTGCCATCTTGCCTTCCGCATCCGCCGCCGCCGCCACATCCACTTCCACCCTTCGACGAGAACGCCTCCGTCGTCCTGTGGATATGCCATCTTCCTCCTTCACGTAAGCCCGGCCACCGTCCAACCACCGTTTCCACCCTGCCATCACAGAAGTTGCAACTAACCATCATCACATGGACTAGTCTAGAACGACCAGAATTGTCATCGCGTGCGTCATCCCTACTACTTTCATCTTTGTTGGTTTCGTTCCACCACACGGAGTCGCGTTCGTTCCAATCCCATTGCGTTTCTTCGTCTGTGAGTTTTTGAAAGTACCATGGCAATTTTCACTTTTCAAATTTCGAAAGAACTCTCTTTGGTTTTAGACTTTTTAGTGCTTCTTTGGTTTTAAAACTTGAACGGGGTAGGCGATGGGCAGTGGCGAACGGGGAGCGAAGAAGCGAACAGCAACGGCGGCGGCGTGCTAAGTGTTGGTGGGTCCAGCAAGGGAGGGAGGAGCGGAAGGCGGCGGAGGTGGTCAGACTCCCAAAATGGTTGTGGTGGTCAGACTGTGGGTGGATGGGTGTGGGTAGATGGGTGAAGGATAAAGTTGTAATTTTCTTTTTTTGGTAACCTGTTGAACAATTATCCCATTTTAATCTTAGCCACTCAAATATTTTAATAATAAATCCAAGGGTTAGAAATGGTGGTTCATGGTTAGATGCTTTATCTTAGAAGCCGCCAAAGATGAGAGCTTTACAAAAATGGAACTAAAATAACTCATGGGATTCCATAAGCATCGTAACGTGTGAGGTGATGATGAGACATAAAGATAGTTCACGTATTTAATCTAGTTCTAGTTTTTTTTTTTTGGAAAGTAATACAAGTTTGGTATATATTTACAGCAAATGCTATCGATATTTTAAGTTGTGTATTTACATTCATTTCTAATTACTTACCATTTTTAGTTTATTTTATAAAATTTTGATTGATTAATAAAAAGTGTGAATAATTAATTTAGAGTAATGATCAATGGTATGAATGAATTGTTACAAACTAAGTGTAAAGGAATTTAATAGATACGTAGCGGGTTTAATAGTAATTAAAGATGAATTCATTTTAAAAATTATCACCACTTGAAATTGTGAATTGCATGTCATCCCATTTGTACCTAAACTTGTCATATCATATAGAATAACTCTTTGGTCCATTTGATTTGTTAAAAAATAAGGGACAACATAACACAAAAACTTGTACTTAATTTGTTTTAGTATTAGGCAAAAAGCAACTAAAGGGACAACATAAAACCCTTAATTTTTGTTACCCGCTAAATCAAGCCACAAAATTTGTCCACATCACTGAAAAAGAAAAAATATCAAAAACTCAAGCAAGCTAGAAGTCATGCACCTCCATTAATGGCTAAATCAATTACTTCACCATGTCCATCACCCTCTACAAGTAGACCGGTGCCACCATTCCTGACGCGTTGTCCCATCTTTAGAAACTCACCACCGTCCGGCACTGCAGATCGAACAGCCGCCGCAACCCAACACCCGCAACCATGAGTCTTATTGCAGATTGAATCACCATCACAACTCAGCCCGCGACTACGAGCCCTACCTCGTACCACTACCTTGCTTCTTAGCCACCTCAAATCATCCTTCTTCTTCAATATGCATCAATACAGTGCACAACACAAAGAATATTTTGAAAAAAATTTGTTATTCTTTCTAGTACTTATGCATATCAAATAATGGATAACACAAAATTTTGGTCCTGTGCATTAATCAACAAACAGGTAACAACACAACCACTTATGTTGTTTTGTTCTATTCATGCTGTGCCTCAATATGCTGAAACACACCCTAATAAAAATTAAGAAAATAAATAAATACTTAAATAGTTTTGATTGAAAGCAAAAATAATTATATTTAACAAAATTATCCATCATTAAAATACCAAAAACATTATTATCATTCTATCAATATTTTCTCTCAAGGGGAGCTTTGGCGTAACGGTTAAAGTTGTTGTCATGTGATAAGGAGGTCATTGGTTTGAGCCGTGGAATCAATCTCTTGCAAATGCAAGGTAAGTCTACCTACTATAGACCCACATAGCTTGTCTGACGCTTCCTTCATCCCTGCGCATAGGGAGAACTTTATAACACCCAATTGTCTATTTCTCTATAGATTTATCATTTTTGGGTGTTGTAGTTGTACTTGTTGGTGTTTACATCATATATATATATATATATATATATATATATATATATTTGTGGTTTCTCAACGTATTTTATGCAGAGATTCCGAGATAGTAAATTTTTTTATTTCTTTCCTTTTTCTATTTGGTTACCTAAAAAATGTGACAAAATAAAACAACCAAACTTTTCCTTCCATTTTTTTTTTCAACATCAGTTTTTGAAAAATAAAAAGTTAAATAATATCAAAAACTTCGTTTGATCTGGAGACATTTTAGTTAGGAAATATATAACTGTGGCCTGGAGTACCGTTTGTTCTCCACTTGAAGAAGGTGGTCTTGGTTTGAGGAGTCTAAAATCAATCAATGAAACTATTATGCTCAAACTATCGTGGGAATTGTTGTCTTCCAATTTTCAGTAGGCAGCCTTGGTGAGAGCAAGGTTTCTTAGGAAAATGCTCCAATTTTATACTATGTGAAGTCCTCTATTTGGCCTGCTCTTAGATCTAATTTGCAGGTTGTTTTAGCTAATGTTGTTTGGCAAATTGGTGATGGGAAATCAATTAATTTTTGGATTGACAATTGGCTTGACCAACAAATTGTTGATTCAATGAATATTCCTCCTCAGTTGCATTATGGTTTACATGCTACAGTATCTGATTTTATGCATGAACAATCTTGGTCCTATCTCAAGAATTTGTCACTTTGTTTCCTGGTTTATCTTCGAAGGTTCAACAAGTTCTTCTTCCTAGTTACCATGATACTGATCACCTGCTATTATGGTCTGGCACTGACAGTGGCACATTGAGCCTAAAAGAAGCATATTCATGTTTGCATCTTGTTAACCCGACAGTTCATTGGAGCAAGCTTGTTTGGAGTAGTCATATTCCTCCTTCCCGATCCTTTATTGTTTTGAGATCTTTGCACCATAGACTCCCTCTGATGAAAATTTAAGGAAAAAAGGCATTGTTACTATTTCTATTTGCAGCAACTGTGGAATTTCTGATGAAACTACTTCTCATCTCTTTCTGCAATGTCCTTTTGCTGTAGAATTGTGGAATTGGTTGAGCTCTCTGATTGATCAACCTATTGATTTGTCAAGTTGTTGTTCTGCCTTTTCTGTTTGTAATAGAAATTATAGTTCTCAGGTTAAAGAAGTTTTGCAGGTTGCAATTGTTAACATTTTCTAGATTATTTGGCATAAAAGAAACATGCTTAGATTTCATAATTGTGATTTCCCTTTGAAGACAACTATCTCTATGGTGATTGCTTCTACATCTATCTCGGGTAAGTTGGCTAAAGGAATGATGTCTTCTTCTGTTTTTGAGTTTTCCTTGTTGAGATATTTTAAAGTTCCAGGTCACTCACCCACGGCTCCCGCAATTAAGCAAGTAACCTGGCTTCCTCCTAATAGAGGTTGGGTTAAGTGCAACACGGATGGTTCAGCAAGGGGCTCCCCTGGTCTTGCAGCAGCTGGTGGTATATTTAGAGACAGCAATGCAGCTTCACTTGGCTGTTTTGCCTCTTTTATTGGTGTTTCAACTTCTCTACATGCAGAATTAATTGCTGCTTTGCATATGATAAAGGCTGGTTAAACTTATGGCTTGAGTGTGATTCTATATTGGTTGTGATGGTTTTCTCTTCTCTTCAGATTGTACCATGGTCTCTTACAATTAGATGGCAAAATTGTCTTACTTTAGTGAAGAGTCTGATTTTTCAGTTTCTCACATTTATAGGGAAGCTAATACTTGTGCGGATAAGTTAGCTTCCTTTGGTGTTAGCTCTCAATGTTATACTTGGTGGGATTTGATTCCTGTTTTTATTAGAGATGATTTTAATAGAAATATGTATTGTTTACCTAATTACAGGTTTAGGTAGTTCATTTTTTATTCTGCCATGGGTTTTGGCACAGTCCCTCATGTTTCTTTGTAATTCTTTTTCTCCATTTTTAATAAATTCAAGGGCAAATAATCCCTTTTTGCAAAGAAAAAAACTCAATTAGATATGATTTTGATTGATTAGATCCGAATATAAGAAATGAAATTTTTTGTTCTATCCATTTCAAAATTTTCTTTCTTTTTCTCAACAAATCAAACATGCATATTTTCATGAATTAGATCTAATTTTTTTACCTCCCTTTTAACACAATGAATTCATATATGGTATAATTTGTACTTTTCAAGTCTCCTACGTTTCTGACTCAAAAAAAAAAAAAAAAAGTCTCCTACGTTTCTTTGGTCTCATTCCATAAAAAATCTCACACCCTAATTTGCATCAACTCCTTTACTTTCCCTTTCTTTTGAATGAAAAGCAAAGGGGGTAACTATTGATACCCAACTTTGTCTGGGTTTTTTTGACCTTGTCTTATTTTTTTGGGTAAGTAAATCTAAGCCCAACTCGTCATATATATAAAAAAAAAAAAAAAAAAGAGTGAGAGAAGAGATTGAACCCGATATAAAAATTGATGAAATAATATTATTAATCAGCCTACCCAATTCGAAAATAGATGATATTGAAAAAGAAAATCAAAGTCAGACTTCTAGCATCAATAAAAATTCAAAATTGTAATTGTGACAATATTTAGATAAATAGTGTGATAAGAATAGTTAGCTTTTTTGGGTCAGATATGCGCTATTTTTAACAATATCCCATCTTAGAAACTTTGATTTGCTATTTTTAACTCCAACTTTGTTCTATTTAATTTGCTATCAGATAAAGGGGAAACAAATCAAATAATAAAGAAGGGTTGTAAGAACAAAATCCAACCATTAATTCCAATTGATTATTTGATTATTTAAAGTTTATCAGGAAATTATTTGGGATGATGACAATATTGGAATTAAAATAGAGTGATAGGAATAAATTGCATTTTTTTTAAGTCAGATACATGCTAGTTTTAGCAGTATCTCATCTTAAATTTATTCTTTTATTTAGTTCTTCATTACCTAAAGAAATAAATCAAGTAATTAAAAATGTGATCAAAGACAAATAAAAGGTGTTGCTTCTTCCTTTCAAACTCTTCTCACCCTCACTCTAGAATTTCTCATATTTTTGATATGAGAGGAGGAGGGAGGATGAGTTCCCTTAAATATTGATATTGAGACAATAACGCCCTTGGACCTAATAAGGGTGTTATGGTAAAAGAACCCACAACTATCATTAACTTATTACTGAAACAAATTAATTTATTAAAGGTATGTTAAATTATGAACTATCCTATTTATGTTATAACATCTATATTTCATTTATTTATGTACAAGAAATTATAAATTATCACACAATTTATTAACTAAATGTATCTTCGAAAATATTAAATTACCAGGTATAACAATAACCCATAGTAATTTATGTATTTATTTTTTTGTTTTAAGAGGAGGTTCATAAGAGGTCGTACATGAGGGGGGAGAGGGGAGAAGGGAAAGGAAAAGGGGTGGAGCGAATGGCGAGAATTTAAACCCGTCCACTCAAAAATCATGTCTCACAGCTTAACCAATTGAGCTGACTCAATGTGATAACCCATAATAATTTACATAACAATCAACCACTCCACTCCCAATCTCTAAATCATAAGATAAAGCTACCTAGTCTTTTATTATCTTTTTGGCAAAGATTTTATAGTTTCTTATATATATTTTTTAACTCACTACAAAAAAAATTCAAAGAGCAATCGAATTTAGCGAATGACCATGTTCAGTCTTTATTCGCGATCGACTAGCGACCGATCAAATTATTTTTGTCAGATGGTTGTTGGTAAGCGTTTAGCGACCGCCTTGGCAACCTATATGCTCAGTCGAAACCAGTTCGATCGCTATTTAATTTTATATATTTAATATTTTAAGTTATTGTTAATAGTATATCAAAGAAAATAATATATTTAATATTTTTTTTGTTTTAAATAATAATAAATTTTTAGCAACCGAAATGACGACGGATAGTTCAGTGGCTAAATTGGTCACTCATAAAAGGTTAGCGATCAAATTGACAACAAATTGAGTTAAATGAGCTAGTGATTGACTTAGCAGCCGCATATATCGTCATATTGGTCACAAACTTGGTCTCCATGAACAATGCGACTAATCTCTTAACGATCGAAAATATTCGTTGCTATTAGCAACCGGATTAGAAATTCGCTTGCTAACTGCTTAGCGACTAGCTATTTGGCAATCACGTTTTGTTGGTCGCTAAGGTTGTCTGCGACCGAATTTCCATGTTTAGGGGTCGATAATTTCGATCACTAAACACTTTATCTCTTGTAGTGACTTCTTATTTTATCTCTCACCTGATAAGTGAAAAACTAATATTTTAGGTACAATACATGCTTAACAAATATCATTCCCAATTTTTTTTCATATACATGAATCTAGAAGTTGAATCCAATATCACATGATTAAGGAACTTGATTCCATTCTACTATGACCAGCACACATTAATTCATAATTTTCTGTTTATAAACAAACAAACATACACTTATATCTCTATTATCTTAATGTTGATTACAATCCAAAATTCAGATGGACAAAATTTAGGTGCAGTTCCTTACATACTTAAGCTGTTATTCTCCAATGAGAATAGCACTTCTGTAATAGCTCAATAGCTCGTCAATGAAAATATTAACATGTGTAACAACTGTTTTTTCCAAGTTTTGTCCAATTCGTATGTATCAACACAAAATAAAAGATTATCAATACTTTATTAAAATAGAATTTCACGTGAATCTCAACTCTATTATCAATATATATATTTTCATCATTTATTCTTTTTTTTTTGTTACAATATCATTTATTCTTTAATATGGCAAAATTATTAAAATAAACCAAAAAAATATTTATCAAAATAAACACTTTCCCATTATTTCCTAAACTACACTTTTTTTTCAAACCATTGGGAAGTCTGTTTCTCAAAGAAACCAACTTCTTTCTATTTTCTTTAATTATCAAAATAATTTAAAAAATTCAAAATTTTAAAAAAATAAACAAGGGAATCTGCGAGGACTTCCCAACAAGGAAGAAAAAAAAAGTAAATGCAACGGGAGTGGACAATTAGGATGCTGACTTTCCAATCTGGGGGATAAAAGAGTAGAAAGGAAGTCGATTTTGATTTCTCAAATACCGACTTCTCATAGGATAAAATAAGTATTTAGTTTAGGAATTAAATAAGAAATACCACTCCGGACCTATATATAAGCAAAAAAAAAATAACTTTACATATATTAAGAAATTTAGTTATATTAGTTTAATTATCTTTATTTGTATAAAAAATAAGTTATAGTTACTAAACTACCCTTTCTTAGGAGTGTATAGTGCTCTTGAAAGTAGTGTCTTGAGAGTATTTAATGCTCTTGAAAAAATAAAAAAACAATTAAGTAAAAGGTATTTTTGAAACACTAGCATTAAATAAGGTTGATTTGATTGACTTTTGTTTATATTTGAGTCCAAAAAATATAGGCATTTTTTTGCTTATATATAAGTTCGGAGGGAGTATAAATAGTTTGGGAATTAATTTTTTGGGTGTTGCTAACGAGTGCTCTAAAGATATTGGCGAAGAAATCAACAAAAGAAAAGTTTGTATTAAGAAACTAAGTGTAACACTTTTCAATTAAATACATCATTTTTTATACAAAATATCATTTCTTGATTCCTTAACATAGTGTTTGGTTGGAGGGGAATGGAGGGGAGGGGAGGGGAGGGATTTTTTTAAACATTTATTGTTTGGTTCATTTTTTAGGAGGGGAGGGGAATGGAGGGAAGCAAAATCCCTCCTCACCCAATTTTGGCTCCCCTCCAAAAGTGGGGGGATTTGGAGGGAGGGGGTTTAAAACATTTTGAATGGAATAACTAAAATAACCCTACTTATGCATTTTAAAATATAAAATTATAAGGGTATAAAAGTAAGTTAGTTTTAAAATCTCTCCCCTCTCCTTGTGAACCAAACACAAATAATGTTATTTTCCCTCCCCTCCAATAAAATCTCTCCCCTCTCCTTCTCTCAATCAAACACAATAGCTAATTAAAATCCCTCCTTTCTCTTCTCCTTCCCTCCCCTCATTTGAACCAAACACACCCTAAACAATGACCTAAAGACATTCGTCCATCGTTAGCATTCTCCTAAATTTTTTCATAATATTTAAATATTTTTCTCGTTATTATTTACTCTCTCCGGTCCCTAATACAGGAAACAAATGATCAAAATCACCAAGATCAAGGAAATGCATTGGAATCTGTTGATTTCATTTAATACTTCTATAAATTTAAATTTTATTTCATAAATATCTTTATATTAATTATTCCTAATTCATTAACTTAATTACTTTTAATATTCACTCATAATAAATAAGAATATAATTAAAATTTAATATTAAATATATTTAAAAATAAATCAATTTTTCATATATATTAAAAAAAAAAAATAATAATCATTTTTGTCTACAGCTGAGGGTGTATTTAGAATGGGGCGGGGAAGAAAGAAGCATTTATGTCGAAGCACGGGTGCACAACCAATTTATTCTGTAGTCTTGGAGTTCGGACACCGATATTTATGAGGTTAGGTGAAGGCGCGAAGATACTTTCCCCGCGAACGGTTAAATATTTTTTTTTTTACTTTTTAATATTTAATAAAATTACATTTAGTGCTTTAAGAACATACAAGATACAAAATATTAGTAATAATTTTTTATTTAGTTAATTTGACAAGTACTCCCTTCCATCCCCGATACAAGAGACAAAACCTTAAATCATCATGAAAAAAAAAAATTATTAAAATCAATTCATTATAAAATTTTATTTCATAAATGTTCCTATTTAATTACTTTTAATTCAACTAACTTATTTATTTCTAAATTCAAGCACCATGCTATCTGACCAATGAGTAAATGATGAGTCAGCTAAACCAAAACACTTGCATGAGAAATTATTGGGTCTCTTTAATATGAGTTTTACAATAAATAAGGGTATAAATAGAATTTAGTTTAAAAATTAGTCAATGTTTCTTATATATTGGACAAAAAAAAATCATTTTGTCTCTTATATTCAAGACCAGAGGTATTATTAAAAGAGATATTAACTATTATGCACTAACAATGTAAATTTTTTTATACTGTCAATCAATCATCAATCATGATATAGATGACTTTTAAGGTAGTTGAGATAAGAGTTATTTTTTATTTTTTTGCTGGTATGTCAATTTATGATTAGAGGTGGTAAATCGGGCAGTCCGGCCTGGCTCAACGGGGCCAAAGTACAAAACCGGGCCGGGCCGGGATGGCTCGAGTTTGGATCGAGCTAGTCTTTCGGTGGCCCAACCCAGCCCAGTGCCCCAACGTGCCATTTTGGCCCTATATTTTTTTAATTTTTTAATTTTTTTTTTTTTTGCTTAAATGCATTTATGTTTATATATATGTATTAAATAACACTAAAGTATAGTATAAATCACAAATTAAAATATACAAACAAGTGTTAAAGAATCATTTTTTTCCATAATAAAAGTCATTAAACAAGTATATTCTTTATCATTAGTAAATTGAAAGATCACTTATTTATAAGTTATAACATGAACTATGGAAGTGTATTTTCATATCTAAAGACAAATGTATAAAAACACCTTTAAAAATAAAATATCGGCCACCGAATCGGGCCCGGCCAGCCAAGGAACCAATCGGACCGGGTCGGGCTGACACATATTTGGTTCAGGCATGCATTTTCTAGCCCAGTCCAATCTGAACTGGGCTAATTTGGGCTGGCCCGACGGGCCGGACATAAATTGCCAGCTCTATTTATAATTGGGTGTTTGTGTAAAAGGGTTTTATACTATTATTAATATATATCAATTAAACTCTTAAAAAAATCAGTAAAGAGAATATAAAATTATTAATTTTACAAATATTTTCAATTTGTAAGTTTTGTTTAAGCCCACAGCTCGAGAGAAGAAACAAACAATTTCTGAATTTCATAAACCTTGGAAATCTGCTAGAGTAGAGAGAGGGAATGTTAACTAGAAATAAAGTTTTTCTGAAAATATACAATTAACACTTTAACGTTGTAAAAGTTGAGGCACTTTGCTTTGTGTTCATGATCGCTTTTTTGTCCGTATAAAGTAAAGACACCAATAGCCATAAGATATGCATGCTCGAACGGAGGTCCTTTATAATGGTGGAATGATATTTGCAATGATTCAATGAAAGGGTTGAGTCACAGTGAATGTTAAATGGGATCTAACTGATAAAAATAATATATATATAGAAAGAAAAATAAAACGGAATGAAGAAAGAAGAAAAACATATATCAATTGATGATTGTCCTATGATGTTGTTATCGTTGTGTGATGTTTGATGCTTAGCTATTTGTTCCACTAATTAGCCGATGAGTCAGCTAGTTAGTCGATTTCTTAACTAATTCACACAGTTGATTCTCCGTTGTGTTCAGACGATACGCTGAGAAAAAGATTTTGTTTTTTAGCTATGGGTTCTTAGACTACTTCAGAGAGCGTCTAATATAGAAGGTGAATTATGATCCTATTTTTGCATAAAGTAAAAAAATGTGATAAAGGAAAGTAATGATAAATGTAAAGGCTTTGTGTGTGTGTGTTCTTTAACAAGATTGTACAACGCCTAGTTAGAGTGCAAAACTTTTAAGCTACCTCTATTTGTCACGTTCTCTACTATCTTAACTGTTTTTACAAGTGGCTAACAATTGTAACAACTATCTATGCATGATTCGACTAATGAGGCAGTTATCCACTAACCATGATCTCCTAAAAATCAGGCGCATGCCTTCATTAGCTCCTATGATGTGAGATTTCTACTCCAATAGCTCTTTTTTCCTTTTGATTTCAACCGCAACTAACTTCTCCTAACACTACAAGAAAAAACACTATTTCCCATGGCCAAAAGCCCTGGGAAAAGACCACAAGCCGTGGGAAAATGCACATTTCCCACGGACAACCCACGACTTCAGATCGGTCGAAAAAACGAACGTCAGAAATGTTTTCCCACGGGTATTTTGCAAAAGGCCATGGGAAATTAGCCACGGTCTCGCCCCTGGGAAATTTCCCACGAGTGTTTTGTAAAAGGCTGTGTCAAATCATGGTCTTGGAAATAATTCTTTGACTTTTCTCTCTTTTTTTGATTCAAAATTCCTCCACGTCTAGACGCCTCCAAGCACACTAAATGTTCCATAAGTCCATTGGCCTAATGAACTTATCAAAATTCACAACCTTTAGCGTTCGACTAATCAGCTGACAGCTACTCCTATTCAGCTGATACCAGATCGGCTAGCATTGTTGACTAACAATCCTAATTAGCTAATTACCGTAATTGCCTATCAGCTGATATTTTTAGGTGATAATACATGTCCCCTGTATCTTATAAAAAGAAGGTGAAAGATGCATTATGTCAGCTAAATCAAATTACTACTTTTGACACGATATTAATATCTGTAGTAGAAGTTTGAATTTCCTGAAACTACTAGGTTTGCAGATAATAGAATCACGATGTCTGAATGACACTGCTAAATGCCCCCCAACTTTAGCTGATTCAATTGATCTAGGAAACTTCAACCTTCAAAAGACATTGGATTTTGCATATAATATATTCGCCTTCGCTGGCTGGCACATCTAAATGACCCCTCATCCTATCTTGTATGGTTAATCTTGGGAACTCCAACCTCGTAAAGACATTAGGTTCACAAATAGTAGTCTTATGTTGCCGATTTGGCACAGCTAAATGTCATTCACTTTGTCTTTGTTCAATTGATATGCCCTTTCGTTTCCATCGCTTATGCCTCGACCTATTTTCATTTACCCTTTGATGTAGGAAATGGTAAGTCGGACATTGAAAACATGTTAGTGAGTGCAACTGGGAATGAATCTGTATCAGCTGTCAGCTCAAGTACGCCCTTATCAGCTAATTTGGACTTCTCATCCTTCAAAGCCTTTTGAACAATCATTCCCCTCAGGATCTAGGCTGCCATTGTCGGCTAGGTAAAGTTTGGTATTGAGGGTCGAGATGGACCTGACTGTCTTGTTGGCATTTGGTATATCGGCTTTGGCATACTTGCAATCATTGTTTGATTAGCCACAATAGGTGGAATTGGAATCCATCGCTGCTTTGCTACATAATCACTAGGATTCCGATGTTGAACCTCATGGACAACTAATTGATTAGTGGAGGTAGGTGAAATTGGATTCCATTGCTACTTCCCAACATAATCATCAGGTTCCCAATACAAAATTCCTCAAGGAGGAATTGACCCCATTTGAACATAAGGCAACTGTTCTAGGGTCAGCTGATAAAGTGGCATATTAACTGAGGTAGGTGGAATCTGAGACAACCCCTTCCTAGGAGGTCCCATTAGTGACCCCACTTATAATTATTAGCGTTATAGCGTAGCGTAATAGTATAAAATTTGCGAAAATATTAAAACATACAATACATAATGATACCATAATAAAAGTATACATACATAATAGTACTGACTCCATTAGTAGAGCCTACAACACTGATACCAAATATAAAAGACTTCAAAGTATACAATAAATAAAAACTAAAAACATAGCAACGGAAATAAAGGTACATCAGACATCCTCTTCTGGCGCTCAAGGTCCCCCAGCGTTGGGATCCGAGGCTCTCCTGCCGGCATCAGGCTCAACAAGTATGCCATCAATCTCCTCTGTAAATTCCTCATCAGGGTTTTCTCGTACAGTCGAGAACAAAGAAAATACGACATAGAAAAGTACAGGGGATAAGAAACAGTAATATGCCATACATGGGAAAAACAACGTTATAAATAATGTATATAGATAACAACACACCAAATCACAACAGTGACAACCAAACAACTTCCGGATAATTTTTCCCTTAACTACTGTCTCTCACACTCATGCAACTAACGACTATATGGACGCGATCACGATGCGACATCCCCAACAGATCAAGGTGTCTCAGTCATCACTATGCCACCCCCATAAGGTAGGGTTCGGTCTAAAGCCCGCAGGCCCAACTCGTCTCATGGGTACGACATATTCCCCCGTACGCAGGCCAGGTCGGAATATTCGCCCGTCAATAACGCAACTTACGGTAACTACATGTTCCCCCGGCCGTAGGTTAGGTCGGAGCACTCGCCCGTCACTTAACAACTCAACTTTCGGTAACGACATATCCCCCCGCCCGTAGGCTAGGTCGAGATATTCGTCCGTCCATCTACAATTCGACTAACGGGTACGACCATCTCCCGCAAGTAAGATCGAAATCGCCCCTACGCCAAACTAATCGGTACGACCATCTCCCCGAAGATAAGATCGGAATCGCCCGTATGCCAACACAGTGATGAACAACAACTATGCAACATGAATCTCACTGACTCATCTCAGGATAAACACTTAGTGCCTCAACCACGACTTATAAACAACCACAACCAACTTTCATCCGGCTTAACCGGGTATCAACTTATATCACAACATTAACATATCAACTGTATCTCTAGGTTGAGCACTACGACACAAATAAATATCCTCGATTTCCTTACCACACATTCATCTCCCAACTTATCGGAAATCACTGCCTAGTTCTACTCAAGCATCAACAGTCACAACAGACATCAACAACAACCAGAAACAGTTTTCAATAAACATATCAACTCACAGATAAATAACATTTAATTAATCATGAACATATAGTAGACATATCATGCATATCACATATCACATATTAAATATCCAGTCATAGCACATAGATCCTCAATATGCAGTAAATATCAACCTAACGGTCAAACGACCTCTAGTAGGGTTTGGGTCGTCCTACGCATATCAATATATATTATTTAAAGCTTGCCTCCCCGACGATATTGTGGTTCTTTCCCCCACCTTAGTAAAGTTCCCGTGAGACTCCAGATGCGGCTCCGCAACAATCAATCGGGTGGGCGATCGTGCGTTCGAGTCTTGTCCGATTCTATACAGTAAAACACAACCAGAAATTAAAACAGTTAAATCATCAATTCCCTAATCCTTAGGATTAGCTACTGCCCCTATTTAATTAAACAGGCTAGGGATATTGAAATTCAACTCTTGGATCAATGATCCTTAAGCATACCTAATGCATAATCAATGATCAATTATAAAAGATTTGAACCAAAACCCCTTAAACCAACAAAAATGGGTTTCGGACATCACCTCAAAAATTTAGGTGAGAGCTTGATTTAGCTTCTTAATCACTTGGATTACATGATTGAGGGATGAAATAGGTGAAATCAAGAACAATGAGCAAAAAGAACCCATTTCCCCCTTAAGCACCCATTCGGCCCCTTTTATATAAATAGGCTAGAGGGCTTATTTGATTTCAAGCTCTTGGATTATGATAGTAGAGGATGATACTAGCTCATAGAAATTGGTTTGGCATTAAAATGATTTTTCTACAATTTTCTAGAAATTTTTGAAATTTAGATCTAGAAATTGAAACTCATGAAAATCAATGGAGAAAAATAAAGATTGAGAGCTCAAGGATGAAATCTATACCTCCTAGGTGATAGAGGAGGATGAGAGGAGCAACTTTGCTTCACAAATTGGGTTGAAAAAGCTTATGGAAGTTGAGTGAAAATGGAGATGAAAAATGGAGAAGAAAAGAGAAATGGAGGAAGAAGAAGAAGAAAGTGAGGAGAGAGAGAGAGAGGGGTCTGCGCAGAATGAGGAGAGATAGAGAGTGAGTTTTAGATATTTCTTAAACTTTCTTAAGAGTTAAGAAAGGTAAAAAGGGTAAAAAGGTAATTTGGTAAAAATAACCAAGGGCAATTTTGTCATTTCACGTCTCGATATTTTGAAATTATCACGACACTGGTACGAGTCCCTAGATGACCTAAGACAACCTTGATATGAAGATTATTCCTTCGTGGGCTTCATAAAACCCTTACACGGCTCGAATCGTCTCCCTGAACGATTATCGGCCCGAATATAATATATTATTTTCATTTTCGAACGTCAAGACAAACTTTTTCAAAAATATAGGAAACATGATTCTAAGACTAACTGTCTCGTTCACGAGTCCAAATTAGGTGGTCCTGATAATAGTAAAACACTACTGTCAGTGAAAATCGCGGACCATGCTCAGTCTGAGTTTTCGATCAAAATTTAACCATAGCTTCCTACGATAGCGTAGAGCGTGACTATGGCCTCGGAATAATTTATTTAATTTTTTAGATCCTCCAATAAAATACGATTTCTTAAATACTGATTAATTAAAAGAATAAGAAAATCGGAGTGTTACAGAATCATGTTCCATGAATGCTTCCCAACATAATCTCCAGGTAACTTTGTCTGAATTGCCCCATAGCCCTGGTAGGATACGTCATAACCCCATGCATAGTCACATGTGAGTTTGCACCAATAGCTGAAGCATTTGATACGAAACACAACATACCAAGATAGCCTGAAGTATATGGTGCCCTTTTGGCCAATTGAACCTGTCTGTATTCTAATACCGGTTGAGATACAATATCATTCACAATCATTTGCCCCCAAGTTTAGTAGCACTAAGATCAGTAGATGTCTATGAGTTGGACTCAGCTATACTTATTGTGCATTTTGTTGCATGGGACTCGGTTATTCTGGTTGCCCAATAATAGTAGAAGTAGCCTAGTTCTCTCCATAAATCAATTGTTGTTTTTCTTGCTACCTCACTCGATGCACTTCGTTATGAACCATTAGTTTGACAATGTTTGCCACCTGCTTAGACACATGACACGTATTCTCATGTACCCCCATATTTATTCGCTGGCGGAAACGAAGTGGGCATCATAATAGGTCGATTTTGATTAGTCGTATCAGTTGCTACTGTTAAATGTCCACCAGCAGTTGACACTGATGCAGTAGACATTGATGTTTCGACCTGTTGAGTTGGCGTAGTTGTCACTAATGGTTGCGATGATGACATGCCTAAGGCAATTGAAGTTGAAGGTTCAACTGCTCTACGACTGCCAATCTTGTTTATAGTAGACTGAGACAGTTCTATGCTAAAACAATATAATCGTGACCAGAGAGATAAACTTTTCAATGTGTTCACCTTCTTGATCCCACCAGGCGTGCCTTTGTTATCGTCATGTGAAATTTGGTGCTTACCCGTTTGCTCAGATAATTAGTCGATGGGTCAGCTAATCAGACGATTTCTCTGCTAATTCGCACCATTGATTCCCCTTTGTGTTGAGGCAATACACTGAGAAAGAGACTCTGTTTCTCAGATATGGGTTCCAATACTACTATAGAGAGCGTCTAGTGCAGAAGATAAACTATGATCCTAATTTTGCATAAAGTAAAGAAATGCGATAAAGAAAAGCAATAAAAGAAAGTAAAGATAAATGTAAAGTCTTGTGTTTGATAAAGTGTGTGTGTTCTTAACAAGAATGTACAACGCCTATTTATTTATAGTGCAAAACTTGTAAGCTACCCATATTTGTCATGTTCTCCAATAACTTAATTGTTTTTACAAGTGCCTAACAATTGTAGCAACTACATATGCATGATTTGACTAATGGGGCAGCTGCCCACCAACCATGATCTCCTATAAATCAGGCGCATGCCTTCTATAGTTCCCATGATGCGAGATTTCTGCTCCAACAGGCCTTTTTTTCCTTTTGGTTTCAGCCGCAACTAACTTCTCCTAAAATCATGGTCTTGGAAATAATTCACGGAATTTTTCTCTTTTTTTATTCAAAATTCCTCCACATTTGGACGCCTCCAAGTTCATTAAACGTTCCATAAGCCCATTGGCCCTATGAACTTAGCCAAATTCACAATCTTTAGCGTTCGGCTAATCAGCTAATTGTTAGTGTAAGCCTTAGTGGCAAATATATATTTTGGATATATATATATATATATATATATATATATATATATATATATATATATATATATATATATATATATTATATTATGACTTTATTTTATATATTATATATGAGGCATTTATTTATTATGTTGTATCTGATGATCATATTTATAACATAATAAAGTCTTTAGAATTGGTAGTTCATTTAATGGAACGTCAAGTATGACTTGACCGTGAGATGCCATTGAATTATAGAACGCTATTCTTAAATATCTATTGTCAAGTATTATTATTAATAAGGACAATAATAATATATTGAGACTATTATGTGAGTGTACTGATGACCACATTTCACGGGTCATAGATATAAGATATTAAGTCTTCACATAGGTATAAATATTAGTGGAATATTTATACTGGAGTGACCCGCTATGAGAACGTTGCGTAATAGTTATGTAAGTGTCATAAGCGATTCTCATGGTGACCATAGTGAAGTAGTCCTTCGACTTGAAGTCACTACGATTCCTCACATATGTAGTTGTAGGCTTTAATACTATTAAACGTTGTCTGTAACAGGACAACTATAAAGATAGTTATTGGACCTGCAATAAAACATATTGAGGAATGTGAGTGATGTAGATAGGATCCGTCCTTTCTACATAACATGAGTAATGTCTATAGGCCTCTTGATGATATGCGATGTAGAAATGTATGGCCATGTTAAGGCGGGACAATATGAGATATTGGGCCCACATGATCGTACGTCAATTACTAGATCAAGAAATAAATAATTGGACTTAACAAGAATGACAAATTTATGCCTTGTGTTCAATTAAGGCATTGTGAGGAAAGGACATTGACTTCACATTATATATAGTTACAATATAGTTTTAATTGTATCACCAATATTCTAATTAATCGGGTAGCAATGATGTATTGCTATATGCCGCTCAATGTTTATAATATTAATTGATTATTAATATGATTATTAATAATTAATATTATTACCAATTAATTGAGAACCTATAGGGTCACACATTCAGAGAATTAGTTTAATTGATTAATTAAATATGATTTAATTAATAATTAAATAGGATTGATTTAATTGATTAATTAAATATGATTTAATTAAATAATTAATGGAGGATAAGTTTAATTGATTAATTAAATACGTTTTAATTAATAATTAGACATTGGATCTGTAGCGTACAGTAGCCGAAGTGGGTTAGGTTAAGTGAGTGACAGCTATTGGTAAGCTGTGCACATCACTTAAGCGAGACACAACACAGAGCACTTATAACGGCCGCTATACTCTATTGACAGCAGCGCTTCCTTTCTCTCTCTGTGTGTCGCGCCACTTCTAATCCTGATAGCTAGCACTACGCTATCTCTGATGTTGGTTTGTTTGCGTGGACTGAGTAAAGGTATTACTACTTTGCAATACTGGTGATTGAGAAAAACCTCTCCCTTTGTGGTGATAGCAGCAGTGTTCCTCAGATCTGCTGCTTTGTAGCTGTGTAGATCAAGTTGCCTTCACACCATAGCAGTGTTCGTGATTTACCAGTGCTGCTGACGTGCTCACAGTGTTCGTGGTAAAGCTGCCCTTCAAGATCTTGGGGACGCTTCTTTTGTCTTAGCAATTCGATACTTAGAGATCATTCTCGAGGTATCTTTGGGTTATCACAAAAGAGCTATATTGATATAGTTTTGGATAAGTTCGGCATGAAAGATAGTAAACCAGGAGATACCTCGGTCACTAAGGGAGACATTTTAGTCTCAATTAAATCCCCCTATGAAAATCTGAAAATTCAGGAAATGCAGAAGATTCCCCATGCTTCGATTATGGGAAGTCTAATGTATGCTCAATTTTGTGCGCATCCGAAAATAACGTACATAGTAGGATTATTAGGCAGATACTTGAACAATTCAAGGATTATTGGAAAAGCAACCATAAGGAATGTGAGATATTTAAACAGAACAAAAGGGCATAAGCTCAAATATCGGAGATCTAACAATTTAGAGATCATGAGGAATTCTGACTCCGATTTTACAGGATGCCAAGATAGTAGGCATCCGACTACGGCATATGACTGGAGTAATTTTTTGCCACTTGGTTGCACTTAGTAAAAGGTATTGAAATACCACTCAAGTCAGGTTGTGCAAATAAGTCAGTCATATTGTACTTCAACAACAACATGGGTTTTACAAAGTCGAAGTTCATCGACATCAAGTATCTTTTAGTTAAGAAAAGAGCTCAGGAAAAATAGTTTTCTATGGAGCACATATGGACAAATTCTATGCTAGCAAATCCACTAACTAAAGGCTTGACACCTAAGGTTTTTCACGAGCATGTTGCTCATATGGGTGTTGTCACTGAGGATGTCTTAGTTTAGTGAGAGTCTCTATTTGTGTTTTATGTTTGAGATACAAACCTTTTGTTATTTCGGATTTTCTGCAGAAATAAAGTTATGTTTATGAGTTCATTATGATCTTGTTTGTATCTTGTTGTGTGTAAAATTTATTTACACATTAAGGACTTTGGTTTTCAAAATTGCAAAATTGATCTTACTAAAGTCTTAAGCTGGGCCAGTTGGAAATAGGCATGATTCAGAGATCACATTGCATGAAATTTTCATGCCACTCATCCATATCGATCTATGTCATCAAGTGCATTGATGTGGTGGTTGTCGGGGTTTAGTCACAATAGACGTTAGTGACGACAGCCGCGGTAGTCCCATTGTTGATGTATGAGGTGGACCAGATTGTAAAGGGCAAATTTAAAGATAAATAACATTCGGATGCCCGCCTAAAGAATTCTGATATAATTATTACGATATATTGCCCAAGTGGGAGATTGTTGAAATATTCTTTATTTAATTATATTCCAATGTCATATTGTGGACAGATATCGTCAATTAATTATATTAGCTATTTATCAATTAGGAGCCTTAATTTATACGTAATCAAATTAAGTGATAAGGCTAATTAAATTTCTGATTTGATAATAAATTAGTTAATTGATATGGGCTAAATATGAGTGGATGTCATTCATGGCCCATTTCGGAATAATGGGAACCCTAATTGGCCATCACTCTATATATAGGCTATGGTCCCCAATACACCGGACAACATTGCATATCGCCTCTTCTCCCCATCTGAAGAGCGATTAAGGCATAAGGAGTCCAGGTTGAGGAAGAACCATAAAGCCACCGCTAATCATATTTGTTATCATCATGTGTTGATTGTCAAAGTTATTTCGCACACTTAGAAGACGATCAACCCCTTGTTCGTGATAGATTGCCGGTGAAGGTTGGTGATCAAGTTCACCCTTCTGAAGAACGCTTAGTTCAGGAATCCTAGTAATGAATCCCGGTATATTCATAAATAATGAATCCTAGTAATCTGGCATAATGTTGATCCTAGGCCATGTGGTAAATGTGCTCTAGGATGTATGCCTATAGATATAACGCTTCCGCATAAAGAATAAAGAATCAATAAAGAAAATATCTAACAAGTGATGTCAGAGCAGTCATCATTGTTAGGTTATTCGGATTTATAAAAGTTGGGGCTTTTACATTTTTTTTTTCTCGCTGCACAAAAAAGAAAAAACGTCTTGGTTGAGATTGTGCTTTGGCATGTTTTTTCAATTTGGTTTCAATCTGGCTTGTCTCATATGAATTCAAGAATGGAAATGTTTAAGGATCCAGACGCGGCTGGCCTTTAACGCATAAAGTGTTTTATTTATATAATATATTATATGTAATTGTTGTTTTGGATCAAGAACAGATCCAGTTTCAGAATTCATTGGCTCTTGACGTGAATATATATATGTACCTGAATGTTTTTTGATAGCAATGATATTGGATTTGTGGCAAGCGCCTATAAAGTAAAGACTTGGAGCAATGCATTAGTTTGTTGATTGTTTTCTATACCTACACTTCTCTCACACAATTATGAGCGAGACCCTATACCTAGGCTTGAGTGCAATAGGGAGAAGGTTGAGTAGTGGTAGCCATTTTGGATGTACATCCTGTTTGGTTATCACGAAGGCCTAACTTAGAGTGATTTCTTTCAAGGGTATTGTCGTTTCTAATAGTTTATCTATGGTTGTGGGCAATATTTCGAAATGGGTCCAGACTCTGAGGGCCAAAGTTAGAACTATAGAACCACCTATTCGAAAAGTTCATATATTAAAAGAATCTTTTTTTAAAGGTTCTTTTCACACTAAGCACTCAGGTTTCCATGTTTTTTAGTGTGAAAAGGGGCAAATTCGGGACCCTCCATTTTAATAAAATTGTCTGATAATTTTGATTGAGTTGGTTGAAACAACACGTTGCCAAAGTAACATCTGTTGTGTAAATTTGATTCAATTGGATTTACAAAAGATGTAGTATGGAATTATTCATGCGAGTTGTTATCGGCCCGAAGGAAAGCACTATTTGGCCGGATAATTATATACCTGTGATGGTAAATATGTGGTGATTATAAAGCATTTTCCATGTGGATAATGAGATGCTCGAATGTGACCATTATTTGACAGGATTTATCACCAATATTTGATCATTGCGTTGAGGGTACCACTAGCAGTTAATTCTTACAATCCGAAGATTGGGAATTGATGGTGCCCTTGGTATCTTGTTTGGGTCTTCAATTTGCCAATTTGGATTTTGAGTGAGTCAATTAAAGCATGAAGTCGTCAAGGTGACCTCTCTAATGGAAATCACTCAAAAGAAATATTAAAGGTTATGTGGGTGTACATCCTTGCAGATATTAATCGACCCAAAGGAAGGTTAATATTTGGTAGGGTTACATTCACACATGTGATGGTAAACACATAGTGATTATAAAGATTTCCTTTTCATGTGAATAACAGAGTATCCAAATATCGCTGTTGTTTCACAGAAATTATCATCAGTGTTTGATCATTACAACAAAATACCACTAGCAATTAATATTATTGTCCAAAGACTTAATATTAATGGTACACAGGGTATTTTGGTGAGTATCTTTACGGTACTTATGTTCTCTTTAACCTAATATTGCTTATGTATCTACTGAATTAATTCAATTTCGGTCCTTAAAAGTCTTGAATTTTTGGGATTGAAAGAAGAACATTAAGATTGTTCATGGATTTTGATCTTGCATAAGGATGGAGAAAATCATCTTCTCTCACAAAATTCAATTTCTCTGAAGAGGGGATCAAGTATAGGAAGTGGGATCGCTCCAATTGCACGAGTCTTATGATCATAAAGGACAATATTCCAGAGACCTTTAGGGGTATTATTTTGGATGACATAATTAATGCCTGAGATTTCCTAGCTGAAGTTAAAAAGTGCTTTCTGAAAGCAATAAAGACGAAAACAAGCACTTATTGGAGAGCTAGATTTTCATTAAGTACAAAGGCAAATGAAATATAAGGAGCACGTTATGGGAATGTCCAATCTTGCTCATAAACTTAAGGCGCTAAAACGTGAGCTGTCTAACGACTTGCCCATGCATTTAGCATTTAGTATTCCTTCATATACAATTCAGTCAGTTTAAGTTAGCTTATAGCTATTATAAAGAGAAATGATATCTGAATGAATTCGTTTCATAAGGTGTGTAAGAAAGGAAACAATGAAGTAAGAGACGACTGTCGCGACCGGAATCGCGAAGGAAGACGACAAAAAGAAGATTTTAGATTAAAAACATGTAGAGTCGCCACCAATTTTATTTAATTTGGAAATAATTGGAAAACCTTTAAGAAAAATGGTCTTGGAAACCAAATCGAGTTCGGGAGTCACTTGCGCATAGGGAAGGATGGAGACTTAACCCCACGGCACCCCTAATGCACCCGTAAAAACGGTTACCCAAATTAATTTTGCAAATAATTAATAATTTTTAACGTATTTATATTACCCCAAAGATTATTCACAAGAATGAAGAGATTAATAATTAATATTTACACCGAAAAAAAGAAAAAAAGAAAGAATTTAATGGAAAAATTATTTTTGAAGTTGAACATGGCACCCCAGTCCATAGAGCAACCTTAGTTCTATGAGATTGAGCATGATACCTTTCATAGAGTAATCCCAAGATTAATGTAATACTGATTATATGATTTATTGTAAGCATAATTTGAGGTTAAGCATGACACTCAATCCATAGAGTAACTTTCAAAACAACCTGATTTTACTCTTGATGCTACCAAACCTATGGACAGCATGGGCCATTGAAACACTCCTTTTTTTAAACAAATAAGTGCAAAAAGAATTGAAGAGCAAATAAAAAAAAAAAAAATATAGCAAGAAGTTATACAAGAGTTTAACGTGGTTGAAAAATATTCCCTTGACAACATAAGGCTACTACCCAGATCACTATTATTGAAATTATCATCAACCATCCAAAATAATAGAATATGGACCAAATCTCATGTAAACTCATTATCCACAAAACAAGAGATGTGACAAAATATTCCCAATAATGCAGAGAACATCAGCAACGTGATATCCTGAGTCCAAGCATTGGATCCAATGGGTTGAAGAATGCTTTAAAAAAAATTAAACAAGCAACTACTGCGGAGAAATTTTGTCAAGCATTTTATCAAACAACTGGTGCACATAGAAACTGAAAATAAAGGAGATCATGCATGAAGTGAATGAAAATCGATTTTTATCAAGGCTGCAGCAGAACACTAAATCAGCTTCAGGTGTATGAATAATTCCTCATTTCAGCATCCAACTTAAACCAAATATCTGTACACAAAGTTATCATCTCACATGAATTTAAGAAGAACAACAGGTTCAAATAATAGGAGGAAATGAGCAAAAAGGAAAGCAGAATTAACAAAGCAACAATGGATACAATTGAAATAAAAATATATTAAGCAACATCAAAGTGATAACCGTAAACTAGATGCATAGATTCTTGAAAGCTCTTCAATACAAAGGACAGAGAAAGAAAAAAGAAGTCCCTGTGTTGACAGAAAAGAACAATGTCTCACCAAGAATTACAAAATTTCTCTCAAGCCTCCAGAAAACTCTCAACTCTCTCCCTCTAATTTCTCTGCGCCTATCAGTGGGTGTTTGCACCCACCCCCCCTCTGTTTTTCGAATTCTGTCAGTGTCTCTCCCTTTCACTCGGTCCCCTCTGGCTCCCCCTTTTTTTCTGGTTTCTGCTTCCTTCTTTATAGAGATATTTCTCCCTCATTGCTTTGATTCCCTCTCCTGCAAATCAGCGAAAATAGCAATTAAAATCCCTAATTTGAAACGAAAATGGAAGGGAATAACACATACCTTGCGTGATTGAGATCCAGTGATGCGAGTGAGAAGGGAAAGAAGCGAGATTCACGTTGTTGATGGAGGTTTGCGGCTGCTAGGGTTACTTTTGGGTGAGGAGATAGACGGGTTATGGAGGAAATAGACGGGTTATGGAGGAGATAGACGGGTTATGGAGAAGATAGACGGGTTATGTTATGGGGGGAGATAGACGGGTTATGGAGGAGACAGGTTTATGGAGATAGACGGGTTATGGAGGAGATAGATGGGTTATGGAGGAGATAGACAGGTTATGGAGATAGACAGGTTATGGAGGTAGACAGGTTATGGAGGAGATAGACAGGTTATGGAGATAGACAGGTTATGGAGGAGATAGACAGGTTATGGAGATAGACAGGTTATGGAGGTAGACAGGTTATGGAGGAGATAGACAGGTTATGGAGATAGACAGGTTATGGAGGAGATAGACGGGTTATGGGCTGAAACTTGGTTTATTGGCCCAAAGACATTTTTTCTTCTTATTTTTTTATTTTTATTTTTATTTTTATTTTTATTTTTATTTTTATTTTTATTATTATTTTTTTTATTTTTATTTTTATTTTTATTTTTATTTTTATTTTTTTTTATTTTTTTTTTATTATTATTATTATTTTTTTTTTTTGGATTTCTATAAAAAAGACTTTTTTATGATTACCCGGTCAAAATGAGGTGTTCACAGTTGCCCCTCTTTACTTGTTGTTTTCTAGGAGACATGTGATCATAGTAAACAACGAGTAAAGAAAAAGAACACACATTTTGTCCGGGAATGCATGTGATTATACAAAGATATTTAATGCAAATGATACAGGCATAATAACAAATGAAAGAAACAAAGTGCCATGGGCCTCTAATCCCAAAAAAAAAATGATCATGAGACTCTGAGCTCGCAAATTAAATGACTGTGGGCCTCCGCCCCCAAAAATTAGTGACAATGAGCCTCTGAGCTCAAAATAAGTGATAGTGGGCCTTTGATCCCAAAGATACGAAATCGCGATGAGCCTCTGAGCTCAAAAAATTAAATAACAATGGGCCTTTGATCCTGAAGAAATAAAAGACAAAGAGCCTCCGAGCTCGAAAAGTAAATGACTTTGGGCCTCTGATCCCCAAAAATGACAATGAGCCTCTGAACTCGAAAACTGAATGGTAATGGGCCTCTGATCCCAAAAATTAAATGACAATGAGCCTTTGAGCTCAAAATCAAATGACAGTGGGCCTCTGTTCCCCAAAAATTAAATGACAATGAGCCTCTGAGCTCGGAAAAATAAGTGATAGTGGGCCTCTGATCCCAAAGATACTAAATTGCAATGAGCCTCTGAGCTCGAAAAAATTAAATAACAATGGGCCTTTGATCCCGAAAAAATAAAAGACAAAGAGCCTTTGAGCTTGAAAAGTAAATGACTTTGGGCCTTTGATCCCAAAAATTAAATGACAATGAGCCTCTGAGCTCAGAAAAATAAATGATAGTGGGCCTCTGATCCCAAAGATACTAAATTGCGATGAGCCTCTGAGCTCAAAAAATTAAATAACAATGGGCCTTTGATCCCGAAAAAATAAAAGACAAAGAGCCTCTGGGCTCGAAAAGTAAATGACTTTGGGCCTCTGATCCCAAAACAATGAGCCTCTGAGCTCGAAAATTAAATGGTAATGGGCCTCTGATCCCGAAAATTAAATTGCAATGAGCTTTTGAGCTCTTTATTTCTATTTTACCTTTTCTTTAGACAAACTGGAACCAAACACTTCCCAGGAAAACTTCGACCAATCATACCCTTGTTCACAAACACCTTTGAGTTGAAGCACCATTTATTCCCTTTGATGACATGGTTTCTTTTGTAAGAGGCGCAGTCATGAAGAGATTTATCCCGGACTGTGGCCTGTGGAGACTTTCCTTATTCTTTTAAGTCCCCCACTCGGCGTGCACTGTCATCTTACTTATTGACTTTGAAGTGCTGAATCTTTGTTGGTCCAAACCATTCATTAAAGTCACCATTAAAATTATCAAATCATACTATCAAACTCATATTTACTTTGATTGAGACATAATTTTAATGCATAAAACATGATTTGAGCACAAAGGGGTCATGAATAAACTTTTGCCTTCACATGTGACTTTGGATTATACATAAGGGAATCAGAAAGGATAACATGGGGAGGGGAAGTGCAAGGGCAACACAAAGGATAAGAGCGAATAAGAGGAAAGGAATAAAATATGATAACCACATAAAAAATTTGCCCCAGTATCGGTTCCTTGATCCTCATTCAGATGATTCCCATCGGCCACTGACGTCGCAAGTCCTGGCCTTACTCTCAACTTCTCTTGATGTGCATTCCTCCTTTAACCCTCCAACAGTTTTCTTCGCAACCATGTACCCAATCACAAGCAAAATTGCCTCAGTGTGGTGGCCTTTGTGCTATTTTCTTCACTTGAACTGCCCTTGCAAGTTTTCAGCCCAAGATTTATTTTCTTTGCCCTAATTTTTGCTTAGGTTGCCCTTTACGGGTTTTCGGCCTAACGGACATTTTTCTGCCCTAACTTTTGCCTAAGCCGCCCTTACGGGTTTTCGACCTAGCGAGCAAAATTTTTTTTTTTTTTTTTTAAGCATAAAACTTTTTCACAGCATCAGAGTTTGTGGGCCTTGGTAATTCTTGCCCGTCTTCATCTGTTAAGATCAATGCTCCGCCCGAGTATGCCTGCTTTACAATATATGGCCCTTCATAATTGGGCGCCCATTTTCCTCGAGCGTCTTCTTGATTGGGGAGTATCTTTTTTAGTACCAAATCGCCTGGTTGAAACTCCCTAGGACGAACTTTCTTATTAAAAGCTTTAGCCATTCTTCTTTGATATAATTGTCCGTGACAAAGGGCCACCAATCTTTTTTCTTCAATCATGTTCAATTGATCATACCGAGCCTTCATCCACTCGGATTCTTCCAAGTCTGCTTCCATCAACACTCTTAATGAAGGGATTTCGACTTCTATGGGAGAGACAGCCTCCATTCCATACACCAATGAGAAGAGCGTTGCCCCGGTACTTGAACGTATATTGGTGCGATACGCATGCAAAGCATAGGGTAACATTTCATGCCAATCTTTATAGTTCACGACCATTTTAGCGACAATCTTCTTGATATTCTTGTTGG
Organism: Ammopiptanthus mongolicus; assembly: GCA_039655645.1. NCBI lineage: Eukaryota > Viridiplantae > Streptophyta > Magnoliopsida > Fabales > Fabaceae > Ammopiptanthus > Ammopiptanthus mongolicus. The sequence continues at coordinate 15,165,433 of CM077343.1, read as the reverse complement.
CCGCTTCTACCGCACCATTCATTTGGGGCCTGTATGGAGCAGAATTATGGTGTTTGATTTTGAAGGTCTCGAGCAACTTCTGTACCTCTGCCCCATTAAGGTTGGAAGCATTGTCCGTAATGATCCTTTCAGGTATTGCGTACCGACAAATGACATCTCTTTTGAGGAACTTTGTGAACACCTTTTGAGAGATACTGGCATATGATGCCGTTTCTACCCACTTTGTGAAGTAATCTATTGCCACCAAGATGAAATGGTGCCCGTTTGAAGCCTTAGGATTGATTGCCCCGATTACATCTATTCCCCACATAGAGAAGGGCCAAGGGGACACCAAATGGTGCAGTTGGAATGGAGGAGCTTTGATTCGATCTGCATATATCTGGCATTTATGGCATCTCCGGACATACTCCAAGCAATCTGTTTCCATGGTTGACCAGTAGTAACCACTCCGTAAAATCTTGCGTGCCATCATATGACCGTTGGCATGCGTTCCACATATCCCTTCATGTACTTCTGTCATGACAGTTCGGGCTTCACGAGCATCAACACATCTTAAGAGGACCCCATCATGGTTTCTTTTATATAGAACTTCTCCGTCCAGAAAAAAGGCCATGGATAACCTGCGAATAGTCTTCTTGGTCCCTTCATTTGCTTCAGCTGGGTATGCCCTACTCTGCATATACTGTTTGATGTCATGATACCAAGGTTTACCATCGGGCTCTTCCTCCACATGGGCACAATATGCCGGTTCACGCTGGACCTTCACTTGGATAGGCTGGACGGTGGTACAAATGTCCAGCTTAGTCATAGCAGCTAACGTGGCTAAAGCATCTGCGAATTGGTTCTTGTCTCGAGTTAAATGCGAAAGGGTAATATCATCAAATTTCGCAATCAACTGAGTCAAGTACTTCTGATATGGGATCAACTTGGAATCTTTGGTTTGCCATTCGCCATTGACTTGATAAATAATTAGAGCCGCATCCCCAAAGACCTTCAATTGTTTTATTCCAAGCTCAATTGCTACTTGTAACCCACTCGCACATGCTTCGTATTCTGCAATGTTGTTGGTGCATTCAAATTCAAGCTTAATGGCCACTGGGTACTGCTCGCCATTCGGCGAAACCACTACTGCTCCTATACCTCTCCCGTGCATATTAACTGCTCCATCGAAATACATCTTCCACACATTCTCATCTTCGGCTTCATCTTCCTCTAATGACAATATCTCTCCAACTGGGAACTCGTACGTAACTGGTTGTCCACCCTCGAGAGGGTTTTCAGCTAAATGATCAGCAATCGCACTCCCCTTGATGGACTTTCGAGTCATGTATTTAATATCAAATTCTGATAATATCACTTGCCACTTTGAAACCCTTAAGGAGATGTGAGGACTTTCAAAGATATACTTCAAAGGGTCCATTCGAGAGATTAACCAGGTCGTGTGATACAACATGTACTGCCTGAGCCTCTTGGACGTCCATACCAATGCACAACAAGTCTTCTCAATTGCCATATATCGGACTTCGCAGTCATTAAACTTTTTGCTCAGATAATAAATCGCCTGTTCTTTCTTGCCAGATTCATCATATTGCCCTAGCATTGCCCCCATTGAGGTCGGTAATATAGTGAGATACAATATCAGTGGACGTCCTCGAATCGGTGGCAACAACACCGGAGGACTAAGCAGATATGCTTTTATCTTGTCGAAGGCTTCTTGGCACTCCTCATTCCAACTTCCAGGATTATTCTTCTTCAGGAGCTTGAAGATCGGCTCACACGTGCTAGTCAGGTTAGCAATAAACCGTGCAATGTAATTCAACCTTCCCAAAAAACCTCTTACCTCCTTCTCATTCTTGGGAGCGGGCATGTCCCTTATTGCCTGTACCTTGTCCGGGTCCACTTTTATTCCTTCTCTGCTAACAATAAAACCAAGCAACTTCCCAGTTGATGCCCCAAACACACACTTTGTAGGGTTGAGTCTCAACTTGTACTTCCTCAGTCTCTCGAATAGCCTCTGCAAAACTGCTACATGATTTTCTCCTTCCTTGGATTTGGCCACTATGTCATCCACGTACACCTCTATTTCTTTATGCATCATATCGTGGAACAATGCTACCATAGCACGTTCGTAGGTGGCCCCGGCATTCTTCAAACCAAAAGGCATTACTTTGTAACAAAAAGTTCCCCAAGGAGTGGTAAAAGTTGTCTTCTCCTTGTCATCGACGTCCATGAGGATCTGATTGTATCCAGAATACCCATCCATGAAAGAGAACCTGTGATTCCTTGCTGTACTGTCTACGAGGATATCGATATGAGGGAGCGGGAAATCGTCTTTTGGACTGGCTTTATTCAGATCTCTGTAATCCACACACATCCTGACCTTCCCATCCTTCTTTGGTACCGGCACAATATTAGCTACCCACTCCGGGTGTCTTGACACTTCCAGAAAACCAGCTTCCAGTTGTTTAGTTACCTCTTCTTTGATCTTAAGCGACATTTCTGGATGCATCCTCCTCAATTTTTGTTTCTTGGCCACCATATCTGGGTACAATGGGATTTTATGTGATGCTATCTCTGGATCTAAACCTGGCATATCTCTGTAGGACCATGCAAACACATCCAAATACTCTTTGAATAGTGCGATCATTTCTGCATGCTCTGGGTTATCCACTACCTTCAACTCCTTCTTGTCTTCCTCCGTCCCCATATTAACCACTTCTATGACCTCATCATTCAAACTGAACCCTTTTTCAGAGTGTTCCATCAATTTGGAGAACTCCTCAATTGCTTCTTCTTCATCATCAGACCTAGGATCACCTTCGTTCACAGCCGCAAGGGAATCAATAAATGAGGTTTCAGGGTTCCTTTTATGAAGCAAACTTTCAGTGGGAGAGAGATTCCTGAAAAAAAATTTTGCAATAGGAACAATATAGGCAAGAGTTTTATTTGTTGAAGAAGGTGCAAGCAATATAAAGCAATGAATAGAGGAAGTAAAAGAGTGGAACAACGAAAAAAACATGCTGGAAAATCATGCTAACACATTTTATTAATGTCTCAATTAAGGTAAACACCAGTTCATTTCTTGTACAAAGAGATAATTACTTTATGGAAATAACATCAACGAATGGCTCAGACCGCCGATTGCCAAGAACTTCATTGTCACCAGAGAGATAGATAACATGGTTTCCCTCTTGCTCTTCTTCAAGTGCACTGATGATGAAATGAGGGGAGGTCAACTTTTCTGGCTTGATCACTTCAGCTGGTGTTGGGAAAGTCTCCTTTAGATGGGGAACATACTTGTTTTCTCCCTCTCCTTCTTTTCTTCCTCTGAGAGTCGTGATCTTCATTTTTTCTGCCAAAGAAGGCTCATACCCTAGTCCATACTTTCCCTCTCTGGAAATGGCCTCGATCGGTTGTGGGATCCCTTGAAGCTTAGACCCCAAGCCTCTTCCCTTCTGGTATCCACTCCTCTCCATAATACGAAATACCACTTCATTCACATCCTTTATTGGTGGCTCTTTCCTCTGGATTTCTGACCTCAAAATTTCAAAGTTGTGCAAAGAGTTATCCTCAATTTGCTCTGTATTCTCTATATAAGGTACGGAAACGGGCTTTGTCAGCATGATTTCCTCTTCACCACGAATGGTAATTACCGCCCCATTGTGGATGTACTTCAAGCACTGATGCAATGTTGAGGGAACAACTCCAGTGCTATGAATCCAAGGCCTCCCTAGAAGCATAGTATATGCTGGTTGAATTTCCATGACTTGGAATAGGACAGGGAAACAACTAGGCCCTATTTCAAGTGGCAGAGTTATTTCCCCTAAAATCCCTCTTGTTGTTCCATCAAAGGCTCGCACAATCATCTCTTATGGTGTTAAATCTGTTATACCCATGTTCAGTTGCTCTAGAGTAGACATTGGAATCACATTCAATGCCGAGCCGCCATCTATGAGTACCTTCGCAATCACAAAACCCCTGCACTTTAAAGTAATATGCAGGGCTTTGGGCCCACTACCCTGCCTCGGAACCACCTCATCTTCCGAAAAAGTAATCATGTTGACACGCTTTACCGGATCTACCATGTTTACCACATTTTCGGGAGTGACATCAGGCTTGACATAAGCTTCACCCAACACCCTCAACAAAGCCTTACGATGCAATTCTGATGTTAGAATAAGTGATAAGAGAGAAATCCTGGCTGGAGTCTTCTTCAACTGTTCCACCACATCAAACTCACTCTGCTTCATGATCTTCAGGAACTCTTCTTCCTCTTCCTCCACAGCTTCATTCTTCTTTTTATCCTTGGAACTCTTCTTTATTTCTTCTTCTTCAGGGCCATAACATCGCCCACTCCTCGTAATACCCCCGACCCTTATCACATTGGCAACTTGGGCCTTCGAAGCCTCTCCTGCAGCCGTCAGCTCAACTTTTGTTTCATAGTTCCATGGCACAGCATGAGTGTCGTCATACGCAAAAGGAACTGGTTTTTTTACCCTTAAGATCACTTTTTCTGGTGTCGGGGCCTTATTAAGGGGTGGCACTCGAAGTACAATCCTTTCGACTACGTTGATTCCCTCAAACGTACCTCGCCTGGCTTGTATCACTCCGAGGGTTAGTAGTCCCTGAACTCGGACCTTAAAGTCCCAACAACTCTCAATGTCATGTCCTGCCTGCCCATGGTGATAAACACAATTTAAAATTCCATCATCCTTTTGTTCTTCTTCTTCTATTGGCACCCCTGGCGCGACGATGTCATACCCTGCTTTCTTTAGTCCATCAAACACCTCTTGCATAGGCGTTCGTAAGTGGAGGACCTTCTTGACTTGATGCCCCTCTACTTCCAAGCTATTCACCCTGTTTTCTACATTATGGCTTGGGATTGGATTGTTAACAATGCTAGGCCCCGATTCCTCTTCAAACACCAATCTTCCACAAGCGATTAGTTTTCTCACTGCTGTCTTAAAGGCTTCGCAATCTTCAATGGAGTGCCCTGAGACATCCATGTGATATTTGCAGGTCAAGTTTGGATTGTACCAAGCAGGGAAAGGTGGTTGAAGGGGACGTACAGGGTTCCCAGCAATCAAATGACGGTCGAACAATTGTTGGAATAATTCTGCATTGGAAACGGATAGTCTAGGGAAAGGTGGCAGGTTTGGAGTGGTGGGGTGTCCTTGATTTGGTCGATTATAGGTTGGGCGATATGGTTGGAATGCAGGGGGATAACGTGCGTATGCAGGGCGAGTGGGGTTATATGGCTGAGGTGCGGGGACATTATTTATCTGGTTTTGTGGTTGAGTGGTGCTTGGCAAGGCTTGTTGAGGTGGGTAAAGTGGTGCTTGAAGGTATGGGATGTGAAGGTTCGGGTTATATGGTGCTTGGTACGTTGGGTATGAGGGAACATGTCGAGGCCCAACATTCTGTTGGTGTTGTACGTAATTCGCCTCAGCTTCCTTCTTCTTTGGTTGGAATCCCTTCTTAGGTGCACTACTTTCTGCATCAACCGACAGTTTCCCAGCTCTAGCTAAAAATTCAATTCTTTCTCCTGCAGCTATTAAGTCGGAGAAATCCCTGTAAGCCGCTCCTGCCATTGCCCCTATAAAAGGGGCCCCGAGAGTTCCCAAAAAGTACGAGCACATTTCTGATAATGTCAACGGGGGCTGAACTTGTGCTGCTAAGCTTCTCCACCTTTGCGCATATACTTTAAAGGGTTCCTCATTTCGTTTCTGCATTGAGGTCAGTTGTTCACGGGTAGGAGCTGCATCCAAATTGAACTTATACTGGTCCATGAACAAGTCAGCCAATTCTGTCCATCGCGAAATCTTAGAGTGGTCTAGCTGAAGGTACCATTCTAACGCAATACCTGTCAAACTCTCATGAAAGAAGCTAATGAGGAACTTGTCTTCCTTTGACCAGATGGCCATTTTGGTGGCATAGCTGATAAGGTGAAACCGAGGATTCCCACTTCCAACGTACTTTGAAAAATCAGGGATCTTAAAATCCTTAGGTATCACCACGTCCGAGGCAGGACAAAGTTCTTCTATTTTTAGAAGGCCATAGGTACTTGATCCTTTTATCGCTTTTATCTGTTCTTCCATCTTTTCCATCCACTCATCTTTCACCTTATCCTTCTCTACCTGAGCTCCTATGAACGGTCCAGGGATGGATATATGGGGTTGCTCCCATGTGGGTCCTGCATAGCCAGGAGCTTCATAATAGGCATTCTCAAAAGGGCGGTATCCTTCTCCGATGGGAAGTACTATTGGTGCTGTGTGTTGCTGTTGTTCATGGGCGCGCATTCCCTGAGTAAGACCTGTGTTGATGTTTGAGAACATAGGTGCCGATACTGTGGAAAGGGCTGGCTGTACACTCACATAGGGATCGTCTTCATTTGCACCTCTATTCGCGCCAAGCCTATTGAGAGATTCTCTCATATCTTGCAATATCGCCTCCAGCCTTGCTTGGGTTTCAGTCATCTAAGCTACTCTTCCCCTTACTTCATCTAACTCTAAGCTCAAATTTCTTCCCACCTCAGCATTATTATCAGCCATTCTAGTCCGAGATCTGGTGTTGTGAACTCGGGTTTGATTGGTGTCGTTTTTCCTGGGTCGCGCAATGGTTCCTGAATTTTCAGATTTTAACCTAATACGAATACATTAAAAAAATTTAATTAGTAAAATCAAAGTTACGTCTATCTCATTTACACTATTAATTCTTTTTGTCAAGGAAAGACCGTCTCTGTAGCAAGAAATTTCCATCCCATGCGCAACTCTAGGGGTACGTCCCCCTTAGATTGTGCATGGTTGATGACATATCCATGAGGGCGTGCATCTCTCAATGGATCGCATCACTCACTAGCAATGCAACCATGCAGGCAGACTTATAACACAAAGGAGAATTCATCGATGGACATAACGTGAAAGATAACTTTTATTTGATTGAAGAGCGGTACAACGTCCGACATTTAACAAAAATTACATCAAAAGTTTCGAGGTTCTCTTTTTGAATCTACTAGCAAGACTTCTACAATATTTTATGAAGCTGGCTACTTTTGGAGGTATTAGAGATTCAGCGCTCATGTGAACCTGAATGGACGCCTCCTTGAGGCGATCTATGAATCGAGAAGCATGGTATTGCAAGCTTCCCGACAAGTATTCATATCTTCTCTTCCAAGCATTTCTATCAGTCTTCAGTTTCTCTGCCACTACATGCCAGTCTTCTAACCATTCTTCTTGCTGATGGATCTCATCCTCATATTGCTTTTTCTCTCTTTCAAGCTTTCGTATCTTCATCCACAGTTGGTCTTCCTTCTCTTGTGCCTTTGCCAATGATTCGCGATATGTTGCAGCTGCATTCCAACCTTGATCAGAGTAGCGCTCAGTATGGGCAAATGCCTCTTGCAAGGATCCTATTCTTTCCTCCAATATCTTTATCGTTTGGACATGTACCCCGACGCTTGCCTCCAACTTTTCTTTTTCTTTGAGAGTTTTTGTCAGTACTCTTTCTTGATCTTCTACCTTTGCTCGCAACCCTCGGACTTCTGACCCTTTCACATTCTCTTTCCTCGCCCTCTTTGCTGGACAGGCGGCTTCATATGCATCCGCACATTCATCTTTCAACCGTTCTACCTTCATGTTTAACTTATGGACTTCATGCTGAAGTGTGGCAATGGTGATTCGAGCCGTTTGATTCATCTCCTCTAGCACCCCCATTTGAGCCATCAAAATCTCAGTCTTCTCTAGCAACTGTGCTTCAGTCTGAGGAATCTCATCATGGTGTGGGATCGGCTCAGGATCGGTAATGTTCTCTCTTCTTGCTTTCCTCCAAGCGAGGTAGTTGCTAGTGTAAGCAATGATTTGTCTTCCCAACTCATTTGATCCCACTATACGGATATTACTCCAAGCCAATCTAATCGCTATTGATGTATTCTTGACAACTTCGCAATCTTGGAATAAGAAAGAGATCCCACCCATCACTTCTTCAGGAGGTTCACGTTGAGTCCACTTCAATTGTCGAATCACAAGTGCTGGAGAATATGAAACACAACCTCTTGGCCCCATCAAGGGGACATTCGAGAAATTCCCACAGCTGAAGATAACAGTATCTCCTTTATACCATGGACACATCCAATTAAAGGATTCTGAATCAATCTCATCAAACTCTCGCTTCCATTCATAGGATTTATTTGGCTTTACTGGTATGCGGTGGAACCTCTTCAAAGGGTCATCCGTCTCGCTAATGTGCTTGCGAGCATACATATGAGTCACGATCCAAACATACATCAATTGTGTGCAACACCGCAATTTACCTTGCTGACTTTCGTGGCATACTTGCAGTGAGAGGAACGTTTCTGCCAAAATAGCAGGGACGGGATTCACAGCATACTCTTCAACTTTGTAGAAGACATCCATGGCTGCATAATCCACCATGTCCGGTATAAAAGGAAACAACACCAATCCATAAACGGTCAAAGCTAACACTCGATTGAAAACAACCCAATTTTGTTGTCGAGCCAATTACCTGAGATAAACCTCGAGGAATCTCATCTTCAAGCCTTTGACTACTCCTTTCTCCATTTTGTCTGATGGCTTCGGTTGAACTCCTAATAATTCTGCCACTTTCCCATCACTGACATGTTGGCCATAGTAGAGGTAAACACGAAGCTCCTTCGGAAGAGGTATCCTTATCATGTAAGCATATTCTTCTATAGTTGGTGTCGTATCCAAATTTGGCAACTCAAAACATCTTAGGGTAGGATTCCAATACTGGGCCAAAGCGCTTAAGCCCGCAACATCTATAGGAATACACAACAAGTCCAAAATTCTCCCATATTTGCTTGCGAACGCTGAATGTGTCTCTCTTGGCATCAACTGACTGATTTCTATTAAGGTCTTCACATCATTTACCTTCACATCAATCCTAATGTTCCTCCTTGAGCTGATTGCATTGCTAGAATGAGATCTTTCCATTGCTTGCTACTTGGATTGTAACGGGATCTTTCCTTCACAAAAGAACTCACCTATTAAAAATAAATAAATAAATAAATAAATAAATAAAAAGAAAAATGAGAAACTAAGCACAAAAATGTGATGCAAAAGGAGTCCTTATAGGGTTGTAAACCCAAAGGACATGGGACGTCTAATGCATTGTCCCTCTTGTGACCCATTTTAATGGATCATTTGGGCCCAAGGCGATGGGAACCCATTTACCTTTTTATCTTCTATTCTTTTTTTTTTTTTTTAGAAGAACGAAATAAAACACATAATCACGAATGAGAAAGAAGAGAGAAGATGCACGCCTCCAATTGTCCTAAGAGGGAGGTCCTATAGTCAAGGGTACCTATGACGACTCTTAAATTAGGCAGCCACTAGGTTAATCTATGAGTGCAATGGTGGTTCTAGACTTCTAAAGGTCATGGCTCCCAGATTGTCCCAATCACGAAAGACCGGGACCCAGCTCATGATCCTAGCCACAAGTAGGGATAAAACCTCCAGGATGACTAATCCATGATACTAGTAACAATCTGAGTGGTGAATCAACAAATATCAGAGGGGCACTAGGCTTTCCAATGACAGTGTTGAGGCACCGCCTACTCCTAAGGCTTCCACAAGCTCGGGTATAGAGCTGAAAATGTGTGACACGAGTGATTGTGATGTGTGTGCTGGAGGCATACAAACCTGTAAAATCCTAAAACTAAAAAAAACCTGCAAAACAAAGTCACATATATATACAAAAAAAATCAAATGTCATCTACCCTAGAGTTCAAATAATATATTCCAAGAAAAAACAAAATCCTCTACCCTAAGGTTGAAAAAAACAACCAACAACAAAACACAAAAGACTTTTTTTCATTTTTTTTCTTTTTTTTTCAAAAAATTTTTTATTTTCATAAAGGATAGAGAAACAAAACATAACAAGAAAAAACAAAAAAGAAGAAAGAAAAAAGAAAGGGTAAAACAAACAAGTTAAAATTTATTAAAGATTTGCACAATTAATTTTAATGGGCTTGACTCTCTAAAATTTTCCCCAGTGGAGTCGCCATCTGTCGCGACCGGAATCGCGAAGGAAGACGACGAAAAGAAGATTTTAGATTAAAAACATGTAGAGTCGCCACCAATTTTATTTAATTTGGAAAAAATTGGAAAACCTTTAAGAAAAATGGTCTTGGAAACCAAATCGAGTTCGGGAGTCACTTGCGCATAGGGAAGGATGGAGACTTAACCCCACGGCACCCCTAATGCACCCGTAAAAACGGTTACCCAAATTAATTTTGCAAATAATTAATAATGTTTAACGTATTTATATTACCCCAAAGATTATTCACAAGAATGAAGAGATTAATAATTAATATTTACACCGAAAAAAAGAAAAAAAGAAAGAATTTAATGGAAAAATTATTTTTGAAGTTGAACATGGCACCCCAGTCCATAGAGCAACCTTAGTTCTATGAGATTGAGCATGATACCTTTCATAGAGTAATCCCAAGATTAATGTAATACTGATTATATGATTTATTGTAAGCATAATTTGAGGTTAAGCATGACACTCAATCCATAGAGTAACTTTCAAAACAACCTGATTTTACTCTTGATGCTACCAAACCTATGGACAGCATGGGCCATTGAAACACTCCATTTTTGAAACAAATAAGTGCAAAAAGAATTGAAGAGCAAATAAAAAAAAAATAAAATATAGCAAGAAGTTATACAAGAGTTTAACGTGGTTGAAAAATATTCCCTTGACAACATAAGGCTACTACCCAGATCACTATTATTGAAATTATCATCAACCATCCAAAATAATAGAATATGGACCAAATCTCATGTAAACTCATTATCCACAAAACAAGAGATGTGACAAAATATTCCCAATAATGCAGAGAACATCAGCAACGTGATATCCTGAGTCCAAGCATTGGATCCAATGGGTTGAAGAATGCTTTAAAAAAAATTAAACAAGCAACTACTGCGGAGAAATTTTGTCAAGCATTTTATCAAACAACTGGTGCACATAGAAACTGAAAATAAAGGAGATCATGCATGAAGTGAATGAAAATCGATTTTTATCAAGGCTGCAGCAGAACACTAAATCAGCTTCAGGTGTATGAATAATTCCTCATTTCAGCATCCAACTTAAACCAAATATCTGTACACAAAGTTATCATCTCACATGAATTTAAGAAGAACAACAGGTTCAAATAATAGGAGGAAATGAGCAAAAAGGAAAGCAGAATTAACAAAGCAACAATGGATACAATTGAAATAAAAATATATTAAGCAACATCAAAGTGATAACCGTAAACTAGATGCATAGATTCTTGAAAGCTCTTCAATACAAAGGACAGAGAAAGAAAAAAGAAGTCCCTGTGTTGACAGAAAAGAACAATGTCTCACCAAGAATTACAAAATTTCTCTCAAGCCTCCAGAAAACTCTCAACTCTCTCCCTCTAATTTCTCTGCGCCTATCAGTGGGTGTTTGCACCCACCCCCCCTCTGTTTTTCGAATTCTGTCAGTGTCTCTCCCTTTCACTCGGTCCCCTCTGGCTCCCCCTTTTTTCTGGTTTCTGCTTCCTTCTTTATAGAGATATTTCTCCCTTGCTTTGATTCCCTCTCCTGCAAATCAGCGAAAATAGCAATTAAAATCCCTAATTTGAAACGAAAATGGAAGGGAATAACACATACCTTGCGTGATTGAGATCCAGTGATGCGAGTGAGAAGGGAAAGAAGCGAGATTCACGTTGTTGATGGAGGTTTGCGGCTGCTAGGGTTACTTTTGGGTGAGGAGATAGACGGGTTATGGAGGAGATAGACGGGTTATGTTATGGGGGGAGATAGACGGGTTATGGAGATAGACGGGTTATGGAGGAGACAGGTTTATGGAGATAGACGGGTTATGGAGGAGATAGACGGGTTATGGAGGAGATAGACAGGTTATGGAGGAGATAGACAGGTTATGGAGATAGACAGGTTATGGAGGTAGACAGGTTATGGAGGAGATAGACAGGTTATGGAGATAGACAGGTTATGGAGGTAGACAGGTTATGGAGATAGACAGGTTATGGAGGAGATAGACGGGTTACGGGCTGAAACTTGGTTTATTGGCCCAAAGACATTTTTTCTTCTTATTTTTTTATTTTTATTTTTATTTTTATTTTTATTTTTATTTTTATTTTTATTTTTATTTTTATTATTATTATTTTTTTTATTTTATTTTTTATTTTTTATTTTTTATTATTATTATTATTATTTTTTTTTTTGGATTTCTATAAAAAAGACTTTTTCATGATTATCCGGTCAAAATGAGGTGTTCACAACGACAAATAGTGCTCATTTGATAAAAACCTCTAAGAATAAGGGCTAACAAAAGAAAAATAAGGATAAAGATGCTATGGGCCCGTCTCAAAAGAAATAACTAGGGTAACAATTATTTTTTTTATAAGGACATCGGGTATTTAAAGAAGAAATGTTCCAAATATCTTGTTTGGCATGCCTATAAAGGATTGTCTGAACTGATGAAGGTCAAGTGATGCTGAAAGATGCATCTATATTGGAGTTGACCAAGTCAGTAAAGAATAAGGCTATTGACATTTTAGATTGTTGTTACTAGCTAATATTTGAAATTAAAAGACATTTTGGTTTAGTCATCATTGAGATGAAATTTGGTTTTGGTTTCTCATTGAATAAATCAGGATAATTTTGTTCATTTAGAAACGATGGATTCAATTTGTCTTTTAAATTCAAATATTGTAGGAACCAGTTAAGCTATGGGCTGGACAAACTATAATTTCTTAGTATTGAGATCTCTTGTGGCAAAACGTTGAGTGAGGAATCGTACGACACTAAGCGTAATGTTGATAGTAAAATTAACGAGCAATATGACACAAACATTTAGAGCACATCTCTACAAATAGAGTTGAGCAACTTGTATGAGGAAATCATAGATTCCATTGGCCTTATACATTTTATTGTTTGTATTAAATGCATTAAAAGTTAAATATATCAGAACATAGCTATCAAGAATGCAATTAAGTCCTAGTAATGACTCTTAAAAGTATGGTAAGGAGTATGATTAGTCATTCTACCTTACCAGAGTCATTACGAGAGTAACAGTAAAGATTGCAGCTTAAATGCTTGACGGAGTACCAACTAAAGTTACCGATCAATCACTTTCAAGTATGGGAACATCCAACTAAGGCAAGACCTTTTGAGTCTTGCGAAGGAAATTAGAGCCCCCCAAATAATGAGCGGCAACCTTGTTGATACTTTGAAAGGTCAAAGGGGTAAGTGAATTTGATAATCCCAAATTAACGAAACCTTGAGACAAAAACTGACTAGTTCTTTGAGGATATTGAGTTTGGGGGGAGATAAGATTAGAGACAATATCTTTGAGGAAGAATTGGTTCTAATCCCTGAACCAATTCATACAGTTGCTTTTGGTGTAGCAAATTTGGATCCTTGTGAGGATATAGTTGTTATTCTTCTCATTCAAGATAAAGAAATTATTCCTGAAGGTCAAACTCAATACCCTCAAGAACTAGAGCATCAAGAGCCGATGCCTATTGCCATGATTCACTAAAGAAATAGTGAATACTACTTTGGATAATTATATAGTATTTCTCTAGGAACATAAGGTAAATGGTATAACGGAAGATGATTCTATCAACTCCCATCAAACCATATGACGTTTCTACTCGGAAAAGTGGATTGAAGGTATGAGTACAAACTCAAGCTAGACAATAAGGTTTGAAACTTATCCTGTTACTTGAAGGTGTCAAAGGGTAATATGGAGAGTTATAAAGTTTTGTCTAGTGGCAAAAGGTTATACTCAAAAGAAAGGATTGCTTGTAAAAAGACATTCTCTTCAGTATCATTGAATGACTCTTTTAAGGACAATCATGGCCCACGTTGCTTATTATAATTTGGAGCTTCACGAGATAGATGTAAAGATGGTGTTTCTCAATGGCAACATTGATGAAACAAATGTATATAATGCAAACCAGGAAACTTTGTGTCAAAAGACACAGAAAAGATGGGTTGAAAATTGACGGAATCTATCTTGGGCTAAAGAAGACGTCTCGTTAGTGATACCACAAGTCTCATCAAGAGATTTTCTCATTTGGTTTCGAGATGAATATCGAGGACAACTGTGGGTATTACAAGTTCAATGGGAGTAAGTTCATTTTTATGGTATTATATGTTGATATTATGTTAGCCAAGAACGATATAGGCTTATTGCGCGAAACCAAAAAATTTCTGACGAAGAATTTTTTGGTGAATGATCTTGGGGACGCTTCTTTTGTCTTAGGAATTCGATACTTAGAGATCATTCTCGAGGCATCTTTGGGTTATCACAAAAGAACTATATTGATATAGTTTTGGATAAGTTCGACATGAAAGATAGTAAATCAGGAGATACCTCGGTCACTAAGAGAGACATTTTAGTCTCAATTAAATGCTCCTATGAAAATCTGGAAATTCAGGAAATGTAGAAGATTCCCTATGCTTCGGCTGTGGGAAGTCTAATGTATGCTCAATTTTGTGCGCATCCGGAAATAGCGTAGATTGTAGGATTATTAGGCAGATACTTGAACAATTTAAGGATTATTGGAAAAGCAACCATAAGGAATGTGAGATACTTAAAGAAAACAAAAGGGCATATGCTCACATATCGGAGATCTAGCAGTTTAGAGATCATGAGGAATTCTGACTCCAATTTTACAGGATGCCAAGATAGTAGGCATCTGACTATGGGATATGACTGGAGTAATTTTTTGTCACTTGGTTGCATTTAGTAAAAGGTATTGAAATACCACTGAAGTCAGGTTGTGACAAATAAGTCAGTCATATTGTACTTCAACAACAACACGGGTTTTACAAAGTCGAAGTTCATCGACATCAAGTATCTTGTAGTTAAGAAAAGAGTTCAGGAAAAATAGTTTTCTATGGAGCACATAGGGACAAATTCTATGCTAGCAGATCCACTAACTAAAGGCTTGACACCTAAGGTTTTTCACGAGCATGTTGCTCATATGGGTGTTGTCATTGAGGATGCCTTAGTTTAGTGGGAGTCTCTATTTGTGTTTTATGTTTGAGATACAAACCTTTTGTTATTTCGGATTTTCTACAGAAATAAAGTTATGTTTATGAGTTCATTATGAACGTGTTTGTATCTTGTTGTGTGTAAAATTTATTTACACATTAAGGACTTTGGTTTTCAAAATTGCAAAATTGATCTCACTAAAGACTTAAGTTGGACCAGTTGGAAATAGGCATGATTCAGAGATCACATTGCATGAAATTTCCATGCCACTCATCCATATCGATCTATGTCATCAAGTGCATTGATGTGGTGGTCGTCGGGGTTTAGTCACAATAGACGTTAGTGACGACAGCCGCGGTGGTCCCATTGTTGATGTATGAGGTGGACCAGATTGTAAAGGGGAAATTTAAAGATAAATAACATTCGGATGCCCGCCTAAAGAATTCTGATATAATTATTACGATATATTGCCCAAGTGGGAGATTGTTGGAATATTCTTTATTTAATTATATTCCAATGTCATAATGTGGACAGATATCGTCAATTAATAATATTAGCTATTTATCAATTAGGAGCCTTAATTGATATGTGATCAAATTAAGTGATAAGGCTAATTAAATTTCTGATTTGATAATAAATTAGTTAATTTATATAGGCTAAATATGAGTGGATGTCATTGATGGCCCATTTCGGAATAATGGGAACCCTAATTGGCCATCACTCTATATATAGGCTATGGTCCCCAATACACCGGACAACATTACATGCCGCCTCTTCTCCCCATTTGAAGAGCGACTAAGGCATAAGGAGTCCAGGTTGAGGAAGAACCATAAAGCCACTGCTAATCATATTTGTTATCATCATATGTTGATTGTCAAAGGTATCACTACAAAAAAAAAGGACTTTTTGCCACCGACATTTTGCGACCGATCCTAACCCGTCGCAATATATAGCATTTTGCGACGGAATTTGCGACCGTTGTTCAGCTAGCAAAAAGTTAGCTGAAAAATACTAATTGCGACCGATTTTGAGACCGATTAATCGGTAGCTATTTGTTTTTGTAAAATCGGTGGCAAAATCGGTCACAAACATAAAACTAGTGAATAGGCATTTGCGTTTGGTATTTTGCCACCGATTTTGCGACCGGTTAACGGTAATATTTTTGCCACCGCGATAAAATCGGTCGCAAAAATAAAATTTTGATTTTTTGGGACCAATATTGCGACCGATTAATATTCGGTCGCAAATTCCAAATATTTCTATACTCTCTGAAACCCTCTTTTTTCACCTCTTTCCCTCTTTCACAAATACCTTTTCCCCTCTTTCTCAAATTCCAAACTCTGAAACTCTCTCAACCTCACGCCTCTCCCGCGCCACCACCACCTCGCCACCGCCACCGCCACCGCCACCGCGCCACCACCCACTCTCTGCAACTTCTTCGTCAGCGCGCCACCACCATTGCACGGCCAACACCTCGCGCCGCCTCTCCGCGTCTCTGCAACTGCTTTGTCAGCGAGCCACGACCACCGCGCCACCACCATCGCCCACCGTCCCTGTCTCTCTCTTTGCCAGCGCCTCCCTCTCTCTCCAACGCCTCCCATTCTTGTTGCTGAGTATGCTTCCTGCCCTCACCTCTCTTTGGCTTTTTTATTCTTTATTCTTTGTTGCTGAGTATGCTGAGTGATTGAGTGAAGGAGCTTTATATATAGATGGTGTCTTTTAGGAGCAATTTGTCAGCCCTGATTTAGTTATACTCAACAAGGTCCAAGGGCTTGAAGTATTTCCCATCTATAAGATAGGTTCCAATGATACAATGTCATTTAAGCACTGCCCACGCATCTTTGGGTTTTCTTGACACAATTCTGCAGGAAGTGATAACCCATTTGGCATTTAAGCACTTGGTAAAACCAAGCTTACATTATGGTAGAGTATCAATTAAGCACTGCGCACACAACTTACGCTCTCAAATTCATATGCTACAGTCAAATAAGGAATAAAATCAAGCTTACATCCGAGCATTGGAAATATATTATGGTACTTGTTGCTGTTTGGAACTATCAAGTTAGTAGTAATATGACAAGCACATTTTTATTGCCCAAATTCATATATTAACCTTACAAAAGATAACATATGATGGTTGGATATATGAAGTCCAGACATAATAAACTATTGCAATCTACACCATCACAAAGATGAAAGTGGTAGGAAAATTTTTGGAGGGGATTAAGATGCTACAAAAAATTGAGGAATTGGAATTGGAAAGGAGAGAGGCTATCTATAATATGTAATTAAGTTTAAGCATAATTATCAGATCAAGTTTGAATTGAAATTAGCAAGCAGTGTTTGTATGAGACAACCCACATGTAAAATGAAGAAGGAATAGAGACAATAGCTTAGGCAATTAATCATATAGCTTATGTGTAGCATAGCAGAGACAATAGCAATTAGGAGGGAGAGGAGGGAGAAGATGAAAGAACACTTTTG
Source organism: Ammopiptanthus mongolicus (assembly GCA_039655645.1). Taxonomy (NCBI): domain Eukaryota; kingdom Viridiplantae; phylum Streptophyta; class Magnoliopsida; order Fabales; family Fabaceae; genus Ammopiptanthus; species Ammopiptanthus mongolicus. Next base: position 15,147,910 of record CM077343.1, on the reverse strand, counting down.
TGTATCTTGGCGATCAGGTTTTGTTTTTTAATTTTTATTAAAAAAACATAATGACACATGGTATTTTCTGAAACGTCAAATGGCTCAAAAGAAAGAAAAAACATGATGTCTAGAATCAGAATCCCAAATGACAGCACACATTTTCACTAACATTCTACACAACTTGTTTCAATCTAAGTACTTGACAGGCTGGAGAGGAAGAGATCCCCTATTTAGCAATTAGGAGAATTGAGGAGCAAGATTTAGAATTACTCATGCCTTATTATGTTAGCTAGCTATCTACTAGTTAGTCAGGCCTATAAAGGACCTTACTCGAAGTATTAATAGGGTGGTTCGTCTCATTATCATTAAACGGGCCAAGTTCGAGAGAAACTTTCTAATTTCTATTAATACGGTTGGTAGAATCTTCAAGTTTAGTATTTAAGTTTGCAGATTTATTGGTTATGCAATATATAACTTCTTGTCACTTTAGTCCAAGTTGAAATGATTGTTATGACTAACATTAACTTGGAGTACAATTGTCTCCGGCAAATTAAAGGGCCAAAAGGGGTTTATGGAGTTGTTTGTGAAAGAACTCTGCGTGGATTAGCAGCAGATAAGTATAATTAAGATAACATTACACCATCTTAGGAGCATGAAATCAAATGTGATTTAATTAACTATTCAGACTATTTCGTGTGATTACTGATAATTTTGGCTTTTTTACTCTGATTGTGAAACACATGCTGCATTGACTGTACTCTTCATGGCTGTTCTGTTTCCTATTTATTAGTGGCTATACTTCTAGATTACTTGCTATTGTTCTTGATTCTTTTTTAAGTCGAAGTCCTTATCTGACTTATTGTTGTTTCTATTTGAAGATAGAGTTAGACATTACCCTCTTTGTTCACCAATACTCCCTTTTCCACTCTATCATTACTAATTGGTTTAATTTGGTTACTGCTTAATATGTTTATATTATGCTCTGTTTCTGCCATGTTGCGGGCATAATGAAAGTATCTGGAATTAAGATTAAAGTTGAATGTTGAAGCCACTATGTATCATGCTCTTTTCATGTATGTTTGGATTTGTGAATCTGCCGTCTATCCTACATCCTATAGTGAATTAGTGATTTTAGTTTAAAGTACTTTTGGTATAATTTATTGAACTCAATTTACTAGTTTTCTAGTCCCATGTTGCTGCTGTTTGACCTATTTAATGATATTTATATTTATATGATGCTTTAATTGTGAAAGCCACATGTTCTTAGTATAAATAATGTAACTAGAGCATGATTGTGCATATGCCTGGACATCATAGTATAAAAAATATATTGTACTACAATCCTATGATACAGCCTGGACATATGCCAAAGAGATGTTATGCATGCAGAACATCACCACTTATAACAGCCTGTGAAACACTATAAATATATATAGTAGTTATCTTATTGAGACTTGAGTAGGTAAATGCACTAATGTTTCATAATGTCTTTCTTTGCTTTCATGTATATTTAGGACGTGTGTACTTTGCTGGACTTCGTGGGCTCTCTTCATTTGCTGCTTCACTGATCAATTAGGTATATCTCTCTTTACTCTATCTGTTTTGATCTGATTATTTTGTGAGTTGCCACTTTGGTTGAATAACATGATTGATTGTTGTATATGTAATGTGTTATGTGAATTGATTGGTTGTTTGTTAGTGGAGAGCAGAGCTCAATAGGAAGCTAGTTTTGTGCTGATAAATTATTCAAATGCATGTGTTTGATTGATGTGTTGATTGTTAGTGGAGAGCAGAGCTCAATAGGAAGCTGGTTGTGTGCTGATAAATTAGTCAAATGCATGTGTTTGAATTATGTGTTGTTTGTTAGTGGAGAGCGGAGCTCAATAGGAAGCTGGTTGTGTGTTGATAAATGAGTCAAATGCATGTGTTTGAATTATGTATGTTTTTTAGTGAAGAGCGGAGCTCAATAGGGACTGGTTGTGTGCTGATAAATTAGTCAAATGTATGAAACTATCTGTTGCTTTCCCCCTTAGGTACCCGTAATGGAAATTCCCGAGAATCGGATATGGATGTACAATATGTTGGATCGTAACAAACATCTAACTCTAGAATTCCAAGATGGAGTTCATGTATTCATAGACTACGCTACTAAGGATGATAGATTTCTAAATAGCCCTGATCAGAAGTTTAGGTGTCCTTGCTTAAAGTGCATTTGTAAAGTTTTCAAGACGCCCACTGAAGTACTGTTGGATCTTTGCAATAAGGGGTTCATGCCCAATTACTACTGGTCACGGTGAGCAATTGCCCACGTTTCCCCCAGTGGTGGTCGAAAATTCATATTATGGAATTGGTGAGCGCAGGGAAGAAGTGAATCCGTACGAGCAAATGATCATGGATCATGCTGGACCATCAGTGGGTCAGGCCTTAGAAGATGATTGTGTTATGGACGACCAACGCATAGAGGAACCAAATCTTGAAGCTCAAAAATTCTTTGACATGCTCGAGGCTGCACGAAGGCCTTTGTGGGAAGGATGCGATAAACACTCGGAATTGTCGGTCGCTTTGGGAGCTTTAAGCCTGAAATCTCAATCCCATATGTCGGAAGATTGTTTTAATCAAATGATGAAGCTTATGAGTGAGACAATGCCGAGTGAAAATCATATGCCTAAGAATTTTTATCATGCTAAGAAGTCGGTGGCCAGTTTGGGTTTGGGTTGTATTAAAATTGATTGTTGCCCTTTTGGATGCATGTTGTACTTTAAAGATCAAGCAGCCAAGAGCGTAAAAACATGCAAATTTTGTGGCGCAGAGCGATACAAGACAACCACTAGAAGGGGCATTGAAAAGAAGACCGCCTTAAAAAGAATGTGGTACTTTCCAATCGTCCCAAGGCTACAAAGAATGTACTCTTCGATGGCAACTGCATCCCACATGAGGTGGCACCGTGAGAATGAAAGGCAACCAGGGGTCATGTGTCATCCTTCTGATGGAGATGCTTGGAAGCATTTTGATAGGGTGCATCCAATGTTTGCTCAAGACCCTCGGAACATCAGGTTAGGGTTATGTGCAGATGGTTTTAATCCTTTTGGTCAAACCGGAAAGGCTTACTCTTGTTGGCCGGTTATCCTAACTCCGTACAATCTTCCCCCTGGGATGTGCATGAAGAGGGAGTTTATGTTCCTGACAGTCCTAATTCCGGGACCGTTAAATCCAAAAGCCAAGATTGATGTGTACTTGCAGCCTCTCATTGATGACTTGAAGATATTGTGGAATGATGGTGTATTGACTTATGACGTTGATTTAAGGCAGAATTTCATGATGAAGGCCGCACTGATGTGGACGATCAATGACTTTCCGGCTTATGGGATGCTTTCGGGTTGGAGTACTGTGGGGAAGCTTGCTTGCCCAATATGCATGGAGGGATCAAAGGCGTTCTCACTTAAAAATAGTCGGAAGATATGTTATTTTGATAATCACCGCCCATTCCTTGTTGCCGGGCATGCTTTTAGGAAGAATAAAACTGCGTTCAAGAGGAATAAAACTGAGCACTCAACCCATCCTCCACGTTTGTCGAGTCCCAATATCTTGAAGAGGGTATGCAAGTTCCCCCTCATCCATGAGAAGCAACCAAAAGAAAAGCCTGATGGTTACGGCGTTTGCCATAATTGGACTAAGCAAAGTATATTTTGGACTTTGCCCTATTGGCAAACACACCTTCTGCGTCATAACATTGATGTCATGCACACTGAGAAGAATGTGTTTATGAATGTGTTTGACACCGTGATGGACATCAAAGGGAGGACGAAGGATACAGATAAAGCTCGATTGGACTTGGCAGAAATATGCAATCGGAAGGACCTTGAGATGAAAGATTGTGGTCGTGCAAAGCTATTCAAACCTAAGGCAAACTATGCACTGAGCAAACCACAAAAAATAGCTGTTTGTAAATGGGTTAAAGAACTAAAGTTGCCTGCTGGATATGCCTCAAATTTGGGCAGATGTGTTGACGTTAAGGAAGGCAAGTTACATGGAATGAAAAGCCATGACTGTCATGTATTCATGCAACGTTTGCTTTCCATTGCGTTCGACTCATTACCGAAACCTATTTGGAAGCCACTTGTTGAGCTTAGTCATTTCTTTAGGGAGTTGACTTCAACAACACTAAATGTGGAACAACTAAAGGTCATGGAAGACAATATACTCGTGTTGCTATGTAAGTTGGAACAGATATTCCCGCCCAGCTTCTTCGATTCAATGGAGCATCTTCCAATTCATCTCCCGTACGAAGCAAGAGTTGGTGGACCGGTCCAATATCGTTGGATGTATCCTTTTGAGAGGTATATAATTAAATCATCATTTATTCTTACATATGTTTTAATTATAATCTCATGTAATTAAATCATTTAATGATTTATTCCTACTTAGGTTCTTGCAATCCCTTAAATTCAAAGTGAAGAACAAGGCTAGGGTGGAAGGTTCCATTTGTGAAGCCTACTTAGTGGAGGAGACATCTACCTTCGCTTCTTATTACTATCCATCTGAACGTAACGAAGAAGAAGATGATATTGATGCTACTCCTCCTATATCAATTTTCAATTACCCGGGCATGACTAGTGGCAAATCCAAATCATATTACATGGAGCAACGTGACTTTGACGCTGCCCACTTATACATTCTACAAAACTGTGAAGAGGTGGAACCGTATTTAGAGTAAGTTAGTGTTCACATTTGTTTTTAACCCTGTTTAATAATCAATTGTGTCTTACTTTAAGTTGCTTTTTCTTATAGTTTCTATGCCAATGAGTTAAAAGAGCAACAACCCAACATTTCAGACACTCAAATTAACCAGCAGATTACCACCATGTTTCCTGCGTGGTTCAAAGAACATGTAGGTTAACACTTTGTAAGTTATTGTAATGAATGTTGTTTTACATCAACATGGTGTATAACATCAATTTTTAAACCTCTTAGGTTCACAATCCAGAAAACAATATTGAAGATCCTCTGTTGATTAATCTGGCATGGGGGCCAAAGAGATTTGTTACAACATTTTCAACTTACATTGTAAATGGATATAAATTCCGTACAAAAGGATGGAGTGACGGCTTGTTATCATATAACTATGGTGTATGTGTACGAGGCACAAATGGTCAATTAGAAGATGATTTTTACGGAGAACTAACTGAAGTTGTTGACATAGAGTATATCGGGCTCCCCTGATGAAGTCAGTTCTCTTCAAGTGTGATTGGTTTGATAATACTCCTAATATAGGGACAAAAATAGATAATAAATATGGAATTGTCGAAGTTAAGAAATTAGGGAGATATAATAAGGCTTACGACCCATTCATATTGGCACAACAGGCAGAGCAAGTTTATTACACGCCATATCCCGAGGGTCATCATGGTTGGTTGGGTGTCATCAAGACAATGGCCCGTTGTACAATCACGGATACTACGGTCAGTCAGGCTGAGATGGAGGCTCCATACCAAGATGATATCATTGCAGGGCTTCACATGTTACAACATATTGAGGCAGATATTATCACAGGGGGCTCTCTTGTGGATGTTGGGGGCAACGGGGAAATAATTAATGTGTCAGTACCGACTCAGTCTGACTCGGATCAATCGGATGAACCAGACAAGGACACATGTATATTAAGTGATAGTGAGAGTGAATTTATTGATTCAGATACATCTAATTAGGTAAATAATGTTGATTATTTATATTGATTGTTTTCTTAATGTTAGTTACTTAAACTTATATACATTGTTTTCCTACCGTCTTTGTTAATTGTAATATGGTCAACTTAATTAAAGTTATATTGATTGTTTTCATACAGATGGCCGATGCTAATAGAGGTAGAGGTAGAGGTTGGGGTGGTCGAATGCCAGCTCGCCCTCTTCGTGGCAGAGGTCGTGCTGGGAGAGGTACTCCCACGATCGACTTGCCTAGTTCTGATCAGGCGACTGTACCTAGTGTTCCCTTGGTGGTCACTACCCCACCAGCATCATTACCAGGTCCCTCATCATCTCCACCAGCACCATCACCACCATCTGTTCCCGGTTCGTCATCTTCGCAGGCAAATGTCAGAGCTCCGCCTGAACAGAGATTGCAAATCAGGCTAGGCCCTGGCCAATGGGAGTAAGTTATTTTAATTGTTAAATTTTATAATATGATAGTTTAATATCAGTTAAATTTTACTTTTATTAATTATATTTTATAACATTATTTATACAAGGATTATTTATATAATGATTGTGTTTTTAATCACAGGTTTACTCCATCGAGGAAAACAACTAATGTCATTTCAAAAATCATCAAGCAAAAATTTGACAAAGCATGGCCCACTTATAGCGCAGTTGACGATGACGTGAAGAAGAGGTGGTGGCAAGAGTTTCAGGTAAATTAAACTTTTGACATATATTTAGTTTTACATTATATTTTGTACGTATTATATATGTTTTTGTTGCCTAATTAAATATATATGTGTGTTTCATGCAGAAAAAATGTTCATGGGACCCTCGGGACGACGTCATGGTGGAGAAGACCTTTCACCATAGGGGTATGTGCATCCTAAAAGGTTCATTGAGCGCTATTCGAAATGGCAGGACTCCCGGAAAGTGGATAGCAGATCATATCAAAGCGGAACTAGATGCATTTTTTGCCAGTGATTCTAAATTCCAGGAGAGGAGCGCAATCGGACAGAGGAATCGGACTGTAGACAGGGGCGCATCGGCCTACACGGGAGGCAGCATCTCTAGTGGAGAGCACTTCAAAGGATGGTAAGTTTATTTTAATTTATGCAGTTTAATTCATTACTTAATTTTTATTACTCGCATTTAATGAACTTATTTTAATATATGCAGAGTGATCAGGACGGCCGACCCCCGGATGCCATCGATATCCTAAAAAAGACAAAAAAGTTGGAGTGTGGGCAAACGACAAGTCTCGTGAGATACATGTAAATATACGTACACTGTTAATTGTACTATATATTCAAGTTTAATTTTCGCAACATATTAATTGTTAATAATATGATATTCAACCTTATTTTATAGGACAAATACTATCAGACCTTAGATGAGGCTCGTGCACATGCCACACAGGACGGTAGTTCTTCTAGTCATGAGTCTCCTGCCTCCGTTGACGATAATGCCCACTATTTGAATATTGTCGGGGGTAAAAATAAGAAGGGAGTTGTGTATGGGCTTGGTGGGTTAGGTGATCATTACCTAGCCTCGTCGTCTAGCCAGCCTAGACAGCAGGATGTGCCTGGGCCTACTGCTTCTCCAGAGGAGATACAGGAGATGCGGGATACTATCACAAAGCTTAATGACGAGATTATCGCAAATCGTGCCGCACAGGAGGCCGTACAGGCTGCTACATCTGCACAGCTTCAGTGGATCTTAGAGCACTTTCGCCTTCAGCCTCCTCCACTTCGACCATTTGCTCCACCACCTCCACCACCGCCTGCTGCAGAGGACGTCGGGGATGTAGACGGCGTCGACGACGTGGACGACGATTTGGGCGAGGACGGGGGCGACGACTTTGCACCTCTATGATGACCTTCATAGATCATTATGTATTTTGATTTGTATTTTGGTTTTATTTTCATACATTATTATATATGTATTTTATATTGTTTTATGAATTGATATACAGTTTTATTTAATTATATCATGTTTATTTTGATTTTCTTTATTTTGCATTGCAAATTTTAAATGTCATTAACAATAACTAAAAAATAATCTTTTATTATTTTAATTAAATAAATTTGAATTTTAATATTATCTCAAATTTAAAAAGAAAATACCTATTGCGACCGATTTTGTCACATTGTATTTGGTCGCAAATTGCTATCTAAATTGTAACGGATATATATTTTGCGACCGATTTTGTCACATTGTATTTGGTCGCAAATTGCTATCTAAATTGTAACGGCTAAATATTTTGCGACCGATTTTGCGATAGCATAATCGGTCGCAAATTTGGTTGCCAACCATCAAAACGACCAACAAATTTGCGACTGATTATTAAAGTTTGCGACAGATTTTGGAGGTCGCAAATTTGCAACCGATTATGCATTTCGGTTGCAAAACGGTTTGCGACTAGGGTTTTATTAACCGAAATGTATCGGTCGCAAAATCGGTTGCAAAATAAGTTTGCCACCGAATATATTAATTTTGCGACCGATTTTGGAGGTGGCAAAAACTGCCTTTTTTTGTAGTGTTCCGCACACTTAGAAGACGATCAACCCCTTGTTTGTGATAGATTGCCAGTGAAGGTTGGTGATCAAGTTCACCCTTCTGAAGAACGCTTAGTTCAGGAATCCTAGTAATGAATCCAGGTATATTCATAAATAATGAATCTTAGTAATCTGGCATGATGTTGATCCTAGGCCATGTGGTAAATGTGCTTTCGGATATATGCCTATAGATATAACGCTTACGCATAAAGAATAAAGAATTAATAAAGAAAATATCTAACAGTTCAACCTTAAATAGTATACATATATTTTTAGTAATTTTATTTATTTAATAAAATAATATATTTAAAATTAATAAAATATATTTATATATATAAACATATATTTATAAAGAAATTTTAGTAATTTTTCAGGGTCTTGGGGACTAATTATCATCCCTAGTCATATTAAATAATAAATATTACGAGGGTACTAATGTAATAAAAAAAAAGAGTGGCTTGCAAAAGAAAAAAATAAGAGTGGAAAATTTTACAAAGCCATTTTTTAACGCTACTGTCTACAGCAAACATAACCTTACTTGATTAAGTAGTAAACAAAACAGTTCTCTTTCTCTCTTGGATTCCATTATCAGTTATCATATGCACAAAACCCTAGAAGCTGAACTGGTCAAGAAAGATGGGCACTTGACGACACTACAGATACTTACTTTCTATGTTTTTTTGGATTTGGAGAACAAATTTACTAATGGATTAATTAGCGGTTGGATCATTCAAGAATAAAGCATTGTTCAAAAGCTTGTCAAATGAGTGGAGAACTATGAAGCACGCAGACACAAATACCGAAAATGTCCAAAATATAGGATATTGCGACATAACAATATATATTAAGAATCATATACGAACTGAAGGGAAGGAGGAATAAGGTGTTCAAAAAATATGGATTTGAATTATTTTGTTTATTTTCCCATCCTTCTTTCCTTTTTGAATTTTGAAGGAATCTAGGAATGGGGAAAATTCAAACAACAATCATTGTTTGAATTTGTTTGAAATCTAAAATCGACCATCAAGGGAGGAATAGAGGTGTTTAAAGAAATGGAAGTGAATTTGTTTGAATTTTCCCCATCCTTCTTTCCTTTGAATTTTCTATTTTTCTATTTAATGTTTTGAACGGAACTTCAAACAAATCAAGGATTGATGGTCGATTTTAAATCCTTTTAAATTTCAAATGGATATTTTTTTACTAAATTTGGAAAATTTAATTATGTTATAGTATCAAATTTTCCATTGTATTTCTACTTTATTGTCAACATTTTAATAGCCATACTATTTATAATTAATACATTATTCATTTTACCTGTTCCATCAAAAATCAAGTATTAATTATTATTTAAATTATTTAACAAATATTTTAACTTAATAAAAAATCATATTTTTATTATGATTATTTTATAAATAACAAAAACAAAAACAATAATAACTATCATTATTATTTAAAAATATAACTAACACAGTTATTTAACAATGTGCTTAGCCATTAATTTTAACAACTTTTTAAGTGAAGAAAAAGCTAATATATATAAAACTATAATGAAAAATTAAATAGTGCTTTAATCACCTTTATTCGACATGGATAGCACGTGCATTACTACATACAGTAATTGATATCATTTGGAGGCCAGTTTGGAACGAGAATGGGATCATAATCTCATGAGTATAGTTAACAAGTTTTTCGAGTGCACAAAGTGGCCCTGGGTCAAAACCACGAGAGAAAGAGGATTGTATATCAAAGATCCAAAGAGGTTGGTATGCATCATCAGCCTTTGATGGAAACGAGAATCTTTTTTCATGAAATGGTTAGAACAGATAGAACCAATCAAAGCAAAGACAACCATATTGTGAGACTACCAAATTACCCTCAGCTTGAAGCATGCATATACCTACAAGGCCACAACACACACTCCCACTCCATCCGACAGCCAACCCCACCTCTGAAAAATGGAAAAGAAAGAGAAAGCTTTGAATGTCTCCGAGGCTTCAAATGAAGAGAAGGATAGAAAAGAACTTGGTTGAACTGGGGTAGTGATGGGGCCTCACTTAGCATGAACTTAGTGCATTAATGTGGTCTCTATAGGTATACTTATAAGGTATAATTAATCCAGGACCCGAACTTTTTTTTTTCAAAGGAGGAAAGGCACTTCATTGACGATTGAATATAATGAGTAGAGGATGTTCTTTATCTTGTTAGTATGACATTTTTATTTTCATGGCTTGTTTTTCCTAGGGTTGTTCGTGGATTGTTTGAATCGGTTTTGAGTCAAAAAAATCATTTGATCCAAAAATAAAAACATGTTGTGTTTCGGTTTGGATTGGATTGATTCTTGTATATCAAATCCGAACCAATCCAATCCGATTAAAAATGGTTTGGATTGAATTGGATAATTCGATTTTTACTAACACTATAATTAAAAAGTAATTCTAAATAACATCAAGAGATACAACATATAAGATATTAAAAATTAAAACATTACGAACTAACAAGTATAAATTTATGTGTGGAACATTAAAAATAACATAAAATTATATCACATCACACTAATAAGTATTTATTAGGAAAACAAAAACTAACAAATAATCTAATGTGGCATTTGTTAAGGTAATCCGTAATGGCATACTAATAATAGAATAAATAAGTAATAAATTTTACATATGCGTTTGGTTTGGTTTGGTTCGATTTCAAAAATAGAATCCGAAAACCGATCCGAGCTGATCGATTTTCACACAAGAAAAAGATCCAAAAAAATCCAATAAAAAGCGGTTTTGTTCGGTTTCAGTTTTTTGGATAGGTTTTTTCGATTTTTCTTTTAATCGGTTTGGATCTGAACACCCATAGTTTTCCCCCACTTTTTTCATTTTGACTTTTGTATAATGTTTAATGATTGAGTGTTCTATTACAAATTATCTTAAAATATATATATTTTGCATGTAGGGGATGACTATCTTAATCATTAGTAAAAGTTGGTGGTTATAGCCTCTGGTGTGCTAACTATTTCGTGCAGGATCACAACCGTACTTAAAGGGAGCACAACTGTACTTAGCACCAAAAGTGTGATTTTTGAGTTTTTACGCAATGGGCCTTAGAGATGCCATAAATAGATTCCTAATACCCTTAAAGTTGTTTTTGAATCCCAGATCAGTCTATAAGCTCAGAGGAGGCTTGAGAGAGAAGAATCAATGTGTGTTTTAAAAGGAGAAAATCCAAAGAGAAAAGAAATAGAAGAATGAGGAAGAAGAAGGTATTTGAGATTGAAGAGGTTAATCAGAGGAGCTGTCTCTAGAACGTGGGAGCACGCTTTGGAGGCCTACAATAGGTAAGTAAATACTTTGCTTAAACTTCCACAATATGATTTTAAAAGAGTTAATCTTTGTTTTGAAAAACAGAGATTTTCGGATTTAGATCCAATTTGGGAAACTTGGGGTTTTTTGCCTTAAAGTTACAGTTGATGATATTTAGAATTAATGTTGATATTGATGATTGTCTAGATCTATATATAGTTCTTCATTATTATTATGATTAGATGAGATTGTTTCCATGTATTGATGGTATTAATATATGTGGTGGTTATTTGATAATTTAGGAATGAATGTGCATGATGAAAGCAAGGATTTTATAAGATGATGTTCTGATTGCCTATGTTAACAAATGAGTATGATAATTGTTATTAGAGGAGTGTTAGCAACACACTCTCTTTCCAACACACTCTCTTCTATTGGTTGAAATTCATATGGTCCCATTAATCCAGTGGGTCCCTTTTGAATTTTGTAGGACCCATACGAATTTCAACTAATAGGAAAGAGAGTGTGTTAATGAATGTACATATGAATGTCTTAATGAATGTTCATGATGAAAACAGGGATTTTATAAGATGATGTTCTAATTGGCTATGTTAACAAATGATATGATAATTATTATTAATGCATGGAGCTTGTCTACATGTTTGAGATTATTGTGAATGACCAAAAGGTGGTATGCTTATGCTCTGAATTATTTAATTGTGCATATGTTTTGGGTACTTCCTCTTAGGGATGCGATGATTGCTTGAGATACCTCATCGTCGAAGGGGAAGACAGATTCCTCCTTGTCGGAAGGGAAGACCTAGTACACTAAGGTATGCGTCAACTCGACGGCACAACATTATGTACATAGTTACATATTGCACGTGATAATAAATTTTGAGCGTCAACTTGACGACGCAATATTATGTACAGAGTTACATATTGCAATTGATATTAAAAGATAGGCATCAACTCGACGATGCGACATTATGTACACAGATGACATATTGCAATTGATAATAAAAGGTGGGCGTCAACTCGACAGCGCGACATTATGTACAGATCTATATAATACAAGTAATAAAGAAGTTGGAAAAAAGATTGGCGTCAACTCGATAGCGCACTTGAGGCCATGATCTCCTCAAGTGATAAATAAATGAGAATATTGGTGAATGATTCATTGTTTGCTTTTGTGCGCATCGACTCTGATATGTTGACATGTTTTAATTATTTATAAATGTGATTGTTATGGTTAAAATATATCTTTTTGAAAATTTGAAAATAGTGGGTATCATGATTTTTTTCGATTATCACGCCAGCTGAAACCAACATCTTTTCGAAAATCTTTTAAAATTGTGTTTGCTTGCTGAAATTATAAATCTTATTAATGGTGTTGTCTTTCAGAGTTCACAGGTAATGTTAGAGGAGACACGATGTCGTGGTGAAGACTTTCGAGTCTTGAAAACATTAGTTTTAGATTTTATTTTATTTATTTTTGGATGTTTTTAGTTGCCCATGTTTTGAAGCTAAAACTGTTATTAAAGAATTATATCTTTTATTAAATAAGTTAAAGATTTTTCATGTAATAAATTGGAAGGTTTAAAATTATCTATAATATAAATGGATCTTAGTTTCTGATACTATAAAATTAGAGTTTAATTTTTATACACTAACAGTGTAAAGTCTTTTACATTGTCAACCAATCATCAATCATAGTATAGATGACTTTTAAGGTAGTTCGGACATGAGTCAAATTTTTTTAGGCTTAATTGCACTTTTAGTCCTTCTACTATTGACCACGTGCGATTTTGTACCTAAAGTTTTTGTGTGCACATTTTGTCCCTCTATTTTTTCAATGTTGCAAATTCAATCCTTCCATCCAATGTCAATCAATTTTTCAATGATTAACAGGGATGAACAAGTGCTCTAAGTGCATAAAACCTCTGGTTGAGCTTCTATGGTAAAGAATCTGTGCTGGAACCAAAAAATGGTTCCGAAAAGGAGGGACAAAATCAGTAAATAGTATCGAGGAATCATTGAATCATGTTGAATTGGAGAGCCAGATGAGGGAGTACTTCAACCAAAGGTTATGTGCGCTTAGAAGAGTGGTTCCTCTATGTTGATCATTGAAATAATTGATATACATTAGACGGAAAGACCAAATTTACAACATTTAAAAAATCAGGGGACCAAATATGCATAAAAAAAATTATAAGGACTAAAATCACACATGATCAATAATCAGGGGACCAGAAATACAATTAAGCCTTTTTTTACTGATGTGGCAATTTATGATTGGATGTCCGTATAAAAGAGTTTTACACTGTCAGTGTATAACAATTAAAGCAATAAAATTATCTTAGTTCCTGATAGAATAAGTAAGTTAAAGAGCTGATGAATCCTTAACGAAACTTAGTAGACATAGACGACTTCTATCTCCCTTAGGCAGAAGCACCCATCGGGACTGGCTCCAACCCTTCTTCTCTGTTACTCTTTATTCCCCTTCTAAAGATGATCCAGTAAAATAGAAAGAAAAAAAAAAGGGATACCTATGAGGGGAATGAGAGCGGTTGGTATAGGAACCCACTTGAAATAGCCTAAAACCTTAGAGTCGTCGGAGAGAAAAGAGAATGGCAATGTTTGAAAGGGTTTGGAGTTTGGGGAGCAAAAAATGTGAACTGCTCCCCTCATTCCCTATTTATAGAAAAACTTTAGCACCAAATGCCATCCACCCTGGAGCAATTTCGGGAACAATTCAAACTTTGAAATCATTGACAAGTGGAGAAACTAAGTGATGACTATTACTCATATGAAAGGACATTAGCACAATAGTGGAAACATCTCATAAAAGCTGAAGGTCACAGAACCAAATAACTCGAGTCGCTCCGCAAGGAAACACGACCTACAAGGGTTTAAGGTCTTGATCATGTGAATGAAATTTGTTATCCGAGGTCATCCGTCGAAGACAACAACCCACTATGAATGAGGTTCGTGGTCTAGATCGTATGAGATTGACTTCAAAGATCCCAAAGTGCTTGCATTGTGTATTCTATGACGTTTGCCCAAACCCTCAGTGAACACAAAGCTCGACACTATAATTGTCATCAAAACACCAACCCGAGGGCAATGATGAGGACTAGTGTTTTGGGTCCAATAAGACTAGGCCTAATGTCTTATGGGATGTGACCATCTATGCATTCAAAGGGAACGTCCTCCAAAGGGGACCAATCACAGGTTAACACACAAGTTTAGGAAGGCTTTAGGAAGCTTCCTATGGGCTCCAAGACATACATATAAATAGCTGCAGTAGCCATTTATACAGGAAGCTTCATATGACACCAAACTATCCTTATAACTCACGCATACAAATTTGGTGTCCCAAAAAATGATATCTCGATGTTCCTCATCAATCAAATATTGAGAATGAACATAAATATTAATGATTTATGATTTTATTTTTTTAAGTGTCACATTATTATTAATGAGAGACAGAGAATGTGACAAAAAATTGGGATAGAAGATCTTCATCCATAACTCACTCGATTCCTAAGACATAATCACATATAAATAGCTACAGTAGCCATAAATAAGGGAAAGGATTCATTTCACCCACTCTACACCTTCTTGCGCACCGCTTATTTGTGCGTGAGAGTGTCTTGAAGGTATCCAACCCCTTCTCCAATGCGTCAAGAGATTAAAAAGATTGTCGCAATGATTCCTTTTGTCTAAAGAACCCAACATTATTAGACAGATCATGTTGTTACTTTTTTTTTAATGAAATTGGGATGGAAGCATCAACATTTTTCTCGCCTTTTATATCTAAGTGCTTATTTTGTCTGTCTAATATTTTTATTCTCTTATATTTCGATTTAAAATTAAGACAAAATGGACTAATGAAATTCATTTCCCAGGCTAAATTAATGTTCTATTTTAAAAGAAAGATTTTGATATTAAGAAGCTAAACATAGATTTTATACGACTTTTAAGATACATTAAGTATAATATAAAATTATTTAAATAATATATATCATAGTGTAAAATTTAATATGTAATAATAATTATTTATAATCTAATTAAAATAAAAATTTAATTTTTTTTGAAAGGTTTACTTTCTTTTCTGGCCGTGTAATTTTTAATCTTAGATTTTGAGTCTAATTTTAATATATTTTCAAAGTATTTTTTTAATAATATTATTATTTATTTTTAATATCTCATTTAATGAGTTTGATAATGTGAAAACTTCATTAAATAACCTGAAAATGTTTCATTAGATGATAATGCAAAATATTTTTACAGTTGATTTACATCAAAATTAAGAAAAATGCTACTCACATATACTTTTATATATTCAAATTACCTCATATATGTACAATTTTATCGTTTTATTATAATTAGATCAACCTCATTTTCTTCACTCCTACATTCTGATTGTGCCATCTCACTATGGTGTGACATGAGATGATATGCACATTTTACTTGTGTTTCAAGCATTATTTCAAAATTAAATTCGAGTTTCACGTTCATGTTTAACGAGGAGCAATGCTGAATGAATAGCCCAACTGAACAAATTATGGTTCTTTAACATTTTTCAGATGAGATGAAAAGAATTTTTTTGATTATTCCAGATAAAGAAATTATGTACTCAGATTAAAAAAACATTTTCTAAATTTACAGTTTTTCACAAATCGTTTTTGTGGCAAACCTAAAAAATCTTTTTTTTCTTCCATTTGAACCTCTGTTTTACTTTTGGGGCTTGTTCTGAACCCAGTTCAATTTGTCTAACCCAATGTCTATCTCTGAACCTTGCTCTTGTGGCTCAGAAGCACCCCCTCGTGCCTATGTTTTTTATTGGGCAGTTGTAACTATATGCTTTGGGCTCAGTTAACCGACCCATCACAGCTTTGAATGATGTACACAACCCACAACCCATCCAAAATCCCTCATCGTTGGACTCCTTGTTTATCAACTTGTTTGCAAAAAAGCAAAAAGCAAATGAAAAAAATTGTTTATAAACTCCACAGAATAAAATAAGAAATAGAAAGATTAGGTTTCAACTTTTTGACCAATGAAAAAGGGAGGGAAAAGAGAAAAACTTCGTTTTCTCGAGTTGTTGAATGCAGACGGATTGTGATGGAAAAATGCTACTTCACCATCCCATATTTTTTTTTTTTTTATGTATAGTAAATAGTCAATTTGATCCCTGAAAGTATAAGGCGATATCAACTTAGTTTTTGAATTTAACTAAATAGTAAAAACGTCCCTGAAGTTGTAAAACGTTAATCAACTTGGTCCCTCTGTCAACCCCAGTTAGCTGATGCCGTTAACGGTGCTGATGTGGCACGTTAAGTGCTTTGTTGGCACCGTTGTCACTGGTTAGGTGGTGTTCACGTGGTTAGGGACCAATTTGAAACTCTGAACCAGGGACTAAATTGATACTCGCAACAATCTTCTTCTTCTTCTTCTTTATCTTTCCCCTTTCTCTCTCTGCTCTCTCTCTTTGCTTCCTCTGTCTGGCATATAGACGGGTGGTTAGAGAGAGAACGCGAGACAGAGGAAGCAGAGAGAGAGAAAGTAGAGAGAGAAAGGACCCGTCTATAGACGGGTGGTTAGAAAGAGAGAGCGCCAGACAGAGGAAGCAAAGAAGAAGAAGAAGAAGAAGAAGAAGAAGAAGACTATTGCGAGTATCAATTTAGTCCCTGATTCAGAGTTTCAAATTGGTCCCTGACCACGTAGACACCACCTAGCCAATGACAATGATGCCAACTGTTGCAAGTATCAATTTAGTCCCTGGTTCAGAGTTTCAAATTAGTCCCTGACCACGTGGACACCACCTAGCCAGTGACAACGGTGCCAACAAGACACTTAACGTGTCACATTAGCGCCGTTAACGGCGTTAGCTAACTAGGGTGATGGAGAGACCAAGTTGATTAACGTTTTACAACTTCAGGGACGTTTTTGCTATTTAGTTAAATTCAGGGACTAAGTTGATACCGCATTACACTTTCAGGGATCAAATTGATTATTTACCCCTATTAATAGAGATTCATGTCCGTTGGGAAACCTGCTAGACACATAAAGTGGATTTTTCCCTCTCATCCAGATTTTTTCATATATAAGAGTGAGGATTCGAATTTCTGACCACTTGCTTAAAGTGTCCGAATCTCTTATCACTGGGACCAACCATATATTGATTTACCATCCCATCATTACGATCCCAACACCTCACGTTTGGATATGCAGTAGAATTAAAATATTTTTATAACTATAAGATAAAGAGTTTTGCTATTACAATAGTACAACAGGTGCAAATTGTTGTACGGATTTTGTTAATAAGTATTCTAAGGATACTAATAAAGAAATCAAAAAATAAAAGGTTTGCATTGTGAGTATAACTTTTAAACTTTCAAAGTTTTAAATACATCACTTTTCAAAATAATTTTTTTTTTTATTCTTTAATCAATATCTTAAGAACGTATTTGTCTAGTTGAAAAACCAATAGAATAATAACTTCACGAATACTAAATGGTACGGATTGTTTTTCATAAAACGACGTACAAATTCCAGAAGAAGTAAAGTTGTACTTCCGTTTTGAAATGACTTTTTTAATAATAATAATAAATAAATAATTATATATAAAAGAAGGATTTAATTGTTATGCACTATTTGTGTAAAGTTTTTGATATTGTCAACTAATCAGAAATCATGATATGAATGATTTTAAAAATAATTTGGATAAAAATCAAATATTTTAACTTATATGATAATTTTTGATTTATTAACAGTATAAAAAATCTTTACGTTGACAATGTAAATCAATTAAATCGTTAATTGAAAGTAATGAAGATGTATTTGTATCGTTGAAAATGGACGAATTTCTTTTCGTGCACAACAGCACCGCTCTAATAACTTTGATGGAAATCAGAATAGTTAACAACCAAAAGTCAAACCAAAAGTGTTGAACCAAAGTACTGGTACTCCAATACCGTTCAAATAAAAAGTACGAAAAGAGATTTGAACTAAAGAACATTTTCCATATACAAATGGAAGTTTTGTATGGGAAAGACCAATTTTTAAAGTTTCATCACGTTGAATACATCACTTTTAATATAATATGTAGTACTTTAAAAGTATCGGTTAGTATTTACCTTAATCAATGGGTGTTGATATATCCAGCACATTTAATTCTCTCTCTCTCTTAAATTTATAACATTCACAAATCTCGGGACAAATTTGAGTATACTTGAATGATTTTTTTTAGTAGTGCTAGTAACAAACTTTTTAGTACTATCTTTCCAACATATTCTCTCGTATTGTTGAAATTCATGTGAGTTCCACTAAATCATGTGTGTCTCACTTGAATTTTGTAGGGCCCACATAAATTTTAACTAATAGGAAATAGTGTGTTGAAAAATAGAGTATTATAGAATGTATTGCTAACATTTCTCTTTTTTTTTCAGAAAAAGTAATAAAAAAAAAAGCATATTTTGGTATGTTTTTTTTTTTTTAAGAAACTACAATTATGAAGCTCTAAAAAAAGATGTGGTTGAAGAGGGAGAGAGCGAGGGCCGATAATCATTTATAAAAATTGTTTGAAAATAACGTTCCTATAGCAAATCTCATAGAAGCCGCTTTTTTAAAACCTATCCCAACGGAAAATAACTTTTGCTTCCAAAAATAGATTCTATTTTTACTTCTCCATCATAAAAGCCATTTTTTTAAAGCTCATTAAAACCGATCCTCTATCATTTAAAAGGTGAAAATGCTTGAACTTACAATAAGATCACCTTTAATCAAATATATATCCAATTACATGAATTGGAAAATAGGTGCAGCTTTTAAGGTATGTTTGGTTAAACAGTTTAATTAAGCGTTTATTTAATATTTTTTTTTAAATAAACTAAAAACAGTTTATTTTCATAAGCTTCTCTGACAAGCTTATAGAAATAAGCTAACAAGAATTTATAAGAAGATTATAAACTATTTTCATAAACTATTTGTATAAGTTTATTTTCATAAGTTATTTTCATAAGCTCTCTATAAGCTCTTCCAAATATACTCTTTTAATCTCTTTTAATTACGATCACCAACCAACACTTACGTCCCCCAAAACTTTCTTCCCCCAAGCCTCGTTGAGTAGGTCACCATGAATAAAAATAAGGCACCCTGTAACTTTGAATTGCAGGGCTAGCTTATTGTAAAAGCAAAATCTCCAATACTACTGCACGATGAGAAAGCTGCTCGTGTATTGATGACCTACCACATGAAAATTAGTACTCAACTTGTGCACTCATTTAGAAATATATTTTTCTTTTAAAAGGGGTCAAACCAAATTTAACTTCATTAAACAAGCAAGCTTACAAGTTTTCTCTTGTGAAACAAAAAAGAGCTCCTTATAAACTTCTCCGTTGGATTTGCCTCTTGCAATATGGTGCTTTAGTGTTTCTTTAGGTGAAGTCTTGTGAAGCATGAAAGCCATGGCCTTAAAGTTTTATAACATCTTGTGCCTTTTAGCTTATCTTGTCAATCTGAGCTTTTATATAAATGCTGCGGCACAGAAGAATGGCTTAGGAGCTTCTTTCATCTTTGGGGACTCCTTGGTGGATGCAGGAAACAACAATTATTTGTCAACTCTTTCTAAGGCAAACATCCCTCCCAATGGAATTGATTTTAAGGCCTCTGGAGGAAACCCCACTGGCCGCTACACCAATGGAAGAACCATTGGTGATATAGTAGGTAATATTGTCTTCCTTTTCATACATGTACGTGTGTGTGCCTCAATTAATTGTCCTTGTTAACAGACAATTTAACATTTTTTTTGGTACATCATAAACAATTAACATTTTAATTTCTCGTTTGATTTTTCTAAGTATAATGTTTGGCTTTTTATATTTTAACCTTTTTAGGAGAGGAACTGGGACAACCAAATTATGCTGTACCATTTTTGGCCCCAAATGCAACTGGGAAAGCTATACTCTATGGAGTGAATTATGCTTCAGGAGGAGGAGGGATTCTGAATGCAACTGGAAGAATATTTGTCAGTATTTGTGACTTCCCTATTACTATTTCTTAATTAATTTTAGAGTCTTATTATTTGTTTTACAAAATTGAACGTATTAACACCATATTTTTATAATCTCATATCCGTTAATTATTGTTGTTTTTTCTCTTTTCATGTTATTTCAAGTTTGAAAATTAACCGCTCTGGTACGATGTCACTATATGATGTCCAGGAATTAAATGTTAGAAATTGTTAATCTTATTCATCTTGTATAATAAGAAACAGTGTTTATTTTTTATATATTGTCAATGTAAAATTTTTGCACCGTTAACTAATCATACATCATTTTATATGTGATTTTCAAATAATTATTATAAGAGTCAAATATTTTTAATAATATGATAATGAATAATTGATTGATAGTATAAAAAATCTTTAGAATTTGATGATATATTGCAATGAAATCCAAAGGAATATAATTGTTTCATGGCACGTGCTTAAATTTGTTTTCAGGTGAATAGGATAGGCATGGATGTTCAAATAGATTACTTCAGCATAACAAGAAAACAGATTGACAAATTGCTGGGAGAATCGAAAGCCAAAGAGTACATAATGAAACAATCAATTTTCTCCATCACTGTTGGGGCCAATGATTTTCTCAACAATTATCTTCTCCCAGTTCTTTCCATTGGGGCCAGAATCTCCCAAAGCCCAGAGGCTTTCATAGACGACATGATTAATCATTTCAGGGCCCAACTTACCGTATGCATCTCAATCTAAATCTAAATTTAACTCTAACGAAATACCAAAACAAACTAATCCAATTGATGAAAATGTAAACTTAATTTTCTAGAAGGGTAAATTTGGTTGTTTGGATTGCAGAGACTTTATCAAATGGATGCTCGGAAGTTTGTCATTGGCAACGTTGGCCCAATAGGATGTATACCTTACCAAAAGACAATAAATCAGCTGAATGAAGATCAGTGCGTGGATTTGGCTAACAAGCTTGCACTTCAATACAATGCCCGATTGAAGGATTTGCTTGCTGAGCTAAATGACAACCTCCCCGGTGCCACCTTCGTCCTTGCAAATGTGTACGATTTAGTGATGGAACTCATAAAAAATTATGATAAATATGGTAAATATTTCCTTTCTTCTTTTGACGATCTATCATAATCTTAATTCAAATGATCACTCTCTAGCTTAACGAATTGAGTTAAAGTTAAGAACTTAAGTCCATGTTGTGCACTATCTGACTACGATAAATTCTCTTATTCTTTTTTTTATTATTAAATATGTACCACATAAGGTTTGTGGTTATTGCAATTTTTTAATGCTACATTATTAATGCTATAACAGATATGTCTCGTATTCATTGTTTTAGAGTAAGAAATCTCTTGCTCTAACAGCAGCTAAGATTTTCTCCTTTAACCTCAAGCCATTGTTTGGATGAGGAGAGAAAATAAAAGAAAAGAAAATGAAAAAAAAGAGAAAATGGCTAGATATGAGTATTCTATCTTCATGTTTTTGGATGAAGAAAAAATGAGTAAAAAAATAAAAAAATAACTATGAAATATATAAAATGACATATATATATATATAATGAGTTGGACAAATTTGTAATTATGTAATGTTTCTCACTTTTTAGTGTCTATTTGGTTTAGATTATTCTTAACGTAAATGTGAAAATAAAACTTTTCAAGACAATTATTTTGGAAGTTATGTGAAAAGAGCTTTCTCCCAACGTGATTTTCAAATGTGATTTTACTTTTACAAAATCTAAAACAAACAGGCTATTAGAGAATAATGTTTTTTCTAGGACCCATAATGTTTTTTTTTTCTCTCCTTTTTTTCCAATCCAAATAAGAGAAAAATCTATCTTCTACTCATTTTCTTCTTCTTTATTTTCTTTCCTTTTATTTTCTATTATTCCCAAAAAAAGTAAAAGACAATAGTATAGCACAACACTATTTATTATTATTATTATTTTTTTTTTATTATTATTATTATTATTATATTGTTTTGCAGGATTCACAACATCAAGTAGAGCTTGCTGCGGAAATGGGGGCCAATTTGCAGGGATAATTCCATGTGGGCCTACTTCTAGCATTTGCACAGATAGGTACAAGCACGTGTTCTGGGATCCTTACCACCCAAGCGAGGCTGCAAACCTAATCCTCACCAAGCAGCTACTTGACGGAGACAAGAGATACATATCTCCTGTGAATCTTAGGCAACTCCGGGACCTTTGATCTTTCATCGTTAATTGTTGTTTCCATACCTCAATTTGTCTACACACAATTACACAGTACCCCATTTCCCTTTTAAATTTGTTGTAGCTGCCTCCTTTATTTTCTGCAATTAACGTGCATGTAATTTTACCATCCTGCTTTGCTTCCATTTCCTTTTTCTAATGAATTTATTATGATACTAAGTTTTAATTACATTGACATACATGTACACAATTGATGGCCCTTGCGGTGCACTTGAGTGGTTCAAAGATAGTGACTAGTTTCAAGTTGATATGGGGAGGATTTCATTTTCTTGTCACTCTTGGTGGTGACAATTTTGTAGTAGATAATACTAATAGGTACTATTAAGGAAGTAGATAGTTTCTACAACAACTTCCGCGCCTTGGCAGTTTAAAAAGTCTAACCAAACCAACCTATCACTCACATGATTGCCATCTATTTATTTTTCTTTTCTAAGGTAAAATTCCATCTATCTATTTTATTTCTCTTGGCAATATGCATTAGTGAAGGTCAAGGAATAATTAGTGACAGCAATTGCAAAATGTATGCGTGTTAGGTGGGAATAGGTTAAGGAGTTCATGAGGGTCTATAGCATAGTTTATTTTATTTGTGAACTACACATATTATTTATCTATTTAACTATGTAGATTATGATTTGAGCTTTTAAAAAAACATATTTAATATTTAGTAATCAGTCAGACCAACTTACTTATTTAATATTTATTAATTTAATTATGAATTTGTAATATTTATCTAATTTACTAATTATATATTAATATAATATATTTATATATTATTAACTTTATTAAAGCCTATACACAGTCAGATATTTAAAAGGTATAAGTTTATGAAGAAATTTCTGTTAATGTATGATTTAAACAAAATTTTGGATTAAGCTAAACTTTTGTGCTTTCATAAACATGTTAGGTCGAGTCCTGAAAAAACCTACACTAAATAATAGATCAAGTTCAAGCGGACACATAACAAAATAAGCGTAGGCCTATTTTGATAAAACTTATAGCTCGACCGAGCCTATATATATTTCTACTCACAGTGTAGCCAACTTTTCTAAGTGAGTTGTCTTAAACAATATTTGTTATTATTAATATCTCCGATAGCAGTTAATTACGCGTCAAATTATGAATGGCTTAAAACATTGTTTTAGTTAGTCTTGTAAGATAATTTATAGTAATTAGCCTAATATAAAATACAAACTAGGAGTTGCATTTTTATAATATGATAAGTGAAAATAAATCTAACACAAATATAGGTGAAAATAGACGAGATAGTCCGTTTGGACCCATGACTTAAACTATTTAAGATTATCTAATTTGATCAATTTATAAAAAGGTTAGGATAAAGCATTTTAAAAAGTTATTTATGTTGGATTTTCAAAAACAAGAATAAAGAGAGTAAGAATTGACACGTATCTCTATGTATATTTCTGCAATGGACCGGTATCATAACCCCTCTATTGTAACCGTTGATCGGTTATACATTAGGTTTCAATATTTCTAATTTGATCTCTCTCATCAAATTAGAATATTGTTTATGACACATAATAACATTTCATTGCAAATATGTCCCTAACCATAAACCTTATCTCAAATAGATCATTTTAATTTTGACTAAATAAAATAATGATCATAACACATTTAAACATTATATGTGTGACTATTACGTGAAATCTGCAAATATACGATTATGTCATCAAATAATAAACGATCGAACCTCAAAAAAAAAATGATTATGAATACTAATTAATTATTAAACCGATTTAAACCAAACAAGAAAGATTTATTTAGGATAATAGAATCAAGTAACAAAAGGAATTTAAGATAACAATTAAATATGATCAAGAATAAAATCAAACACTTGCCTTTCAAGACAGAAAAATCGGCTGAGTGGAATTAATTGGGAATTTAAATTGGGAAAACATTATAAACACATGCACTAATTAATTATCACTTTAAATTGGAAAAGCAATTTTTTTTTAGATGATGGCTAGTAATAATTAATTCTCCACTAGTTGATTGCGAAGTTCCCATTCATTTTCATGGAGTGGGAGGAATCATGTGCCTGCAGAAAAGGCCAAAAAGAGGAAAAGAGAGGAGCTCAATTGAAGTCTGAACTAAGGACTAGTGAGACGAAGGGAAGCAACATTGTCAGTGATAATGGGCGACCGAATAAGCATAAGCGGTGCAAGATTAGAGAAGAGAACCTGATAGCGATTGTGTTTTTGGGTCCTCCCATACAAGGAGAGAGAAAGGTTTCAACTTTCAACTTTCCAAGTTTTGGTTTCTGGTTGATAGCGACCCATGATTCTTTGTCTGTGGCGGAAGAGAATTTTCTCTAGACCTTGTTTACATAAATTATGTAAACTAAAATAGTAAATAATTAAATAATTGCATAAATTCTTTTTTCTTATTGTATTGCATAAATTATTATATCATATAATTATTATAAAATTAGAAAATAATATATTATTTATTGATTTATTTTATATAATTTCTATTAAATCTAATAAAATATAACTTATGTAAAAATTATTCACTTATTTCTCTTTTAAATAATATATATATTCAAATATTATATCATATTACATTTATACATTTTTCATCTTTTAAATATAATTTATACTATTTCATGTAATTATGTAATCTTAACAAAGATGAGCGTGCATAAAATAGGGTAACCGTTTTGACATTAAACAAATTGTAATGACTTTTTTTTCGGATGAATTAAAGTTTAGGTAAATTAAGTTTGAGGGCTCATCAGAATCAGAATAGAACTCACGACTCAAAACGTTTATAATGATATTTATATATTACCCACAAAAAAAGTCATCACATTAACAACGGAATTCAAACTCACATCTTTATGAAATATAATATATATTCTTACCAATCGGAACAAAGTTCGTTGGCATTAATTATAATGACTTAGGACTTAGGATTCTATAAATTGGATTCCATATGTTTTCTAGTCGAATACATGTTATATTCGGGGTTGTCTCAATTGAATCGAGTGTCATGTTCTTTTAAAATTTATTATTTTTTTTACCATTAAATGTAATTAATAAATTTTTTAAAATTAAATTAATAAATTTTTACATAATAAAATAAAATTTTAATTTTTATGCACGGTTAGTGTTTTTCACTTCGTCAATCAATCAAAAATAATGATATGAATAACTTTTAAGATAATTAGAATAAGAGACAAACATTTTTACTGATCAGACAATTTTCGATTAGTTGTGAGTCTAAAATAATTTACACTGATAATGCATATCAATTACATTCATGAAATAAATATATTTATATTAGGATTTTATTGGTATACACTGTCAGTGTAAAGATATTTTATACAGACAACCAATCAGAAATTGTTACAAAAGCTAAAATGTTTGACTCTTATCCTAACTACCTCAAAAGTCAAGCACACCATGATTTCTGATTGGTTGTCAATATAAAAAAATTTATACTAAGAATGTATAACAATTAAACTCTTTATATTAATAGTATTCATTTCAATATATATATATATATATATATATATATATATATATAAAGTTTTAGTTTCTATTTCTGTAATTATGTGATTTAATTATATATAATATTTTAATTGATATATTGTCTCAAATATTAAATCAACTCAGTTCCGACTCCATCATTTATTAGTCATGATTGAGTTGAATAATTCAAATTAAATAATCTAATAAAAAATTAGGTTGTATTTAAGATCATATTTAAAGCATGTTTGTTTTAAATTTTGTAAGGTAAAAATATGTTGGGAAAAGTTCCTCTAATATAATTTTTAAAATAATTATTTTAGGAAATGTTAGTTTTACATTTGTGCTGAGAATAATCTCAATCAAACAGGAGAATAAATTTAACCAAACATACACTTAATAAGTTAATATTGTAACTCATTGAGTTTTGTTTAATTTTTTTTTTTATGAGTGCTACCATATTGCATAAATATTTTTTATTTTAAACTACTTTTAAAAACTCCTCATTCTAATGCTATAAAAGTCAGAGTGCTTTACAGTTAGATATCATATCATTAGCGTTCTAACAGAGCGCTACAGTATAAGAACCATTTCTTATGTCTTGAGCCCAAGATCCTTTAAATCATGTTAAACTCATCCCATGAACATTCTTTTTATCATAAAATGTGACATGGATCTAACATGATTTGAGTTCTGTTATTTGAATATTGAAATTTTGATATCATATTTAATATGATATGGGTTTATTTTTATCTTTTATATACATTTTAATTTTTTTATATATCATCAAAATAAAAAAGACACTAGTACTACGGTATCCTATTTTGATGTTTAAAAATTGTGTCTCATGATTTTCCATTTCTGTCAATTTCATGGCGCATGCGTCCCTTGCCGTACCACCACCGACAAGCACCGGTGTGTCGTTGACAGGTGTCTCTCCCCTGATACCCCACCACGAAGGAGGAACAATACCGTTCGATCACTATCAAAGGGCCAGGAGAGTGGTGCGTGTCCATTAGGAGAAGCACAGTGTTTTGTAATGGCTACAGTGAAGCGGAAAATCAGGTGGAAGATAAGGGTACGGAGTAGGAATCTGATGCGGACATGACGCGCCCGAAATCAGAGGGGAGACCCAATTATTGCTCCCCACGCTGCCCGACACTCATGATTCTGTCTCTACTGCCTCCCACCTACTCCATCAATTTCTCTCTATCACACTCACAATCTCATGCTTAATGTAGATTCACACAAGAAAATTAATAAGTATTTTTTATTATGTGTAAATTTGTATATGTTATTGTATATGTTAAAGAATTAATAATAATAATTCTCTCTCGAAAAATATTATATTCAATATATTAAAAAGTTAAAAGTGTGATTTTCATTAAAAAAAATTTATATATTGATTTCTTAATATGTATAATTTTGCATATAATAAAAAAACCCAATTAGTAATAATGGATTAGTACCTCGAAAAATTGGATTAAAACTTAACCTATTTGAGAAAGATTAATTTTTCATTTAAGCGATTTTTGGTTAAAAAATTATTTCATATCTAATCTATCATGTTTGGTAATTAGGTTAAATTTATAAATAAAAAAATTTCTTGGAAAAAAATTATTTTATATCATTTAATTTGTTTTAGCTTAGGATTATTGTGATTTGATTACTAACTTCAAACAAATATTTATTAAATTATGCAAATAATTACGTACCTTTTTTTATAAATTATTTTATAAAAGTGATTTTTTGTATCATCCAAACGAAATAGATTATCTTAAAATAATTTTTCAGCAAACATATCCAAACAAAAACATATTCTGATTATAATTGATTATCATAATAATCAATTATATATCAACATAATCTATTTTTTTTCAATAGTCCCAATTACACTCTAAATAGATTTATTTTGAGATGATATAAATAAGATTTAATATAAATGTAAGGTGGTATATTATAAAAAATGTAAGGTTGTAATAAAAAAAAAATATACGGCTGAGATATAACTTTTATATTTTTCAACAACAACATGAGAGGATTCTGGTCCAATCGTAACTACAGTTAATTCCATCGGAAAAAAATTTGAAATAATTAAAATCAATTCAATCGATTTGATTGGAATTTATAAATTTTTTTCAAGTTACTCGAAACAAATCAACATGGTCAAGAACGAGTTAGTTCAGTTCAGTTCGATTCCATAAAAAAAGTTTGTTCACTAAGTATTAATTTCTTTTTGCATAAATCTGTCATAGAAAATAAATGATGGAGAGATAAAATTTCAAACTAAACATTATATGAAAATTTATTACATATAAGAATAAAAGTATAAAAAACTATTATGCAAAGAATTTAATTAATAAAAAAAGTATATATATATATATATATAAATAATCGATTAGGTTCGGTTTCATAAATCTTAGAACACCTAAAAAGTCCTAACCCATTTTATTGATTTGATTCGATTTTTGAATTGATCGGATTGATTCGAATCAATAAACACACTTAATTAATATTCTTAAAGTATTAGTTAAAGAATTAAAAACTTAAAATTTATATTAAAAAAGTATATTTAATATAAATTATAAATTAAAATCTATTAATTTAATAAAAATTCTATATTTTAATTTTATAACCAATACATATTAATTAGCAAAACCCCTGCAAATGACCGGCTTAGATACCTTCAAATTTTGGCGTTGCCTGTCTAGTCTAGTGACCGAAACAAATCAACAATACTCTTCTTTGGCGCACGTTTTGGAAAATCACGAAATCATGTCGAAGTCCGCAGCAATGGCCCCCACTCAATCTATTACCATACAGAGAGCCCTATTTTCTAGGCACTACAGCATAAATTAATCAAAGTTAGGTTTGGAATTCTTTGCTAATACAGAAACTATTAACAGTGACATATCGTATTAAAACAAAATTTGTTTAATGTTATTGTTATTGGTAATGCATTTTTACATGTGCACAATGGCACATTTCTAAAAATGAGTTGAAATATGTTTGCCTAATTAGAGGTAATAAATGGTAAGCTAAAAGGGCAGAATGTGGTATTATCCTACATTTATAATAAGGAGTACGGATAAAACTTAGGTATAATTTCATAGATATATTAGGTGTTGTTTTTTAATAAAAATAAGATATGTGTAAAGATTCATCAATAAAAAGATAACATGTGTAACAACTATTACACA
Source organism: Ammopiptanthus mongolicus (assembly GCA_039655645.1). Lineage (NCBI taxonomy): Eukaryota > Viridiplantae > Streptophyta > Magnoliopsida > Fabales > Fabaceae > Ammopiptanthus > Ammopiptanthus mongolicus. The sequence goes on along the minus strand of CM077343.1, from coordinate 15,118,426 downwards.
TGTCATATTTCCATTGAAAAATAACACCTAATATACCTATAGAATTGTATTTGTCCTTATAATAACTAGGCTTAATTATACTTTTGGTCGTTCAGGTATCACGATTATGCAATTTTAGTCCATCTAGTTCTAATTGCGCTAATTAGGTCCCCCAAGTATTACGGTTGTACAATTTTGGTCCCCAAGTATCATGATTGTGCAATTTTTAACGTCAATAGCCTACGAAACATATGTGTGACTGATTTGTTACTTAGTGAGGCCAGTTTGACAGCTTACCTATCATTCCTATGTGGCACTTATTGATGTGCATTTGACCATTAAAATATATGAGATATAAATGATGCCACATAAAGTTGTCCTGTAAGCTGCCAAGTTGAACTCATTCAGTGTCAAATCAGTTCCACGTGATCCATGTAGATTAGTGGGGTTAAAAATTGCAATATTATGATATTTGAGGGACCAAAATTGCACAATCATAATATCTGGGAGATTCAATTAACGTGATTAAAACCTAAGGGATCAAAATTACACATTTATAATACTTGAGAAACCTAATTGATGTAATTAAAATCTGATAAATTAAAATTATATTATATAATATCCAGAGGACCAAAAGTAGGCGAAATAAGTACAACAAAGATCAAATCAAACTTCGATGCATTGATAGCCCATGGCCTAACAACCTACGGCCTACGGGCTCCACGTCCATGTGGATAGGATAAGGAAAGAATACCAGAAAACATTTAGGCATATAGAGTTATATCATTTCAACATTTAAAATATTATTATTTAATAAAAGTTTATATATATATATATATATATATATATCGAGATTGACTCAAGTGAGAGGAATGTTTTATTATCAGAGTGAGAGGAACAAATATGGACCATTAAACCATACATGAATGGTCAGGATTAGAACATAATGTCATATGACTTTTTTAAGTGATCACATGACCACCAACTAACTTCTAATCCTGACCATCCATGTATGATTTAATGGCCCAGATTTGTTCCTCTCACTCTCATAATAAAACATTCCTCTCACTTAAGTCGATCCCTATATATATATATATATATATATATATATATGACAATTTCTAATTATATTTAGGCTTAATTGCATTTTTTGTCCCTCAAGTATCATGATTCTGCACTTTTAGTCCCTTAAGTTCTAATTACGCCAATTAGGTCCCCCAAGTATCATGATTGTGGAATTTTGGTCCCTCAAATTTCAAATGCGACAATTGGGTCCCCAAATATCACGATTATGCAATTTTGGTCCCAAGTATCACGATTATGCCATTTTTAAAGTCAGTGGACTACGAACCACATGTGGGACTGATTTGACACTTAGTGAGACTAACTTGATAGCTTACATGTCATTCATATGTGACACTTAGTGATGTGCATTTGACTATTAGAGTGTGTGGAATATCAATGATGTCAGATAAGAATGCCTTATAAGCTATCAAGTTAACCCCATTAAGTGTCAAATCAGTTCCACGTGGGCCACGTAGGATACTGGCCTTAAAAATTGAACTATCATGATACTTAGGGGATCAAAATTGCACAATCGTGATACCTAGAGGACCCAATTGGCACAATTGAAACTTAGGGGACAAAAATTGCACAATAGTGATACTTGGCGGACCTAATTAGCGCAATTAAAACCTGGGGGACTAAAATTACACAATCGTAATACCTGGGGGACCAAAAGTACAATTAAGCCTTATATTTACATTGCACAAAAAATCTTACAAAATAGTGTATTTTGAGATTTATAAACATATATTTTCTATGCATACAATATTAACACATGGCCAAGCTCGGGTCATGATTAGATGATCAATTACATCATCCGGAAGAAGAGATAAACAAAAGGTGAATTCTTTGGTACCTACCAAATTTTTTGGGTAATTTTTATCTTGTCTATGTAGCCCAACCAAATAGTGCCATCTCATTTACAGTATAACACCTCATCTTGAAGTTTGACAGCTCATTATTATTTGTTTAAAAATTCATTCAATTTTTTCATTTAATTTTAGATGCAAAAGGACCTATTTGCCCCTTCACCCACTTTCATCCACCATGACCATCCATCTTCAGCACCACCACTTTGAAACCCTAACTACCATTATCTCTACAGCCAAGCTCCCATCATATCTAAGCCAAGCACTGCAAATTGGAAATGGAAACAGAGGATCAATTGAATTAAATTGAATTGAATGAAGCAAATATAAATTCCGCAAAATGCAAATACCTTGAAAGAGGTGGTTCGGACCTTTAACTTCTTTTGATTCACCAACTTGAAACATTATATATATTTTCCCCCATAAACATGACCCAAATGACCTTCACTCACACACCCTAAACCACCAACTGGCAACAACGTCATGGTGAAGTGCTGCTCGCGGAGGAGTTATGACGACGGACAGCATGACGACGTGGTGGTTTGTGTCTTTGTGATGGGGTGCTCGCATGTTTTGATTCGAGCATTCTGCTTTGCGGTGGCCGAATTCATGACAGGAGCAACGCAGTGGCCAGATTCATGACAGGAGCAGCGCAGTGGTTGGCTTAGATCTAATGTGATTGGTTGTAGAGATAATGGTCGTTAGGGTTTGAAAGTGATGGTGTTGAAGATGGATGGTCATGGTGGATGAAAGTGGGGCAACAGGCAAATAGGTCCTTTTGCATATAAAATTAAATGAAAAAATTGAATGAATCTTTAAATAAATAATTAATAATGAGTTGTCAAATTTCAAGATGATGTGTTATACTTTAAATGAAATGACACTATTTGGTTGGGCTACAAAGACAGGGTAGAAATGACCCTAAAATTTTGGTAGGTACCAAAGAATTCACCTAAACAAAATAGAGAGTGTCTTTGAGAATCCATTTCACAAATTAAGTTTCGGTGAATTGGATTTTGTAATCTTAATTTTGATTAAAAGTGAGTTTACTATTAACAAGATCCAACATATTTGGTAGATAGCTCAGATTCTTAAGCATGTTGTCAAAGGTTCGATTCCTGTCGTGTATATGGAAAAAACTTTATTGGGAAAGGCTATACCCACTTTCATGATCTCTCCACCTCAAAACGGATTAGTTTTCAGCTATAGGTTGGAGGACACCCTTGGTTCACAAAAAAAAAAGTGAGTTTATTAATATTGGAATCAATTTATGTTCAGATACTTTATTATTTAAATTATTTTTGATTGAGTGAATATTAGTTGAATAATATGAATCAAATTGACTTAGATATATAATTACCAAATTGATCCCAATGGTATGAATGTTAAAATGACGAAGAAATAATGAATTTTCTAATGGTAGTATGGTGAAAATAATAGTTGAAAATTCAAATTGAGTTAGGTAAAAGTGGAAATGAAACACCAACACGTGGTTGGTTGTGACACCCTCAAACCCAGTGCCACTTTCGTAACTCAAAACCCTTAATGAACGATAAATAAAATTTCGCTGGTTTTACTTTCGGAAAATATATCTTTTGTGTAAGCAGATTCTGGAAATCGTGACCAAACTTTTTTCTCATTAATACATAAACTCGCCACTCCGGATAACAGAACTACTCATATGCAATAATTAGAACAAGATATATATATGTACATATATATAATGGACAACAAGTCCCTTTACAAAAGAACGAATGCTTTCTAAACTTTCTAAAAAGCTATAAAACTAGGCAGCGGCAGTCTGGAACCATATCTCTAAAACCTATGGCCATCAGTAGCCGTTAACAGACTACCCAAAAACCACTGCCTCAAAAAGGGGTCTACACCCTAAGCTGGTCCGACTAATGGAAACCATTGGACAATCCCCCGGAGGGAAGTCCAATGCTGGAACCAGAGGAAGAACTCTGGGAACCTACATTCCCGTTCCTCTGTGGATGGGGATCGGAAGCATCCGAAGAATGATCCTCCGGGTCTTCCTGAGGATCCTCCTCAGGGTCTTCCTCCTCCTCCTCCTCCTCTTCCCCCACATCTTCCACGACGTGCTCGCCCGCTACCAAGACAAAAGGCGGGGGAGGCGTCTGGGGTAGCTGTTGCTGCGGGGACTGTGCAGCGGGGGCGACCGACTCGATCACACCCTGCTCCATAAGGGCCTGCAGCATCAGCCCGATGGGAGGGAGAGGCACCTAGATGGTCTCCACTGTCCGAGTACTCTTCCGCGGTCCCGTCTCCGTCGTTCCGCTTACAGTGCAAACTGGTCCAGTATACGCCGCACTTTCCACCCCTGGGTGGATAACCCACGCGGCTGGGTCTGTCCTTCGATCAAACGCTAGGACGCGCATCCCGGAGTGCGCTAGGTGATCCGGCTCTGGCTCCATCTGTAAACACGATACAATATATACCAAAGGACAACCCGTCCAAAAACATGCAAGGGTGAGAAACCAATATATGAATCCATAAACAACAACTATATGCCCAATCCACACAACAGACCCAAATCATCATAGAACATGGCATATATCATTAAACACAAAAGGCAGTAAATGCACAAGGGTTTCGTACCCCACAATCAACGTTATCGCCTAAACGTATGCATGGCACTTCCATATATCTCAATATTCACACTAGATTACTAGATTTCCGGAAATCCCATCACCATTCGAAATGAGCTGATCAGGCTCCAATATTTGGCCCAAAAACGAGTACTTTGAATCCCATGACACTACGCGATTCTCACATGGGGGCGCAATCAAAAGTACTCCAGAATAATATGGTCATATTATATTGCCCAACTTAAGGCACAATAACACATATGACACCATTGTCCATCAAGGCACAATGTCATGACAAATAAGTCATCTCAGGTTCTCCCTGTTTATCAAGGTCCCCCGTTTCACGGCACGTCTGCCCCGCATTTAATGCATGAGAAACCTATCTAGTTTCCGATAATTGATCTTTGTCGCATCAATGTTTCCTCGTTGTAGCATCAACGCTAACAACCACCATAATGTCTTAGACTCTTTAAGCCTCAAAACACATTTTCTCAAAAGAGGACACTTAGTCCAAAACAACTCAAATCCCAACATCCCTAACCGATGCACCAGTCAAGGACGCCGGATTCAAGATCATAAAAACATCCTCAAGCTTACAGGACCACAAAGATTGTCCCTAAGCCGACAGGACCACAACTAACACGGATCCTTGATCCACGTGTTCTGCAGAACCCTAGAACCCCGACGTCTCGGTTTCTAGTTTCTAAGCTTTAAGCTTTAAAACCACTTTCCTTGAAAACTTGAAAACCAAAAACCCAAAATCTCCGATACCTACACAAAGTCATCGGGATCGGTTTTTCATAAAACAAAACTTGGTCCAGAGACCATTTCTTTTTCTTTCGTTGTTTTTCGGTAAAATACGAACTTAAAACAAAACTTGCACAAACTCATTTTTCTTGAATAAACTCAGTATGACTTCGGAAACCACATTACTCAAAAGGATTTTCTTATCAAATTAAGACATATTGAAGGTTTCTAATGCCCTATTCGCTTTTAAACTTCACTTTTCCTTATCAAAACACATTTCAGACTTTTAAAGCTTTTAAGTTACACGAGGCCGGATCCTAATCAAAATTAGGTCCTCTAATGCCTAAATCCCATAGCAGGGCACACATTACATCCATATAACCATTCAGCAAGTATAACATGCATTCAACTATATCAACAATTTCATCAATACATCAGCACATCAATGCGTATTCCAATCAACAACAGTCAATCAAGAAATCAACTAACATCATGATATAACTATTTAAATACAATACGAATACAGTACAAACACCGATGCAGCACATAGCTGTCGGAAATGGAATTCCTCAGGTTTATCCCCTTACCTCTTGTAGCTCCCAGTTCAACTCGGAACACCCGATCAACTTGTTTCTCGTCCCAACACGCTGCCGATCACTACATACACGTAAAACATATCGGCATTAACTTACAAAACAAAGATTTCTCCTAATGCACCACCCCTAGGGTTTGGCCCTATTACACTAAAAATAGCTAGGGAGCTCCAAAATTTCTCATTTTCCGGATAACACCCTAACTAAGTGTGACAGCCCTAGATATCAGATCAGATCATCAAAAACCAACCAAAACCCCACCCTACACACATAGGGGGGTTTCGGCCCCTACCTAGAAAACATAGCTAGAGGGATTTCTTGGCTCTAAGCTCTTAGATCATACAAGTATGTCATGAACCTAGGCCATAGAAACTGGTTTGATATAGATACGATTTTCCTACAATTTTTCATGGATTTTCAAAGATTTTAGGGACAAAACCCTAACATCCTTGATCATGAAAATATGAGGAGAGAAAGGAGAGATTGAGAGAGATAGAGTTGAACTACTACCTCTTATGATGATCCACTCCAAGTTTGGTGAAGTTTGCTCCACAAAAACTCAAGCTTTCCACCTCCAAAAATGGAGATTTTGAGGAGAAAAGAGAAAGAAGAGAAAGGAAGAGAAAAGAAGAAGATGAAGTGAGTTGAGGAGAGAGAGAGATTACCGAAAAATGGGAAGAGATAAGGGTGGGATTTATTAGATATTTGTGAGTTTATTAGTTTAATAATAGGAAAGGTAAATTGGTAATAAAATTAACCAAGGGCAATTTGGTCAATTCACATCCCGATATTTGGAATCGTCCCGACACTCGTATGAATTCCTCAAATAACTTGATACAATTTTGGTATGAAAAACATCTGATCGTGGGTCTCGAAAAACCCTAAGACAGCTCGAATCGCCTCCTCGATCGATTATCGGTCCGAATATAAAATATTATTTATATTTTTGGACGTCAGGACACATTTTAGGAAAAAGATAGAGGAATATATTCTAAGACTAATAGTTTCGTTCGTTAGTCCAGATTAGGTCGTGATAGTAGAAAACACTATCATCTGAAAAACGTAGATCGGTTTTCGTTTGAGTTTTCGACCCAAAACTTAACCGAAAGATCCTACGATTTTATAAAACAAGACTATGATCTTAGTTTTCCCAAAATCATTTTCTAAGACACAGATAAAAATATAAACTCATTAATTGAGTTTATCGTCCTTAGAAAGCACGAAAAATCGGGATGTTACATTGGTCCAAGTGGTAAGGGACTCGGACATCTTAAACAAATAGTTAGGAGTTCGAATCCTGACTCTTGTGTATGGAGAAAACCTGGTATAGAAGTGAAACTTCTTCAACCAAGGTTTGAAACTCACACCTACTTATAGCTAATAAGATACCGAATATCCGCCTGTTTGTTTTAGATTTTATAAAGGCAAACTCACGTTTGAAAATCATATTGGGGGAAAGCTCATTTAACATAACTTTTAAAATAATTGTCTCAGAAAGTGTTATTTTCACGTTTACGTTAAAAATAATCTCAACCAAATAAACAATATGTTGACAAAATTCAAAACTGAGTTTAGACCCTCCGGCCTCAATTTTGATGAAGCTCTCTAATTGAATGTCGAATATGTAAACAAAATCTATTATTCATTTATATAATTTTATGGCATTCATTTTTTTAGTATATGAAATTAATTTACTACTTTATTTAGTTGTTAATTATTATATTTAATAAAATTTAATATTTTTTATAAAATCAACCTTTAAGGAATACTTAATAACTCCTGTAAACATTATACTTAATAAAATATTATAATTTATTTATTTATTTACTTATTTCTTTCTTTCTTTATATTTATTTATTTATTTTGATAAGTAGTTTTACATTCCATAATTACCTGAAGTAAATGCATGATTTAATTCGTCGTAGCACTATAATGCTTCTGCTACTTTATTTATGGGTGGAAACTTTTTTAAGATTATATATAAACGTAACACTCGGTTTGGTGGTCGGAGAAAAAGTAAGAGGAAAGAAAATGAGAGGAAAGAAAAGAGATTGAAAGAAAAAGAGTGAAAAATGAGAGGATTATTTGGTTGTTTAGTAGGAGAGAAAATGAAAGAAAAGAAAACTAAAACTTTTCTCTTTTCTTGTTTGGTTGAGTAAAAAGTACATATTTATAAAATGACATAAATAAACTCACATAATAATATTTAAATAAATAAAAAATGAGTTTTATGGTATTTTCATCCAAAACAATTATTGTTTTTCCGATTTTTGTGTTTTCATCCCAAATATAGAAGAAAAAAATATGAAGTGGGTCCCACTAATTTTTTTCCTTCTCTCTATTTTCTTTCCATTTCAAAAAGGGAAAAAGTCACTTTTCCTCTTTCTTTCTCCCCTCCCATTTTCTTTCCCCCTTTTTCCACAAAACCAAACCAAGCATGAGTGTATGTATCATCGGACGACGAAAATCCTCTGTCCCAACCCTATACCACCAATAAAAAATTATCATATCAATTAAAATATCATGTCATCTTTAACACTTATCTAACTAAAACAGAACGCTATTAACCTTCTTTTTTCTCCTCTTTCTCACTCTCAAACTCGCTCTCTCCCTTGCAGTCCTACTCTACAACACCAACGCCGAGTTGTTAGAGCAACCATCCAACTCAATTATCAAACTCATGCAGAAGAAATAAAAACCCGTCACAGGAGATAAGGTGTTTCGCAATCCTAATATTAAGGTTAAAAAAAAGTTAAGGGAAAAAACCGAAGGTTAAGGGCGTTATGTTTTAGCTAGATAAGTGTTAATGACATTTTAATTGACATAGCAATTTTTTATTGGTGGTACAAAGTGTTGGGCCCAAAGTGGTTATAATCTATAAACTTCTAATAATGATTTTGATACTAACAAAAGACTAATTTAAATGAACAAAGATTTGCTATGGAATAATGCGTTTATCTTAAGTGTGCAGGAAATTCTAACCCGAAAGACTTATAGTTCATCCAAAGCCTAGTCACTTACTCACGCTGGACTACAATCTTTAATCTTTTATCTGAGTCTAAAGACTCCCTTCTATAAAAGTTTCTTTTACATAGTCCAATATAATAATCCATCAGTTTCTATAATCAGGACTGTAAAATAGGATGAACTAGTACTTATAATAGTTTGAATTTATTATTCTTCATGTAAAAGTCTTATATTCTTTAGACATATATTCCTTGCAATCTTCGTACCAACAAATGTGTTGAAGACAATCTGTTCCTGACACAAAGATTTCACTATCTTTAAAAGAAAAGACAAAAGGCAACTTTCGGGTACAAGGAAAAGATGCTAGTGTCATTGTAAGCTATCAACCTGATAGTCTACTTCGCTTTTCAAAAGACCTCACACAAGTTATCAGACTCAACGGGATAATGCATTTAATGCTTAATCAGAACGACTTTTTTGCCGTCCGTTGAAGACTGAAGGTTGCTCAAGACTTGAAGGCTATAAATACCTTCAACTTTGAAGAAGCAAAGTTACACATCAACGCACGATCTTTCATATGAGCAAACAACCTACCAAAAAGCAAACAAAAGCTTACAAGCTTACTTTGATCTTAATTTATATATCACTCTCTACGTAGAGTTATAATTTCAGAGTTCTATTCTTAAGTTTCATACTCTCACATATAATGAGTTAGTTGAACTTTAAACTCTTTTCAAACCATTGTTGAGTTGGCCTGAAAAGGTATTGAATACTTGCTTGAAGAGGTGTAGAATATTTGTAACAAAGTTTTTGTTATAGTGGAAAAAGTTCTAGAGTAGAGGGGACAAGACGTAGCTCTTTGGTGAAGAGTGAATTAAGATAATATCTTTGTGTCTTTCTTCTTTCCCTTATATCTTTTTAGTTTGCTTATAAATAACTCCATGGGATTGAATTGTTTTCTTAACACTCTTTTCTTTAAAATAAAACATTCACATCGAGCGTCCAACTTTTGCTTGTACGTGCTCTCTACGTCTGTTAACATATTTGCGTCCAACCCTTTGCAAAAATATACCTGCTTGTGAAAAAGTTTTTAAAACCATAAGAAATACAATACAATCCCTTTTTTGAATTTCAAACAGATTCCTTCACAGAGTTGGGACAGAGAATTAGAAACAGCTAATTTTCGTTTGTATCATCTGAATGCTGATTTTAATTATATACAACACACCATTTTGAAAACTTTCTTAACATATTATTCATTATTGAATGAATTTCACCGTAAAGTTGCTTCAATCTTTATTTATGTGTTATTAATACTACTCTTTTTAACTATACCGTCCTTCCCCTCAAGCAAGAAAATTAATATTAAGAAGAAAAATGGGAAGGACATTGGTTGAAAAGAGGGTAAGGGTTAGAGTTGTTGTGGTGGTGAGTATGGCTGAAAATTTGTACGTGTGTATGAGGATCCCTACGGAGACGATCTCGAATGGGGTCTCGTAGGCGGAGATTTTTTTCCCACGGGAATGAGGACAGTAGAGAAAATCCATCCGAAGGCACTTTGGGGACCGAGATGGGGAACATGTTTCCTGTCCCGTGGGGTCCTCGATCCTGAAAACATTACTAAAATATCGTTATAAATGTATTATAAATATATTTTATTATTTTTGAATATATTTTTATTATTAAATAAATAAAATATTAAAAACATTTCAACCATTAATTCCAAATGCTTCATCAATTACAGTTTCACATAACATTATGACAATAAATATATATATATATATATATATATATATATATATATATATATATATATATATATATATATATATTTCAATAATAACATTTTTTTTCCTTTTTTAACAAGATTACAAGAATAACAAATTTAAACTTTCTGACCTTATATGTTGGATATGACAAGAAGAACTGAACTTGATGTTATAATCTTTGTATTAAATATTTGTTTATACTATTTAAGGTTGAACATGTTTCAATGTCTCGGAGATTATTTCAATTTTAAATATTTAAGATTTTTACTGTTTTTATATTTTATTATATTTTAGTTAATTATCTATTTTTTCCCTAATTTTTAGGTTCCCGAACTCCGTGTGGGGATCCGCGGGATCTGTGGCGAATGAGAATAGGGCAGAAAAACCCCCGATGACGGGGAATGATGACGAGGACGAGGAGTAAAATAGGGGACGGGGACCCAGATCCCCTACATATACCAAATTCATGCATTCACTTTAATTTATGGTCCGGATCTCATACACCTATTTTTACATTAATATATTTAGGATATTGCTAACCAGTGTCCTAATGACATTGGTTAAAAATTCCAATAAAAATAAATATTTCTTGAAAAACTAAATTAAACACTTCATCAAATATTGAATATATCACCTTCTAATAATAAATTTTTATTTTTTATTTCTTAATAAATACTCATAACATTCCCTAAATATTTATATTTATCTTATATAAAATTAATCAATGATGAAGTCTTCCTACAATCAAATCAAACAGCAACTATAGGGATGGATTTCCGGTGACAGAAGACGCAGCCCTATTAGCCGACCCAAGCCCAGAGAGAGAGAGAGAGAGAGAGAGGGCTGTTTCTGCTTCATTCTGGAGCCGACTGAAATCAAATGTCGTGCTTAACAGAACACACTGTAAAAGGCTGATCCCACACTCTGCCTGCCCTCTTCTCATCTCATATAAACCTCAGAACCTGTCTCTGTTCACCCCACACCTCACATATTCTCTCTGACCCTCTCTCTCATCTCTCTCTCTCTCTCTCTCTCTTGTTCCCCATAAAACCATCCCTCCCCATTCCCACTATCCCAACGCACACTCATTCCCTTCTTCCCATAACATTTCCACAATATATAACAATCCATACAAATACAAACCGTTGAAATTAATAAAACCACACTTTCACTACTCTCTCCACATTTTCAACAGCCACTAAATGCCGTCCATGGATTCCAGCGAAAACCGCCGCGGCGCAACCAAGCCCCTGCAGCAGAACCCTTCTCCTCCGCCACCAGAACAAGAACACCTCCCTTGCCCACGCTGCGATTCCACCAACACCAAGTTCTGCTACTACAACAACTACAACTACTCTCAGCCTCGTCACTTCTGCAAGTCCTGCCGCCGTTACTGGACCCACGGCGGAACCCTCCGTGACATCCCCGTCGGCGGTGGAAGCCGTAAGAACGCTAAACGTTCCCGCACTCATCACCACCACCACCATGCTGCGGCTACTGCCACTACCTCTTCTTCTTCTTCTTCAACCATGATTTCAGCCCCTGCAATGGTGCCAAACCAAGGTGGGTCCATGCAGTTCGTTGATGGTGACGTCAAACAGAATGTGAATGTGAATGTGAATGCGTGTGGTGGGAGTTTCACTTCGTTGCTGAACAACACTCAAGGTTCTAATTCTTCTGGGTTTCTGGCTCTAGGTGGGTTTGGTCATGGGTTTGAAGATATAGGGTTTGGGATTGGGAGAGTGGGTTGGACCTTCCCTGGAATGGTGGAAGGTGCTAACATTGGTGGCGGCGTCGCGGCTTCTGGTGGCGCCACGTGGCAGTTAGAAGGTGGTGAAGGTGGGTTTGTGGCTGGAGACTGTTTCTCTTGGCCTGGACTGGCAATTTCAACACCAGGATATGGTCTTAAATAAACCCTTTTTTTTTTTTTTTTTCTTTTTTTCGTTTTACTTTTCTTTTGGTCACAAGGGTGGGTTGCTTTTAATGGTTTAAGTGTAGGGTTACTCATTACTGGCATGGATGTGTAAGGGAATTAAGGTATATCATCATCTGTGAAATTAGAAGGACAAGTACGACCTTCTGTTGTTGATGTTTTTAAATGTTTTTTGTTTGATTTGCTCTTTTGAGTTCTCTTTGTTCTGTGTTGTTATTACTGGCTTACTGCTGCTGTTTAGAGACTAAGGTGTGTGATTATTTTATTAGTGACTGACACATGATTTGTTTTTTATTTTTAATATCTGTTTGTTTGAACAGCGGTTGAATAATTAATACTATATTAGATTCCCAGCAAAGATATGAAGCACAGCCATGGCTAGAAGTATATAAGAGAACAAATTAAATAGTAAAGTAAAGAAAAAGGGCAGCAGTTTTTGATCCATTTGTTCTTGTATTGTTTGTAGACTTAGCAACTTGATGCAAGAATTTAGAGGAAGAATAATATAATAATTAATATTTTTATTTAATAGAGCCTTTTATAAAGTTGATAAGCGTTGTTGTCTGGTGACTAAAATTTGTAATTTTTTCTTTATTGGTACATAAAAATCGTTGTTCTTGACTTCTTGTGGTGATTTGTTTATACTTCTCTATCCTCTTTTGATCACGGCATGCTGATGGAATGGAAATGGGGTTGAAACCAGGATGAATATGAACCCGGAACCTGTTGCTTCATCCACTGCCAAACACAAACAGTTGTTAAAATGTAAACTGGCTTGCTATTCACTCCATACTGTTCACTGAAAGATCTGTTGGTCTGCAGTCTGCGTCTTTGCGGATTGTCTGGATTTGTTTTGTGTTTTTTTTTGTACTGTGTATATAAAGTTGTATGTCTCAGTTCTATTTTTGAGCTAGTTTGTTTCGAACTTATTAAACTTCCAATTATGATAGCTAGGTTTGGCTGGAGGCCTGGAAGAATGACTTCATATCTTAGGTAAGAAATAACCAGTATTACTGTTCTCTTGAGGTAGCGTTAGGCCAACTCCAACTCCGTTTAGTTCTTAGAGCTAAGAACCCACTTTTAGTTTCTTTCATCGTTGGAGAGGAATCAGCTAGATGTCAAGTGTAAGAATCGTTCTTTAAAATATTTCTTTTTGTTGTGGGCAGAGGCGGATCTTAATAGTAGTCCACGAGATCCACTACTTCCCCAATTTTTTTTCTTCTAACGTTTCTTTATATAAAATTATGTATGACACCCAATAATTTGTACAATATATATTATATGCATAAATCACAAATTATTATATATTTTATTTTGTAAAATATTATTATTAGATCTTATTGATTTAAAAATATTTAAATAGTTAAATAATTTCATCAAAACAGAGGTTATTCCAACTTAATATCATTAGAGTTTATTATAATTATGTTTCTTCTTATCCTCCTATTTATTTTAAGCTTCCTAATCTCTGTTGCGCGTATCACATCATTGTAAGATGGGCAAAAACTAACTAGGGATTTCATATGTTGGATTTTTACTCATTTAATATATTTGATTGATAAAATTATTCATGATTAATTATGAATTTTCGGTGCATCATTTTGGATAGTGTTCAGTGGCTCCTACAATTTTTTTTACTGAAGATCCGTCACTAGTTGTGGGGTTAATTATGGGACCATTTTAAGTTCTTATAGGTTTTATTATTGGAGTGAAAATTTGTTAGAATTCTTAAATTTTACTGTATGTGACATTGGAAGACCCATTAAAAGTAAGTTAAAAATTCAAGTTGACTTCTATGGTTGAACATGCTCTTACATCATATAATTTACACTTCGTTATGACTAACTCTAGTTTGATCCCTCCAGGAACATCCCGCTTCCAAATGCGTTAACAAATTTGGGTGAATCCATGTTTTTTATTCCTCAGGTGTTAAAAATAAAAAAAAAAGGTCCGACAAGGAAGATTATATCTGATTTCTTAGTTTATCACTTTATCTTAGTTGATAGATTAGTTAGTTATTTCAAAATTAATAGAGAAATTTACTCTCCAAGATGCTAAATCAATGCAAATCCTCAAAGGATTGAGCACATCTAATGGTCAAATTTTGAACAAATATTCTCCGAATCCATAAATACCTCGCCCTATGTTGGAGCAACAACTCCAAGGTTAGGACCCCCAAGATTTTGTTTTCTTGCAGTATATGGCCGCTCCACCGGTCCATTTCCAATTTGTGGGTAACATGGATTCTAATCCTCCAGGCCGAAGTGAAAGCGACGAGAGTGTTGCTGGGCTCCAAAGTGGTTATATGGACCAAAGTGTTCCTAATGAGATAGCACCACCCAACTTATGCTTTTGCTACATATATCTCATCATTTATTCATCCATCACCATATTTTTTTTCAATTTTTTTATTTTCAAGATACCCCTATCTGGAATATACATCTTTCCAAATGTGTTCCGGCAATTAATTTCCGGAATACAGGAATACAAAAAAAAAAATTGTATTCCGGCAATTAGTTGCCGAAATACAAAAAAATTGTGTTCCGACATTTTTCAAGTTTTTTGACCTACCGGCATTTAGTTTCCGGAATACAAAAAAAACATGTATGTATTCCGGCAACTAATTGCCGGAACACAATTTTTTTTTATATTCCGGCAACTAATTGTCGGAACACATTTGGAAGGGGCATTTTTGTCTTTTCACCTATAAAAACGAAAAAGTGGTGGGTGGATGTTTAAATGTAGGGGTGTAGGTAGCAATACCCTCCAACTTACACATCCACCATCCCACTTTTTACTTTTTAGGTGAAAAGACATAAATGTCACCGATACTTAAAAAAAAAATTGGTACCTTTTCTTTTTCCTCCTTCTGATTGTTACCCCCACCACCCTTCTCCTCTTTCATTTTTCTTCTTCTTCTTCTTCTTCTTCTTCACAACACCCCTCTTTCATTTTTCTTCTTCATTGGAGCAGCTCCACCACTCTTCTTCTCTCCTTTACACCACCCCTCCCCTTTTTCATTTTTCTTCTTCGTTGGAGTAGCTCCACCACTCCATCCCCTTTCTATCTTCTTCCGACGAATTCCAGCAACCGGAATTGGTTTTTGAATTTTTTTTGAAATACCTGCAATTAGTTGCCCTGAAAAGCTTGAGATTTTGTTTGTTCCTAATAAAGATTTGAACTTTGCATTTGTGAAGAATGGTTCTCCTACTGTTGTTAATATGACAATTATTAGGGGATATAAGTATCTGGTTAGATTGCATTTCTATGGTATCGCTGGTATTTGCCTTGGTTTGCTGTATTTCAATGTTTATGTTATTGGACTCTGTTTGATGCTTGAGGGGGGTGGTGTGTGAGTTGAGGGAGATGATTGAGAATAGGGTGGTGTGTAAGGGGAGGGGGAGTTTTACTGGGAAAATAAAATTGGGGGTGGTGTGTGAGGGTAGGGTATTTAGGAAAAAAAAAAAAAAAAGTAAAATAAAAATGTGGTGGTGGATGTGTAAGTGGGGTGGTGCAGGTAGCATCACCCTATGATAGTTTGCCACTATGCTACGCAACTCATTGACGCTAATAACTTGGGGCTTGACACTAAAACTCTTATTTTTAATTGTCTTTTTTTAATGATTGAGTTTAACCAATGCTTTATCATCTTTTGGAATATTAGTGGAGTGGTAAACAATTCAAGCAAACGTTCAAGTGAAATGTCTTATTGGGAAATATCATCCTGATATCGTTATTGTTATTAAGCGCATGTTTGGTTTACAGTTGGGAAATTACTAATATATGTTTAGGACAAACATACGTTTGGATCCAAATGTACATTTGCAATGATAAATAAGGTTTTAAATCTGGATTCGAAACAGCAATTGGGGCCACGACGTTTTGGTTTTGACAATTTTCGAAATTGCAATTGTGGTCGCATCAGACGCATTTTCCCGCAATTATCCACAACGCAATGCAATCTAAATCGCGACCGCAACCACACTTTAAAACCTTGACGGTAAATCAAACATAGCCAAAGTTCTTGGTTTCGCAAGGAAGATAGAGTATTATATGAAGGCGTATTGAAAAGAATATGATCTGAATGATATCTTTGCATTGAATCAATAGAGTTAATATTGTGTTTACAAAGAGCTGCCTAATATCTATATATACATATATATATATATATAGGCAACCGCTCAAGATTCTATTATGAATACTGATATAACAGAAATAACAAACTACAATTAATCTGTAATAGAAAACCAACTTTATAGATGGGTTAAGATAGACGGGTGATCACAGACGTGTGATCTGACGGGTTATCCCATAGACGAGTGAGTGATCTCATAGACGGGTGATCACATCATAGACGGGTGATCACAGGCGGGTGTCATAGACTTGAAGAAAGATATATATGCTCTGTTAATATCCCCCCTCAAGATGGACGAAGTATGTCTCGAAGTCCCAGCTTGGAGATGAAGTTGTGAAAAGAACTGGAATGCAGTGGTTTAGTAAAAGCATCAGCAACTTGAGATGATGAAGAAATGGGCAACAAATGGATGAGCCCGAATTGAATCTTCTCTCAAATAACATGGTAGTCGATCTCTATATGCTTGGATTGCTCGTGAAAAGTTGGATTATGAGCCAAATAAATGGCAGATTGGTTATCACAATAAACTGATGTGGGCTTGGTAAAGACAATGTGAAGATCCTGGAAAAGATAATGAAGCGAATGAATCTCACATGTGAGGCTGGCAAGTGCCTTGTACTCTGCCTCTGAGGAAGAACGGGATACGGTGTTTCGTTTCTTCGATTTCTAGGAGATGAGGGAGGAACCAAAGAAGACACAATATCCAGTAATTGAATGCCGAGTATCGACACAGCAAGCCCAATCAGAATCTGCAAAACCAGTTAAACTATTAGAGTTTGTGACAGGATAAAAGAGCCCTGTGGAAGGAGAGCTTTTGAGGTATTTTAGCACACGAGTGGCAGCCTGATAGTGAGGTTCCAAAGGCCTAGAAACAAATTGACTAAGTTGCTGGACAGCAAAGGCAATATCGGGCCTAGTGGTAGTAAGGTAAAGCAGCCTTCCTATGAGCCGTCTATATGCGGATTCATCAGGAAAAGGGTTTCCTGAATCCTGTCGAAGTTTAGTAGAGGGTGTGAATGGAGTAGGAGCAGGCTTGGCTGCAAGAAAATCACTGTCTTGGAGAAGTTCCAAGGCATATTTCCTTTGATTGGCCATTATTCCTTCGGATGATCTTGCAATCTCTAGGCCTAGAAAATATCGGAGAGAACCTAAGTCCTTAATTTTGAACTGTGTATGTAAAAATTCTTTTACATATTGAATCTCATGAGAGGAATTACCTGCAAGAACAATGTCATCTACATATACTAATAAAACAGTAATAGTAGAAGCAGTATTTTTAACAAACAAGGAATGATCTGCAATGGATTGAACATAGCCAATAGAAATTAAGGCAGAGGATAACTTTTTATACCATTGGCGACTGGATTGTTTAAGGCCATATATAGATTTATGTAATTTACAAACCTTGGTTGTAGAAGAAGAAGAAGCAAAAGTAAAACCTAGTGGTAATGTCATATACACATCTTCATGTAAATCTCCATGAAGAAAAGTATTGTTAACATCACATTTTTCAAGAAACCAAGACTTAGTGGCTGCCAAGGCAAGCACTATTCTCACTATTGTCATTTTTGCAACAGGAGAAAAAGTTTCAAAATAGTCTAATCCTTCGATTTGGTTGTAACCTTTAGCCACTAATCTTGCTTTGTATCTTTCAATTGAACCATCTGAGTTATATTTAATTTTATACACCCATTTACAACCTATTGGATTCTTATCATTGGGCAAATCAACAATAGTCCAAGTGTTGTTAATTTTAAGGGCTTTCAATTCAGATTGCATAGCTTGTTGCCAACAATCCAACTTGGAAGCTTGAGCATATGTTTGTGGTTCAGAATGAATGATAGTGTTTAAGCAAAAAATTTTGTAGGAAGAAGAACAATTAGAATATGTAAGAACAGAAGAAAGAGGACAAGATGGTGAATTAGAAGATGCAGATGTACCAGAAGACACAGAATTACCAGAAGTAGATAGGAGGCTGCAATGATAATCTTGTAAATAACTAGGCCTTGTTCTAATTCTTTCTGATTGTCTAACAGGATCTACATTAATGGCAGGTTCTGGAATACCTTCTGGTAGAGCTTCGGGCTCGAGCAGGTGGTCCTCTTCATGAAGGAGTGGCTCAGGGAACTGATCAGCAAAAGAAGCAGGTGGGACTGCAGTATTAGGAGAAACTGTATGCTCAAAAAGAGTATTAGTATCAGTTACAAAATTCAAATGTGACTTGTGAAAAGGAAAAGTAGTTTCATAGAAAACCACATTCCTTGAGACAAGAAAATTGTGATTTTTGATGTCATACAAAAGGTATCCTTTTGTACCGTCCCTGTAGCCAAGAAAAATGCCTTTGATGGCTCTAGATTGAAATTTTGTTCTATGAGCTTGTAAAGAGGAAGCATAACAAAGGCAGCCAAAAGTTTTAAGATGAACTAAGCTAGGGGATTCTTGATATAAAATATCATAAGGACATTTTTCTTGAAGAAGAGGACTAGGTATCCTATCGATGATGTGAATTGCATGCAATATGGAGAAATGCCAGAATTTAGGAGGTAAATTGGCTTGAAAAGTAAGGGCTCTAGCCACATTTAGACTGTGTTGATGCTTTCTTTCTACCACACCATTTTGTTGTGGTGTTTCAACACAAATTCTTTGGTGAATAATGCCTTTACTAGAAAAGAAATCAAGCACAAGAACTCTAAGCCATTATCACTTCGCAAGCATTTTAATTTTGTATCAAACTATCTCTATATAAGCAATGAAGTTAGTGATATGATGTCTAGTTTCTGCCTTAGATTTCATAAGCAGGATCCAAGTGAATCTGCTGAAATCATCTACTAAGGTTAGAAAGTATTTGTGACCTGAAATAGAAGTATGATAATAAGGACCCCAAATATCAGCATGTAAAATGTCAAAAATAGCAGCGGATTGAGTGGAACTATTAGCAAAGGGTAATTTCTTTTGCTTGGCATAATGACAAGTATCACAAACCAATTCTTTATTATCATAAGTAATAAAAGGAAATTGTGCAGAAATACATTTATGTATAGTTTTTGATAAATGTCCTAGTCTAAGGTGCCAGAGAAGAGAGTCATTTTCTGTTTTTGTGACAGAATAACACTCAGGGGTGAGATTGTGATCAGAAGATTCCTCTGAAGCTGAATGTTGAAGCACATACAATCCATCTTGAAATATAGCTGCATCAATCACTTTTCTGGGGTAATTCTGCATAATAAAACAGGAATCAGGTTCAAGAATTAATTAGCAGTGATTTTCCCTAAGCAGTTTGATAATAGAAATCAAGTTGACATCAAAGTTTGGCACATAGAGAACATTATGCAAAGTTAAAGAAGGAAAGAGATGAATTTTTCCTGTTATTGTGGATATGACTTGGTTTCCATCTGGCAAAGTAATGTATACAGGAGATATATTATGATAATCCACCAAGTTTTGGAGATTGAAGATGATATGATAGGTAGCTCCTATATCTAAAATCCATAAATCATGATACTTACCCACGACAGGCTTAATAGAATTGTTGGTGAAGGTTAATGGACCTGTCAGAGCCGAATTGGCCTTATGTATGCTGGAATTGTTGGAATTTATGGCCTGTAGCATCTCAATGAGACCTTGATATTGCTCTTGAGTCAAGCTAAAACCTTGCTTTGAAGATTCTGAAACTTGAATTTTCTTTTCTTGTTGATCAGTTGCAGTAACAGAATTCACAGCAGCAGAGGTGACATGCTTATTCTTTGTCTGATATCCAGGAGAAAATCCATGGATAAAATAACATGTTTCTATTGCATGATTTGTTTTTGTGCAATTAGTGCAGTATTTGGAGTTTGGTCCTCCTCCTTTACCTGAAGTGCCTCTACCTTTACCTTTATTAGAGAATCCTCTTTTCTTGGATCCTCCATTGAATTGATTGGCATTGAAGGAGAGGACTTTGGAATCAACTATGTTATCTAATACATCAGGCATAGAAATTTGTCTTTCTTGTTGTGTGACAAGGGAAAAAGTCTTAGTAACAACAACTAATGGAGTCATTAACATAATTTGAGATTTTACATGTGAGTATTGGTCATTAAGACCTTTCAAAAATCGAATAGTATAGTCTTGATCTCTATACTCTTTGATTTTGGTAAATCCCTTTTTACAGGCACAGGGAATATCACAGTTACATATTGGGAGGGGCCTGTAATTATCAAGCTCATCCTACACGGTTTGAAGTTCAGTAAAATATTCTGAGACATCTAGATTACCTTGATGCAACTTACAAATATCACCTTGGATGTCTGAGATCCTAAAGATGTCATCTTGTGCAAAGCGGTTTTGAAGATTCTTCCAAACATCTGAAACCTTGTCCATCCAAAGAATTGACTTCAGAATATTTGGATATATTGCATGCTGAATCCAAGAGAGGATAATGCTGTTGCATCGACACCATGGCTGGTATAGCTGGCTTGCTTTCTCAGGTTGTGTAATCGTGCCATCAAGGAACTTCATTTTGTTCTTGGTTTCCAAAACAACTTTGATTGATTTGGCCCAAGTATGGTAATTCTTTCCATCGAGAACCGGATTTATAAGATCCAGAGAAGGGTTCTTATTAGGATGAACATAGTAAGGATTTAGGGGGTTTGTTGCGAAATCTTCATATGCCTGGTGTGCCATTTTCGAGACAAAGAAGGAGAATCAATGAAAGATGAAGAAGAATTTGGGTATAACTCCAAGGAAGGGAATGAAAAACCAGAGCTCAAAATTTGAGCTCTGATACCATCTTGGTTTCACAAGGAAGACAGAGTATTATATGAAGGCATATTGAAAAGAATATGATCTGAATGATATCTTTGCATTGAATTAATAGAGTTAATATTGTGTTTACAAAGAGCTGCCTAATATCTATATACATATATATAGGCAAGCGCTCAATATTCTGTTATAGATACTGATATAACAGAAATAACAAACTACAACTGATCTGTAACAGAAAACCAACTTTACAGACGTGTTAAGATAGACGGGTGATCACAGACGTGTGATCTGACGGGTTATCCCATAGACGAGTGAGTGATCTCATAGACGGGTGAGTGTTCTCATAGACGGGTGATCACAGACGGGTGATCATATCATAGACGGGTGATCACAGACGGGTGTCATAGACGTGAAGAAAGATATATATGCTCTATTAATAAAAGTCTCACACCCAATTTAGTAATGCCTGTTGGTTTTAGGAAATACTTTGTTTCTCTCCAACACCTATTATGGACGCACAAGGAAAATTTAGAGGGATTGGTTATTTAGAAACTTTAGTGCTTCCACCATTGATATTGTGGACTTACACCCTCAACTAGCCACTGCACTTCAAAAGGTGATAAATCTTGGATGTTTTCTATTGTTTATACCAGTTTAAGACCTTCTCTATATTCCCACCTTTGAGATGATCTGGATTTTCTTCATCATGGTGTTAATATTACTTGGTTAGCTATTGGTGATTATGACAATGTCTTGCTTATCCCTTCAAAAGTAAGTGGCGGTGTTTTCTTGCTGTGAGCTTTGCCAAATGCTGTACTTACACAACTCCTTATCTCATGGAATCCATTAAAATATTTATAGCATTATAAGAGCTTTAATGTTTTAGATTATTTTGTAAAAAATCATTTTTAAGGATTTTTTATTTGGATGTTTCAGTTTTGAAAAATAACCAAAATTTAAAAACAATTAGAAATTCGATTATAATGAAAACTATTTTGAGTAGCTTCTTATAAAAAACTTATACAATTAATAGAATGTTAAAAAGGTGATTTTTTTTTTTACCATAAGCAAACACAAATTATGTTCTATTTTAATAAAAAATCTCTACAAAATAATCACAAAATTATTTTATATAAAAATTATTTTTTAATCTTAAACAAATTGTCCATAAATTTGACATGGGGCCCATACTTCGCTATATTTCCTTTTCAAAATTGCCCCTTCAGGAGTGACTCGCTCTGTCTCTCCCTTACGGGCTTAAACGACAGCGTCTTGTTGCCGATATATCGTGCAGCAGTAAGAGTAGACACCGCAAATGCAATTTTGATGCTGGAAAATGTCTCCGGAGGGTGAACTCTCATGGCTCTGCCGCCTGGTCGACGAGTCTCTTCGATCCTACTCAGTCCGTTTCACTCTTCTCAGCTCCAAACTCCAATTGTAGCATTTCTTTCTTATTCAATTCTCAAACTGATTCGGTAAACCAAACCTTCTTTTCATATGGTTCAGGAACAACCGGACACCTTCATTTCGATGTGCAAAGAGAAGGAAAAGGAAATTCTACTCAATTCTTCTCAGGTTCGCATTCTTTCTCATCTTGAAATATTGCTTAACATTCCGTACCTGATGTGTTTTTTTTTTTTTTTTTTTTGTTGATGCGATTTTTCATTATAGGTCGTGACAAAAATTCAGATGCGGCTTAGAGGATTTGATTCTCATGCGGAGGACGCAGTGGAAAAAGCTGCACCGATCAAAGACGGCTTATGTGGTTCAAACCAGCATTCTTCTGTCCATCAATGTCTGCATAATATAGTAGCTGAAATGGTGAGTATTGAATATGAATTCTGTGTAAAGAATGTGAATGATAATTTTTCATTAACTCATGAGCTGAATCTAATGACAATCTAACAAGGCACTTCAAAATAGCTGCCGTGTGACACGTATCGGTATCTAACAATTCTATACGTATTCTACGACTCTTTCCTTTTTCTTTTTTTTGAATTTTCATGCTGTTATAGATGAAAATGTCATAATTAGATAAATGTGAGCATTTTATTATGTTTACAATTGCTCATGATAATTTTTAGAACATTATTTCTCTATTTTAATTTAAGATTTGTGCTTTTATGTTAAGTTTATTTTTTATCTTGTATTGTATCATAGACTCATAGTTAAGTATTCTCCTATAATTTTTTAAACTTTCCATATCCCCATATCTCTATCGTGTTGTATCTGTGTCCTGGGTCGCATCTGTGATTCCTAAAATCTAACTTACTGTAACTATATTATCTTACTCTGATAGTGAGTCTCAAGGCCAGCTATTCATTGACATGGCTGTTAATGTATATATTGTAGGATGTAGGATGTACTATAATAGTTTACTTAATTCTTTATTTTATTCTTGTCAAGCCCTGGGCCCATGGCTACATATATATGTAGACTTGTATTCTTTTTTGTAATGTACGGTTCTCCAGTGTGCCTTTGCTCTTACTGCCGGTACATCCGTGTTCGTCCCTTCACCTCTGCCCAAACGGCCAAACTTTGCCACTATCTCTGCCGCCACGTGCCTCCACTTTCTCAGCAGCTTCTTCATTTTCTCCGACAAATCCCTTCTGTTACGGTGTGCTTGGGGTGTTGCATCCACTACTCCTGTAATCGCTGTTTTCCGGCAGCTCTACCCACGCCCACTGTGGCCGTTCACCGCCTAGGTAGTCAATCCCAGATAGCGGCACGTAGTGGCCGACCCCAAACCGCTAAAACGGAATAGCGGATAGCGGGATTACCGCTATAGCGAAGATTAGAAAACAATGTAAATACTCAAAAATAGAAAAATACACAAAATTAAAGACATATTCATAATTAATAATCAGAATTCATTGTCTTTGTCATAACATTCAAATCCAATATAACTTAAATACTAATCTAAGTTCTAAGCATTCAAAATAACTATCTCCATTTCCAAGATCTTCCTCATCATCATTCTCTTCTTCACTACTTGAATTAAAGAAATGTTCTTCTTCCTCATCCTCTTTAGTTGGTGGTTGACTTGGTGGTTAAGATGATGCCATGATGGTTGGTTGAGGATGCAAAGGTATGCAACAAAGAGTAGGAGAGAAGAAAACAACAACACAGATGAAGAAGAACGCAACATAGAAGCTAGAGGTCACTGGCAGTCGTCGGAAAACACTGCTGCTCACCGGAAAACACTTAAACTCGCCGGAACAGAGGGTTTAGATGCAAGTGAGAACGACTGCAGAACGTGTTTTCGAAATGATGGAATGGGTATTGCAATCACGGAATGGGTACCCTAAAACTAAAGGGGTTTTTGAAATGACGAAAAAACCCTTTAAAAAAGAGGGGACATGTAGATATTAGGGGCAAAATAGGAATTGCATGCCCTTTCACAGTTGCGGCCGAGATTCCGCGATTCCCACCGCTATTTGCCGTGATTTGCGGTTGTCTACCACCACTATCTGATATGGTCTTGCTTCATTTCGGGACCAAATTCTTGCAAGTCTGACTATTCCTGCCTAACAGGAGGCCTTTTGCCGTCTTCTTCGTGTGACATATGTACCTCCATCAGGGTCCTTTGCAGGGGATAGTTCTGCATTAGTTTCTTCCCAAGTTCAGTGAGGTCCTCAAGAGGAACAAGGTGGTGAGTGTGGAGGCAATCGAGAACCTCGCCCTTAATGTGCTTATTGCCAAAGATGGGGTCATACTAAAGACATGCGTTATAAGTTACATGGTCGTCCTCCTCGTGTCAACCTTGTTCACACATATAAGACTCAGGCAGAGTAGTCTAGTGGCCCTCCACAAAAGTATTTTGGCCCTTCATGGCAGCATTTTGTCAACCTTATAGATGCTTATTATTATGTATACCGGAGGTACCATGCATCACAACAGTCATCCACATCTTGCTAATTTTGGTAATCCTACTGCGTGTTCTACCTAGTCGTTTCCTCTTGGCCGATGAGTTCTTAATTAAAGAGCTTCTGATCATGTTTCTGGTAATCCTCTTTTACTCTCTACCTTTACTCACTCTGAATATTTACCTTCTGTAAGTTGGCTAATGGCAGCAAATATGTTGCTACAGTTGTCAGTAGTGCAAATTACCTTTTGTCCCTTTAGATTCTATTTTGTATATTCCTAATTTCTCATTTAATCTTGTTTTTGTAAGTCGTCTTACTCGTGGCTTAAATTGTTTCATCACTTTCACTCATAATTTTGTTGTTATCTAGGATCACAGTATAGGACAGGTGATTGGCGCAAGACATGAATCACAAGGCCTTTATCATCTTTCACCACCATCTGTTGTTTGCACCACTGCTCCATCTCTAGATCTTCTTCACAACCGTTTAGGCCACCCAAGTTTATCGAAGCTTTAGAAGATGGTTCCCGGGCTTTCTTCTTTATCACATTTTAATTGCGACTCATGTCAACTAGGTAAATAGGCTAAACCTTCATTTCCTAAGCGTGTAAATAATCGTGATGCATACCTATTTGCTTTAGTTCATTATGATATTTGAGGTCTTAGTTGTGTCATTTCAGTGTTTGATTTTCAATACTTTGTAACCTTTATTGATGACTATTCTCGTTGCACTTGGTTGTATTTTATGAAAATTCAATCAAAAGTGTTATCCATGTTTGAGATTTTTTGTGTTGAAATAAGAAATCAATTAAAAACAAATATTCAAATTTTACGAAGTGACAATGCCGCTGAGTACTGAGTACTTTTTACAGCTTTCACTCAATTTATGTCTGCTCAGGGAATTGTTCATCAATCTTCCTTGTGCTTATACGTCTCAACAAAATGGAATTGCTTAACGTAAGAACAAACATTTAATTGAAACAACTGCACCCATTGTTGTTAAACTCGCGAGTCAACTCGTTGACTCGTCCAAGTTTACGATTCTAGGTAGGCAAAACGGGTGGACTCAGTGGTAGAATCGGTGGGGGGGTAGACTCGGGTTGACTCGGTCTGACTCGGGCTGACTCGCGAGTCCAGGTACCGAGTTTGCGAGTCCACCCGTTTTTTATTTTTGCCTCAAAGACCAAAACGCTGTGTTTTGGTCTTGAAATTTTGGTTTCCCTCTTCTTTTCACCATCCCGATTCCCTCCTCAGTTCGCCATTCTTCATCTTTGGTCGTGCCTAACCTAAAAACCCAACCTCTTCTCACTCGCGCCTCTCTGCACCGCCTGCCTCTCAGTCGCGCCTCCCTCCCCTGCGCCGCCTCCCTCCCGGACGCACCTCCCTCCCCCGCGTGCACATTCTCCTCCCTTCCCCTTCCCTGATCGCAACTCGCAGGTTCTTCAGTGGTTCCATCCAAACTCGAGTTTGGTACTGAACTTCTTCTCTTCCTCTTCACTGAATAACTGTTGTTCATCCTTGCAATGTCTGGTTCGGGTTCCCACACTGCTGCAGCAGGATCCGGAAGTTCCAGGGGCAGGGGAAGGGTTAATATCCCAGGAAATAGGACTGATCCTGGTTGGAAACATGGGACTGATGTACTGGGCAATGGAAAAAAGGTGAAATGCAGTTATTGCTCAAAGATTGTAGTTAGACATATGAAAAAATTAGGAGCTATTTTTTGTTATGTACTTGACTTATTATCAATGTTTGTATTGCTAATTTACTACTATTTGGATTTGGATTATGACTATATGATGTTAGTTTTTAATGACTATGAATTTATGATAATGTTAATTGACTTTATTACTATTTTGTTACTTTTGTGTTATGTATATATGTCATTTATAGGTATTTTTTTTATAGTAGTAGAGTCTACGAGTCGAGGCTACGTGTCGAGTTTACCCCCCCTCCACGAGTCAACCTAGACTCGCGAGTCTGACAACCATGACTGCACCCTTTTGCTTCATAATAATGTCCTTGTTCGTTTTTGGGGGTGATGTAGTTATTACTGCTTGCTATCTTATTAATCTAATGTCCTCTTATGTTCTCCATCAACATGTTCCTTATTCCATATTATTTACTTACCAACCATTATATGCTCTTACACATCGTGTATTTGAGTGTG
Source organism: Ammopiptanthus mongolicus (assembly GCA_039655645.1). NCBI lineage: Eukaryota > Viridiplantae > Streptophyta > Magnoliopsida > Fabales > Fabaceae > Ammopiptanthus > Ammopiptanthus mongolicus. Next base: position 15,090,985 of record CM077343.1, on the reverse strand, counting down.
TTTGCTTTGTTCATAACATGTCCCCTGGACAAGATAAGTTGTCAGCAAGTCCATCAAGTGTATCTTTCTTGGCTATTCTCGACTTCAAAAAGGTTACTTAACCCTAGTGTACCCGAGTCTTCTTCCTCACCTGTGCCATTGCAGTTTTATCATCGCTGATCTCATCCTAGTGCAGAGGTTTCTTTAGCGGCTCCTTGCGACTCACCTGCTCCACCGTCTACACCTGTTGCGGACCAATCTCCTCGTGATCAACTTCCCAATGTCATTCTAAAAGGTATCCGTTCCACTCGTAACCTCATCCTATCCATAACTTTGTTAGTTATCATCGTTTATCTTCACCCTATTGTGCCTTTATGCCCTCTTTGTCTGTAGTTTCCATTCCTAAGTCTGCTGGAAAGGCTTTTTCACATCCAGGGTGGCGACAGACAATGTTGGATGAGATGACTGCGCTTCATGCTAATGATACTTGGGAGTTGGTCTCCCTCCAGGTAAATCTCCAGTTGATTGTCGTTGGATTTACACTGTGAAAGTTGGTCCTGATGATCAGGTTGATCGCCTCAAGGCCCGCGTAGTTGCTAAAGGGTTCACTCAAATTTATGGTCAAGGCTATTGTGAATTAGTGATAAATTTTCACTTCCTGCTAAGATGTCCTCTATTCGTCTATTTCTTTCCATGACTGCCATGCGTCCATGGTCTTGTTATCAGCTAGACATTAAAATGTCTTTCTTCATGGTGAATGTCAGATATGGAGCAACCTCCTGGATTTGTTGTTCAGGGGGTGTCTAATTTGGTTTGCAAACTCTGTCGCTCTCTGTATGACTTAAAGCAGTCTCCTCGTGCTTGATTTGGAAGATTTAGTAATCTCATTCTAGAATTTGGCATGGTTCGATACGAATTTGATCATACTGTTTTCTACAGGCATAATTCTCAGGGAAAACAAATTTATGTGATTGTTTATGTCGATGACATTGTTATAACTGGGAATGATCAGGATCACATTAATCAACTGAAACAACACTTGTATCATCACTTTCAAACCAAAGATTTGGGCTTGCTCAAATACTTTTTGGGTAATAGAAGTTGCTCAGTATGACTGTGGTATTGTTGTTTCTCAATGAAAGCATGCATTGGACATTCTTGAAGATGCCAAAATGTTAAACTGCAGACCAATTGACACTCTTGTGGATCCTAATATCAAAATCCTTCCAGGATAGGAGGAGCCTCTTGCTGACCCTGGAAGGTATTGCAGACTAGTTGGTAAATTGAATTGTGGTTTAATTACTCCACAGGTCTCTGAACTATTTGAAAATTTTTAAATAGGTTTCTGAACTAAAAAAAATTATAATTGGGTCCCGATCTTTGATATACTTTGTAATTGAGTCTATGTACTTTAAACGTTTGTAATCAGGTCCCTGAACTTGTTAATAGTTTGTAATTAGGTTCCTGGGATATTAGGCATTTTTAAAATCTTTGCTATTGTGGTGATCCAATAGTTCTATTAACATCCAAGACCGACAAAAAACCTCGAAAGAAATTTATACGGTGCTCTAATTATAAGGTTCTTCTCCTACCCCAGGGACCTAATTACAAATTATTTGCAAGCTCAGGGACCCAATTACAAACGTTTAAAGTATAGGGATCCAATTACCAAGTTTTTCGAAGTTCAGGGACCCAATTACAATTTTTTTTAGCTTAGGGACCTATTTAAAAATTCCCAAATAGTTCGGGGACCAACACAGTAATTAAACCTTGAATTATCTTACCATCACCCGACGAGACATTTCATTTGTTGTTTCTATGGTGAGCCAATTTCTCCAATCTCCTGGTGATAGTCATTGGGATTCAGCTATTCAAATTTTGAGGTATGTCGAAAGATCTTCTGTCGAGGTTTATTGTATGAGAATAAAGATCACACTCAAGTGATTGGTTATTCAGATGCTGATTGGGATGGGTCCTTTTCTGATAGACGCTCCACCTCAAGATATTGTGTTCTCTTTGGTGGTAATCTTGTCTCTTAGAAATGTAAAAAGCAAGAGGTTGTGACCCGATCTAGTGCTGAGGCAAAATATCGGGCTATGACCTTAGCTACATGTGTTCATGGATTAGGCAACTAATTCAAGAACTAAAATTTGCAGAAATATCTCAAATGAAGTTGTTCTGTGATAATCAAGCTGCTCTCCATATTGCCTCTAATCCGGTTTTTCATGAGAGGACCAAGCAAATTGAAGTAGTCTATCATATTATTAGAGAAAAGGTGCTTTTTGTTTGTATTGTCACGAAGTACATCAACACCAATGGCCAGCTAGTAGGCATTCTCACCAAGTCCCTTAGCGGTCCCTATACTGGGTTCATTTGTGGCAAGCTGGGTGCATATAATCTATATGCTCCAGCTTTAGGGGGAGCGTTAATGTATATTGCAGGATGTAGTAGAATAGTTTACTTTATTCTTTATTTTATTCTAGTCAAGCCCAAAAGGCTCTAGGCCCATGGATATATATATATATATATATATATATATATATATATATATATAGACTTGTATATTGTATGAAAACAAAATATTTCTCCCCAATGCTTATTGCAAATTGAAGTGTGTTTGTTGTTCTTGATTTGCCTTTTAGTTTCTGCTACCTTCCCTGATTATCCTATATTGCTCTTTGTGACAGGTGATTTTGCTAACTGTCAAGAGTGACTTTGTTCAACATGTGGCTGTCAATGCTCTTGTCTTAACTTCACAGTTCGTGTCCACAACCGTATGAATAATGCAACAGTAGTTTCCTTGATAAGTTTAGGCTATGCATATATGATTCCCTGTTTTGGTTATGATAGCCAGTAATTATTTGCAGGGGAACGATTGGGATGGATTTATTCGTTTGTTGTGCTGCTGCTTGGAAACGGCAATTGCTAGAATGCTCTCATGTTCATCTGTGCTTTCTTCTGGAGCTGAAGGTGGCAAGTTTGATTCATCAGAAGTTGATTTTCTGATGCAATATGGACTGAAGGTTTGTGATGGGTCTACCGCGGCTGGCATCACTCAAGTTTTGCGTGTTATATGCAAATGTTTGAAGGAAGATTATGATGATGAACTTGTCAAAGTGTGCTGTAATTCTGTCAATTCTTGTCTTTTGAAAGTGCCTTGGGATTTATTGGATGAGTATCAGAGTTGTGACACTGGTAAGAAAGGCTCTTCTGTGAATCCAGCGCATCCCCATAATTGCGGCGGTGCTATGGAGTGTGGAATCAAGTTTCTTGGGACTTTTCTTCAGTTACTATGCTCTTTGGTTGACCTCAATGATTTTTTTGAAACTGGTTGTGATATTGCCAATACACATCCACTTCTTGTCACAGTAATTAATCTTATACCTAGACTTGTAAAGTGGTGTCTCAGAAAGCTAGAAGATAGCACGGAGACATGCATCATTCATTACCTGAAACACAAGTTGCTGGTAAGTTTCACTTACTTGTTCAAAGAACTTGAGAATTGAATTATTTATCACTTGTAAGATATTTGTCATTGTTGCTACTTAAAATTTTATGGGAAAACAGGTTGTGACTATTATGGAAAATGTTTTTTTTTTGTATGCAAAGAACAAGTAAAATTTTACTGCTGATGGAGTTTGACAAAAATTTCCATCTCAATCTCAAATCAAATTTCTTTGCTGGATGCCGTGATCCACTAACTTGTAAAGCAATCCTTTTGTCATTTCTTTACCAGGGAGGCAATTATTTTATTATTATAAATCGTCCTTTAAAGTTGCTTTTGTTTTCACGGGTTTACAATAATTGGAAAATTTGAATGAGACAAAGAAGAGAAATAATTTTGAAATTTTTAACTTTCTTGAAAGACTTGTTTCTAGATTTTTATGCTTAGAATGGAATCAAGTTTACAAAGATAACTTCTGGGGAAAGACATTGTCTTCCTGCTATGTCATGGTTTTTATTTTATCTTTTTCCGATTTAATAATTTGTGCTGTTACTTATTTATGCAATTCTGCTTATCGCTATACAAATATGAATGACTCATGTGAATGTCCCCTGTGTGAAGCGCACTCTTCAAACCATTTATCATGTTCCATGCAGATTCTGATGATCAGACTTGGCTCACTCTCATATCTAGACTGTTCGACCCGTCTTTCTTGGTTGGAACTCCTTCATAACTACTTTCAAGAGCTTTTGCAACAACCCTTAGCTCATTTTCAGTCTGGTCAAGATGATTGTCTGGAAGGCTCTGCATTTTTATTGAGTTTGTCTGGCGGAGAAGCATATGGGATGCATTCCAGCCACTTACAAAGACAAGCTGTTTTTCTCTTCCTGGATTGTTCTTTCAGTTTGATCTGTCAAAGAGGAGAAAATGCTGACCACTGTAATTCTTCAAATTTATGCTCATGTTTCACCACTAATCCAGATTCAGAGCTTGATCACTTCTGCACAAAAAAGGGATCACTGGAGGTTTACAAGTGGATTCAAGGACATCTTCCAACTGATATCTCTATTAACCATGAAAAGTACTTGGAGATATGTATGAACTTCATGTCATCTTTTCTCCAGCTATATCTTCGTGAGGTTTGTCGGCTCACCCTGTTCATGCTGCTTGTACTCAATAGTTTATGAGTATCAGACTTGTTTGACGGAGCCATCGCCTTCAATACAGTTTTCGGTTCTTGAAATTTATGGTTTTACAAACTTTGGGGTCCATATGGAATTTTTTATAAGGATAATTATCATGTGTTTGAAGGTTAGGTTAACTACCATCAGGGATTTGATTAAATTTCTTTGACTAGTTAGGCTAGGTGATATTGATATATTAGAAACAATGAAGTATGGACACTATAAAAAAGAAACTGTGTTAATATCATACCAATTCAAATTCTAATGGGATATTTTGAGTGTCTATGTACCTGTGTTTCTTAGATATGAAATATATTTCAAAGCAAAGGCATTAATGAGGGTCTGGTGGAATCTTGCTTGTTTTCCTATGTTACAATACTGTTGAGAAATTTGACTCTATCTTGTTTCATTGTTCTTATTCATCATTTGAATGGCAGGATGATCTATTGTTTGAAGTGCTTTTGCAATTGCTTAGCATGACATCTTGTCTCCAGCTACAGTAAGCAATTGTGTTCAACCTTTTCCTTTTGTTATTAACCACTTAATGGAAGGATCCACTATCATGAGATTTGGATGATCTAGGCTTGACAGAAAGGAAGCTGCATACCAGGATATAAAGAAAGATTTTCCTTTTGATCTGTCTGACATTTTTAATCCTGTGCATCTTTTCCATCTCTTTCTTTCAGAGGCAAGTATTATATACTACCGTAGCACATGCAGATAGGACACCCCAATGCTGTCCACTTTGTTAATTAGTTTAATTCAAAACCAAATACAAAAATCTTATTCATGATCTTGTACCTTACTACCCACAAAGGGCGGTAACCTTGACCCCTTGGGATGAGGACGCAAGTTCAAATTCTAGGGAAGTAACTCTTGTAGGGAGACCACATAAATCTTGTGCTCCCACAGTCGAACGGGCGATGACCGTTTCAAATAGGTCGAACTTGTGAGGATATCCCGTGATCTGACAAAAATAATTGTCTTGTACCTTGCTGATCTGCAGATACATTATGATCATCAAGTGCTTCTTGATTATCTCATTTCGAAAGATACTGGAATAAGCTGTGCTAAATATCTTCTAAGGTATCTTATACTAATTTTATTTTAATCACAATTTTCCCTTTCTACTATTATAAATAAACAGGCAAAGTTATAATCACATCTGGTTGTAGTGACTAGTTTTATGCTAGATTTTTGGGCCTTTCCTATTTTTATTTGTGATGTTTTTGAGGTTATGGTTTGGTATCTTATCTTGCATCCTGTGATTCACGTAAAAGAGAACTCTAGTTAGCCTCATATTTTATAAATGAAAAATCATATTCTCACTCTCTTTTTCTCCACACCTATTTTATAACCATTGATCAAAATTCAAAAGACTTCTGCGTTGGAAACAACAATGGGTATATGATCAATGATTATAAATTAGGTGTAGGGAAAAAGAATGTGAGAATATCATTACTCTTTATAAATTCTGGTCGCAACCCCCAATTTCCTTTTCCTTTATTCAATGTGGAGGACAAGTTCAGGGTTCAAAATCCGTTGTGTGCGTGGTAAGTTTAATTTAAGGGAAAAACGAATTATATGATCAAGAAGGAGAATTACTGCTAAATTATGAATCTTAGTTAGGGCACTTAACCTGAGCTTATTGCTACCTGAAGTTGGTATTTACTTTTTTCTCTTTGCACATTTGTTGGCAGGTGCTTGCATTTGATATGCAATTCATGGAAGTTATTTGTGAAATTTCCATTATTTGGAGAATCATTAAATCAATTTTCTTGCAAGAGAAGAAAAGTTCTAGGGGATGATCTAGAGTTTCTGGCAGATGGAATGCCTTCTTCAGTTGGCAACAATGGAAAGCTCTATAATATAAATCCATTCAAGAAAGCTTCAGAATGTTTACTATCTTTAAACAATTCTGTTGAAAATCTTCATCAGAAGAACTTGTTTCCATATAATCCGGAAGTGCTTCTGAAACGGTATGTTGCTTAACAATGAATTTATTCGTTCAACAGATGGGTGACCCTTTTAGAATGATGATTCTGTACACCCGGAAAAAGATAGTAATGAGCTTATTTCTTGTAGTCTAAGAAGATTTCAAGAGCTCTGCTGTCAGGAAAACGGATTCTATGGACAGATAAACTGAGTAATTACCCAAATTGCATGAATGTTGTCATACCATGGATGCTTGGCTATCTTGAGCTTACTGATGGTTACAAAACTACATATTTGGGTGAGTAGGGTGCTCATGGCAGGAAACTAGGCCTTTTCTTCATCCTAGTGTTTTTAAAATGTTATAAATTCTTTTCTTTGGTATGCTTTAATATCATCTTGTTAATTGAATGGATTACTTGCTGGAAACAGGGAGTGGTGCCATGGATGGACGAAAAGGGGAAGAGTTTTTGTGCTTGTTCACAGATCTGAGGGTATAAGATGGTTACTCCACTTGTACAGGCAGGTCGTAGTGCCACAGCTAAGACACGGCTGCTACTCGTGTCCTATCTAGTGCAGAGTCTTGGTTACCTTCAAATCCATGAGCCTGCTATGGATTTATGCCTCTTCCATCTCAGGAGAGTCTGTGGATGCTAACATGGATGTATAGTGCATGTAATCTTAAATAGCTGTATATTTCATAGCTGGCATGCCTGGTTCCTACCCGTCTTTAATCTTTGTTTCTTTAATCTTTAACAAATATTAAAGGGCCAATTAGTTTGTTAGGTTAGTTTCTGTACTTAGTTAGTTAGTGCTCTACACTCACTATAAATAAGAGCACCTACTGTATAATTCATAATCTTTTATCAATCAATTACAATGTTACCTCATGAGTATCAATATGCTCTCTTTGACCCTGTCTCTTCTATCAGTTTGATCTTCCTCTCTTTGATCCTCTGATTTGTAACATGGTATCAGAGCCTATCTGAGATCCGTTAGGCCACCCGTAGATGTCCAATCTTACAAACTTCACACTCAAGATGTTCAGTTCTGGGCGTGAGGGATGTGTGTTGACAGTTCCACATTGGACAGTGATGTGGCTTGAATATTGGTTATAAGTGGGGGAAATCCTCACCCCATGAGCTAAGTCTTGGGGTTGAGTTAGGTTCAAACTCAAAATTCTAAAATATTCTAAGATGGTATTAGAGCGATACCTTACTTATGCTTCCGATTCAAACAATGATGAAGATAATGATTCAGACTACGAGAAAGAACATGGTTCTGATTCAAAGGAGAATGACTACTACGAAATCGTTTTCAGCAATTTCGGGCAAGACTCAGATCTTGATACAATGCCTGTGACTCCAGTGATTCCGATTAAGCCAACAATCAATGGATCCACCGTAAAGATTGGAGAAATCACCTGCTTCCTTGTTGCCTTCAATGGCTCTGACAATTCACGTTGCAACACCTCTAATCTAAGCAACAATCGAGGTTCGTTTGTTTGCAGCACATTGATCGTTCAAGATCCAATGTTGGTTGAGGAAGAAGCTAACCGCCGATCTGGTTTTTGAAGCCATAGAGAATGTGGATCCAGTTTTGGCGAATTTGGTCAAGGAGGTTGACACTGTCTTTGCGCCACCATGCTTAGATGTCGTCTCAGCCATCAGATTCCGTGTTTTGAGATTCTGCATCTTTTCTGGGTTTGATAATCATGACGCCGACTTTGGCTCCATCCTTGTTGATCTACTCGTCAACAAGACATCCACCCAGCTGGTTTTGGAAACCACTGCGCCGTTGCTGGAGAAGACGGTTGAGTGCACCGATCTGGTCTCCTCAACGCTTCCACAGTACTTTGATTTTGTGTTTGATCCCGGTGGCATGCATACGATTCCGTCATGCATCGCCTCCGACCCCCAACAGTCTCCTTCTCAGCAGCGCCACTGCCCCCGCTAGGTCGCACGCCACCGTGTGAAGCCGAAGGAACACCACCAACTTCTTGTTTTCCATGGTCATCCACAACGTTGAATTTTTCGTCTTCGTTCTCGGTGGACATCGCCGTCGTTCGCTATTGATCTTTGCCATCGTTTTCACTGCCTGACGTGTCATTAAGGTTCCATTTGGGAGATGAAAAAAATATGGAATTGTTGAGTTTGGAAGCTTCCTAAGACTTTCTCTCTTGGGCCAGGCTTGTTATGGTCACAACTTGGGCCTTGCTGTGTGGTTCTTTTTTGTTTTAGTTTTACAATTTTTTTTTCTTCTGTTTTTCATGTGTTGTAGTTTAAGCTAATTGTGGCACTACCACCTATCAGCTTGAGGGGGGTAACAGATTAAAGAGTCAGTTAGTTTGTTAGGTTAGTTATTGCTCTACACTCACTATAAATAAAAGCACATGTTGTATCATTCATCATCTTTTATCAATCAATTAGAATGTTACTTCATGATTACCAATATGCTCTCTACCTCTCCTATCAGTTTGATCTCCCTCTCTTTGATCCTTTAATTTGTAACAATCTTGATTTTGAAAAGGTTTCAATCTATTAAGAATAGGATATTTAGCAGGTGCTAAATGTGCTTAAGGTCATTTATGACTCCAAAACTAGTTTGTATTGCATTGTACTGCACACCTATTTACTATATACAAACACATGACTTAAACCCACATTGGGTATGGTCTTCCAATATTTTGTATGGTATCAGGAGCTCTCGAATTTCTCCTCTCCCTTTTCATCATTTTTTTTTTTCATTTCTAAAAAAAAAAACAAAAATAGAAACAAAAACACTTTTAAACCCTAATTAAGGCAGCCATCATTGTGGCTGCTACTTATGCTTTCAACCTTCCGACAGGGAACTCCTCGGTCACAGACCAGTTTGAGGTTATGGGAGGGTCAGCAATGTTGGGGTTGTCGCTTTTGTTTTTATGAATGGTTATGGAAGGTGTTTGAGTAAAGGAGCTTGGGAAATGGATGGTTGCTGATTGAGGAATCCAACCCAGACAAGTGCAATGGCAGCCAGGGAAGGTTGTCGGTGACTTAATCTTCAGTGAGGACTTTGACAACAACACTTTAGTTGTTGGTGTTGCGGTTGATGTAGTCTGCTCTCGACTTAACGTCTAAATTTTTGTGGATTTGGCTTGTGACTTGTGAGTATGGATGATGAATTATCTAAGGTTGTAACTCAACCCTCAGTGGGAGGCAACCACTGGTCTACAAACACTATCTCAGCTAGGTTTTGGTTGAGGTGATCCCTCCAACATGAACATCACTGATCGAAACTTGGATGGCGATGGTGCTAATTGCACTAAGTGGGAAAAAGTTATTGAAATGTACTTGAAGGGTCATAGTAAGGAAAATCATATAACTAATGATGCTTTTACATATGTGGTGCTTAATGATGTGTGGAATTGGGTATGCATGAAAAATTGGTATGCACAACACCAAATCGTGAACCAAATTGATATGCACCACAAAGGCTTGGATTTTTTAAAACAGTTATCAGTTCAATAACTGAACCAACTCCTTTTCTTAGAAGTGGTTATGTTAATCATTCTTTAATCCAATTGAGTTAATTTCAATTCACCAAACCAAAATATAACATCAAATAATAAAAAATTAGTGAAACGACTCTAACTCTACTTTCAAAAAATCAAACTCATAATTTGGGAACCTTTTTGCCCCAAATCTTTGCGTCTCTACATTAACCTAACCAGTTAATCTCATCAATGTTATGTAGACTGAAATGGAAAATAGAATTGGAGAAATTGTAGGCCCGTATGGCAACCTTCACCCAAAAGAGGAGGGGTGATTTGGGTGTTTGTGAATTTTCTTAATTCTTTCCGGAAGTAAAGATTTCACAAACAATTTTGCAAACTCTCAAAAATAATATCAACGAAAGTTATAAACAGAGTTTGCAGTGCATGCAATCTAAATTGTGATGATAATAAGATAAGGTAAGAGAGAAAATGCATACATAAAAATTTATCCTGGTTCAATCACAATTGTCATGACCTACATCCAGTCCCCACCCAACCGTATGAGATTTTTCCATTAATTCCTCTCAAGCTTTCAAGGTGCTTGAGAAACTTTTGTTCAAGCACTCTATAGCTCAGGTTCTTCACCCTATTACGAAGGCCTCTAGAATTTTAGGACCACGTCCAATGCTCCGCCTAACATCTCCAAGACTTACGGGTACTTGGGCAACCTTTCGAGTACTTTGCAACTCAGGCTCCTCACCCTACTGCATAAGCCTCTAGAGTTTTAGGACAATGTCCAAGGCTCCTCATAACCTTTCCAAGATTTACGAGTACTTGTGAAACCTTTCAAGCACTTTGCAACTCATGCTCCTCACCCTATTGCATAATCCTCTGGAGTTTTAGAGTAACGCCCTTGGATCCTCTTAGCCCTCCAAGATTTACTGGTATTCAGGAAACCCCCTCAAGCTTCACAGGTGCTTGAAGACCTTTGTTCGAGCACTTCTCTCCTTGGGCTCCTTACCTTTTAGTAGAAGCCTCTAGGCTTTATAGGATCACCTACATTCCATAAGCTTATGTGTGCTTTGTAACCTTTACACCATATAAGCTTAGTCTAACATGCATTATTACAACTCAAAGAGTTGGATATTACAATACAATTTCTAGAATTAACTCAGACACTCTAAGTAGTGAGATTTAGAGTGATGAGCTCAGGTTGGTGACAACCAGGTGACAACCAGAGAAATGGGAATGACGATGATAATCATTCTGCACTTGGTTCCCCTCTGTTCCACACTTGCTTCAGATTTGAAGTCTTCTATTTATAAGATTTGATCAATCTGATAGCCGTTAGAGACATTCGGTCAACTTGGCGCTCTAGAATTTAAACGTTTTGACTTCAATAAATGTAGAGAGTCATTGACCTGTTCCCTTTGTACAAAAGCTAATGATGAACAATAATATCAACATAGCAGGTTGCTTTAGCAAAGATCCTTTCTTCTTTAGTATTTGGGTGTAGCTTAGTTGAGAGAAGGCCTCTTTCTACTTTTTCCTTTTTTTGGTATTCTGGTGCGTTTTTCAAGGATATTTCTTTTTAGACTTTTGAAGCGCTCCAACTGATGGGCTTAGTTTGCTCAGAGAAACTTCGTAGTTGATATGTGACCAAGTCTAGTTTGGTTAGACTTGTTTGAGCTCTGTTGCTAAAACATTTTCCACATGCATAATCCATTTCATTGCAGCAAGTTCTCTTTGGAATGGTTCCTGTTGTGCTTGACCTTTCTTTTCTTCACCTTCATTTCAACTTTAGCTTTTGACTTATTAGATCTTTCGGCATTGAGTAACCTAGAATTCATTTGTTGATTATTTGGTATTCTGATTTCCTTAATCAACAACTCCAATCATCTTATCAATGATCATCTTCAGATTGGTTGTGAATTTTTATGGTTGTTCTGAAGCTTTCTGACCCAGATATGTAATGGTTTTGGGTCTTCTTGATTGATCCATTTTATTTGAGAATGATAGATTCACTCTTGATCTTGGAGCCGATGTTTTTTGTGTTTGATCCTTGCTTGGTATGTTGGTGCCATGAAGAGATTCTTATTATTCTGACAACGAAGTTAGTCTTTTGAGCTTGATCTCTCCATTGGATCTTCTTCATAATGCTCCATGTCAATTGGTGCTTGTAGTCGCTGACCCTTGTTGTGCAGTGACATGTTTTTCGACTTCATTTGATATGATCATCCTTGAGTCGTCTGATCGAAGTCGCATGACCCTCTTCTCTAGATCTTTGAGTCGTCTGGCTTTTGTCTTCCTTATATAATCGTCTGACTCTTTTGGGCTTGCTTTTGCAGTGTTCTTCTTGAGTTGAATCCTAGAAAACTAATATTTAACTTTTCTACATACTAGGTGAAATTGTTAGTAATGCTCATATGGATTAGAATATACTCAGAAGAAATGTTATTCTTAACATATTAGAGTTTAACATATTTAAGCATAAAAAGATGCATATTTTATTTAAAAGGCGATGTTAAACAACTTTAAACAGCTTAGAAGTGATGTTAAACAACTTAGAACAGATCAACATATAGTATCCAAAGTGAAGTTTTCATTATTATTCTAGCAAGAATAGAAACAGATTCTGGTTTTAATTACGATGTTTGCAAGCTGCCTTTTAATGCATAAAATTCTGGCAGTTTTAAACGGTCATTTGATACTGCTAATTATGGCGGTTTAAACTGGCATATTTTGCCATTAATTATGGTGGTTTACACTGCCTTTTTATTCTGCAAATTATGGCTGGTTAAGTTGACAATTTTCCTGCAAATTAAAGTGGTTTAAACCGTCATTTTATTTTGCAAATTATTGTAGTTTGAACAAGCATTTTATTATGCAAATATTATGGTGGTTATAATTGTCGTTTTATAATAGAAGTTATTGCTTTTCTGGCACAAATTATGGCGGTTTGAACTGCCGTTTTGTACAAACAATGACTCGTCGTATTGTACATGTAGATTATGACAAGTTAGTGAATGGCGGTTGAAAACCGCCATATTATACTGAATGGCATACACAATTATGATGGTTTTTGCTACCGTGGTTGATGAAAAATACTGTAGTTCAAACTGCCATTTTTTTTTCTAAAATAACTGCCGTATTAAACACCTTTTTTTTTTTTAGTGATAGATAAGTTATTTCATTCTTTACAAGCTCCCTTTTTGTTTTTGAACTTAACATCCATTCTTAAGATTTGCAAAGATTAACTTATTTGGAATGGATTGTTTATTTTACATATTCTGCTTCTAGCGTGTTGATGTTTTAAACTTAGGCGTGAACATCTTATCACTAGGATTATCACTCTTTATCTGCACTCATATTAAAGCTTGATAATTTGTTATGATGTGTTAAAGATCTGATTGATTATCAAGGCTTATTCATTTAGGTTCAGAGTGATGGAAACACTTGGACATGATTAAGTCGTCATCAAAATATACGATATACGGGGTAATTATATTTTTACACAAATCTCACACTGCATTAATAAAACAACTTTGGCTATGATATAGCCTTACAAAACAAATTGCAACTCGAAAAGAAACCTCCCCACGTTCAGCATAATAAAATGTGGCGAAGGATAAAACAAACTACCACTTAACCCTTAAACAGAGGAACTAACTGACTAAGGTACACAACATAATAATACAAATAAACCTAACAATTCCTCCCTTAAACTAAATGCTACAAGGCATTTAGTTTATATCAATTTTAGAACAGACTCATAAAAGGAGAATGCTCATTGGTACGAAAATATTTCGTACAAACGCTTACGAACAATGTTAAAGTATTGTTGTTTTGATTTTTTTATTTTTGTTTGACTTTTCCAATATTTGTTACTTGATTGAGTGGTGATTATGTTGACAACTCATTCGTCATGTATAGCATCCAAGGTTTTAAATTGCGGTTGTGGTCGCAGTTGCGGTTACGTTGTGCTTACCGCAATTACAGACAATTGTGGAAAAATGCGGCTGATGCGACAACAATTACGATCATGATACGATTTCAAGGGTTAAGAAAACCGCGATATTGCAGCCACAGTTGCGGTTGCGGACCGCAATTTAAAACCTTGATAGCATCGTTGTAAAAGGACCCTAAGCTTCAACAGAACATTTTGCATGAGTGGCTTAGTCATTATATCTACCAATTGTTCCTTTGCTTCACAGTATACTAGCTTCACATTGCTAGCCTTTGTTAGCTTACAAAGGAAGTAAAAACGCACATCTATGTGCTTGTTGCGACCATGCATAACTGAATTCTTTGAAAGTTTCATTGCAGGGCTACTATCACATTGAATCATAGTTTACTTGCCTTGAGTCTGATCTAGTTTTCCTAACACTCGTTTGAGTCGTTTCAACCATACTGCCAACATGCACAAGAAGTTGCAGCAATAAACTCTGCTTATTTAATAGATATAGGCTAACTACTAGTTGATTCTTTGATGATCAACATACTGCTTATGAACTCAATCGATATACACGTAGCCTGAAGTGATTTTCTATCTTCTAATCCCCCAACATAATCACTATCAGTGTAAGCTACAAGTTCAACATCTCCTCCCTTCCTTCAGAAATTTCAAGCTCAGTTGTTCCCCTTACACCCTTTTTGCTGCATGTAAGTGAAACTCAATAGGATTCTCCATACATCTAATAATAAGATTCACCACAAACATTATGTCTAGTTGATTAGCTGTGAGATATATGAGACTACCAACAATCTCTTTAAAATATGTCTTATTAACTCTAGCTCCACCTTCATCCTTCACAAGTTATTGAGAGAAAAATATCACTTTATTGATGCCTCGTAGGGAAAAATACTTATAATTCTAACACAAGTTAAATTCGTACTATCTACGGTTTTTTAACCAAAAGGTGGTTATTGAGAGAACTTTTTAGTCACGATAGTACTTGAAAATTTTATCTAGTAGAAATGTCTATATATACTGTTAGGATTGGCAGGGATAATTCCTAGAGTTCGAGGACTAGGGACCCTCCTTAGAAGAGAGAAGAGAGAATTTGGGATAATACTTTTTCTTCATTCATATTCATGCACTACAACCGAATATATAGAAGGCATAATTGTTAAAAGCTGCTAACAGAATCTACGGCAAATAATAGAGTCTACTTGCCACAGTGCAATTCTAGCAATTCCTACAAATACGGTAGCCAATCCTATAGTGCCAGCATAGCACTTCTATAACAGAATTGGTTATCTATTTATTTAGTGTAGTCTTCTAGATGCTTTGGTTGCATGATCCTCCTCTTGGGCCTCTCACGGGTTATGGCTTGTGGTTGGGCTATGTCTCCCATTTTGTCAGCCCATATCCTATCATCCCCCAGGCCATCTAAAAACACCTTGTCCTCAAGGTGATAATCAGTTTTGAGTATCTCCCAATCTTCCCATGACGTGTCATCTGGAGAGAGACTTGCCCATTGGACTAGTACCTCTAGGCGTGGACTTGCAGCAGAGTGGTTCCAGCGGGTGTTAAGGACAGCAAAGGGCTTGATCACGGGTTGGTTCTCAACTGTAGCTTGAGGGAGTTCGGCAGCGGGCATAGTAGTTCCTGTCAAGCGGTGGAAGGGCTTGAGCACAGAGCAGTGGAATACAGGATGTATGCGGGAGCCTTCTAGAAGCAGTAATTTATAAGCCACTTTGCCAATCTTTTCCAGGATCTGAAACGGGCCATAGAAATGCTTCGCTAGCTTGGAATGGGACGTATTAGTGGCTGTGACTTGTTTGTGCGGTCTAAGCTTGACCAATACCCATTCTCCAATCTGAAAATACACTTCCCTTCGATGAGCATCAACAAATTGCTTCATAGTTTCCTGTGCCTTGAGTAGTTTCTTTCGTAGAGTTGCAATCATGGTGTCCCTATTGACCAACAGCTCATCCACGGCCTCAATAGGAGAAGAGCCAGCCAGATACTTTGGAATGCTAGGGGGTGTTTTGCCAAAAGTAATCTCAAAAGGGGACTTACCAGTACCGGAGTGACGGGAAGTGTTGTAAGACCACTCAGCCCACATCAAAAATTTGCCCCAAGAAGCGAGTTTGGTGTGGACGAAAGCACACAAATACTGCTCAATGACTCGATTTGATACCTCTGTTTGACCATTGGATTGTGGATGGTAAGCCGAGCTCATATGAAGCTTTGTTCCACTGAGTTTAAACAATTCTTGCCAAAAGCGACTGATAAACAAAAAGGTCTCGATCCGACACTAGACTCCTTGGCATACCATGCAATTTACCCACGATGTCCATGAAGAGGAGAGCAACCATATGTGCAGTAAAATGGGACTGCAGCATCCCCAAGTGCACACCCTTGGAAAAACGATCCACCACTACCAAAATTGTGGTATGGCCTTTGTAGGCAGGTAGACCAACTATGAAATCCAAGGATAAGTCTTCCCACAGGCTATAAGGAACTGGGAGAGGGCAAAGTAACCCAACAATCTTTCTGGTTTCATATTTGGTATGTTATCATTCAGTACATGCTAGCACAAATTGGTGAACATCCTCCCTGATTCCAGTCCATGAAAAATTCTCCCTCAATCTTGCTAGTGTCTTGGTAATGCCCATGTGACCTCCCATGGGGGTTTTATGAAACTCTTCTAAAAGCACTTTGTGCAAACGAAGACCATGAGGTAACCATATACAACCCTTGTGCAAAATCAGATCGTTAGAAATTGTGAAGCCCAGATGGTCATTGGGATCAAGTTGTATAGCCTCCTTCATTGCTAGAAAATCGGCATGTGTGTTGAGCTTTTGTTTGAGAACTTTCAAGAAGGTGAAGTTGGGAACCGAGAGGGTTAATAATTCTGCAGCCGGGGTTTCCGTGATACGCAAAAGTGCATCGACAACTACATTCGATTTACCCGACCGACCGATATTGGATTGAGTAGTCATAGCCTATCAACCGAGCCAAGTACATCTGCTGCTCCGGTGTTTGAATGATCCGAGACATTAATTCCTTTAGACTTCGATGATTGATGAGTATGGTAAAAAGATGACCAAGCAAGTATTGCTCCATTTCTTAACTGCAGCTATGATGGCGAATAACTCTCTGACATAAGTGGAGGAGTGAAGCAATTTGGGGCAGAAAGGCTTGCTGAAAAAAGCGATGGGATGTCCTTGTTGTGAGAGTACCACGCCCATCCCCACACCGGAGGCATCGGTTTCCAGCACAAAAGGAATGACAAAGTTGGGAAGGATCAAGACTGGTGCTTGGCTCACGGCTTTCTTCAGGGCACCAAAAGCCAGTTGGGAATCAGAGGTCCAGCGGAATTGATCCTTCCTGAGAAGATAAGTCAAAGGGGTTGCAATGGTTGCGTATTCTTTAATAAAGCGACGATAAAATCCTGTTAGGCCCAGAAACCCTCGAAGTGCTTTGAGGGAACGAGGCATTGGCCACTGCTGTATTGCTTGAACCTTAGTTTGAACTGGCTCCACTCCTTGCTCAGAGACCACATGCCCCAGGTATTCAACTTATCTTTGTGCAAGTAAGCACTTTGACTGTTTCAAGAAGAACTGCCCCTCTTGTAAGACCTGGAAAGCTCTTTCCAAGTGGAATAAGTGCTATAAATTAAAATATCATCAAAAAACACAATTATGAACTTGCGCAAGTAAGGGTTGAATATACTATTCATAGTCGCTTGGAAGGACGAGGGTGCATTGCAAAGACCAAAGGGCATTACCCGAAACTCGTAATGGCCTTGGTGAGTGCGGAATGCGGTTTTGCTCCCAGCTCTTTCCTTCATTAAGATCTGTTGATAGCCTTTAACAAGTCCAATTTAGAAAACTAGCTGGCTCCTCTGAGCTCACCCAACAGTTCATCCACCGTCGGTATGGGAAAGCGGTCCTTTACCGTGATGGCGTTAAGAGCACGATAATCGACACAAAATCGCCAAGAGCCGTCTTTCTTCTTAATCAACAAGACGGGAGAAGAGAACGGGCTTGTGCTCGGACGAATGACCCCATTATGTAACATGTCTTCCACTTGCTTCTCAATTTCCTGTTTCTGGAAGTATGTATAGCGATAGAGGTGCACATTGACGGGTTGTGAGTTGGGTAGGAGATGTATGGCGTGATTTGTGTCTCTGGACGGGGAAGTGTGGTGGGGTGGTGGAATAGGGGGCTGAATTTGTGGAGTGGAGTGGCGTCATCGGGGTGGGGGTGTGCGGGGGTGGAGGTTTGGGTTAAAGGGGGCTCAATTTGGAGAACTTGAATGTGAAAAAAGGCACTAGCCCCATCCGTGTGAAGCATGCGCCTGACCTGGTGGGCCGTTATCATGTGCAATCCACCTTCACAATCACTTTTTAATTCAATCAACTTCCCAGATTGTATAAATTTTATTGTTAAGTCATTGTAATCAATTAAAATGGGCCCTAGGGATTTTAGCCATTGGACCCCTAACACAAGGTCCGCCCCACTAATTGGCAACACATGTAAATCAACAACAAATACCTGGCTTTGGACATGCACTGATACACCTCCGCAGAGCTGGTGGCACTCAATCTCGTTGCCATTTCCCACCATAACCCGTAGTGGATGAGTGGATTGGGCCTTGAGACCTAGTGACTTAACCATCCGCTCCTGGATGAAGTTATGAGTGCTCCCCCCATCAATGAGAATCACAAATTTCTGATTGGAGATCCGGCCTATTAAACGAAAGGTTTCAGGCACCAAGTGACCTAATAACGCATTAAAGCTGATCTGGGCTTGAGTGGGGTTGCAGTCTGGGCTCGGGGCAGTGTGGGAGCCCATTAATTCCTCCCCTATGTGCGTTGGATGCAGAAGTGCATCTTCTTCCTTAGCTATCGAGAGGAAGAATTTGGAAGAACATTTATGGCCTGGACTGAACTTCTCGTCGCAATTAAAGCAAAGACCCTTCTCACGGCGAGTCTCCATCTCCGCCGGAGTTAAGCGTCTGAAGTGCGGCGAGGGGTGTTTAGGAGGAGCAGGTAACAGAGCAAGTGGTGGGTGAGGGTTTGGGACTAGTGGGTACTGGCTTAACAGTGGCACGTTAAGGACACCTTTACCGCGGTAAGCACAACGGGTATCATGGAGTTTCTCTTCCTGTAACCGTGCGAGCGCTGCTGCTTGAATCATGGAGAGGGGTTGAAGTGCTTGCACCTCCCGACGGATGTCGACGGACAACCCAGAAATGAAGCAACTGAGCAAGAAACTCGGGGGTAGGCCGATGATGCGGTTGGCAAGGGTCTCAAAATCCGAGAGATAGTCATTGACAGAACCTTTTTGGGTGAGCTTGAACAAGGCTCCTTTTGGGTCTTCATACTGGGATGGTGCGAATTGGGCTTCTAGAGCTTGAAGAAGACTTGGCCACGAGGTGATCTGACCATTACGCGACATCCATTGATACCACCCCAGAGCAGGGCCTTCCATGTAGAAGGATGCTACGGTCAGGCACTCGGACTCAGGGGTTTCATGGTACTCGAAGAATTGGGTGACCTTAAAGATCCAACCCATGGGGTCAGTTCCATCGAATCTGGGCACATCCAGCTTCATATGATGGGGTTTGTTGGGAAAGGTTTTGGTGGAGTGGTAGGAAATAGGGGAATCAGGAGTGTCTAGGTGGGCTAATTTTTGGAGAATGTCATCAATTTTCGTGGCCATTAGGTTTTGGATATTTGATAGGGTGGATTGGTTTGAAGTCAGCTTGGCAATGGCTTCTTCCATACGGTCAAGGTTGGTTTTGGAATGGGTGTTATTGGCCATGGGGATGGGTCAATGAAAGCTCCAAAATGTTAGGATTGGCAGGGATAATTCCTAGAGTTCAAGGACTAGGGAACATCCTTAGAAGAGAGAAGAGAGAATTTGGGATAATACTTTTTCTTCATTCATATTCATGCACTACAACCGAATATATTGAAGTAATTGTTAAAAGCTGCTAACAGAATCTAAGGCAAATAACAGAGTCTACTTGCCACAGTGTAATTCTAGCAATTCCTACAAATACGGTAGCCAATCCTATAGTGCCAGCATAGCACTTCTATAACAGAATTGGTTATCTCTTTATTTAGTGTAGTCTTCTAGATGCTTTGGTTGCATGATCCTCCTCTTGGGCCTCTCACGGGTAATGGCTTGTGGTTGGGCTATGTCTCCCATTTTGTCAGCCCATATCCTATCATATACCCTGATAAAAAAAACTATAGCCTCCTTCATGAATTTATGCATATTTAATAGCTATCAGCAAGAGAGAATCACAGAGTTCTTGTGGCTTGCTAAGCATAGCCATATGATCTGCGCCTTTGATCTCCGCCACGTCATTAATACCAGCATTTTGGATCATCCAGAGCTGATATTCCAATGGAATTCCAAGATCCTCAGTGCACACAATAAAGGCACTTGGAACCGTCCCATATCCATTTTTGAAGTAGTTCTTTTGTTGAGACAAGTCTTCCATAAAGAGTGAGCTTGGCCTAACCAAAGTCTTAGCCAATTCAAGATCCTGCAAAGATTTATTATAGACTTGAAACTTCAAATGATGGAGACGAAACATGTCAAGTCATGTGTTACTTTAATTAACCAATAAGATCGTTGAGATTTCTAATTGTTTATTCTCACTCTTTATTGATGAATAATAATTTTATAAAATAATTAATTAATAAAAAATAT
This sequence comes from Ammopiptanthus mongolicus, assembly GCA_039655645.1. Lineage (NCBI taxonomy): Eukaryota > Viridiplantae > Streptophyta > Magnoliopsida > Fabales > Fabaceae > Ammopiptanthus > Ammopiptanthus mongolicus. Next base: position 15,070,293 of record CM077343.1, on the reverse strand, counting down.
GAAGAAACAATTTGAAGTTATAGTTGTATTATCCAATTTTTTTTTATGCACACAAAAATATCATCCAACCGATTGTCAATAATATCATTCAATTTTAACTCATGCCTGATAATTAAGGAGGAAGTTTAACATGTTATTACCTCAGGAGAGGAGAGTTGGTAGAGCTTGGATAAGAAGTTGGGACCAAAGAACATAGATAATTTATTTCCACGTGGGGAGAATTTAGTGTCCAACCATCCGGCCGCTGGGGTGCTCTCAATGTACTGTTGAAGTTCAAAAATCTAATCATTGAGATGAATGCCGATATGTACTAAATGACACTTTTTTTCAAAGTTCAACTTTACAACTCCATTCTTTAAGAAAATAAGAAAATAAAAGAAAAAAATTTTTCGTTAAAAATTAATATATTTAATATTTAAAAAAAATGATATACTGAATTTTTTAATATAAAATTATTTTTATTATTTTTTTAAAAAATATAATTAGGACACTCGTTAGTATGATCATTACAGTCGGTGCATATTTTAAATATATCCATATTTTATGCTGGGATTTTAGGTCCAAATTTCAATTAACTGCCTTTGATCGTAATAAAAAAGTGTTGTCTACTCATATCATTAATTTGTGCAAATTAATTAATCTTCACCAATGAAAAGTTATTAAATTGATGGCAACAAAAAATTACACAAAGGAATTCGTTCACCGATCCAAAAAGGTAAGGGGGAAACATAAATGCAAATAGAACCAAAAGCACTAAGATGTACTCCTCCCCATCCATATTATATGCAAAAAAAATTTCAAAATTTTTGATAAAATATATAAGCAAATTTTAACTACTTTCATCCTATTTAATGATATTATTCCTAAAATATCCTTCATTTAATATCAATTTTGTTTTTTTATAACTCAATGTGTGATGCATTTAATAAAAATTGAAGTTCTCTATGAAGGTTACTTTAGGTAATACCCTTAATCTTTTAATAACATTAAATGAGATTAATCAACTTCTTTAATATGTGTATTTCATTTAAGTTTTACTTATAATAGAGACGGTAGCAATATAAGATTTTTACTTGAATTTTTAAAAACAATCAGTATACAATTATAAACATGATTTTGTAACATATTGCGCTTGTGTTTGGATTAGAAAGTTAATGAGACTTCTAAGAAGTATCCCCAAGGCTTAGAAGCAAACCTTCTCCATGACATAGGATGGTTTATGTTCAGTGTCTGGCACAAAAGCTGTTAAGAAAACACCAACTGCTACCTTTTCTGGGAACTTGTCCATGGCAAGGGCTATGTTCACCCCTCCAAGGCTATGCCCCACAAGAACAACCTTTTCATTTTGGGGAAGTGAGGCCAACAGCTCCAACAAAGGCTCTGAGTATTGTGAAAGAGTATCAACATCTTCAATTTTCTTCATGTTGATGCCAGAAGCTGCAAGGTCGAGTACTGTGACCTGGTGGCCAGCAGATTCCAGGCGTGGCTTGAGCTTGTACCAACTCCAAGCTCCATGGCAAGCTCCATGCACCAGAACATAATGCTTACAGTTTTCTGTATCCATCAACTTTTCTTGTTGTGGACGGACCTGTGCTTGGTTGCTCCATATTTCTTCCTGCTATATATAGACAATGAATTAATTGAACTATTTATCAAGGTTTTAATTTAATTGCGTTACATTTTTTATTATCGTAGATAATTGTGAAAAAATATGATTGTAATATAATTTCAGAGATTGTCAAAATCAAAATATTATAACTTCGATTGCAGTTTTAGACCCAAATTTAAAACCTTAGTTATTTATGAATGAGAACCCTGATATTTATACAACAGCGTTCTGATAATAGTACGAGATATTATATAAATACATAGATTGTTCCGTATAAAACCTTCGTTAGCCGCCAGCACTTTCCACCCATCACGAAATACTATTATATAAAAAAATTATTAAAGAAGGGTTTCTATATTAAAAAAAAAAATCATATAAAAAAGCTCAACAACTATTGTATGAAGGGAATAGGAGATTGGTCAAGTTTGGCATCTTTTTGATGGGTGAGGATTTTCTGTCCTATTTGATGTATCATATAATATTTAAATTAATAATATTTTATTATGTATTTTATTTTTTTAATATTAAATAAAATTTTAATATATATGGGAAGATATTATTGATTGGATCATGTTTCAACCAATAATATCTTATAATGTATTCTATTTTTCAAATGCGTTGTTATGGTACTCTTGAAAAATAAAGGGTTTGGGTATCCTATGTTCAATTAGAATGTGTCACCTCAATTAATTGAATCATGTGAATATCATATGGGACTAAGTTCTCACAATCTGATTGGATCACATAGACAAGGGTGTAGAATCTTCCATTTTTCAATATTAAATAAAATTTTAACTTATATAAAAAAATTATTAATTAAGACATGATATAATTCATCAAAATGAGATAGGTGATCATCATCCCTTTTTGACTAAGGGGTGGCTGAGGTGGTTTTGATTCTTTTGAATATAGTCTCACTGTGTTTAGTTGACAAATCGCATCTTCTTAATTGTGATTAATTGCGCGTACAACATGTTTAATTTAGTGGAATTTATTTGGAATGAAATGAGACTGGGAATTGAATAGAATTAATCACGTAAAATTGATTAAAAACAAATAAATAAAATGAAAAAATAATTTTTCCTTTTGTATCAAATTATGCTTTTCTTTTCAACCCTTTTTTTCTTGTACAACTATGATAATGAGATTTAAACTTACAACTTAATATGAACTATCTAAACCTCTATTCACTAGTCTAATTTAGGGGTGTGCTTAGGTAAGTTTAAAAAAATGATTTTAAGATAGCATAATATATTTTTTAGAGAATTTTATGAAAAATAAAAGTTATTTTATGTTTTGATGTACAACTATAAAAAGTTCCCTTTTCTTCTCTTCAATTGCACCTTTGCTAAAAATGATTTTCTTAAAAAATGCTACTCATTTTAGTATACAATCAAAAGTAAAAAATTGACATTTTTGAAGATTTATTTTTTAACATCTTATCCAAAACCTAAACTTGTGGTCTTGAGAAAGGCTGACAGAGTCGGACATCTTCACAGATAGTTGTCAATGGCAGTCCACCAGTCGTATATGTCTCCGAAATAAATTTTTAAGAAAAAAAAAAGTTTTTTCTTATAAATTAAGTACAACTAAATTAGTTTAACACCTGTTTGGAACCACTTAAGCTCAAGGTGATGTAAAAGCTATTAGTTTAAGTGTGTGTTTCGATCAGTTTTAAAAAATAGATTATTTCAATAATCGATTATTTTTATAATCAATTATTATTTTAATTGATTATAATAAAATCATTTTGTGTTTGGATACATTTATTGAAAAATGATTTTAAGATAATATGTTTTATTTGGATAATGTAAAAAAAATCAATTTTATATAAGGAAATTAAAAAAAATATATGAAATTATTTGTTATAATTATAAAGATGGTAGTTGGCAACTCAACACCCAAGGATATAATTTGGAAATTGAATATTATTGTGGAAAAACAGCTAAAAAAGAAAGTTGAATTCTGAAGTGAGGAGATGTCACTAAATAGCTGTTTTTCAGCAACAAAACAGCAGTCCTGAGATTTCATCCAAATATCAAACATAAACACATTACTAAAAAGTAGCTTTTCTTTTTGGTAAACTAAATCTGATCCAAACAACCTCTAAGCTTTCATGCTTGATTAATATTTTTAAAAATATGTCATTTTAAATGTGATGTTTAGGCAATTTTTTCAATATATCACTCTTTTAATATTTATTTTCCAAAATACCACCCTTTTCAAATTATGTACCAAACTACCACTGTTTTGAAATTAGTTTAGAAGTCGGTTTTGGAATTAACGACTTCTCAACATAATATATCTGATTTTGTTTTTTAACCCCTTGAGAAGTCGGTTTTGACAAACACGACTTCTCAAGGGGGTTTTTTTTTTTTTTTTTGAATGTTCTATATTTATATTACTTTATATTAATTTATATTAATTTATATTAATTATGATAATTAGCTAAATTAATTATATTAATTTTAAATTATAATTTTAAATATTAATTTTATTAATACAATAAAAAAATAAATAATACACTTATAGAAAATATTTAACATCGATTAAATATAGAAACGGTACAACGATACAAATTTTCTATTGTTGCGTAGAAGGTCCGGCACGGTTCGGACATTTATTCCTGCTATGACCCTCATTCCGACACAGACCACATCTCTTACGGCGACTCCCCCCCTCCCTCAGATCCATCTCCGTGCGAATGCGGGTAGATTGTGGACGACCCCGTGGATTTCTTCGCATGTCTTGATTGTGGCACACCTCTACTCCAGTATACGTTGGCCAATATGCTTCGTTTGGCACCACGCTGAACTCTTCGCGGTAAACATTGAAGACATATTCCAACTTGTAGACAGCAGGCACATACTTCCAATAGTCGTGATTTTCGCTTGAACATCCCGCGATGACATGTGAGCATGGAATGTGTATGGCCTGAAACTTTCCACAGTCACACCACCTCGCGTTCAAGTCTACCTTGAATCGCCCCGCAGGCCGCCCTTCTCGTGGGTTGATCAACTCCTCGACCGTGAAAATGCTGTGTTCCCGGTTATAATGTTGGACACGGTGAGAGTTGGACTTTGCCCGTTCCTCCTCAATGGCCTTGGTGACAATTTCAGACCAGACATGACCGGAATGGATCATTGCGCTTAGTTGCCTCCCACTGTCGGCGAAAGTTTGAGATAACCTATAATAGGTTGCCTGGACCACAGCAGTGATTGGAAGATGCCGCGTTCCCTTAAGTACCCTGTTAATGCACTCGGAAAGGTTCGTTGTCATGTGTCCCCAACGTCGCCCTTCATCATACGCTTGAGTCCATTTTTCCTTGGGGATCTCGTCAACCCATGCCGCGGCCTCTTCGTTCCAGTCGAGGAGCAAACCCCGGTAATAACGCATGCTTGGCTGGTTCAGGGCGTATCCTGAATGGTTGGAATGTTAGAAATGTCTAAATTGACATGAATAGAATAGAAACAATAAATAATTGCAATTTGTATGACTGCGGTACTAACCCATATTGACGACCTTCTTTCTCATATCTGCATTCTTGAATCTCCGCATGAAGTTTTGTGCGATGTGTCGAACGCAATACACATGCATTGAAGGAGGATTGTGCCATCCACTGTCAGCTCGCCGGTATGCAGCTTTTATTGACTCGTGCCTGTCCGAGACCAATGTTATGTTGGCTTGGGGTGTGACGTGCCTCCTCAAGTTTTGGAGGAAGAAAAACCATGCCTCTGCCGTCTCACCCTCGACAAGAGCGAAGGCTATGGGAATTGGTTGGTTGGCTCCATCTTGAGCTGTTGCAATCAATAGCGTCCCCTTGTACTTTCCATACAGCCATGTTCCATCCACCATAACAATTGGCTTGCAAAATGCAAATCCACTAATGCAAGGCTTGAAAGTCCAGAAAAGACGGTGGAAGATTCTCTTATCGGGAACTAGATAGGCCCCGTCGTAAGCTGGCAGCGTCTGCAGTTCAGTGATTGTGCCCGGAACATAAGTATGTAAGGCCATGAGCCATGTTGGAAGGTAATTGTAAGATAGCTCCCAGTTCCCGTATATTTGTTCGATAGCCTTTTGCTTGGCTATCCATACCTTCCTATACGTTGTGGTATAGTTGTATTTTTCTCGTATGTGGGCAATCAACACCGAGATAGACAACGCCGGATCCTCCTTCACCATTTGCTTGATACTTTCACAAATAATGTTCGAGTCAAGCTTCCGATGATCTTGTGAGAGAGTTGCTGATACACATGTATGTGGTCCGTCCAGCTTACGGATCTCCCAATAGCCTTTTGTTGTGCGATTCTTCACTCTACACCTCCACCGGCATGCAGGGTTGTTGCACTTAATCATCCATCTGTCGTTATCGGAGTGCTCTACCTTGAAATCCAGGGAGTTCTTGATATGGTATCCCTTGATAGCAAACTGGGCCATTTCTTTTGTAGCAAACCTCATGTTTGTTTGTAGGCTATCTGGGACATCAATTTGATCCAAAGACACTCGCGATAGGACGTGGCTGAAATCGTCTGATGGAGCAACCCCATCTAAGTTCACATTACGAAAGTGTGGTGGTGGTTCGTATGGAGGCGCGGTTGAGGAGGGACCCACACCAGCTTCTTCTTCTTCGTCGTCGTCGTCATCATTGACTGACAGTGCAAGAATCTCGGCTTCATCCTCACTGAAGTCACCAACTTCTTCGTGGTGGAACCCAGCCACGACGCTGACGGGAATTGCATGAGTTTGTACATCAACATGGGATGGGTGGTTGTCCTCGGCATCAAGGAATGATGGGTTGCACTCTTCGGCCGGAGGAAAGGAGGGGCGATAGTCATAGGAGGAAGGAAAAGATGGGTTGTAGTCAGAGGAGGAAGGAAAAGATGGGCGGTAGTCATAGGAGGAAGGAAAAGATGGGTTGTAGTCATAGTCAGAGGAGGAAGGGAAAGATGGGTGGTAGTCTTCAGTCACTGGAAAAGATGTGTGGTAGGGTTCTGATTCAGGGAAAGATGTGTGGAATGTTTGCGTTGGTGCATTAAGGTCAAAGATGTAGGACGGTTCGGCTTGGGGGTTATCGATGGAAACATCCTCGAGATGTGCGTATAGCTCAATGGTGGTAACGCCGAGGTTGAGGCTTTTGCAATTGTCGAACATGTCGAACATCAGTTCTACATCCTCATCTCCTTGAAGATAGTGTGGCTGGTATCGAACATATCCCGTTGCAATGGACATAGGATATCGATAAACAATATCGCCCACCCTCTTGTCGTTGCCGGCTTTTATCTTTGTATGGATAGTTGTTCTCAGTTGTTGAAGGTTGATGGTTTTCCTCACCTTCAGCAAGATTGGGTGGTCGCACTGAAACAACACCCCGTATGGAGAGTCCATTTCAATTTGGCCGTTGTGATAGAGTGTAACAAAGACTGATGTAGGTGCCATGACTTGGTGAAGAAATGTGGTTGGGTGACTTAGTGAAGAAATGTGGCTGAGTGAAGGATGAGGTTGAGTGAAGAAATGAAGCTTAGTGAAGAAATGAGGCAGATTGAAGTTCAATTTATAGTGGTGAGTGGTGACATTATTGTGACCCGTCTGCCCCATCACCCGTCTGCTTCACCCGTCTGCTGCTTCACCATTTACTGTGCGCATGTGAGCGCATCAGTGACATTATTTGCTGCTGGGACCCGTCTGCTGTGACCATGTGAGCATGGCAGTGTGTCAGTTTCACTTGTCTGCTGGTCATGTGGGTGTGTCAGTGCATTGGGCAGTATACTGTGCACATGTGAGCTCGTCTACTATTTCACTTGTCTGCTTAGACAAGTGATGGGCAGACGAGTGAAACATCAGCTGATCACTTGTCTGAGGTTTCACTCGTCTAAGCAGACAAGTGAAACAACAGAGCTTAGACAAGTGAAGCCTCAGACAAGTGATCAGCTGATGTTTCACCTGTCTGCTTAGACAAGTGATGGGCAGACGAGTGAAACATCAGCTGATCACTTGTCTGAGGTTTCACTCGTCTAAGCTCTGATGTTTCACTTGTCTGCCCATCACTTGTCTAAGCACACAAGTGATTCACTAGTCTGCTGTTTCACTTGTCTAAGCAGACAAGTGAAACAGCAGACTAGTGAATCACTTGTGTGCTTAGACAAGTGATGGGCAGACAAGTGAAACATCAGAGCTTAGACAAGTGAAACAGCAGACTAGTGAATCACTTGTGTGCTTAGACAAGTGATGGGCAGACAAGTGAAACATCAGAGCTCAGACAAGTGAATCACTTGTCTGCTTAGACAAGTGATGGGCAGACAAGTGAAACATCAGAGCTTAGACAAGTGAAACAGCAGACTAGTGAATCACTTGTGTGCTTAGACAAGTGATGGCCAGACAAGTGAAACAACAGAGCTTAGACAAGTGAAGCCTCAGACAAGTGATCAGCTGATGTTTCACCTGTCTGCTTAGACAAGTGATGGGCAGACGAGTGAAACATCAGCTGATCACTAGTCTGAGGCTTCACTTGTCTAAGCTCTGATGTTTCACTTGTCTGCCCATCACTTGTCTAAGCAGACAAGTGATTCACTTGTCTGAGCTCTGATGTTTCACTTGTCTGCCCATCACTTGTCTAAGCAGACAAGTGATTCACTTGTCTGAGCTCTGATGTTTCACTTGTCTGCCCATCACTTGTCTAAGCACACAAGTGATTCACTAGTCTGCTGTTTCACTTGTCTAAGCTCTGATGTTTCACTTGTCTGCCCATCACTTGTCTAAGCAGACAAGTGATTCACTAGTCTGAGGTTTCACTTGTCTAAGCTCTGATGTTTCACTTGTCTGCCCATCACTTGTCTAAGCAGACAAGTGATTCACTAGTCTGCTGTTTCACTTGTCTGCTTAGACATCAGAGCTCAGACAAGTGAATCACTTGTGTGCTTAGACAAGTGATGGGCAGACGAGTGAAACATCAGCTGATCACTTGTCTGAGGTTTCACTCGTCTAAGCAGACAAGTGAAACAACAGAGCTTAGACAAGTGAAGCCTCAGACAAGTGATCAGCTGATGTTTCACCTGTCTGCTTAGACAAGTGATGGGCAGACGAGTGAAACATCAGCTGATCACTTGTCTGAGGCTTCACTTGTCTGCCCATCACTTGTCTAAGCAGACAAGTGATTCACTAGTCTGCTGTTTCACTTGTCTGCTTAGACATCAGAGCTCAGACAAGTGAATCACTTGTGTGCTTAGACAAGTGATGGGCAGACAAGTGAAACATCAGAGCTTAGACAAGTGAAACCTCAGACAAGTGAATCACTTGTCTGCTTAGACAAGTGATGGGCAGACAAGTGAAGCCTCAGACAAGTGATCAGCTGATGTTTCACTCGTCTGCCCATCACTTGTCTAAGCAGACAGGTGAAACATCAGCTGATCACTTGTCTGAGGCTTCACTTGTCTAAGCTCTGTTGTTTCACTTGTCTGCTTAGACGAGTGAAACCTCAGACAAGTGATCAGCTGATGTTTCACTCGTCTGCCCATCACTTGTCTAAGCAGACAAGTGAAACAGTAGACCAGCTCACATGTGCACATTATACTGCCCAATGCACTGACACACCCACATGACCAGCAGACGGGTCATTCTGACACACTGCCATGCTCACATGGTCACAGCAGACGGGTCCCAGCAGCAAATAATGTCACTGATGCGCTCACATGCGCACAGTAAATGGTGAAGCAGCAGACGGGTGAAGCAGACGGGTGATGGGGCAGACGGGTCACAATAATGTCACCACTCACCACTATAAATTGAACTTCAATCTGCCTCATTTCTTCACTAAGCTTCATTTCTTCACTCAACCTCATCCTTCACTCAGCCTGCAACAGGTAACACCATACAAACTTCACTTCAATGGATTTGCTAAGACTGCAACACGTTCATAGGTCATCGCAAGTGGGTGATATGGTAAGTGTCTGCAAATGATATTTACATTAAATGGTCCTTACTATTTCTATACTTACAACTCTACTTTTTGGTTGCAGGACCACATTGATTGTCACCTACATACCATAGAGGCTCCAAGTCCACTGATTGTACCATACTTGGAGCAAGCTGGGTTTTCTATCGCTGCAACAGTGGGACACACAAAGATTGACAAATCGTTGGTTCTTGCAATGGTAGAAAGGTGGAGGCCAGAAACACACACGTTCCATCTTCCCGTCGGAGAATGCACAATAACCATGGAAGATGTTGCTCTTCAGCTAGGATTGCGTGTGAACGGACTGCCCGTTACTGGACCTAGCTTCCTTGCCTGGCAAGAAGAATGCCATCGACTTTTAGGTGTGGTTCCTCCGTCTAATCAGATGAAGGGACAACAAATAAAACTCAAGTGGTTGCAACAAACGTTTGCCACTCCCCCTCATGATGCAACAGTCCAACAGGTACAAGCCTATTGTAGAGCGTACATTTTACGCTTGATCGGGGGGCTCTTGATGCCTGACAAATCTGGTAACAGAGTTCACTTGATGTATCTTCCACTGTTGGAAGATTTTCAGCGTGCTGGAAGATACAGCTGGGGCACGGCATGTCTAGCAAATCTGTACAGGGAAATGTGTCGTGCATCTGCACCGGCCGCTGCCTGTATGGGTGGATGCGTATTGTTGCTACAGTCTTGGGTATGGTATCGCATGCCGTTCCTTGCACCACGGTGCAACCGCGAACCATCGTTTCCACTAGCACGACGGTAAAGATTCTATTCATAGTTAAATTACCTTACATCCTCTACTTATTATACTGACCTTGCGATGTATTTTACTAGATGGAGTGGCGGGGGACTACAGTATAGCGGAACTCCGCGGGGTGACATTACGGGGTACAGATCGAGGGTCGATCATATGGAAAGTAACCAGTTTTTGTGGTTGCCTTACAGAGATCTTCAGAGCGTGATACCACGAGAAGCATATAGAGAATCCAGATTGTGGACTTCCAGTACCGCACTCATATGTTTCCAGAATGTAGAATGGCATCAAACAGATAGGGTGAAGCTCCAATTTGGTCTTTCGCAGGAAATACCGGGAGAACCTGCAAATATGGATGCCTTGCATGACTTGGACATGCGAGGTAATCACGCTGAAAACTGGAGAATAAAGCATGCAGAATGGATCCAGTGTTGGCAAGAACGCCGAAATGGCATCATATCGGGACAACCGATTCCGGGTTATGTGTGTCACACTGCTGAGTATATGATGTGGTTTAGGCAGAACTCGAGACCGTACCTGTCTATTCCGCAACAGTTGCAAGACCCGCGGGGTGATGCTCAACACGTTCCGGATGTTGGACCAAGTATGCCCACCCAACAGCGTCCACGGCGTCATGCACGTCACCAATCCAGCCCCCCGGTTCCCATGGCTTATGATGACCCCCAACCGCCTCGCCATTCATTTGCCTACACCCCTATGCAGCGAGACGCTTCCCCACCGCTTGACCAAGGTCGACACTCTATCGCTTCCAGTGATGGAGAATTTTATAGCAATCTGTTTGGCACAGACCTCGGAACGCCACAGTCGGCAGCCGCATACATGCAAAGTATGTACTCGTTTGGCGTTCCATCATTCCCCTTCCCAGTCGACGCTAGTTCTTCAATGCCTCCCACAAATCTTAATCTCAACGAGGGTGTGCAACAAGCAGCGCAACCCGCTACAGCGGATGAGGAACAACCACATCAAAGTCGTCCACGCCGTAACCGACGACCTCCACGATGTGGAACTGGACATCACTTAGGAGATTAATTTTTGTGCACTTATCATTATTGTATTTTTTGTTTACTTAATTATATCTAAAATATTTGGGTACTTGTCATTATTTTCCCTTTTAGTTTTAATAAATAAATTTTTTATTAATCTTAATTAATAAAATTAATTGCCTTAATATTTATACCTTAATTAAAATTAATTTCAATAATTTCAATAATAATTTAAATTAATTTAAATATAGAACTTCAAAAAAAAAAAAAAATTATATGCCCTTGAGAAGTCGTGGTTAGCAAACCAGACTTCTCAAGGGATTAAAAGTAAATTTATTAAATCTTATGTTGAGAAGTCGTTAATCCTAAAAACGACTTCTAAACTAATTTCAAAACAGTGGTAGTTTGGTTCATAATTTGAAAATGGTGGTATTTTGGAAAATAAATATTAAAAGAGTGATATATTGAAAAAATTGCCGTGATATTGTCTCAAAATTTGATTTTCAACCACAGTTTCAAACACATACTTAGTGGCTTTTTAACTATCTAACCAAATATGAAATTGAATTATTTCAATTCATACTTTTCTTTTCACACAATTTCATAATTAAGATTTCGTCATTAGCTTAAAACTGCGTATTTGAATAAAAAATGATAAAATACGTAACAATGTGGTTGTCGGCACATAATTTACTTTCTAAAATCAAACAGTTATAGAACTTTGTTTTTTGGTAAAAAGTGATTGCAGTGAATTTTTTCTAAACAGAAGAGGACAAATGCGCTTAATTTCGTAAGATATTCTTTTTCATAACAATAAATAGGATCCAAAGATGCAACTATTGATATGTTTTTTTTTTTTTTTTTAAAGTAAATATTCAATTTGATCTCTGAAATTATAAAATGATATTAATTTAGTCTTTCACATTATCAATATTTCAAAATGATCCTTGAAATTGCAAAATATAGCAAATGCATCCCTGACATTATTCATTTAATTTCAAATGCATCCCTATATCAATTTAATGTCATTATAGTCCATACAAATATCAACGGAGGGACGAATCTGATTAACTTTCTGTAATTTTAGGGATCATTTTAAAATATTGATAATATGAGAGACTAAATTGATACGACCCTATAATTTCACGAATCAAATTAAGTATTTATCCCATATGTTTTTACTTTTTAATCTTTTCAATTGCGGTCCAGCTGTTTACTTGATGACATAACTTATGTTTTGAGTAAATCCTAATTTAATTCCTCTATTTGTGAAGTTATAATAATTTGATCTTTATATTAATTTGATTTTTGATATTATAAGATTTGTAACAGCTTGATTTCTAACAAAGGGATTAGATTGATTAATATTTAACAATTTTAAAAATATTTATGAAATTTTAAAAATATTAAAAAATAAATTAATATAATCTTATAATTTTAAAAATCAGAGGATTTATTAGTATTTTTTATGGAGAACATCGTTGTTGCTTTGCTTTGCCGTGTTATCTTTTTTCAACTGTAAATAGTAGCTTGACTATTTAAATCAGCCATGACATGACATGAGATACAATCTTTAGAAGATCTCGTGTTTTGAATTGTATAAATTTTTCTTGTGCTTGGCTATCAAACATGATGTGATTAGTATTTCTAATTATTTATTTGATTTTTTCATTACTTAAAATCATAATTTTATAAAAAAAACTAAATTATAATAAGTTTGTTACAAATATATATAGATAATTAAAAATACCAATAGTCAGGTTCCAAAATTGAAGTTACACACTAGTAGCGTGAAAATAAGTTAGATTACTTGTCGGAGACTTATGACTTAACTTGATTTGTTTAATAAAAAGGTCAGATTTAAACTTTTTAAAAAGTCTTTTTAGTTCAACAAATCATACTTAAACTTATGAAAAAATATTTTAAGTATGATAAGTCGACCCATTTATAAATAATATTAATTAGTTTTAGTAAAATATATAATATATAATATATAATCTTATTTTTTAATAAATATATAATATATAATATTAAATGCTTATTTAGAAGTGAGTCAGTTGACCTATTTAAAGGACTTATTTATTAGTCTATTAGTCTATTGACCTAATTAGAGATAAACTTATTAACCTATTTAAAAACATTAATGTGACAAACAAAAATGAGAGATTTGTGTTTCAAAATTTTTTATCATTTAAATAATTTAAATCATTAAAACTTGGTAAGAGGCAGCACCACACCAATGATACAAGAGATAGATAGATGACCATACATAACGGCACCCCAAGTAGGAGTAGGCATGGGTCGATTTTGATGCATTTAAAGACTCAACCCAATCAAATACATCTTGGTTGGGTTATGTCAATTTAGTTATAATTTTTAACGTAACCCAAACCAACCCAATTATTAGTAAAATATTCTTTTTTTTTAAAAAAAAAAAGCAAAAAAAAGAAAAAAAAAAACACCACTTTGTTAGTTAATTTTGACTTCCAATAACAAAAACATGATTGGAAACTTGGAATACAAAGCATAGTAGGAGTATAATTTTCATTAAATAGTTGGAATATGCATTAGTTATATGTTCCTTAAATTCAGTGGATTGGGTTGAGTTACACGGGTTCACAATCTTCAGACCCAACACCCTACTCAAAAGTTATGAATATACTTCTTTTAAATCCAACTCAACCCAATGACCTGAACCAACCCAGATTTTGTGGGTTGGATTGGATAGGTCGGATTAACGAATCGACCCGTATCCATGCCCACCCCTAACCCCAACGTCTAAACAACACCAAACAATAGAAAAAAAATAAGAGTAAAGATCCAAATTGGTTCTTGATAAAAAATCACGGTGATATTTTGGTCCTTGAGAAATGAAAAATATCAATTTGGTCCTCAAGAATGTAAAAAGCGGATCAAAATAATCCCTGACAGGAACTAAAATGTCCCTAAAAATTACCTTAAAAGGACAAATTTGATCCCCATTTTACATTCTTGATGACTAAATTAGTATTTTTCATTTCTCAGAAATCAAAATGTCACCGTAATTTTTTGTTAAGGATCAATTTGAACCTTTACTCAAAAAATAATGGATGAATCCCCTAGGCAAAACACCTTATGACTGAAATTCCCGAGAACTCAACAAGAACAAACAGTGATTGAATCTTGTCTCCAAGCCAATGAATTGCAATGCCAAAGGACCCCCCCTTTACTGCATAGAAACCCCTTCACAAACACGAAAAAGCCAACTGACAGCAAATAGATATATAGCAGCTTCTTAATTACCATCCAGACTTGTGCAAACCCCAAGCCAATTACACATATCATCAATGACAAAACTGCCCCGCCAAATGTTCAACATTCAAGCATTATTTGACTAGCTCCTACCTCCACACCCCAAAAATAAGCATGATATTCATCCCCCCTTGTATCTAACCATGCCACAGGTTCATAAAACCACCTGGAAACCGGGTAAGAAAACCTCTTTCTTGTTCTTGTTTTAAACCAGCAGTTCCAGGCTTGCAGTTTTGCGCTTTCAATAATGACATGATCAGAACCCAGTCTTTTGGATTCAAAAACCACCTTGTTTCTAGCTCTCCAAATTGCCCACAAAAATGAGTTCCAAATGAATTGCCATTTCTCTTTACTTAGCCCATGATCGATGCCACGCTAACCTTCAAATTGCAACAAGTGTTGCCTACACTCATTGTGATAATAGCGGCTGAAATTCCTAACCACTTTAAACAATGCCCCCACACCCCAGCAAAGAACGAGCATTCGATAAACACAAGAGAAATGGTTTCAACAAAACTATCACACCCTCGACACAAAGAGGCAGAACAAGTTATAGCTGAATATTAAGATTTGTTCTCATTTTGTTTATTAAAAATATTAAAAGACGAAAAAGATATATAAACTAAATAAAAATTATTCTCAATTCTCAAACAAAGGGAGTATCCATCAACTCTTATCAAGCACTCAAATATTGCTACTATCTGATTTATTGTCATGGCTTAATTAGTCACTACTACCAAGACCAACGAAAGTCCACGAGTTTAGCTGCAAAACATGTTATGCTATAGTAGGATTGGATTACTTTTTATAAGATTCATTTTTTTCAGAGGAAAAATAATAATGAGGTGCAATGTTTCTTCTGCAACTAAGACGGAACAATTAGTGAATACTTTTCAATAAAGAATAATCAACACCGATCAAACTCAAATTTTAACAGTTGTGTTATTTAAAAATTAGATTTTAGATATCGTATGTGATACTGTATTTTTTTGTTTCTATCTCTTACTTACTTTTTATTTTCTTTATATGTATGCGTTTCAAAAATACATAAAAAAAAAAAAAACATATAACACCATATTGTCCATATTTTGATATTCAAGAAACATTTCTTTAAATTGATTTATCTTCTCAGAAGTCTATGATTGAATATTTTGTCTTTGACGATGAGATTTTGCAAAATTAACTAACTAAAATTTTCGCAAGGCGACATTAAAATGAGCTTGTTCAAGTAAGACAATAAGAGGGTGTTTATACTTTAAAATTGAGTTGTATTATTTGAACATTAAAATTTAAATATCGTATATGATATTATATATATTTATTTTTATATCTCACTTAATTTTTATTTTCTTAATATATACGATATCAAAAATACACTAAAAAACAACGGGGAGACTATGGTGTCACCACTCTGATATTCAAAATTCATTCCTACAAGATATATAAGTGTGCGGTGGTGATGCAAGTGGAAGTCCATTTATCTGTATACCCATTTACCAAATCTAGTCCTGCGAATATGGACGGTGCTTACCTTTATCGGCACGCTGCTACTCATCGATTCCCTTTCCTTATCCATGGTCTGAGCCAATACCTAATGGAGTGTAAAACAATTTTTGAGACGAAACATTTTTAAAGTTAATAATAAAATTTAATTGAAAAAGTGACTTCAGAAACTAAAAGGCCTTTAAAAAAAAAAAAAAAAAAAGTAAATATTCAATTTGATCTTTAAAATTATAGGATCGTATTAACTTAGTCTCTCACATTATCAATATTTTAAAATAATTCTTGGAATTTCAAAATATGGTAAATACATCCCTGACATTATTCACTTAGTTTCAAATGCATCCCTGACATTATCATCTTAATGTCATTATAGTCCATGCAAATATCAACGAAGGGATGAATCTGATTATCTTTGTATAATTTCAGGAATCATTTTGGAATATTGATAATATGAAAAACTAAATTGATATAACTGGGATCAAATTGAATATTTATTCTTAAAAAAATTGAATTAATAATATTAATTAATTTTTTTTAGATTTAAAACTCTAGCTTTGATAGCTTGGATCTTGGATTGGCCCTGTCCTTATCGTACATAATTGCATATGCACCCTGGTACAAAGCAGTGATGAGACAATCCAACTTCCAATCCCTTGAACTATGGCAAAGTGTCTGCGTCACTCCATTACTTCGTCTGCCCTTGATTTGAATAGTACATTTTAGAACTGTCACTATCACGGGTTGAGATAAAAACGGATCAATCTAATCCGGTTCATCTTTTTGGTGAGCCAGAAAATAGTCAATCTGGCTCGAAACACCATGGGTTAGTGGGTTAGACGGGTTGGTTCACTTTTATTTAAAATAAATAAAAAAATCATAAAAAATAAAATAAAAAAATTGATTTTTTTTTTAAAAATAACTTATCTATACTAAAAATACTATCAATATCATCAGGTCTTATTTGTACCAAACGAAGATCTTTCGCCGATCTGGAAGATGGCGGATTAACGACGTCGTGCAGCGGTGGAGGGAGATCGGGAAGACCGGGATCGATCTGGAAGAAGGCGCCATGCTGCGGAATGACGGCGTCGTGCAGCGGTGGAGGGAGATCTTTCACTGATCTGGAAGATGACGGATTGACGGCATCGTGCAGCGGCGGAGGGAGATCTGGAAGACTGGGATCGATCTGGAAAAAGGTGTTGTGCGGCAGCTACGACTCCAAGCTCTCTGGGTTCAACGACGTCGTGCGTACTACATCTTCATTCTCACTTCTTCTCAGTGTCAGGCGTTGGCGTTCCTCCTTGGCAGTGGCTTTCCTTCCCAGGCAATGGCGTTGCTCCTCGGCGGCGGCGTTCGCCCTGCTTGTTCTCTGTGATTAGCAGATTAGGTCAGCGTTGGTTGTTCTCTGTGAGTGAACACTAAATACGGGTTGGGTTGGTGAGTTCAGTATAGGCTGAAGTGTGGCACGGGTTGGGGAAAGAAAAGTAGGTTGGGCTTGTGTTCGGTGAGCCTGGTTTGATCATTTGGGGAAGGGAAAAAAAAGGCGGACCTGTGAGCCAACCCGGCTCACCACGGGTTCAATCCGGTCAACCTGTGGGTTAAGTGAGCCGGGTCAAAATAACCCGAGGGTAAAGTGAGCCTGTTTTTTTGCAACCCAACCCACCGGTAAGCCGGGTTGACTCACGGGTTATAACCCATATTTACAGCTCTAGGACATTTTGTATTTTGGTACACAGAAAGTTCAGAGGCAGGTTTCTCACTCCAAGTTTAGTCATGACGTGTACTACAGTGATATTTATTCGCCTATGAAGAGAGAAAGTTGGCAGCAGAACCTTATAAGTGCTTCTATCCTTAGCAACTGAACTAAAACTGTTGCTTAAGTAGACAAATGAGCCGTTTCTAAGCAGTAAATACTGATTTTGGTGATAAATATTTATAGGAATAATAAAGAATGAAAACAACCAATATGATATGAATGATAGGTACTCGAATCCTTAAGTGTGTAGTTATGGATTCCATCCCTAATCAATGTATATGAAAAAATATTTGTTGAAAAAGAATAACTTATAAAATGGACCTCAGTTTCTCACGGGATTTATCTCCGTTATTACGTGCAAAATACCCTAGTTTTGACAAAAAAAAAAGGAGTAGGAACAAAAAGTAAGTGGTTTTCATAGAGTCACGGGCCAATGCTTAATAGTTTTTTTTTTTTCCTTTTCCTTTTTCTTCCGAGTGTTGACAAGATTTAATCACGACTGACAACCCTTTTCAACTATAATAAGATGATTTACCAATTAAACCAAATGGCTCCTTCAATTGTTACCACAAGTTTATAGGCTACGATAATATGGGATTTGAATTAGTTGCGGTCACCTATTTCTTTCTCTCTTTATCTGCATTGTTTTTGATTTTTTTGGATAAAATAAATCAAAGGTGAAGAATGTGAGAAAAATCAATTCAATGATGATTGAATGGATGACTGTAGTGACTGCATCAAGTCACTAACTGCACCTAATCTAGGTCCGACAATATGGCCATGCTCCAATATTTTTTCATTATGAGGCATTTGGTTTCAGAAATTGCTCCACCACAATTTCATAATTTCGCATTCCTTTTGTATCAGTAAACCAGATTGATTGACTAATATATCTCTTGTTTATCTTCCACCAAGCCCGGTTGACCAGGTCAACAGGCTTCTGGAACTTACTCCTACCGCTCAAATCACCAAAATCCTTCGTCATTCAACCAGAAATAGGAGCCACGTCAACCAAACAGTAGTTTTTCAACTATTAGTCAAATTCAGTGATGGTTTATATCAACCAATTACTTTTGGACTATTACATGTGTGCATATCAAAATAGAGTTTAATTGCTATGTACTGATAGTATAAATTTGTTTACAATGTCAATCAATAACCAATTATGATATGAATGATTTTTAAGATAGTTAAAGTAAGAGTTAAATTTTATTTACTAATGTGATAAATTTTAATTAGACCTCTACATAAAAGGACTTTACATTTTCAGGATATAGCAATAAAATTCAATCAAAAATAACCTAGCCTGTTGATGCATCAATTGTGTGCATTATGAAGCCCTTCCTACTCACCCATAGATGCAGGGGTAGGCACTGCTACAATAATGAAATAAAATTACACCATTATCAAAAGTCATAGCTTTCGACCTAATAATAATCGGATCAAAAGCGAGGTAGCATGTTCGACTCCCTCAGGTGTCAATAGAGGGCGATTGTTGGTTTTATGAAAGGCCAAAACCACGCTTAAACTCGTAAGCACTTGATCCAACGTTCAAAGTGCTTGTAACAGTAGAGAAGTGTGGCAGGTGCAGGTATCAGATGATGTAGGCAATTGGAAAACTAGATTTTGTAGATGAATAAGGAGCACACATACTGTTGGGATTGATATATAGGCAGTTAGTGTCTTAGAAATGGTCTAAAAACTTGGTATAGACAAAGAGATTTCCCCCTCAGTTGAAATCGAGGCTACCAGTTTGGATGAGTTTTTAACAAAAAAACTCTTTTATGATATAAAAGTACAAGTAGGAGCTATTGTAAAAAACAGAAGCTAATTTGCGCGTAGATGAGTTTTAAAACAAAGGGGCTTCTATTGAGATTTATTGCAGGAATATTATTATCTAACAATTTTTAAAAAAGATGACCGGTTCTCACTTTCTCTCTTCTACCACATCTCCTTTGTTTAGAAGCTAGGAAAAGCAGCTTCTTGAAAAAGCACCAAAATGTGACTTTTTCTAACGAGTGCGTAAGGACTTTGTTTAAGGAAACCCAAAAAAGCAAGCTTTCGTTGAAAAATTAAGTATATTACTTTTTCAAATATTAAATACATCAATTCTCAATAAAAACTTTCTTCATTAATTTGGTTCCTTAATCAATATCCTTAGGGCACCCGTTAGCATTCTCCTTTTTAAAACTCATCCAAACTCTAATATTTTTTTAAAGCATTTTTATTTTTTCTATGGGAAAAAAACGCCCATCCAAATGAATTCATAATACTGCTGCGCACTTATGAAGTGCTTAACCGAAGTGTTGATCAAACATGCTTATTGGAAGCTAATAATGGGGCTCGTAAAGGAATTCCTTGGAATTACACGAGGATTCTGATAGATACTGGTACTAACACTATGAAGAATGGTAGGCAAATTCAACGAGCAAAGCTCCAACTACAAAGAAAATGGCAGAAAAGTCTAGATACACATGAACGTGGAAGAGAAAGGAAGAAAGAAAATCAAAAAAGTGCTGTCTCTGCCCAATGGTTTGAGAAAATCTGAATCAGCCCCCCTCCCTATTTATTCTCTCCACTAACTGCCTATTCATTTGCATATTTATTTCCTCCACTCCCGGTAGCTGTAATTGCTTCCCTCTTCACTTTCTCCACTCCCACTAGTTGGAATTGCCGCAACTACTGCTCTTCCTTACTCTTCTGTTATACACATGTAATTGCTCCAAACTGTCCCTCTTCACTCTTTTTTATACATATGTTTAATTGTGGGTCTATCAGATTCACAATCTCAGGCAAATGAATACATAAAAGTAAATGAAATGATTAAGAGAATCAGAACCACCTAGCAAGCAAACACAGAACAAGCACGCATAAAACAATTCATCTTTTGATATATTGACACGATCCACAGCAGTATACTGGAATTAGATGTTCAGGTGACACTAAACATAGCTTATACAGAACACTGTAAGCTCTAGAGAGAAGATATATAGAATAAAAAATGAAATAGAGATATGAAAAGGAAGCATTTGCAAAGGCGAATCCAGAGATTGAACCTTGCCTTACTTAGCAGCTTTTTCTACAGCACCAAATTTCCATCTTAAATAAATGAACAATACGAATCCATTTAACATCATGCACAGCTCCATAAAATCAGACAATCAACTTAGCATTGTCGGATGCCCAGTCTGGAGCATCCTCTTGATCATGTCCATCCCAAATGCAGAATCAGATGAACTAGTAAATGACAGCACATTGTTAACTCAGCAGTTTAATCAAGAGCTCCAGGAAAACTTTCAAAGAGAAGTACAAGTGTACAACTAACAACAACTCAATTAAGAAAATACAAGCATAATCATAAGGGCAGCAATCTTCACCCAATACAGACATTAATCTAGGCTTTATGTAACAATTGCTATTTATACTGATCAACCATATGCCAAGATGATAAAAACCAAAGCAATTTCAAAAATATACTCCAAAATGATAAAACAAGTTTTGATCATAACTTTCTTTTCGTAAGAGTTCTTTATTGTGTCACATAGATGATCGATCCCCAAACAGGGCAGATATCATACATTTCTTCAGCAAAGACTCTAACCATGTCCAACTTGTTGATTTAGGGAAAAATTTTGCACTGGCTGTTACATTTCAGAACTATGAGGAAATATGTGACAACAGAATAATAGAGATGAAGATCATGAACACGATGGCTGCTAGTCACCTATAATGAAGGATGGGACAATCCCTCCCTGATAAGTAGAATATATAAAATATCAAAAGAGGAAACCAAAAAATTTAAAAGATCTAAAAAAAGAAAAAGAACGTTATGTACGGTTTTAAATTTATCATGTTCACCAGCGCGTCCTTCAAAAGTGAATTGATCACTAATTGCCATGCCACTTTCCATATACTGCAAGCATAGGACATCTCACATCCTGATACTCCCACCAGTTTCATAAAATCAAATAAATTAAGAGAATACTTGGCAAAGAATGAGAAAATGATGCAGAAGAGGCAGCTTGTTTTCATTATATTTACATTGTTTGGTCAGTAAGCTGGCGTCTCTTAACTAATGTATATTACTAAGGAAATACTCTGAAAACAATTTTCATGAACATGTGAACTCTGTTCTCACCCTGACCTCTCTTCTAGCAGATTCCAGAGCAAAATACATTTCAGTTAACATTACAGTAACAAATCGGGAAAGATATTGTATTCACATTACTAAAACCAAATGAGAACCTCTCATAAACAAAAAGCATTACAGTAAACTGTTGACATAACTAGTTAGTTCCTAAATTTGAAATAAAACAAAAGATAACCATGTAAGTCAATTTTCCGGATTTAGATTCCCTACCTTTAGGGATGGAAAGTCACCATGACTTTGTGTCAATAGAAGAGAGAAAAAAGTGATTAAAAATGGGGATATAAAGATGAGAGAGAGAATGAATAAGGAGAGAGATAGATAAAAAGTCATGTGACCTTCCCTCCCTAAAGGTAGGGAATCCAAATCCCAATTTTCCCCATCTAAATCCAGTGTCTAAAAGTTCAAAATCTACACTTATTTCAACCACGCTAGACCCTAGCCATTCAAGATTTTATGTCCCCACATGACTAGGAGAAAGAAAAACAACAGCAATACCAGCCAAGTCTTATCCCATTAGGTGTCAGTTACAAGGATCAATTGACACCATTGTAATCTATTGAAAACCTAATTTTCACTGAAAGTCTTTTTTGATTGGACTACTTCCATTTGATCCACTTTTATCAGTGGAGCCTTTATTGGTCTTCTACTCACTGACCAAACCACCTTGGGCAAGTTTCCATCATCTTTTCAGGCTATGTTTGGATATTTAATAATAAATGAAATGGAATGGAACATGATGGAACGAGATGGAGTAGAATGGCATGAAGTGGAACAAAGATACCATACAATTGTTTGCGTATTTTATGATGGAATGGAATGGAATGAATAAAAAGTTGGTTGTATCTCATTCCATCTCATACCCCCCAAATTGGGAGGGAAAAATAAAGATATTGGATGGAATGAAATGGAATCCATTCCATTCCATACGATTTTAAACAATCCAAACAATGGAACCTAATATCATTCCATTCTATTCCAAACATAGCCCCATTAGGTGCTAATCTAATTCTCTCATATACATTTGTTCCTAAACTAATCTTGTTAATCCACTCGTCCACTTTAGCATTCTTATTTGCACTACACTTTTAATTTTGGTCTTACCATAGAGCCTCACTTTTCTTATAGTTGTACTACAGAATTTTCCTTTCAGTTTGATAGGCAATTTGTGATCACAAGCATTTTTCCATTTTATCCTTTTAGCTTGAATCCTACGTATGATCTATAGTAGTAATGGTGTGGGGCGGCCAACCCCAAAACCGCTACAGCAATATTGAGGATAGCGGAGCGGCTGCTGCTATATTGAAGATAGTGGGGACCACATTACATAATTTCTAATACAAGCAATAGATCCTAAATTTCAAAAACTACTCAAAACTTGAGATATATTCATCAGTAATACTTCAATGTAATGGATTCGAAGACACACGAGAGAGATGGTCTTGTCCGGAAAAGTCTGGAACAGGCTGAGAAAGTGAGAAACAGAGTTGGGGAGTGAGTGAGTGCTGAGAAATTGCCGAAGCAGAAAGTGTGAACAGAAACAGAGGAAGGACAGAGGGTTCATAAAGAGGTGCAAAACAAAGCAGTGATATCTTCTTGGCTCTTATGAGATGGATTTGTGCAAGAAAGAGCAGAGGATGCTCTCTTTGGAGAGCACAAAGGAGCAGCTTCAAACCCTAATTGGTAGTTCAGAAGAAGATAAGTTGAAGTGAAGGCAAAAATGAGACTTCCATAGTTTAGTGTGGGCGAAATAGAGACTTCATCAGTTTAAGTTAGGGCAAAATAGAAGTTTTAACAGCATAGGTGAGGGTAAAAACAGAATTCTGATAGGAACTGAAATATATTATTAGATAATATTGAACAAGAAAACAGGAGTCAGCTCCTTACAACAGAGAAAAGTCCTCTGTAAAACCAGAAACAGCAAACCAAAAAGATAAAGAAAAGAGGATTGAACAATAAGGAGCTGCAATGAGCAGTCCTACCCAGGAGAAAAGCCACCCACAACCTTGTTTAAAAATAAATAGAGAACAGATTTCAATCTCTGCTGAAGTGAAGCGGCTGCGACTGCCACGATTTGGCCATCAAATGGCTGTGATCCTGGCTGCAATTCCTGCTCCTCAAAAACATGACACAACAGAATGCTTGTAGCTGTGACACTCCATGATGGTGCGATAGCATCGCTATTGTGCACTATCGACTACCCTGGTTTGATCTCCCCATCAATTTGTAATATAGATCCAAGATACCTAAACCAATGCAGCTTGTGGTATGATGTGATCCCCAGTTTTCACCTGGAAAACATTGCCAACTCGCATCGTACTATTCTCGCATTGCATTTCATGTACTTTAACTTGATCCTACTTAACCATAAGCCGCTAAAGATTTGCTAGATTTAATACCGAAAAAGAAAAGAATAGCTTCAAAGACATCACATCATCAACGGAATCTTTCAAGCAGAAAACCCATCCAAAATCAAAGCCACTACACCACATAGAAGTAGTTTGAAGTATCTAAGGATTAAGGAAATGTATCAGATGGATAATCACAATGGATGCAGTCAGAGTAAACAGCTCACCTGGGTATTGTAATCTCATAGGGAAATGAAACAGGCCCCTCAATATTTGGTATTGGGGGAACATGATCCTTCTTCTCGTTAACAAATTTAATTATTTGAAATAAAACCTCGCGAAGTGACGCTTCAAGTGCTGCACTTCGTGCATTTCTATCTTCCAATGCTCCCTCTACTCACAAGAAAAATGACAAAACAAGCTAAAAAAACGTGAAAGTCTGAAGGAATTGACCACACAACAGGAGTGAAGCATAAAAGAAATTTAGTTTGATGAACAGAAGCAAGTGACTACACCTCCGGGATCAACAACTTTGGAATGATGAGACTTGCTAGAATGTGCCTTCGCGTGCTGGGCCACATTCAGATTAATATACCACTGCTCCCAATACAATCGTTCAATCTTGTTACTAAACCAAGATGCCTGTTTGTTTTTTACCTCATAGAAAGATAAGCATATCTGAAACATCAAAATTCAGAAGCCTATCATAAAAACTGATAAAAAGTAAAACAAACTTCAATAGCCAGAGGTAGCACTTAGTGCAAATTAACTTTTATAGTGTATCATCATTTGCAAATGGGATTATTCGATACATTACCTCAGATTTAAATACATTGCAAACAAATGCAAATTGATTTGAATCACAAAAATAAAACCAATAACAGGAAGTTCTGCTGCTGTTATTAAAGAAAGTGGTTGGAAATTTGGATAGCATTGCCCATAGAAATTGGAATGTTCAGAACCAGGCATCTAGATGAAAATAAATTGTGACAAGGCCAACTTATGAGTTGCTTGAAACACAGAGCATGCAACAGTAAAGTACAAACTTCAAAGGAACACATCAAGAAAGATAACAACAGGACTTTGACCAGGACATTTTCCCCTAAGCAGCATTCACAGTACACTTCAAGAATAGATACACATGACAAGTACAACAACCAAGCCTTTTCCCACTAGGTGGGGTCGGCTACATGAATCAAACGATACCATAATGTTCTATCGTAAATCATGTCTATAGACAAACCATGGACCTCTAAATCCTTCTCAACAGTTTCGCCTATAGTCCCCCCCCCATCTACCTACTCTCTTTACTAGGGATTCTAGAGGTCTTCTCCACACATGTTCAAACCACCTAAAGCGAGTTTCTACCATCTTTTCTACAATAGGTACTATCCCGACTCTTTTTCTAATACAATCATTCCTAATCCTATCTTGTCTAGTATGACCGCTCATCCAACACAACATTCTCATCTCTGCTACATTGAGTTTATTCTCTTGTTGACCTTTTACCACCAAACACTTAGTCCCATACAACCATTGCAAGTAATTAAGAATAAAAAGTTAAAAACAAGAAGCAAATCACTGACCTGACTCTTTTTGTTTGGATGCTTCTCCACCCAACAAACAAACTGCTCAATCTTTTCGTCTATTTTCTTTTCAAGCTCCACCTCTCCACATTGCACCTACAAGGAAGAGTGGCAAAGCCTCACATTAAAATGTAGACAACACGGTGTTTTTCTAGTTGACAGTGTAGAATGTAGAAATTGAACGTGTTACTATCATTCATATGTTAATTAGCAGTGTACTCCTCAAGAAAAAAAACTAATGTTTCTATAAGAGTAACGCATCCATAGCAAGAAATTGACATTCAAAACATACGTAAGTGATGTCAAAAAGTTCCATGTCGACATCCTTTGGACGCACAAGACCCAAGGCCCGATGAAAGACGATCATGTGCAGTATGCCTGCAACACCATTACAGCAAGTTATCTCAATTGAACATGAAAACCAAACTACTAATAACAAGGAGAAATTACAATGACCATCCTTCTCTTGCAACAACACCGTTACTCTTGTTGACGTATTTACACTTGACACCGCTCTTGTTTCATAAATTATACCGAACTTTTTATATTATCATTACACTTACATCATTTTATAACATAAACTGATGTCACTGTCAAGTATAATTAAGCCAAACTTCAATGAGTCGAGTCTATTTCCCAAATAATAATGAGAGTTTAATTTTGAATCTTTGATACATCTTTACACTTTCTTAATGAGTTGGCGAATTATAATTGATTGACAATATTTTTATATAGATGATGCATACCAATTAAATAATAATGATAATAATAATAATAATAATAATAATAATAATAGTAATAAACAGTAGTTAGAGTTGAGAATTACATCGCAAAACTTCGCGTATCTCGAAGTGTTCCAATTCCTGCATCAAGGATGGAAAGTAGTTGAAAGGGAGTGGTATAAGGAAGTGTGGATGGATAATAAATAAATAAACAAATAATATGGAGAGAAAGGTTTTACCAGTTCCTTGAGCTGGCAAACTTCACAGTTCATGATGGAAACTCGGGACCGCGGATTATAACCTAGTTACCTTTCTTTTTTGGAACTCGATCGGAGAAATAGGGGAATAGCGTGACGTGGAGTATTTTTATCCAACTTCTATAACTTAACTTGCAACTGTAACCAAAGTTTCAATTGCTTCTTCGTCTTCACATCTAAGAATCAGGAGGTGGAGAGATGAGTACGGTGGTTTTCTATTTTTCTTTTATGAGAGATGAGAGATGCTGTTTAAAATTTAAATTTAAATTTAAATTTAAGATACATACATAAATACGGATAAAGGTGACAAATTTATCAAAAAAATCACTGTTTCAATTTTTATTTTTCAAACTACCCTCCTTTTCAAATTATATACTAAATTATTATCATTTTCAATAACATTGAGAAGTCTCCTTTGGTGGCCACGACTTCTCAATATGATTTAAGGAATTTTTTTTGTCACATCCAGTTAGGAAGTCTGGTTCTTCACCCGTCTAAGTTTTCATGATTTCATCCGTCTAAGCCTTCTTTCGGCCGATGACTTTCACCCGTCTAAGCTTTCACCCGTCTAATGAAATTTTCACCCGTCTAAGCTTTCATGCTTTCACCCGTTTAAGTCTTCATTTGTTTGATGACTTTCACCCGTCTAAATTTTCAACTGTCTAATGAAGCTTTCACCCGTCTAAGCTTTCATGCATTCACCCGTCGGTGAAAGCTTCATTAGACGGATGAAAATCATCAGACGAACGAAGGCTTAGACGGGTGAAAGTTTCATTAGACGGTTGAAAGCTTAGACTGGTGAAAATCATCAGACGAACGAAGGCTTAGACGGGTGAAGAACCAGACTTCCCAACTGGGTGTGACAAAAAAATTTCTCCAAATTAAAACCCACGTTGAGAAGTCGTGGTTGAAGAACCAGCTACCCACTGGATGTGACAGAATTTTTTTCCCAAATCATGTTGAGAAGACGTGCCCTCCAAAGGCGACTTCTTAATGTAATTTGGAAATGGTGGTAGTTGGATATATAATTTGGAAAGGATGGTAGTTTGGAAAATAAAATTTGAAACAGTGATATTCTGATAAATTTATCGATAAAGCTAGTCTAAAATTCCTTAAATGTAAAATCAGAAAGTAATGATACATTCACTTTTACGTTCAGTTCCGCAAAAATGGATGATAATCTAGCTTCTGGTTGATAAGCTAGTTTATAACTGATAAGCTAATTTTTAGCTAAAAGCTTATAGCTGATAGATGAAAATCTAGCTGATTGAATTTGAAGTGTTTGGTAAAATTAGCTCTTAAACACGCTTATAAATGTAAAATGACATAAAGGACATACTTATGACAAACATAGTAAAGTGAGAATTACATTAAATGAAGGAGGATAAAAATGAGAGAAAAATCAATAAGCTATAAGCTATAAGCCATAAACTAAATAATAATGAGATAAGCTTATTTGCCAAACACTTCTATTTCAGTCAAACAAGCTTATAAGCTAGTCAAATAAGCTATCAGCTAATTTATTGAACTTGTCAAACATAGCCTTAACTCATTAAAGTATGTTGAAATTTCCAAAGAAAGTCTTGGATGATCACAGATCCAACACCTTATCATTACGTACAACAAATAATACGGTGACAACACATAAATAATTAATATATTTATTTTAAAATAATAATAATAATAAAAAACCAATTTATTTCTCTTCTCCTACCTTACCATCTTCCTCTTAGTGCTCCTTTCTAGTAGTGGTAAAACGGGCTAACCCGATCCGTCCCGACTCGACCTCCCATTGGCCCGCAAAAGAAAAAAGACGGGACGAGTTGACTCGCTTGAATAAGTGGGTTGAACCTCCTAACCCATCCCATTTAATAATGTGCTGTGTTGACGGGTTGGCCCGTCAAAAACAAAAAATGGAAAATGGGTTGACGAGGTGATCCACTAAAAAATAATAAAAATTTACAAACAATTATAAGATATTGAAAATAGAAAATAGTCATACAACCCGAAATGGGTTGACGATTCAACCCATCCCAACTCCGTTCTGACCCGCTAAAAAAAATAAAAAATTTGAAAATTTTAGCATATATATTTTTTTAAAATAGATTGGTTGGTGGGTCAATCCGTTCCGATCCGTCATTTTGATGGATTAAGCTGGATTAGTCAAAACAGATTGGTTGGTTGAGAACCCCAACCAGTCAAAATAGATTGATTAAACGTGTTGATCCTATGAACACTTTAACTAATCTATGATGGATGCATTTTTACTTTCTTCCTTTACACTCAATGTCACTTTAGAGAACTAATCTCATAAATACATTCCCGGTTTAAATGTGTTATAGACATATAATATAGCCTTGTCGGTAGTGTTAAATTGGGCCTCTTGTCTTTTTTTTTATTGGGCTCAATTATGTCATTCTATGGCCCAACGGAAGGGAATAATATGGATTGTTCGATCTGGTTTTAATCAGTACGATTTTCTTAATGTAAATCGGCTCGACCAGAAAAAGTGGTGTATCAGGTCCAATAAGTAGGTTAGACAAGATCAAATTTAAGTGATCTCAGTTTTAGTGGGACCTGCTTTGGGTGAAGGAGTTTCGAGAAGAGAAAATGATGCCAATCTTTTTAGTTTCACAAGTATGTTACTCCCGTCAGACTTAATTATAAACAAAATAAAATAATTAAATATAATAGATTTAAATATAAATAAATATCAACTAATTTATTTATATTTAATGTTATTTTTTGCAAAAATATCCTTAAGTTATTAATTCATTAATGTTGTGAGTACAATTATGATTAAGGGTAGTTTAATAAATGTATTTACTTTTTTATATGAAACTAAGAAAATTAAATACACTTAACTACCATTCTTATTCAGTGTGCAAGTAAGTATTTTTGCTTATAATTGAGTCCAGAGGGAGTATATATTACGTAATATTTTAAGAGTTTAATTATTATGTATTATCAGTGTAAATTTTTTATACTGTCAATCAATCAGAAATCATAATTTGAATGACTTTAAGGTACTTAGGATAAGAGTTAATCATTTTTATTGATGTGACGATTTCTGATTGGTTGACAATGTAGAAAACATTGAACATTGTCAGTGCATAACAATTACTAAATCAAATTTTCTAATTTTTTTATTTAAAAAAATATTTAATTGATATGTACGTCAGTGTAGTAAAGCTTTTTATACTGTCGACCAATCATAAATTAACATATTAATAAAAATGTTTGACTCTTATTATAAATATCTTAAGGGCTCGTTTGGTGGTCAGAATAAGAGAGGCAGGATATAATAAGCTATCATGTCCTGCTTTAATATGTAGTTTGGTGAACCAGCAGGATAGGATAAGCTTATCCTATCCCGTTACTTAGTTATAATTCTATACTGAGGGTGGAGCTGAGTTAGAACCAACAGGATAGAATAAGAAAATGTTTTCTGTTTTATCTCTTACCTTTAATATTGTTATTATTTAATTATGGTTTCAAACCTAATTAGTCAACTTTATTACTAATTAAAATATGTATTTTAATTAGCAATTTTTATAAAAATGGAAAAAATTGAATTTTTTATAATTTAAAAAATGGACTAACGTATTATTAAAAAGCCGAAAATATATATTATCAAATATTTTTTAATTTAAATGTATAAAAAAACCACATAATATGAAAATATATTTTTGAAAAAAATGTAATTTTGATATAAGGGTAATTTTATCATTTGTGGATATTTTATATCATATCCTATCATTATCTGATGCGTATCAAACATCGGACAAAATAAGAGATTATCATGTTCATATCCTATCATATCCTTATCCAGCTATCATATCCTATCAATCCTTATCCTATCCTGACCACCAAATGAGCCCTAAAAGTTACACATAATGATTTGTAATTAGTTGACATTATAAAAAACTTTAATCTGATAGTCTATCAAAATTAAATTCAAGTAACTTCTCATCCTTTTGTTTCAACTCCTCCATCCAAACATATAAAATTAAAACACAAACGAGCAAACCTGCGTGCTTCAAACAAAGAAATGAAATTTGAAAAAGTTTAATTTTGATACATTAATCAGTGTAAAAAATTTTAAATCGATCGTCAACCAATTATAAATCATTCTGTATGTGACTTTTATGATAATTATGATAAAATCACATTTTTAATTTTGTGACAACTTATGATTGATTGACAATATAAAAAAAACTTTTATATTGATCGTGTATGTTAATTAAATTCAATTGAAAAACGTCAATTGTTGAATATTATTACGTTTTATTTTTAATTAAAAAAATTCTATCGTGATTTTTAAAAAATGAATTATGTCAATATTTTATGTGACGGATCATATCTAAAAATTGATCAAAAATATTATAAGAACTTTCCAAATAATCATTTCCCCGATTTCATAGACATTTAACAATGCCATTGTTTTTCGTATAAAAAAAAACAATCCCATTGTTTTGTTGAATTCGGCCTGCCTAAAGGATAAGGCCCGAACAGAAGTTATCAAACTCAAACAAAAGTGCCTAGTCCCAACGATGTTAGCAAAGAGACTACACACATTGCTGAATGTTAATTTCATGTGTCTATTATGTGGTGACGCATCGTAATATGATATGCACATGTTGTTTAATTTACCAACAACGTGCTATTCCTCTGCAAAGGAACATGGCATGCTTTACACAACGTGCTCAATAAGGCTGCTGTGTGTGATGGTTTCTTTTTCATTTGTTTCTTCGTTCCACCTTTATCAGTATGCAGAGGTCATGTTTTCATGTTGGAATAACATTGCTGATTTCATTATAGAAGGAACTAGGATTCCCGTGAAATGCCTGAACAGGATTTCATTCCGGTATCGTTGATCATGTGGATAAACGTATGTATTCCTGTTTATGGTAGTCCACTCTATTTTTTTTTTTTTTTCAAGGGGAGGCATATAGTAGGCCGTACAAGAGGGAGGGACAGATGGAAGTAGGGAATGGGAATCCGATGAAGCGCATTGCGGGGGTTTGAACTTGCGCACTCATAATCATCATATCCCGCGGCTACCAATTGAGTTGACTCAAGTAAGGATGAGCACAGGTCGGGTTTTGGGAGAACTTGGACCCGAATCAATCGAAGTTATTTTCTGGGGAAATTTTGTGACCTGAACCAAACCAACCCAACCACATTCGGATTGGATCGGGTCGGGTCATCAGGTTTAATATTTTTCTGTATAAATGTAAATAAAAGACCAAAACCTAAAACAACCCAGCAGCCCAGATGAAAACAGAGCCTCACATCCGCAACACCTCAACCTCATCCGCAAGCATCCTCGCGAAGATGCTTCTGGAGCTCTGGTGTTGGTGAGTTGAAGCTTCTAGGAGCACCTCGAACATGGATCCGAGATCATTGAAGCAAAAGGAGATTGAAGGGGACCTTGAAGCAGTGGAAAAAGAAGATTGAAGGGGAACACGATGGTTGGAGAGAGAGAGAAGGCACCATCAATGGTTGGAGAAAGAGGAAAGCGCCTCGAGCTTCAACCAACTCCTTCCACTCTCTACATTGTCGGCGATTGAGGCTCGGTTCAAAAGCCGCTGGAGATTCTGCCGCTGGAGATTCAGCCTTCTTGTCGACAAGATAATCGAACAAGCCATATACCTCTTCTTAATTGGTTTTGCTCTCTGATTTGATTGAAAATGGAGAGGTACTTGAACAAGATTCATTGCTGAGAGAGAAAGGGGAACAATAGAAGTGATTGGGAGTGTAATTCGGGTCGAGTCGGATTGCTCGAGCTGTATTTTCTCAAACCCAAAACCCGAACTGAACCTCTCGAGTTCTTCATTCTGCAAACCAAAATGATCTGACGACCCAAACCCACCCAAATTTTTTGTTCAGGTCGGTTTGGGTTGCCTGATCCATCGGGTTGACCCAGACCCATGTCCAACCCTGCTCAACGAGACATAGTCCAATCTATTTATTGGGCATACATTCGGGTTTTTAATGCCTCTTTTATATTTTATTTTTTCCCATGGTAGTAATTGTCAAGAGTGGAATAAAATTTTGCTAAATTTAGAAAATACAAAAAAAAAAAAAATCATCTACTGTTGGGGCTTAAATTGTTGGGCATGCTACAAGTTATAGTTTATATTACTTCTTTATAACTACAACATCAAGATTATATTCTTAGAATTTTATGACTTTCAAGTATAATGAAGACAAGAAATCATAGAAAAAATGGTTACTTATCTTTGTCCATTACTAGATTTGAAGAGAGTTTGTAAATGTCGTTGATTTGCTCAAAGAGGATGGAACTGGATTCTTGTTCTTTAGATTCCTTTGTTATTCCTTCTACATTAGTGACGGTGAGGGAAGAAGAGAATATCTTATTTTCAGGATCGGTTTCTATCTATATGAATAACCTTTTTTTACCCATTGTATTGATTGTTTCACCAACAGGAATTCTGACAAAATTTATGTTTGAGTTAGAATATGAATGCTCAAATAATGAGGCTGAATAAAAAGTCTTGATCATAGTTGGGTTAGAAATTTTGTCGTAAATGAATGCACGAAGCATGAGGATTTTTGGGGATTCACAATTGGTTATTAAGCAAATGACACAAGATAAATGCATGAGTTACAATTTGACCAAGTATTATGTTATTGCAACTAAGTTGCTAAAACGTATCGACGATGTCCTTGTCAAACATATCCCCAGACATTTAAATAATGAGGCCAATGAGTTAGCTCAAATGGCTTCGAGATACAAAGTTTTTGATAAAGTTTTGTCAAACTTGAAGGAAATTAGATAGTTTTGTACCCTTTAGAAGAAAGATATGTCCTTCACAATGATATTTTGACGCCCCAAGCTTGGATAAAACCAATAATTGAATATTTGGCAAATCCAAATCTTAAGGTTGATAGAAAATTGAAGTTTAAGACGTCGAAATTTTTTATGTATGGAAGAAATCTCTCTAGGAAATCAATAGATGAAAACTTAGAAGAATGCCTGAATGAGACACAAGCCTATATTGCCTTGTCGGAAGTTCATGAAGGAATTCGTGGAGCTCACTAGGCAGGAAACAAGATGAAATGGGTTCTACGACGTCGAAGGATGTATTGGTCAACATTGGTTAAGGATTGTATATTGTTTGCTAAATCTTGCGAAGAGTGCTAGAGACATGGCCATATACAAAATGTCACACGCAATGAATTGCATTCAGTCATGAAGATGTGGCCATTTAGTGTTGCGGAATCAAGAGGTATAATTTTTAAAATTATTTTTCAAATCCTCTTGAGCGGAATCTCGCATTGCACATGAATCACAAGGATTCGCGTTTACTTCTTGAAGCGTAGCTTTACCGCGAACATTGTGAACTCATCAGGTGCACTGGTTGATCACTATCAATCACGAACACTACCATAGGGTCAGCAACTTTTGAAGGAATTTTTTTTATGCCAATAGCAAAATCATTGAGTAGATATAAGATTATAGCATGTCAACATAGGGCATATGAAGAGAATTAGATGATAGAATTTGTGTACCTGATTAAGGATTAAACCCTCGTGTCTAAATCGTTTGGTTGAAAAACTAGAATGAGAGCAAACTCTCCTCAATCACAATTGGTTCATCAGGCTTAGGATTAACCATCTAATGGGAAAACGATTAAGTAACCTATTGTATGAGGGCAGAGACCTCTCATTGGGCATCAATTGAATAGCCCAACCCATCACGGGCTATTCAGAACATAAGCCTAATATAATTCATTATATTGATAAAATGCTATTAACCATAATTAACATATTAATTATAATTCTAGATAATTAATTAATGCTAATCCATAATTTTGATTAATTAAAATAATTAATCTAACATTCTCCCACTTGGATAGCATTAATCAACTATTGGAACAACAAGAATTTTATGACTAGATATCAATTATGATTAAAGCACGTATCAATCAATAGTCTAAGAAACATAAGCTTCAGCGCTGCAGAAACGGTATCCGATAGGGAAGCAAATCATACATGTTAAAAACTTACATTCCATATAAAGAATAATGTATTTGGAAAAAGCATAATTAAGTTAAGAGTAATATGCAATCCAAATATGGTCCAAGCATCTGAAAATGCTATAAGAGATATGATATATCAAAGAAACGTCATCTCATCATATCTCATATAAAATAATTTCAGACTCCCACTAACCCAAAACACCATAAGACTTTAACCAAAACATGAGTTGCAATATTTCGATAAACTCCAATAGTTAAGTCTTTGGTTAGCGGTTGTTCAAGCTTATTTTCTCTAACAATATGCTTAATTCAAATCTGAAATTTGTAAATGCCAAAACATAATCCACATGTGCCTAAGTGTTCACAATAGCCCAGTAATAAGAGCGATTACATATGGGCTAAAACAACAAATGCTCTATAATATTTAACATTCAATTAATCCAAATTCTACTAAATAAGTGAATATTCTAATCCAGAAACAATTAGGAAATTCAAGAATCTCCTACATGGAAGACATAGACACTTACTTTAAATAGAATGATACTATAGATTAATGTGGCCACAAGAATGTCAATAATGAGCAATCACTTAAGACTGTTGGTCCAAGCATAAGATTTACAAGTAATTCAAGAATGCAGAACGTCATACTCGATAGGAGTACTAACATTATACCTGCTAAGTACTTATATATTTGTGACCTATCAGAATGTGATATTTTGGGTCAAAAAGAAGCACAATATAATTGCATGCTAAAGAGATTAATGTGCAATTCCTAACAAATGACATTGGCATCTACTCGAGATGCCTGCTGAGATTCAACAGATTATATATATATATATATATATATATAGTACAATATGACAAAACTAAGTAACAATGTCCTTTTAAAATATGTCATATGTTCACAAAATGCACGCACAAATATATGGCAATATAAGATTAATAAGTCTCGAGATACAACAATAGTGTGTACACACTGCCACTAATCCAGTATACCTAAACAAAATTAGGATTTTCATTAGAGCCCACTAGCATTAAAATACTTTAATGGTATAATATTTAACAGTGGGATCTTAACTCTGCAGTATATTATCCAAAATGAGTCTAAAACTCATAATCTTTCTCTCTTTAAGAATGTGTTTATAAATTAGAGAGAAATAAATTAGCGCAGAATTATCACGAGAAGTGGTTACATGATAGTAATATGAAAAACCCAACATATAATTTATCAATAGCTGATCTTTACAAAATTTGGGTATCATAGTTCGCCACATATTCTGCATATAGAATTAAGGAGATTATAAGTGTCTGTTTGACACTTTATAACATAGAATCTCCTCGAGTCATTAGCAAAATAAATTCTAAAAGAATTTTATAAATAAAGTAACCTTCATCACATGAGTGAGATCAAAATCCCTGATATTTTTTTAAAAACAAAATATGAGATCATTTGCAAGTTTTCAACAACTCACTCAAAACTCAAGTATTAAATAATAATCCCACGTACTTGAGCACAAGATTAGGTTACCGCAGTGGAAGTACATGAGACCTATATTTCACTATAATTGAGGATGTAACAACAAATAGTCTGTAACTCCCTCAAGTATTATATATTAGACAATATTATATTGTATCTCAAAAGATAACAATAATAAAAAATATTGCTTAGTATATCCCAAATATATCATTTATAATGATATAGAATAATGATATAAAATAGAGAAATTATTCTCAAGAAATATTGCAGACTAATTGGGGATCTAATAATATTTTCTTAACAAGGATAGGAGTTCAGTATATTTTAATATTCTCGAACAGACTATAATATCCTCAATATATATAGGTCCATACAATAAAGCAACGACAAAAAATATGTGAAGAAGAAATCATGCTAGTTAATTGGGCAATTACTAAGGTAAAGATAATGTATCAATACAATCCCACTTAGGGGATCTTAATTACAGTATCCAAGATTCTCTCGCTTGATAGAGAAAATAGTTGAACTAATAATAAAAGAATATTCAAAAAGGTTTAAGAGAATATTCAACTATTTTTCTCTATCACATTATGAGAAAATTAATAATTGTAATACATTTGAGTAAAAAAAAAGTTTCATTTAACACAAATTTGCATTGCGATAGACAAAAAAAAGTTTAACATAATATTGAATTACAAAACAATTATGCCCAATTAACTCACATGTCAAGTTTCACATAATAATATACAGGTTGCATTTATAGTTTTGACAAAGTTAGGCAAGAAGGATGATATCAAAGATAATAGGGGAAACATTTAATATGCATAAAAAAAAGAATTAAATTATCCCCATTTACAGCCAAAAATGTCATTTAAAGAGAATTTCTTATCTACTGTAATCCCGCCTAAGGGTCCCGAATTACAATAAATAAGAAATGTAATAATACAATGTAAACAATGGGCTAATAACAAGGAAATATTTATCGTATAATCAGAGGATTAAATGATTCCATATATAAAGTCAAACACACCCTTCACAAAAAATTCCATACTTATCATAATCCTGCCTAAAGGTCCCGAATCATAATAAGTAAGAAATGTTTTACATTGTATTAACCAAAATTCCCATTTAAAAAAAAAAAAGATTTTCAACAAGCAATCATGCTCAAATAAATTCAAGACATGTACACTAGTATAAGTATGAAATAAACATGACTTTATCCCCGTAAGGACCATGGCATTAATTTCATGATCTCAACACTTTAATAGAAAAGAGTACAATAACAAAAGTTATTGTTTATTCTTTGACTGAGTGAAGTATATAAAAATGCATAAGGCAATTTTATATATCCCAGAATAGAACTCTAAAACAATATGTGTAGTCACACATTTACATTATACTCCCACTATAAATAACGATATAATTTCGAAAGGGAGTATTCTAACGAGCAATCAATAAATTGCTTGTAGAGTTCTTTATTTTCATGATATTCTGGGAACGAATAACCACAAAAGGAGATAATATCTTATTAACAAATTTCTCCTTATATGCAATTATATAATGAGTCAAAAAATAAAGATTTTTCAACTAACCTCAGAGAGTGTCATTCATCATTGTGTGTAGAGCTTATGAGCTTTGATGACCTCAGAGAGTATCATGAATGAGACGACCCGCCGTCCCATTGGAGAACTTAAGTTATAACTAACCTTAATCGCAGTATAAACGTTAGCGCGCCTTATTAATACGAAGCGAAGCGGAAAATTTAGCGCGGAAGCAAAACGATTTACGGCACGCTATGCCTCAGAGTACACAGCTTTAAATATAAAGAAATATATCACATACATCATTGCCCCATCAGTAGGGCTACAGTATTAAAGTAGTACATACAAAGTATATTATTACAAACCAAAATAAAAGTACAAAAGATAAGCCAAGAGATAGTTCTCCGGCTAATCACGATCACTGCCCAACCTCTCGAGGCTAGGGTCCGTGGCCCGTCCTCCGGCGTCAGGCTCGTACGGAATGCCGTCCAGTTCCTTAGCAGCCGGTTCCTCTTCGGGATCTTCCCATTAGATAAAGAAACACATATAGAAAATAAAGGGAGATAAGAAATATATATTAACAAATATGGGAGAGGGGCATCAGTACAGCATATATATATACATCACACAACCCAGATAACATATATAACACAACCTCATCCATCTCTTAAGTTATCCATCACAATCATCTCAAACATCATTCTCTCAAATAAGCCTATAAGAGGGATATTAGTCCCTATGTATATGCTAACTTCGCTATATGCATGTCGACCGATACATCACGTCCCCAATTGGACATCCCCGTCGGGATTACATCACATCACATCACATCCCGCCTTGGGATTTTAAGTAACGTCCCCAATTGGACATCCCACTTTGGGACCAAATGCTGTGGTATGAAATAATATGAAAATGCAACAAATATTCATCGCATGTTGATATCGGGACCTCACACCTAAACACTCGTCCACGACCACGACACATCGCATCACATCAACATCAACATCACATCAGCATCAACATCACATCAGAATCAACATCAGCATCAGCATCACGACGCCTTGCATTTACGAGCCATAGCTCCACAGTCGGGACCACAACGATATCAACCCGAACAACATCATCACTCACCATAGTCTTATCAATACCCAATCACCAGTCAAATCACAATAACATTACAATAGTAATTTCACCAGTACAGATATTATCATAAAGACAGATAACAGTCCATCACACAAACAGTCAACAAAATAAAATCAGCAAATAATCAAATAATCAATTCATCACATCAACCTCAATTAATCACAATATCCATAATATCGACTTAGCGGTGATAGCCCAAAAGTACCTACACCTAGGGTCCAGGCACTTTATCCAGGGCTCAACCTCTAGTAGAGTTTAAGAGTTCCCTTACACACACACACACACACACACACACACATTATCGTCGGGAAGGCAAGCTTAGTATATATTAAGCTTATTATATACTAAGCTTGCCTTCCCGACGATAAAGTTCTTTCTCCCCACCTTAGTGATTTCCTCGTGCAGCTCTGGCTACGACTCCGCAGCTGTCAGTCGGGTGCGTTGTTAGATGACCGAATCTTGTCCGATTCTATACAACAAAACACAACCAGAAATCAATACAGTTAAATCAAAAACCCCCAATTCCATAGGAGCAGCTACTGCCCCTATTTAATTAATTAGGTTAGGGATGTCTAAAAATTCCTAACTCTTGGATCAATGATCCTTAGGTATCCCTATACATAATCAATGAAGGCACTAGCTCAAAAAATAAAGATTTCTCCTACTGCACTATCCTTACGGTTTGGTCCTATTGATTGAAACATATGAAAAATAGCTAGGGAGCTCCAAAAATTCTCATTTCTTAGATAACACCCTAACTAAGTGTGATAACCCTATATATCAATTTAAAACATCAAAAACCAACCAAAAACCCTACCCTACACTATAAGGGGGTTTCGGCCTCTCTCTAAAAAAAAATAGCTAGAGAGATTTCTTGGTTCTAATCTCGTGGATCATGCAAGTATGTCATATAGGCCATAGAAATTGATTTGTTATCAAAACGATTTTTCTACAATTTTTCATTGAATTTTGAAGGTTTGGGGTTAAAAACCCTAACATTTCTAACCATAGAAATTAAAGGAGAATAAAGAGAGATAGAGAGAACTAGCTATCTCCTAGGATGATCTCCTTCAAAAATGAGTGAAGGTTACTTCATAAAATCTCAAAGACCAAGCTCCAAAAATGGAGAAAATGGTGAGAAAGAAAAGAGAAAGAAGACAAAAGGAAGAAGAAAAGTGTGTGGGAGGGGGGCAGCTGTGTGCTCGAAGAAAATGGGGAAGGTAAGAGTGTGAGATTGGGATATTTATTTAGAAAACTTAAGAGTTAAGAAGTAGGTAAAAGTAATAAAAGGTAACTAGCAAAAACTAATCAAGGACAATTTGGTTAATTCACATCCCGACATTTTGAAAAAAACTCACTACACTAATAGGTGTCCCCAAATGATTTAACATAGCCCTGGTATGAAAATCATTGGCTCAAGGTTCTCGAAAAACCCTAAGACAGCTCGAATCGTCTACTCGATCGATTTTCGGTCCGAATATAAAATATTATTTATATTTTTGGACGTCAGGACACATTTTAGCAAAAAGGTAAAGGATTGTATTTTAAGATTAATGGTTCTGACCATTAGTCAAAATGGGGTCTTGATAGTAGCAAAACACTGTCATCCGAAAAAACATAGATCGGGCTTCGTTTGAGTTTTCGGGCCAAAACTTAACCGTAGCCTCCTACGATGGCGTAAAGTGTGACTATGGTCTCGGAATAATTTATTAAATTTTCTAGACCCTCAAATAAAATACAATTACTTAAATACTGATTAATTAAAGAGATTAAGAAAATCAGGATGTTACAATGAAAACTTGCAGTTTTTCAGCTGAAAAGAAAAAACTCTAATTATAAATCAATATGATTCATATAGATTACAAGGATGACATAATTTTCAATTACCTCAAGGATTGCTCAACAACATTATCTTGATGATATTTTACAAGTGAGCATATTAACAACAATGAGGCAACATAATTATATGATTTGAATAAAATAATACACAATTTCATTATTCAAAAAAGTATATGGTTTAAATGTATTATGATCCAAAATTTATTTTGTGACTAAGACACATGATTAGAGAAAATACAAAGGATATATCTGTCACAAAATTAATATTAATAAACTATTTATGGGTCTACATTTAAAGAGTATAGTAGTGATAAAAATGTAATGTATATTAGAATAATTACAAAATAAATAATTTTTTGCCAATTTGAATCAATTTAATATACATAAATGACATAAAATAATATGCAGTTTAATAATTCACTACATAAGTTTATTTAATAAAAAAAAAGGATTTAACTCATAATGACCCAAAATTTAATTTTGTGACTAAAACTAATCATTAGAGAGTGCCT
Organism: Ammopiptanthus mongolicus; assembly: GCA_039655645.1. Classification (NCBI taxonomy): domain Eukaryota; kingdom Viridiplantae; phylum Streptophyta; class Magnoliopsida; order Fabales; family Fabaceae; genus Ammopiptanthus; species Ammopiptanthus mongolicus. The sequence goes on along the minus strand of CM077343.1, from coordinate 15,028,841 downwards.
ATGGTATATATTTGTCACAAAAGAATAGTGAACTAGAAAAAATTTTGGATTCAAATACTGAAAGCAAAGTATTGAAAACTCAATATATAAAATATTAAATTATGCCTAAAGAATAATCATACTTGATACTTTAAGATTAATTGCAAAATCATAGCACTTTTGATGATTGCAATACACAAAAGTGTCGTTGACACAGAGGGAATATTCACAAAAATATATAATGCACAAACCTTATATCCTCAAAAAATTCTAATACCGATAGGATACTCGAAAAATTATTGATATAAGTATAAAACTAATAGTATATTATATAATAACAAATTATATTAATAGCAACACACCGATAGGTATAATTATTATTAATATAATACAAAATATAATTAAGAGAAATCTTAATTATTTAACTCACATGAAATTTGCATAAAAGTTCCCACGATAGGTGAGATTACAGTTATACAAATTAAGAATAATTATGCTTCAAAGAATATGATAATTTTCATACCATGCATAAACATTAAATAAATAATCTACATAAAGGCCGAAAATTAATTCCATAACAATGACATAATAACATAGAGAGTGTAATATATCAAAAAAGTCATTGGAAGAATAAGGAATAATCTCAAAAAGAAGTTAGCTCCCAATTGCGACAGTACATTATTTTAAGCTACATATCATTCTCGGATTTAATAATATTAAATATTTAAGGGTGTCCAAAATTCCCAAAAAAAATACCAAAAAACACAGAATATTACATAAATATTTTTTTGGCAGAAAAACAAAATTTTTGGGCCTTGGAACTGGGCCCACGTGCCCCCACGCGCTGGGCCCGAGAGTGGGCATTGCTGGAGATATTCATCTCCGTCACTCGTCAAGCAGAAACGGGTCGGAATGACCGGCGAACTTGACCTGGTTTTATCTTTCACTTCAGGCGACGAAACACAGCGATTTTATGAGCATAAAATCGTCTTGCAACAGAAAGAAGAAACCCTCAAATAATTTGTGATTTCATTGAGGGGATATGGAAGAATTTTTAGATCTGAGAAAATCATCCATGGAGAAAACCGCGATGGAGATCCGAACTTTTCTCGCAATTCAGGCCACAAAAAGCCTTGATTTTCCTGTATAAGAGTCGAACAATAACATATTGCAAAAGCCCCAAGTTAATTTCGCAAAACAAAATCGGAATTAGAAACTACCATGTTCGAAATTTTTGACTGAAAAAACGGAGTGTTAACGGAACAGTGATCTTCGTATTTCTTCAACAAAAACACACTAAAATTTGAGTATGTTCATAAGTGAGGGTTGATTAACAAAAGCCCCAAAATAATTTCGAGATTCATGGATTTATTGAAGAGAATTCGAATGAGAAAGGGATTTTTAGGGTTTATACGAAACCGCAATAATCAAACATAAAATTCTCCCAATTCAGTTCACTAAAATATCTGATATTTTGATATGTTGATCATGACATACAGGGAAACAAAAGCCTTCAACCAATTTTGAATTTCATGCATAAAATTATAGCGTTTTTGATCCAAAGATTTCGAAAATACATGTTCCCTTTCGATTCAAAGAGTTTTCTTGATGCAAACTGTTTCTGCTATCATACAATATGGCATAAAGAAAATTTTAACAGGCATAACATGTATCTACATGGCTCTGATACCAATTGAAGGAATTTTACTAATGCCAATAGCAAAATCATTGAGTATATACAAGATTATAGCATGTCAACATAGGGTATATGAACAGAATTAGATGATAGAATTTGTGTACCAGATTAAGGATTGAACCCTCGTGTCTGAATCGTTTGGTTGAAAAACTAGAATGAGAGCAAACTCCCCTCAATCACAATTGGTTCATCAGGCTTAGGATTAACCGTCTAATGGGATAACGATTAAGTAACCTATCGTATGAGGGCAGAGATCTCTCATTGGGCATCAATTGAATAGCCCAACCCATCACGGGCTATTCAGAACATAAGCCCAATATAATTCATTATATTAATAAAATGCTATTAACCATAATTAACATATTAACATATTGATTATAATTCTAAATAATTAATTAATGCTAATCCATAATTTTGATTAATTAAAATAATTAATCTAACAACTTTATCACCACCACCATAGTCACCACGAACAGAAAAGATTCTTCTATCACCAGTATTGCAAAGGAGCAATACCTCTACTCAGTCCACGTGAGCAAACCACCGTCGGAGATAGTGTAGTGCTAGCTATCAGGATTGGGGAGAGGTGCGACTCATAGAGAGAGAAAGAGAGGCGCTGCTGTCTGGGGTGTACAGTGACCGTTATGAGCGCTCTGTGTTGTAACTTTCTTAAGTGACGTGCACAGCTTACTTATAGTTGTCACCCACTTAACCTATCCCTGTTGGGTTACTGTACGCTATAAATCTAATGTTTGATTATTAATTAAATAATATTTAACTAATCAATTAAATTGATCTCATTTAATTATTAATTAAGTCACATTTAATTAATCAATTAAATTAATTCGCCGAACATTTGCTCTATGACCTTATAGGTTCTCAATTAATTGACAATAATATTAACTATTATTAATCAAATTAATAATTAATTAATATTATAAACAATGAGCATCATCTAGCAATACATCATTGCTACCCAATTAATTAGAATATTGGTGATACAATTAAAATCATATTGTAACCATATTTAATGTGATGTCAACGTCTTTTCGTCTCAATGTCTTAATTGGACACAAGGCATAAATATGTTATCCATGTTAAATACAATTATTTATTTCTTGATCTAGTAATTGACGGACGATCATGTGGGCCCAATATCTCATATTGTCCTACTTCAGCATGGCCATGCATTTCTACGTCACATACCATCAAGAGGCATATAGACATTACTCTTGTTATGTAGGAAGGACGAATCCTATCTACATCACTCACATTCCTCAACATGTTTCATTGTAGGCCTAATAACTATCTTTATAGTTATCTTGTTACAGACAATGTGTGATACTATCAAAGCCTACAACTACATATGTTAGGAATCATAGTGACTTCAAGTCGAAGAATTACTTCACTATGGTCACCATGAGAATCGATCATGACACTTACATAACTATTATACAGCGTTCTCATATAGCGGGTCACTCCAGTATAAATATTCCACTAATATTTATACCTATGTGAAGATTTGATATCTTATATCTATGACCAGTGAGATGTGGTCATCAATACACTCACATAATAGTCTCAATGTATTATTATTGTCCTTAATAATAATAATAATACTTGACTATGGATAATTTAAGAATAATGATGTATTATTTAATGGTATCTCACGATCAAGTCATACTTGACGTTCCATTAAATGAACTATCTATTCTAAGGACTATATAATGTTATAAATATGATCATCAAATATAATACAATGAATGAATGCCTCATACATATATCAAATATATGATCAAAGTCATGATATAAATGATTATCTATTCAAAATAGATTGGCCACTAGGGCTTACACCAACATTTAGAAGATGAGCCTTGGATTTATTAGGCCAAATTCATCTTCCTTCATCGAAAGGTCATCAATACATCTTGGTGGAAGTGGATTACTTTACCAAATGGGTAGAATCAATAGCCTTGAAAGATGTAACTCGGCAACATGTTATAGATTTTGTTGAGAATTATATAGTTTGTTGGTTTGGGATACCGTAAACTTTGACCACTGATCAAGGCACAGTATTTACTGTAAAGAGAATAGTTGAATATTCTATTTCTAGGAGAAAAAGGATTCTTACATTGACGCCATATTATGTTCAAGCAAATGGCCAGGTTGAGGTCATGAATAAAATCATTATTAGTTTGATCAAAAAGCATACTGGTCGACAGACTAGAAATTGGCACAATACTCATGACTGGATTTTATGGGCTTACAGAAATTCTCCAAGAGAATGAACGGGCACTTCACCTTAAAAACTAGTGTTTGGACATGATGTTGTATTACCTGTCAAAATTAACCTTCATTTGATTCGTATTCAAAAGCAAGATGAGTTACCAGTTGAGGTTTATTAGAACTCTATGTTTGATGAATTAAATGAGTTGAAAGATGAAAGAATGATATCCTTGGCAAATTTAATTCGACAAAAAGATATGGTCGCAAAATCTTATGACAGTCAATTTAAATACAAGTCATTTAACGTTGATGACATGGTTTGGAAAGTAATTTTAGCTATGGACAAGAGTAGTCGAGAATATGGTAAATGGTCTCGAAACTGGGAAGGACTATTTATAATTTTACAAGTTTTTTTCTGGGAATGCTTATGCACTTGTCGAAATTAACATAGGATTACAAGTTAAATCCATTAATGAGAAATACTTGAAATCTTACAAACCAATGATGTGTGAAGTAAATATTGAATGAGAAAGTACTGTAAATAAAATTTTATTCAAACTCTTGACATTTACAGAATGTCGAGTTGCAATCTTACATAAAATTCCTTAGTTTAAAGATAATCTACTTAAGTTATTGTAGGTTATGTAACATCCCGAAAATCCTATATATGTTAATAATTAATTTTATTTGCTTAAATTATTTTATTTATTTTATTGGGTGCGTTATCATAGTTTATACACTCTTGCAAGATAAAAATATTCTGCTATTGTTATTATTATTATTTGTTTATAAAAATATTATTTAAGTAATATGGTTGAAAGAAATTATTTTCTAATTTTAATCTATTTCATTTTAGATTTGAAAATAAAATGGTTTGGATTTAATCAAAAATTTATTTTGGATCATTAATTCCTTAAGTTGATAAATCCAATCATCAATCTCTATTCTATTTCAAATTTTTAAATTTTAGATTTTTCTCACCTACCACAAATAAAAGAACAAAAAAAAATGGGGGAAAACTCCCCAAATTCCCTCACACACCAGCAACACACCCACCTTTCTCTTTCTCTTTTTCTTTTCTTTCTTCTTTCCGGACTTCTTCTCCCCCGCGCCCTCTCTTCTCTCTCTCTCTCTCTAACTTTCTCCTCCTTCTTGCTTAATTTCCGGCCACCTCTCACAAAATCGAAACCATAGAAATACTCCCCACATTCTCCTCTACAATTCTAACCGAACATTTTTCCAAACGGACAAGGTTGACGGCGGAGCCACCGCCACTGTTCAGACGTTTTTCGGCCACCATCCGGCCACCTTTCACCAAACGAACACTATAACTTTGCTCTCCTCACCTTCCTCTACATTTCTAGCCAAACATTTTTGCAAACGAACAACGTTGACGGCGGAGCCACCATAGAGCTGCCACTGTTTTTGGTTTTTCCGGCCACCGGTTGGTCTTCCCTTCCAGAAATGAACTAACCACGTGGAAGGCCGCATCTTCCTCCACGTTTTGGACCGAGCACCGTCACAACCACTGCCGTGCACCGCCACCGTGCGCCACTACCAGGACCGCCGTTCATGCCCTTTCTTCCTCCTTGGTAAGAATCCTTCATTTACTTCATTCCTTTCTCTTGGCTTTTGATTTCGTGACGAACCCTAACCCTAAATACCCTATTTGAAACCCTAGCATTTTAATTTCATGCCTTAAATGTGAAATTGATTAAGTTTTTATGCAATTGGATATATCAATTTCAAGTTCCCTATGTCAATTGTTCAAATCCCCCTTTAAATTCGGATTTCCCCTGATTTCACTAATCCCTAAATTTTTATCTCACTCGAATCATAAAATTAATTCTGTTTTAGTTCAATTAGGGTTGTTAATTAATGATTCCCTAATCTAATTTCATATTTCCATGACCAAATTGGTTTTTCCCAAATTCATTTTATTAGAAAAGTAATTCTGTTTTTATTAAATAAAATATTTAAATCCATTAGGTTATGTTTTTAATGATGATTAATTAATTGATATGTTGTTTGGATGTTGAAGGTGCTTGGATGTTATCTGTTGGTTTTTTGTTGTGGCTATGCTTACTTAGGGGAGCTGGATATGCATTCTTGGAGCTGTGGGGAGTTGATTGCACGTGTTGGGACGTCAATGCCGCCTTCAGCCATCTCTTGGATTTGATGCTTGGAGTTTGCTCATCAAAGAGACTTCACTTAAGGTAAGTGGATTTACCTGAGGAATTCAAATTCCGACAGTTATGTGTTGTATATATGTATATGGTCCGTAATAAGTTAAATGTGCTGCCTTGATGAGTGGTTTATTACTTTATGCTTGGTTAGATTTAATTCTACTTGTTTATGCTATATTATGTTAAATTATGTTTGATTCTGCTTAATCGAGTTTCTGAACGAAATTGTTTTATCCAAGAAAAAGGGTTTTACGAACCGTATTTGAAAGTATTGTGTTTTACCGAAATGCTACGGAAGAGAAAAAGGTGGTCTTTAGACCAAGTTTTGCTTTTTGTGGAAAAATCGATCCCGAAGGCTTTGTATAAGCTTCGGAGATTTGGTTTTTGGATTTCATAAGAGAGAAAAAATGTGGTTTTTGGTATTAACCTAGAAACCAAGACGTCAGGGTTCTAGGATTCTGCAGAACACGTGGATCAAGGATCCGTGTTAATGTATTGGTCCTGTAAGCTTGTGGACATTCTTTGTGGTCCTGTAGGCTTGTGGATATTTTATAAGCTTTAGAATCCAAAATCTGAAACTGGTGCATCGTTAGCTATTTTTGGGTTTGGACTGTTGGACTACGTGTCTTTTTTGGGTTTGGGCTGTTGGACTAAGTGTCCAATTTTTGAGAAAAATGTTGTAAAGGCTTAAAAAGTCTAAAACATTATGGTGGTTGATAGCGTTGATGCTTCAACAAAGAAATAATGATACAACAAAGATAAACGGACGAAAACAAATGTTTTCTCATGCATATGTGTTTTTGGCAGACGTGTCGTGAAATGAGGGGACATTGATGGCAAGGAAACCTAGGCATGACTTATGTCATTGTGTAACATTGTGCCTTGATGGACAATGGTGTTATACGTGCTGTGTGTTCGTATTGTGTCTTGAGTTGGACAATATAGTATGGCAAGATTACATTGTAAGTACCTCTGATTTGCACGCTCATGTGAGATCTTATGGGATTCATGTACTTACGTTTAGCAAGTTTATGCTAGTCATTGTTGCCTGAGGGCCAATGAATTTTGAGCCTGATCAGCTCGTTGAAAGGTGATGGGATTTCCGGAAATTAAGAACTGAACGTTAGATGATATATGTGGAAGTGCTCATGCATACGTTTTGACAATAACAATGACTGTTGAGCACGAGACCCTTTTATTGTACATTTAGTATTGTGATATGTTTATCATGTTGACGATTATGTGAGACATGCCTATATGAATCTGTTGTTGTGTTTTGAGTATGTAGTTGTCGTTTTTGAATTCATATATTGGTTTCTCACCCTTGCCTGTACATATTGGACACCATGTTGTGTTTTTGGATACATGTACAAATGTTTATCAACAGTCCTCTGAGTCACTTCGGGACCCTATAGATTGAGTGCTTGAGGTTGACGACGAGACCCAGTCTCATTGGTACGACTTATGTTTGGTAGTACGTTTTATTGTCCTTAGAATTCTTTTGTCAGACCAGCTTTTAAGAGTTATAAATGTGTAAGTCCAGTCTTCCGACTGTGACTATGAGTGTTGTGTATTAAGAGATTTGAAGTATGTATGCCTAATGGCAGAACTTGAATTATTGTCATGTAGATGAGTTTCATTATGTTTCCTCTGATTGTTAAAACTTTTCTTTTGGTATCAGATTTCCGCAAACACTCTATAGAGTTATTTTCGAAAAAGTTTTTTTTTGTTAACAAGGGAAAAGAGATAATTTGTTATGAAAGTGACACCCGAAGGAAATGGGGGTTACAGGTTACAAATGTAATCATATTGTAGAAAATGAGTTAGCTAAAAAACCAGAAGCTTCTCGCTAGCTGAGAGACAGTGGGTTTCTTGACGAAGTTGTCGGAGAACTTATTTGTCGATGGGTTGAGTGGACCAAGATGCTTCCATTTGTCGAGAAAACAATGGAATTGGGGGGCACTTCCAAAGATCCTTGGAGTCGCTGAGAACTACAAGATCAACAATGTCCAGGGAGTTCCTTCCATATCAGCATAGGTTGTCTAGTACCTGATGAGCCATCCCCAACATAAAAGCCATGTTTTTAAAACATTAGGCTATTATGATGATTACTGAAGCTCATCAGGAACATTACAATTCTTATTGAAGCTTAGAGATAAATTGACCATTGAGACAGAGGCCTTGATTTAGTACAAACAGGCTAGACTGTGTTTTCCATGGTGAAAATTGGAATTTTCCGGAAAACATGACAATGGTTAAAGATGAACAAACTAGAGCAAGGAGTTTTATTCCACTTTGATATTTGGTTGATGGTGTTTCAACAGAGCACTATTTATTATAGTTTCAGGTAATTGAATTACCAAGTTAATAGTGTTTTGTAACTTAAAGAGTGATTAATTGGATTAATTAAATTGCAAGGTTACGAGATGCATTGAATGTTACAAGTTAAAGCGCATTTAATTTATTTGAGGATAAAGAAAGCGTTGAGTAAAATGTGTTGGAATATAAAGCCAATTTATTCACGCTAGAATGGCTCAAAATGCCATACAAAAGTTCATCGAATAAAAAAAAAAACTAAATCGACAAGAAATTACATATTTTTCAAAGCTTTCCAAGAGTTTTCTAAGGACTCCTTGTCGGCAAGAGTATCTTGATAACCTGTCAGGACCCAACTTAGGCGTTTCTGACCGGCTAGAACGAGACCTCACTGTCTCATTTCCAAGGCCTTTCAAGCACACTTAAGTCATATCATAACAAGACATATAATATTCAAAAGTAGATATCACAGTAAATGATTATTCTAAACCAAAAAAAAGCCAGGGCGACCATGAGTCTACATCCAAAGTTTAAATAGAAAGAAACAGTTCAGAACCAAGAAGGGAAATAGTCCCAAAATCCAAAACAAAGGGAGAGATGTCTCATATGACTAAACAGAATAATAAATAATAATAAACTGCAGCGACTGCCTACATTACTCATGTGCATGGGTTCCCTGAGGTGGCTCCCAACATGGTGTACCTGAAGCTAAACCAAAAAAGGCGGGGGTGAGTCTCAGAACTCATTGAGGGTATACAATCATAAATAAGTATATCATCTTGGACATTTAATTATGAATGTAAAAGTATATATGCACATTACCATACCGTACGGTACCACATACATAAACATTAATAACCATAGCAACTCTCAAGTTGCTTGTATTCCATTTGGAGTTGTTCACTAGAGTCTCCCACTACGACAGCCACATTTGTGCAGTGGCCTCAGTCACTGCATAACCACCCTCCAAACTCCGGTGTTCTTTCACTAGAGTCCACTTCTCCGATGGTCGCATTTACATACCGGTCGAGTCCGCTGACTGGTCGGACCTACCAAGTCTTACTTAATGTTCAAATACGATAACGAGTTTACCATCATTATCAAACCACTGTATTTTCTCAACACAGTTTGCATACCTATTCAAGCATCGAGGCACATAGTTGGATATACATTTCCACCATCCATATAACAAAATATCATTCATATGTGATCTTCTCACATGTATATAACAACACTAGAATATCTATGATAAATATATCATCCACCGATGCAAGTCATTCATGTTTAATACATTGATTATTTAGTTTTATAACAATGCCCCAGCGCTCAGCGCAGCCTTGGTAGTGCTCAGCGCTGATGCGATTTCTGCAGAATCCCAGAAGCGTGAATTCTGCAGAATCGCAGAACACAAATTCTGCAGAATTTTCACCAATTCCAAGCCCAAAACAGATGCGAAAACATACAGAAATAGACACAAAACTTGGTGTTTAACAAAATATGCGACAAATCAAGCATAATTACTCATATATCGATAATACTCAATCATTTTAACAACAATTCCATGCCAAAATCACACATTTGCATAACTTGAAAACCTATAATATCATGCCTCCAAATTTCTATAGCAACTCTCAAGTTTCATCTCAAACATTCCACCATTGGGTAAGATGCTTGTATTCCATTTGGAGTTGTTCATTAGAGTCTCCCACTCTCTGACGATCGCATTTATATACCAGTCGAGTCCGCTGACCGATCGGACCTACCAAGTCTTACTCAATGTTCAAATACCATAACGAGTTTACCATCATTATCAAACCACTACATTTTCTCAACACAATTTGTATATCTATTCAAGCATCGAGGCACATAGATGGATATACATTTCCACCATCCATATAACAAAATATCATTCACAAGTGATCTTTTCACAAGTATATAACAACACTAGAATATCTATGATAAATATATCATCCACCGATACAAGCCATTCATATTTAATACAATGATTATTTAGTTTTCTGACAGTGCCCTAGCTCTCAGCGCAGCCTTGGTAGCGCTCAGCGCTGGGGTCAAGTTTTCAAGTTTAGCTCTCTGTCACCCTAGCGCTTAGAGCAGGGTTTCTAGCACTCAGCGCTGGGACGCAGCCACACGTGTGTGCTCTCTGGCACCCTTGCGCTCAGCACAGGGTTTCTGGCGCTTAGCGCTGGTGCGAGTTCTGCAGAATCACAGAAACACGAATTCTGCAGAATTTTCACCCATTCCAAGCCCAAAACAGATGCGAAAACATATAGAAATAGACACAAAACTTGGTGTTTAACAACATATGCGACAAATCAAGCATAATTACTCATATATCAACAATACCCAATCATTTTAACAACAATTCCATGCCAAAATCACACATTTGCATAACTTGAAAACCTACAATATCATGCCTACAAATTTCCCCAAATTCAAACAACAGTTCTACCTCCAATCTAAACCCCTCACTAATTCAGTGTCAAGGGAAACAAAGGAATGGAAGAAAATGATTCCTAGCACCACGAACACGCTTCTACGATTAGGCATGGCAAAAGAATCCGAACCCGCGGGTACCCATCTGTACTCGCCCCGATTTTGACGGGGAAACCCCGCTTTGACTGGGTCGGGTTCGGGGAAAACCCGCTTACCATAGTCGGGGGCGGGGACGGGGATGGGGATGAGGATGTTGATACCTACCCCGCTATAGGAAAATTACTAAACTACCCTCATTTAAACGATAGGGTTTTATACTTTATTCTTCAATTCCCTTCCTTGATACCTACTCTTATTCGCGCCGCACACCATTGGAACAAGCTCACTCCATCTTCTCAAATTCACAGAGAGTCAGAGACTAGACGAGTGAGGCGACCAGCTCCACCAGGCGAATAGCGCCGCGTTCCACCAGCTCCACCAAGCGACCAACATCGCGTTGGATCAGCTCCACCAGGCGACCAGCGCCGCAGTTCTGCGAATCGCTCGTGCGCTGGTCTCCCCTAAGCGCCATTCAACCGTCGTTCTCCGCCAAACGTCGTTCTCCGCTGTTCTGCGAATCACTCGGGTGCCGTTCAACCTTAGGTTTGCTTCCTCCCTCTCCAGACACCAGCCACCATCGTCCCATGTCCCTTGTTTTCAAAGAGCCTAGTTATGGGTTTTCCCACCCATTGTGTGACCTCCATAAATTTTTTTATGAACAAAAAAAACTAGTCAGAAAACTGATGATTCTATTTGTGCTTCCCTTCTTATTTTCACTAATTAGTTAACTTTGAAATCATGTCCCTTGTTTAAGTCATCTTTTGGAGTCGGGGGCGGGGTGGAGATTTGGGTTTTTTTTGGCAATTGTGGTTCCTGGGTCGGGGAGTGGAAACCCGACCCCTAGCAGGGACAATGATGAGGGCGTTTTTTCCACACCCAACGGGGATTTGGGGAGGGGTCGAATTTCAGGTATAGAGTTGGGGGTGGGGATGGGAAAGGCAAAACCCGCCCCGCCCCATTGCCATGCCTATCTACGATCTTGAGTTGTTGTTGAGAAGTTAGGGTTCCCTAAACCTTTTGAACTTTTTCCCCCTTTTTACTTAACTCTTGGGCTTAACAAAAGGTTGTTATTGCTAAGTTACTTCTATCTTGGCACAAGGGGTAAAAATGACAACCTCACAGATAACTTACCATGAAACTCTATTTCACCACTTTAATTATTTTTATACACATTGAATTATTTTTTTATTATTTATATACCCCTAACATTATGAATTTAACTTACCCACAATTGTTAAGGTTTCATTATTCCCTTGATTGAATAATTTTATCTTAGGCAATTTTGCAACAAATGGATCATTTTTATCGGGTATTACATAGCCAGCCTTCAGCGATTTCACCTTGTCCACTGTACCTTGGACTTTGACTCCTGGCAGTTTAGAGTCATCTTTGATTTTCTTTTGATTTGCCAAACTTTTACTCATGGCCACAATAAGTTTTTTTTTTCTCGAGCTTTCTTGAGTTCTATTTGTTCTCGAGCCTCCTTGAGCTCTTTTCTAGCCTTGCAATTTTATCGTCGAGGGTTTTTTTTTATGCTTCCCGTTAACAAAGAGGTCGATATGTTGATTCCTTTTATCTTTCATGTCTTTTAGCTGCTATAAGATATTAGCCTTTGCCATTGCTACCTTTTCATAAGAATGAGTGATTTTGTTAATAATGGGTGTTTTAGCAGCTAAACATTGGAAGAATTTTTTAACAGTTGAAAGCAAACCCTGATTGGCTATGGAAAGTTGGTGCTTGATAGGCTTGATTTCATTAATGGTGGCCATCATCTTGCCTTGAATGGCCTCGACAGAACTTAAGGTTTCAAAAGGATGACTGAAGAAAAGTCATCAATTCATTGAGTAATCAATGGCTTTGGAGTCACTAGAATCTTTCCCTTGTTGTGTTGATAAACGGGCTGACTGTGGCAAATAGCTTTCTGATAACATGCTGATCAAATCTTCCAAATCTAGGTCCGGGCCTTGGTTATTTTCAAACTCCATTTCAAGTTGAGGCACTGGAGGAGGGTGGAGGAGATTTAATTGGCATGACTTCGTCAAATAGAGCCTCCACATCAATGTCTTCAGTCACAAGTTGAATTGGGCTTAGACTGACAGGTTGATTTGCGCTTTCTTCGCCTTGAAAAACTCGATGAGTCTCAACTTGATTTTCTTTGTTTAAGGCAGGAAAGGCTTCAATTGTTGATGAAGGAGGTGGAGCTAATATTTGATCATTAATGGTTGGAGAAACTTGAGCTTTTAAGTCTGTTCTCTAAGAGTCCATTTGACAAGATCGTCAGCAATAATTAGGTCAAGTGATTCCTGCTTAATAAGTATAGATGTTAGAATAAGGGGAATAGAAATATCAAATGGGAATTTTTAAAGCAAAAACATTATATCTCTGGAAAGTGTCGAGTTATATCTTTTTGAATTGGTTCAACATTAGACTCTGAAAAATTTTCAAAGACAACACGATCAAATTCAGAGTCCTAAGGTAAAAGCACATGCGTCAAAATCCATGGTCAATACAATGATCGAAGAATGAATGAAATTTTATCATGGTAGGTACATACGTGTCAATTTTGAAGATAGAAGGATTCAAAAATAAAATTTATCTTTCTCTTCATAGCTGTTGAAAGAAATTTTTTGGGGAGCGTCTGTTGGATGCAAAATTACAAATTCGTTCGACGTGCTATAGATTGTTAGAAGGCTGATGGAGCGCATAAACAAATTTCGACGAAAATAGAATAATGGCAGATCAAGTGAATAAACTAAAGTTTCACGTCTGACAGACAAGCGAAGATTACATCCCAAGAATATGGCTAAGTGTTGAATTCAACAAAAGTGTCATTCAGTAGTCAAGAGACAACCTTTAAGTATAGCTTCGACAGTAGTCAGAAAAGTTTGTGAATGTTGATTTAAATAAAAATGTGACTTAATTGGCATGTACGTGTCAACATTGTAGGAAGCAATTATTTTTAGTTTGCTTATAAATAGTAGCACTTGCGGTGTGCCAAAGGTTGGTTTTTCGAATATCTCGCTTGAGCATATTAAAGGATTTCACTCAAGTATGCCTTCCATTTACCTTTCCAGTCATTTTAATTCAGTGCAAAGTCTTTAAACTTCATTTACTTTTCAAGTCATGTTCTTTAAATTCTTTTGCTTTCTTGCATTATTTTTAAAGTTCATTTACTTACGAGTCTTTAAACTTTTGTTCTTTACATTTCATTGCACTTTTATATGCTTTGTTTAATTGTTTTCCTTTATTTTCCAGTTAATTACATGTTTTCGTTTATCTTTCCGCATTTAGTTTCAAAGCACTTTTAAACTTTTCTACACTTGAACTCCTAAAGTTTTAAATTCTTGCACGTTTATTCAAAGTTCTTCCGTCAAAACTATTGACACTTGTTTTATTTGCAAAGTCCAACTTGAAAACGAGATTACCATATAACTTTGAGCCCACATTTGTTTGAAATTCACAGGTATTTATTGTCGGATAAGGTTATACCAAAAATCACCTTAAACAAGTGTGTCTGTCCTTTACCTTTCCAGTCATTTTAATTCAATGCAAAGTCTTTAAACTTCATTTACTTTTCAAGTCTTGTTCTATAAATTCTTTTACTTTCTTGCATTGTTTTTAAAGTTCATTTACTTACGAGTCTTTAATTTTTTGCTCTTTACATTTCATTGCACTCTTTATATGCTTTGTTTAATTGATTTCCTTTATCTTCTTGCATTCACTTTCAACGCACTTTTAAACTTTTTCTGCACTTGAACTCCAACAATTTTAAATTCTTGCAGGTTTATTCAAAGTTCTTTTGTCAAAACTATTGACACTTGTTTTATTTGCAAAGTCCATCTTGAAAACGAGATTATCACATAATTCCGAGCCCACATTTGTTTGAAAATCACAAATATTTGTTGTCGGATTTGGACGTGATACAAAAAATCATTGTAAACAACATTACAATAAAATTGAATTATGCTATTATATACATGGATGAAACTAAAATTACTAAGTGGGGAAAGTGGCATTATGTTTTTATGTTTGCCATGACAAGCATAGATTGTAATTATGCCATTTTTAGAAGATGAACAAGCTAGGTTTCCATATCTTTAACCGTGTCACTGGAACAAAATTAACGTGCATCGAAGGGGAAAGAGGGGCCATTAAACCTGGAAAGCTATATAAGAAAATCCGTACTTATGCATATACTTCAAACGTACACATGCTCACAAATTTCGAATAACTGATATAACTGTCAGTTAATTAATACTAATATACCATATCTTGATTTGGGGATCTTCAGAGTATATAATCACATGGTAATTGAGCAAGTAATATACTTAATTATTTTTTATATTAAAAACAAAGATGGATTTTGTTAATTCTGCCAAGTAAAGCCTGCGTAAAATTTCAAAATCCAAGAAGGATCAACTCATATAGATAGCTAGCCTTGGAAACAGAGAATTCTTTTAACAGTCACCTTTGGTCGTCATGGTTTTTTGTGGGGTTCTAATTTGGTTGTCAGAAATTTCTCATATAGGTCCCTCCCCACTCCAATAAGAATCCACCCCAAATTCCCAGAGGCGTGAGATGATCTATTATATTTTCCTATTCAAAGAATCTTGTCCAAACATATCTTTTGTCAGGTTTGAACCCTTCGTCGGGGTTCTCACTCCTTAATCAAACTCATTGTAGAATGTGGATGCCCTGGCTAAACATATAGTTTTGCTGCTTTTAATGTGGGGACTATCCACTATGGTGAAGGAAAGCTACAACTAAGAACCATCCATTGATATCTTTTAAAGGGAAGAAAATACAAATTCTATTCTTAAATAATAGTCACTTTTTATAACTTATATTAATCTATTTTTAATTTTTAGAAAATGAAAAAACATTTATTATTTATTTTTAATATTTTCTTTATTTTATTATTATATATGCTAACATTTTTTTTCATATTAATTAATTACTTCTGATATTCTTAAAGTTAAGTTTATCAAATACTCATTTAATTAGTTTCATAATTAGTATATTTAAATCTTAAGCAGTCATTCAATGAAACGTATATATTGCAATCAGTGTTATTAAAACCGAACCGGTTATTGATTCGGTCGGGATACTGGATTAATGAGTCACTGATTGATGTCAAATTATTTTCAACTTCCTTGTCTGATGTATTGGTAAAACATTTTGAAACAATCTTTAGGTACAGGTCTCGAGTCCCATCTCATATTGGTGAATTTTCGAATTATTTGAGATGTATTGACAATAGCAACGCGTGCAGGCAGGTGCATGAGTGGGAAGTGTATGTGCCGACCTTGGGCAACGTGCATGTGAGGCGGGCCGGCGGTTCAACCATGGATCGAGTTACCGGTTCAACTGTGGTTTGACCACAATTGAATGATGTTAGCATCGGTTCACGTGCATTTTCGATCCAATATACTAACCAAACCAGCCATAGGTCTGGTTTCCAGTCGAATCGGTCCGATTCAGTTTTAATAACACTGACTGCAATCTCTCATTTCTTTTTTCGTTTCCTATATAACTATTGGAGAATGTTAATAATTATTCTTAGGATATTGATTAAAGAATTAAGAAAGAAAGGTAAGTTTTTATACTAAATGGACTAATTTATGTTTGTTGATATATTATATATATCACAAAGCTAATATAAAAAAAATACAAAGTGAGTCTTTTTTTTAAAGAAAAAATTGTTTTATTTTGAGAGGTCTAAAGTAAGAGCTTCACTTATTTTATCCTTGAACCGGACCTGATCAATGCACTCGATGCACTCGTTAGCTATATATATATATAAGTCTCAAATTACGATACATTCTTTCTTTGCCTCGAGGTCGAGGGCTTATCTTGTAGCTTCCATCGGTTGCCAACAAAACTCTTCAATGATAATTTTTTACACGTAAGTATATCATTTATGGGATATCATATTTTTATATAAATAAAGTTAGATACTGTTTATATATATATATATATATATATATATATATATATATATATATAAAAGTTAAAATAAACATATTATAAAAATATAAGTAAAACTTATTCTTTTTAATATTCAAATAATGAAATTCCTTTTACTTTTTACAACTCAGAACTAATTAAAACTGCCTCTATAGTGTACTATTTATTGATGATAGGATAGGGTACCCAATATCGATGATGTGCGCGTTCTTGCGGTGATAAAAAAATAAAAAAAAGAAAAAGAAAAAGAAAAACAGGGGACAAAACATTCAAATCTTTGATTTAGATTGATAGACCCATGCATATGACTGTATATATAATTTATAGGATTTAATTTATATGTATTATCAGTATAAAAATTGTTTATGTCAATAATTAATTATAAATTAACACATTATTAAAAATGTTTGACTCTTATCTTAATTATTTTATAAATCATTTATATCATAATTTATGATTGATTAATAATATAAAAAAATTTATATTAATAATATATATAAATTAAACTCGAATGAGCTCAAACTATTGTCAGAAGTTGTTAGAGATCATTAAGGTCAGTCGTCGTATAGGTGAGGGATCAGTGGGTGGATAAGTCATTGCATCAGTGCCTAAGGATTAGAAACGTACCTGTCATAGTTAAAAGGGGATCATGAACGGCAAAAAAACGATGAACAACACAAAACAAAAAACACACAACAAAAAGACGAAAGGAGAGGAGCCAGGGAAAGCTGTAACTGCTGGATAAGGGGAGACATAGTAGGGGCCCATGTATAGGAATGTGGACTATATCCCATCCATTGTAGTCATGTCCTTTCATATTCCTACCCACCTACGTTTCATGTGAATACATATAACTGTAATACCAACTCACATAAAAAATACAAAAAAAGTATTTCTCAGATTTTTTAAGACATTCTAGTTTAATCAAAATCATCTATATAATTGCAATTTGTCAAATTTAATAAAAGAATCAGGAATCTAGTAAGTGATTTATCTAAAGTCTCATTATAAGATTTGGATTGTTTTCGATAGCTCTATCTCTCGTCTCTCCGTAGCAAATTTTTAATCAATTGAATATATGTATTAATATTAATCGAGATTCTTAAATATATGTGAAGATTCCAATATCTATAACTACTGCATGCGATAGTTATATAAAAATTTTGGCTGTACTGTTACGGAGAATCAAAATCCATAATCAAAATCTTAATACTTACTCACATTTATATAACTATATTATCTCTACATCATTCCATAAAATATATTCACAAAACATCATTCATTTCTTAGTAGTAAATAATTAAAGTTTTACATTATTAGATGTCAACAGAGAGAGAGAGGTCAGGGTAAGGGTCCTAGGCAGGGCCCTTGACGTACGACGACCAGAGATTATAGTATCTATGTCTATGTGCTCTCACTGCCTATTGCCCACGTTGCCCAACATGTGTATCAAGAGAGTCTTTGTCGAATTTACTCAAACATCGCATCATTTTCTGCTTTGCTCGTCAAATGCCAACTTTTGATTTTGCGAGAGAATATAAAGTTTGCACACCAAACGCAGCACATCACTTTTATCTATCTATCTAGCTATCTATTATCCTTCCTCGTAGCTAGCTATATATCTACCATATAGTGTTCATTTGATTTAGATTTTGAAGATGTCAGCATCAATTTCAGGAGCAAAAATAAGATCATTAGAAATGAAAATTACTCTTCTTGTGTTTGAAGGACAAAATCGTGATAGATAGAATTGATTCTGGGGTGAGTAGAATTGATTCTGATGGAAGCAAGAATTCCAAGCTTTTGGGTTGAATAAAATCAATTCTGGATATAGGACCCATAAAATTCTTTATATTTACACATAAAAAGTGATTATGTTGGAATATTTTGTATTTAATTATATTCCAATGTCATAATGTGGGCAGATATCGTTTATTAATTATATTAGCTATTTATCAATTAGGAGCCTTAATTGATATGTGATCAAATTAAGTGATAAGGCTAATTAAATTTCTGATTTGATAATAAATTAGTTAATTGATATGGACTAAATATGAGTGGATGTCATTGATGGCCCATTTCGGAATAATGGGAACCCTAATTGGCCATCACCCTATATATAGGCTATGGTCCCCAATACACCGGACACAATAGAGCATACCGTCTCTTCTCCCCATCTGAAGAGCGACTAAGGCATAAGGAGTCCCGGTTGAGGAAGAACCACAAGCCAACGGGTGTTCATTACCCGTCTCTCTTTTCTCTTCCCCCTCTCTGCGTTTCAGGATTACTACCCTCCGTTCGTGAAGGTTGGTGATCAAGTTCATCCTTTGAAGAACGCTTGAGGTTAGGAACATATAATGGATTCAGGTATTCTTATATCTTTGATAAATCAGCATGTTGTAGATCCTAAAGGTATCAAGTTTTAAGTTGTTCTTGATAATAAAGATGCATGCTATATATGGTTATTATGTTTCCGCAATAAAGACTTATGATAGCATGCCTTGTATATGATTATTGAGTTTAAATCTAACAAGTGGTATCAGAGTGGTCTTCATGTTTGATTTATTGGGATTATTTGTATGAATCCTAATTTTGAAAATTAGGAATTTTGAAAGGAAATATTTTTTTTAATTGGCACGTAGTATTAAATATATATACCTCCAGTACGTGATCCAAATTTTCTTCTTCTTTCGAAATCGGAATCCAGGATTCTGTATTAATAAATTATAATCAATTTTCGATCTTTGGTGAAAGTTTGGAAAGTGAATCTGGAAAGTTTGATTCATAAGGTTTCTTTCATTCATGGTTCTTTTGGTTAAAAATAATATATCTATCTTGGTTTTTCAATCTTTGAATATATGAATTGATGATGATATATATATTTTTTTTTACGTGATTAATATTTTTTGATTGAATTTTTTTTTTGTTTCACGTAATCATAATCATCTAGGATTGGATGTCAATCTTGTATATATATTATATAAAGATGAATGGGAAAAGACTGGCTTTTCCATATTGTTTTATGATCTCACTGTGTTGAGCAATGTATTTGTTGTACTTTTCTCACATACTTATGAGCGAGACCCTAAACCTGGGCCTGAGTGCAACTTGAGATAGAGAAGAGGTTGAGTAGTGGTAGCCTTCTGGATGTACATCCTGTTTGGTTATCACGAAGGCCTAACTTAGAGTGATTCATTTCGAGGGTATTGCCACTTCTAATAGTTTACCTATGGTTGTGTGTAATATTTCGAAATAAGTCCAGACTCTAAGGACCAAAGTTAGAACTATAGATCAACCACCTATTCAGAAAATTCATGTATTAGAAAAATCTTTTTTTTTTAAAGGTTCTTTTCACACTAAACATTAAGGTTTCCATGTTTTTAGTGTGAATATGACAAATTCGGGACCCCCCATTTTAATAAAATTGTCTGGTAATTTTGGTTAAGTTGGTTGAAACAACATGTTGCCAAAGTAACCTCTGTTGCGTAAATTTGATTCAATTGGATTT
The DNA here is from genome assembly GCA_039655645.1 of Ammopiptanthus mongolicus. Classification (NCBI taxonomy): domain Eukaryota; kingdom Viridiplantae; phylum Streptophyta; class Magnoliopsida; order Fabales; family Fabaceae; genus Ammopiptanthus; species Ammopiptanthus mongolicus. The sequence goes on along the minus strand of CM077343.1, from coordinate 15,008,410 downwards.
ACAAAAGATGTAGTATGAAATTATTCATGCGAGTTGTTGTCGGCCCGAAGGAAGGCACAACTTGGTCGGATAATTACATACTTGTGATGGTAAATGTGTGGTGATTATAAAGTATTTTCCATGTGGATAATGGGATGCCCGAAGGTGACCATTATTTGACAGGATTTATCACCAATATTTGATCATTACGTTGAGAGTACCCCTAGCAGTTAATTCTTACAATCCGAAGATTGGGAATTGATGGTGCGCTTGGTATCTTGTTTGGGTCTTCAATTTGCCAATTTGGATTTTGAGTGAGTCAATTAAAGCATGAAGTCGCCAAGGTGACCTCTCTAGTGGAAATCACTCAAAAGAAATATTAAAGATTATGTGAGTGTACATCCATGCGGATATTAATCGACCCAAAGGAAGGTTAATATTTGGCAGGGTTGCATTCACACCTATGATGGAAAACACATAGTGATTATAAAGATCCTTTTCATGTGAATAACAAAGTATCCAAAGATAGTTGTTCTTTGATAGAAAATATCACCAGTGTTTGATCATTAAAATAAAATACTACTAGCAATTAACGTTATTGTCCAAAGACTTAATATTAATGGTGCACAAGGTATTTTGGTGAGTATCTTTACGGTACATATGTTCTCTTTAAGCTAATATTGCTTATGTATCTGCTGATTTAATTCAATTTCGATTCTCAAAAAGTTCTGACTAATTTTTGGAATTGAAAGGAGAACATTAATATTGTTCTTGGATCTTGACCTTACATAAGGATGGAGAAAACCACCTTCTCTCACAATCCAGTTTCTCTGAAGAGAGGATCAAGTATAGCAAGTGGGACTGCTCCCATTGCATGGGTCTTTTGATCATAAAGGTCGATATTCCAGAAACCTTTAGGGGCATTATTTTGGATGGCATAATTAATGTCTGAGATTTCCTTGCTGAAGTTAAAAAGTACTTTCTGAAAGCAATAAAGACGAAAACAAGCACTCATTGGAGAGCTAGATTTTCATTAAGTATAAAGAAAAGGAAATATAAGGAACACGTTATAGGAGTGTCCAATCTTGCTCATAAACTTAAGGCGCTAAAACGTGGGTTGTCTAACGACTTGCCCATGCATTTAGTATTTAGTATTCCTTCATGCACAATTCAGTCCGTTTAAGTCAGCTTATAGCTGTTATAAAGAGAAATGATATCTGAATGGATTCATTTCATAAGGTGTGCAAGAAAGGAAACAATGAAATAAGAGACGACAAATTGTGCTCATTTGATAAATATCTCTAAAGATAAGGGCTAACAAAAGAAAACTAAGGATAAAGCTGCTAAGGGCCCGTCTCAAAAGAAATAACTAGGGTCACAATTATTTCTTTTATAAGGACATCGGGTATCTAAAGAAGAAATGTCCCAAATATCATGTTTAGCATGCCTATAAAGGAATGTCTGAATTGATGAAGGCCAAGTGATGCTGAAAGATGCATCTATATTGGATTTGACCAAGTCAGTAAAGGATAAGGCTATTGACATTTTAGATTATTGTTACTGGCTAATATTTGAAATTAAAAGACATTTTGGTTTAGTCATCATTTAGATGAAATTGGTTTCTTATCGAACAAATCAAGATAATTTTGTTCATTTAGAAACGATGGATTCAATTTGTCTTTTAAATTCAAATATTGTAGGAACCAGTTAAGCTATGGGCTGGACAAACTATAATTGCTTGGTATTGAGACCTCTTGTGGCAAAACATTAAGTGAGGAATCGTACGACACTAAGTGTAACATTGATAGTAAAATTAAGGAGCACTATGACACAAACATTTAGAGCACATTGTATGAGGGAATCCTAGATTCCATTGGCCTTATACATTTTATTGTTTGTATTAAATGCATTAAAAGTTAAATATATCAGAATATGGCTATCAAGAATGCAGTTAAGTCCAAGTAATGACGCTTAAGGGTATGGTAAGGAGTATGATTAGTCATTCTACCTTACCAGAGTCACTACGAGAGTAACAATAAAGATTGCAGCTTAAATGCTTGACAGAGTACCAACTAAAGTTACCGATCAATCACTTTCAAGTATGGGAACATCCAACTAAGGCAAGACCTTATGAGTCTTGCGAAGGAGATTGGAGCTCCCCAAATATTGAGCGGCAACCTTATTGATACTCTGAAAGGTCAAAGGGGTAAATGAATTTGATAATCCCAAATTAAAGAAACCTTGAGACAGGAACTGACTAGTTCTTTGAGGATATTGAGTTTGGGGGGAGATAAGATTAGAGACAATATCTTTGAGGAAGAATTGGTTCTAATCCCTGAACCAATTCATACAGTTGCTATTAGTGTCGCAAATTTGGATCCTTGTGAGGATATTGTTGTTATTCTTCCCATTCAAGATAAGGAAATTATTCCTGAAGGTCAAACTCAACACCCTCAAGAACTAGAGCATCAAGAGCCGATGCCTTTTGCCATGATCCACTAAAGAAATAGTGAATACTATTTTAGATAATTATATAGTATTTCTCTAGGAACATAACGTAAATTGTATTATGGAAGATGATTCAATCAACTCACATCAAACCATATGACGTTTCTATTCGGAAAAGTGGATTGAAGGTATGAATACAAGCTTTAGCTAGACATTAAGGTTTGAAACTTATCCTGATACCTGAAGGTTTCAAAGGGTAATATGGAGAGGTATAAGGTTTGTCTAGTGGCAAAAGGCTAAACTCAAAAGAAAGGATTGCTTGTAAAGAGACATTCTCTTCAGTACCATTGAATGACTCTTTCAAGGACAATCATGGCTCACGTTGGTTATTATAATTTGGAGCTTCACAAGATGGATGTCAAGACGGTGTTTCTCAATGGCAACATTGATGAAACAAATGCATATAATGCAAACCAAGAAACTTTGTGTCAAAAGACATAGAGAAGATGTTTTGAAAATTGACGGAATCTATCTATGGGCTAAAAAAGACGTCTCGTTAGTGATACCACAAGTCTCATCAAGTGATTGTCTCATTTGGTTTCGAGATGAATATCGAGGACAACTGTGGGTATTACAAGTGCAGTGGGAGTAAGTTCATTTTTCTGGTATATATGTTGATATTATGCTAACCAAGAACGATATAGGCTTATAACGCGAAACCAAGAAATTTCTGACAAAGAATTTTGTGGGGAAAGATCTTGGGGACGCTTCTTTTGTCTTAGGAATTTCGATACCTAGAGATCATTCTCGAGGTATCTTTTGGGTTATCACAAAAGGCTATATCGATATAGTTTTGGATAAGTTCGACATGAAAGATAGTAAACCAGGAGATACCCCGATCACTAGGGGAGACATTTTAGTCTCACTTAAATGCCCCTATGAAAATCTGGAAATTCAGGAAATGCAAAAGATTCCCTATGCTTCGGCTGTGGGAAGTCTGATGTATGCTCAAGTTTGTGCGCATCCAGAAATAGCGTACATAGTAGGATTATTAGGCAGATACTTGAGCAATTCAAGGATTATTGGAAAAGCAACCATAAGGAATATGAGATAGTTAAAGAGAACAAAAAGGCATATGCTCACATATCGGAGATCTGACAGTTTAGAGATCATGAGAAATTATGACTCCGATTTTACAGGATGCCAAGATAGTAGGCATTCGACTATGGGATATGACTGGAGTAATTTTTGTCACTTGGTTGCATTTAGTAAAAGATATTGAAATACCACTCAAGTCATGTTATGACAAATAAGTCAGTCATATTGTACTTCAACAACAACATAAGTTCTACAAAAGTCGAAGTTCATCGACATCAAGTATCTTGTAGTTAAGAAAGAGTTCAGGAAAAACAGTTTTCTATGGAGCACATAGAGACAAATTCTATGCTAGCAGATCCACTAACTAAAGGCTTAACACCTAAGGCTTTTCCACGAGCATGTTGCTCATATGGGTGTTGTCACTGAGGATGCCTTAGTTTAGTGGGAGTCTCTATTTGTGTTTTATATTTGAGATACAAACCTTTTGTTATTTCGGATTTTCTGCAGAAATAAAGTTATGTTTATGAGTTCATTATGAACTTGTTTGTATCTTGTTGTGTGTAAAATTTATTTACACATTAAGGACTTTGGTTTGCAAAATTAAATTTTTGCAAAATTGATCTCACTAAAGACTTAAGTTGGACCAGTTGGAAATAGGCATGATTCAGAGATCACATTGCATGAAATTTCCATGCCACTCATCCATATCGATCTATGTCATCTAGTGCATTGATGTGGTGGTCGTCGGGGTTTAGTCACAATAGACGTTAGTGACGACAGCCGCGGTGGTCCCATTGTTGATGTATGAGGTGGACCAGATTGTAAAGGGAAAATTTAAAGATAAATAGCATTCGGATGCGCGCCTAAAGAATTCTGATATAATTATTACGATATATTGCCCAAGTGGGAGATTGTTGGAATATTTTGTATTTAATTATATCCAATGTCATAATGTGGGCAGATATCGTTTATTAATTATATTAGCTATTTATCAATTAGGAGCCTTAATTGATATGTGATCAAATTAAGTGATAAGGCTAATTAAATTTCTGATTTGATAATAAATTAGTTAATTGATATGGACTAAATATGAGTGGATGTCATTGATGGCCCATTTCGGAATAATGGGAACCCTAATTGGCCATCACCCTATATATAGGCTATGGTCCCCAATACACCGGACACAATAGAGCATACCGTCTCTTCTCCCCATCTGAAGAGCGACTAAGGCATAAGGAGTCCCGGTTGAGGAAGAACCACAAGCCAACTGGTGTTCATTACCCGTCTCTCTTTTCTCTTCCCCCTCTCTGCGTTTCAGGATTACTACCCTCCGTTCGTGAAGGTTGGTGATCAAGTTCATCCTCTGAAGAACGCTTGAGGTTAGGAACATATAATGGATTCAGGTATTCTTATATCTTTGATAAATCAGCATGTTGTAGATCCTAAAGGTATCAAGTTTTAAGTTGTTCTTGATAATAAAGATGCATGCTATATATGGTTATTATGTTTCCGCAATAAAGACTTATGATAGCATGCCTTGTATATGATTATTGAGTTTAAATCTAACAGATTCTACTTTTATCATCCAAACAAAATCAATTCTTATGAACCCACTTTTAAAATATCATTATCAAACACAAATCAATTTTTTTAACTCAATTTTTTTAAAATCAATTTTTTTAAAATTAATTATTCATAATCAATTCTATCACAATCTAAAACAAATGCGTCCATAGTGTATGGACTATGAAAACGAAAAGGCATGTCGGTCTGGGGATGACATTAGACCCTATCAACTGGGTATTCGCAAAAAATACTCATGATGAATATGATAAATACCCGCTTTATGGGTATGGATCCTGGTATGGGTTATTACCCCCAAATTTGAATGGGTATGTGTGTGGGTACGAATACTTCATTACCCACCCCGCACCCGCTTTTATATATATATATATATATATATATATATACATACATAATTATAATTATGATTATGATTATATATAAATTTTAAGAATATAATTAATCTAAAAGGATTAAACCTAGATAGTTCATTAGTGTTTTTCTCTTTTTGGTTGGGCTCTTCAATCATTCATCATCAAACCAACGCCAACGTCATTCATCCTCGAGCTAGCGCTGTTTTGGATGTTTATTGTGATATTTATTCATTTTAGATGTTTTTATTTAGTTAAATATTTTGTTTTATAATGTTTTATGAATAGATTTGAAAGATCTTTAAATTTTTTAATTGAGTTATAATATTCTTTTTTTGTTATTTATTAAATTTTTTTAGTTAAAATACGGATAACAGATGCGGATATAAATACTTAAATATCCATACGAGACAGATATATATATAGATACTAAAATTATTACCCATATAAATACAAATATGAATATTTTTTTTAAATATAAATATAAAAATAGATATTTTATTATCCTATCTAAAACCTACTCATTTTGGTGTCTACATGGGTCCTTCTCTTCTGATTTCTGAAAATCTGAGTTCTGAATTCTCGCAATTCTGACTCACTCAGTTTCTATCTCGCTCTCCGGACGGCACGCGCGCTCGGGGGTATTCATTCATTTTGCGCATTCATTCTGCCTACATACTATACTATAGTACGATACATCACATCATATAACATATATTTGGGTCCCAATAATTGACATTCCCACTTTTTGTTTTTGCGCTGCCTCCTCTTCCCTTTCCCTCTTCCATCTTTTATTTCTCCATTTTTTAACCCCACCAAAGGGAATTACATTCATTTTAAATGAGTTTGAATTAAAAGTAAAAAACATAAGAATGCATTTATTTTTAGAATTTAATTGTTATATATTAATAATATAAAATATTTTTATACAGATATCCAATCATAAGTTATCATATTAGTAAAAAAAATTGATTCTCTTCCTAACAACCTTTAAAGTCATCCATACTATGATTAATGATTGGTTGTTTGTATAAAAATACTTTACACTGTCAGTACATAATAATTAAACTCTTATCTTTAATTAGTTACCGTGGATTAAAAACTCAATACATTTTAACTAATTAAAATAGAGACATTTTTATTTATTCATTTCACACTCAAACTCACTTTAAAAAAGTTTTACTATTTAGGTGTTTGCCTCTTGTTGACCCGACTCTGTTCTTAAGTCCCAACACATGTTCTTTCATTTTATTTATGAAAAATGTTTTTTAATTTTTTTTTATCGTAATATAGATATGAAGTATCCATCATCGTTAGTAATGACTAATCTTCATCGAAGAACCTGTTGGGCACACAAGGTGAGTTGTCCCTTCCCAATCATGTTTTCTCCATATACGAGAATCAGGATTCGAACCCTTAATCTCTTGCATAAAGTATCCGAGTCCCTTACCACTCGTATCAATCACATGTTCGCAAAATTGTATTTTAATTTAAATAATTGCTTTTAACATTTTATATAAATATAAAAAATTGATGTGACTGTGGATAAGTGTAGATAAGTATTGAAGTATACTATTTTAAAATTGAATGAATATGTTATACATAAATTAATGTATGATATGTAAGTATCAATGGGATATCAAATCTAATTATATAAATATTAAAGTTGTTTATTTATTTCACTAGTCTATATTAATTAACTAGTTAATTGCTTGATATTTTCATGCATAGTTCGTTGAAACGTATGAAGCTAATTTTTACGAGTCACGTTCACAGTCAAAGTCTTAAAAAAACTTCTTTTGTTTTCATATTTGGAGAATATTTTGCTCTGGTCAGTCTCAAACAACATAGAGTGACGGATATAGTAAAACTAAAGAGCCTGTTTATACTGGTTTGTTCAACATGTTTGTATGTGATGCGAACTACATAATATTATAAGCTTAGTCTCCATTATATATTGGCTTTTTCAAAAGTTAGAATCAAGTGGGAAAGAGAACATTCCCATACGATCATATTAGTCAATAGAGTGTGTTTTGGAAAGCTAAAAAAAATAGATTATGCTGATAATCGATTATATATATAATTGATTATGAATGAGGATCCACTTACTCCAAGATTAACTTTAAGAGAGTTACTCTCAATCTCATCCATCCATTTATTCTAATCCAACAAAGGTTATGTGGCTTCTTTAATGAATTAATATAGATTCATTGGATTAGAATAAATGGATGGATGAGATTGAGAGTAACTCTCTTAAAATTACTCTTGGAGTAAGTGGATCCTCTCTCATTGATTATTGTGATAATCGATTATAATCAGAATTTGTTTTTGTTTAGGTATGTTTGCTAAAAAGCGATTTTAAGATAATCTATTTTGTTTTGGTGATGCAAAAAAAATAAAATCACTTTTACATAGTGAATTACGAAAAATGACATGAAGTTATTTGTATAATTTACTAATATTTGTTTGGGAGTTAGCTTTGTAGAGGTAAAGAGTGAAGAGAGTTTTGACAATTAAAAATAATCAAATTACAATAATCTTAAGCTAAAACAAATTAGATGACATAAAATAGTTTTTTTCCCCAAAAAAGTTTTTTTTTTATAAATTTAAGCAAAGTGTCAAACATGGTAGATTATTTTGAAAACAGTTTTTTGAGGATAAAACAACTGAAATCTAAAATTTTAAGTTGTCCCAAACATGCTATTGGAAAAATTTCAAGTGTGAGAAAAATGTGGATGAAAAAAAATTATACATTAGTGTGTTTGGGAAAGATATATTTTTCCACTTTCAGCTGTTTTTGTTGCTAAAAAGCTGTTTCATAGATAATCTATAATGTTTGACAATTAGCTTAAATTTTGTAAAAAACTTTTTTTTGGAAAATAAGTTGTTTTTATACCATCTATTTCATTGGAGTATTGGATTGTTTGATTTTGATTATTTTTGCATCTCAAGGTAGCTTACCCCATCTTATCCATCATTTCAACAAGTTTATTAAATAAAGCATCAAATATTATTAATACAAACAAATGACTTCATACTTTTTTTTTTTTTCGTAATTTACTATATAAAAGTGATTTTTTTGCATCACTCAAGCGAAATATATTATCTTAAAATCGCTTTTCAGCAAATATACATAAACAAAAACAGATTCTGATTATAATCGATTATCACAATAATCGATTATACATATAATCGATTATCAACATAATCTATTTTTTTCCAGCTTTCTCAAGCACACTCAAATGGAAGTTGACAAGTTGAAGGCCATATAAGTGGGAAAAACACATATACCTAACGCTTTAAGGTTTTGGGTCAAAATCGATGGTTCGGCTGAGACGAGTGTTGGACAGAAGACGTTGTTGGTGGACCTATGTTCGGAGATCCCTTGTGTCGAAAGTTTTCCTAGCAATGCGGAGGTTAGGTGACGTGTTCCATTCTAGATGATAGACAATGGCAGTACAAGTATGAAGAAGAGTATATGTGGCCTGATTTGGAGGTAGGTCAAATACCTGAAAGGCTTCCCCTAAGGGGTAGTGATCCTATGTGAAGGACTAAAACTTGAGGGGGAGAGATTTTTAGGAATTTCAATTATGACTAAGATGTGGATAAAAAAAGGTTTCACATTGAAAGGAAGTTGACAAGTTGAAGGCTCATAAACTATAGGTCATGCACGACTTTAATCTTTGATGTTTGTAATTGTGCATTCCGATCCCTAACGTTTATCAAAGGTGTAAATCAACCCCTCCATCAAATTTCCCATCAAATACAAATAGAATGTGCCATATATGTGGCACGTGACCAGAAGTTGGATACCCCTAAGTGTGATCTCAACCAGCTACCCTATACCCTAAATCCTACCTCATAACATAACATTTCCAACCATCCCTTTAAAACTAGATGACCATTTACAGAAACTCACTCCAAAAAAAAAAAAAAAGAATATGATGACCATCTACCTACCTAGCAAGGGAAAGAATTGCACGATGCTTCCTTGGATAATGGTGGTAGTTGTTTTGGTTTATGGTTGTAGTGTTGTGGAATGGCTAAAGATTTGGAGGTGAGGAGAAGCTTGACAAATGGGTTTAAGGATAAACTTGGTGTCGGGAGATTTGGTTCTGTTTATAGAAGAATATGCTTGATAATGGACTCGTTTTCGTAATTAGGCAACTCGAGGAAATTGCAACTATATGTAGTATCCATCATATGAATTTGGTGAGACTTATTGGTTTTTTCTCTTAAGGGCAACATAGACTTTTGGTATATTAATTCAGCGTCGGTTTGGTTGTGCGTCCGATGGAGTTCAACGTGGGTCAGAAAAGCTAATATTCTTAGCTTTTGCGGTGACAAACGCGCATTCATTGTCTATATATTACCACAATACCAAATACACTATCATTAAAAAGGTCCCTTAATTGGGGGGATCTAGTTTAAGTTGATGGTCATCAAATTTGGGAGGGGGGTTTATCGATGGTAATCTAATTTTATTTTGGAGGGGAGAGTTAAGATATGGAGTTAGGGTTTAAGGTTTGGGAAGATGAGTGGATTAAACTTCGGACTATTTGGTTTGACTTTTAGTCACGCACCACACATATTGGTAAGTTCTAATATTTTGATCAAAAATTTGATGGAATGGTTGATTTTAACTTTTTGCATACTTTAGGGATCGGAATATAAATTTTTAAACATTGAGGGCTAAATTGCACATGAGCTAAAGTTCGGAAGAGTGAATTATATATATTTTTTCTTTTGGGGGAGTGTAAAGGCTTTTTTGTCCATTTTTTGGTCATGTGTTACTCAAGTGTCAACTTCCACTAAGATTTGGCAAAAAAATTTGAGAGGGGGATTAATTTGTATATTTTGCAAATGTTAAATATCTAGTTAAGTAGCATATAACCTATATAATTCATGAAGCTAAATTACAGTTTTTTCGCTCTCAAATAAATATTATAAGAGACCAAGACTATGAATTTGTTTGGGTAAATGACTTAATTAAGCGTTTATAGGATAAGCGCTCATCATATAAGTGCTAATGTATAAGCTATTTCTACAATCAAAGAAAAAATATAGTCAAACTGTTTTTATATAAGTTATAAGCTGTTTTCATAAGCTATCCTGAAGAGCTTATCAAAATAAGCTGAAAACAGCTTATGGACATGTCATAAGTTGTTTTCATAAGCTCTCCTAAATACTCTGACAAACGCTTATACCAGTAAATAAGCTCAAATAAATTGTTTATAAACCAATCTAAACAGGCCAATGAATGTAGAGAATGTGATATCGCCGAATAATTAATGGTTGATTACGTTGTTATCTTGTAACTTACGTGATAAGATTAATTAACTTGCCGTTCATCAACAACACCTCTCTCTATCAATCAAAAATATTGATTGACAAATGGATAGCGAATCGGACACATATAGACCCCTCTTTTACCTAGAATCTCTTCGAATCGTCTCTTTTGATTGCCATCGCCTTATTATTATTATTTTTTTTTTGTTTCTCTAACTAATTATCCTTGACTTTTAAATACATGTTTAAAACGAATTTAGGTATGCAATTATTAGGTGGTTAAAAGTTGTTTGAAGCCTGACCATAAACTTACACGAGTCAGCTTGTTCACATAATCATGAAACTAATTGTGATCCCTGTAGCATTTTGTCATTAATAGCTCAATAATATATACTTACACGTGATGTGTTGAGACAAGTTGACTGGTTACTCAAAGTTGATGTTCAATTTGTCTTCTAGTCATTTGATAAAACGGTATTAAGTATTATCAATTAACACTCAATGTTCATAAAAAAATAAATAAATTAACACTCCATAAGTGAGTTCACCTTTTAGTCATTGCCATTACAATATTTTTGTACTGTGAAGAATTTCTATATTAAGGAAAATAATTTTTCTTACTGCAAACTAAGACATTCCGTGGAATACTCAGAATTTTATGTGATTTAAATTTCGCATACTATATAACAAGTTAGAATGGGTATATATATAAAGATGTGAAAGAAAATAAACCCATTTGTCAAAGAAAATAACAAGTTTGGAGATATTTTCTTTCACATCCAGACTTTAAAGTTGAATATTATGATCATATATGTTAAACTAAAAAGAATATATTTTATATATATAGATATATGTGAGTGAAGTATTATCTAAATATTAAATCTAGTAATACAAAATAATTAATGAGTTCAATCAACAAACATGAATGGAGCTTATATTAAAAAAAAAAAAAAAAAAAAAACATGAATAGAATCATTTTCAAGACCGTACCTACTAGTAGCATCCCTTTTAGATACAGATCAGGTACTTTATTTTTTTTAATCATTTTCCTTTTACTTGGTGTCCGAATTTGAACTAAAGAATACATTACCTATTTTTTACTAAATGGGTCGCCCCTTGCCACCATGGTTATAACTAGTTTTTGGAGAATGCTAACCAATGTTTTAATGATATTGATTAAAGAATCAAAATAAGAAATTTTTTTATAAGAAAATGATATATTTAATATTTTGAGAAGTAATACACTTAGCATTTTTAATAAAAATTTATTTTTTACGGATTCCTTAACCAGTATCCTTACGGCACTCGTTAGCAAGACCCTTAATTTTTAATACTTCAAATCTTAAACATTAATTTGTTTAGGATCTTTTCAACGGGAAACTAAACACAACACGATAGGGTCGGTTCTGAGATTTTGAGTGTCATATATGAATTGAGAAATTGATACCCATATAATCATTTACACGTTATCCTCATTTACATGTTATCCTCTTTGTATTTTTTCATACAAAATCTTTAATAAACCTATTATAATCAAGGTTCTTAAAAAATTATTTTTCGATAAAAATCAAAGCAAGACTATTTATGGTGCGTTTAGAAGGGCTTATAAAGAACTAATTTGAGCTTATGAAAATAAATTTATACAAATGAAAATCATTTATGATATTCTATAAGCTCTTTTTAGCTTATTTCAATAATCTTGTCAGAGAAACTTATTAAAATAAAATGGTTTTATCTTATTTAGAAAAAACTTATTGAATAAGCGCTTAATTAAGCTGTTTAGTCAAACAAACCCTAAATCTATATTGTGACATAGTAGATCGCAAATAAAATTTTAACAACTTCAATTTAGAAAAAAAAATTTCAATAGATGCAACAGTAACAAGGATAGTTATTATTAAAATATAAGCTATATATGCATACATTAGGAAAACAATTAAATATTTTTTTCAAAGAACGCAATATCATAAAGCTTGATTTTGATTCAACTATTAAAATCACTCAAATGACTTTAATTCTTCAAATAGAATTTCACCATCTAGATCATAAGAATTATCATGTTTTAGATAAGTTTAAAGATGTATTTTGCAAAATAATTTCAAGTACTTTAAGAGAATGAACTAAGTTTTTCAATACTAAACAAAAATCGAAAAATCTCCTCATATGCGGTATAATGCTCAAATCTTCTATTAAGTGAGCTAATTGCTTGATCCATAATATATAAAAAATAGTGGACCCTAAAATACTCCTCAACAAATAGGAGTGTAACTGATTGTAGTAAGTATATTAATTTAAAGCAAAGAGATATTGTAATACACACGCATACACTTGCCATAATATATCTTCTATCACTTTATTGTTAATTTTTTGCAAAAAATGTTTTTTATTGCTAAAACATTAATTATATAAAATTTTTATTTTAATATTCACATATACTAATTAAATTTTTGCATACTATCTTGTGTCCTATAATACCCCGATTTTTCAAGTTTCTTTTAATTAAACAATATTTGTATGTTTGTATTTTATTGGAGAATCTAGAGTGCGAAATAAATTAATCCGAGACCATAGTCAAGCTCCACGCTATCGTAGGAAGCTATGGTTAAATTTTGGGTCGAAAACCCAGACGGAGCCCAGCCTGGGATTTTCACTAACAGTAGTGTTTTACTATTATCAAGACCTAATTTGGACTCGTGAACGAGACAATTAGTCTTAGAATCACGTTTCCTACCTTTTCTAAAAAATGGGACCTGACTTTCAAAAATGAAAATAATATAAAATATTCGGACGAAAACTCGAACCGGGAGACAAATGGAGCTACGTAGGGATTTAACGGGACCAGCTAACGGATAAACTTGATGTCACATCAAGTCACATCACCTCGGGAAGCATGCCATAACTCGACACTATCATAATGACAAACGAAAATATCTGGACGCGAAAAGACCAAAATGCCCCTGGTCTTTTTCCTAAAAGACGTTTATGTCCCTAAAATATCTAAATTTGATGACCTCACCCCCACTCTCTGTCCTGAAATTTGAGCTCCCCCTTCTCTCTCTCCCCTCCATCTTTTTCTTTTTCTTCCTTTCTTTCCTCTTCTTCTCCATTTCTCATTTTTCCTCCATCACTTTTCCTCCATTTTTCTCAAGCTTCCACAAGGATTTTCAAGAAACTTTGTGAAGCAAAGTTTATCATCTCATCCTCCTCTATCATCTATGAGTTATAGACTTCTCTCTTGAGCTCTCAATCTTCAATTTTCTCCATTGAAAGTTCATAGTTTCAAGTTTATGCTTCAAACTTCAAAAATCGCTGGAAAATTGTAGAAAAATTCTTTTAATGCCAAACCAATTTCTATGAGCTATATTCTTTCCCCTCTTTCATAATCCAAGAGCTTGTAACCAAAAGATCTCTCTCGCTCATATGGGTATGAATGGCCGAAACATAGAGGGAGAGAAATCATGGGTTTTGCTTCAAGTTTGTGTAGTAAAACTTACTCTAATGTTGTGTATGCTTAAGGATCATTGATCCAAGAGTTAGAAATTTTTAGACATCTCTAACCAATTTTAAAAATAGGGGCTAAACCTAGCTTTTTGGGGGAAATGAGTTTTTGATTCAATTTTTGAACAATGAGACTTGATTTGGTGTTGTGTATGCTCAAAGATCATTAATCCAAGAGATAGGAATTTTTAGACATCCCTAGCCTATTTTACCACTAAGTGGCCGAACCTACCTTGTATGAGAACTAGGGGTTTTGCTTCAAGTTTTCGTGAAATAGAACTTACGCTAGTGTTGTGTGTACTTGAGGGTCATTGATCCAAAAGTTGACGAAATTTCAACACCTCTAGCCTATTTAACTAAATAGGGGCAGCGGCCTAGTCATAGGGATTAGGAGATTTTTAATTAAACTATATTGATTTCTGGTTATGTTTTGTTGTATAGAATCGGACAGGACTCGAACGTTTAACCGCGCACCCGATTGACAATGGCGAAGCCGCATCCGGAGTCTCACGGGAACTTTACTAAGGTGGGGAGAAAGAACTGATATCATCGGGAAGGGAAGCTTAGTATAGAATATATATATATATATATATATATATATATATATATATATATATATATATATATATATATATATATATATATATATATATCTGTGTGTGTAGGGAAACTCTTAAACCCTACTAGAGGTTGAGCCCTGGATAAAGTGCCTAGACCCTAGGTGTAGGTACTTTTGGGCTATCACCACTAAGATGATAATTTCAGTGATGTGATGGATTGAGGTTGATGTATTGATCTGCATATTTGATTATCTGTTGGTTTATTGTGTTGAACTGTTTGTGTGATTTATTGTTATCCGGCTTTGTGATGATATCTGTACTGGAATGATTTTCTGTTGCGATGTTTTATTATGATTGGTTGGTTGAGTATAGATGAGAGTATGGTGAATAATGATGTTGTTCGAGTTGAAATCGTCGTGGTCCCGATTTTGAAGCTGTGGCTCGTAGACGCAAGGCGTCGTGATGCTGATGTTGATGTTGATGTGGATGTGGTGCGTTATGGTCGTGGTCGAATGTGTAGGTGTGGGATACCGATATCATCCTGCGATGGATGTTTGTTGCATATTATATCATTTTATACCACAACATATTTGTCCCAAAGGGGGATGTCCAATTGGGGACGTGATGTTTTTAATCCCCAGGCGGGATGTCCAATGGGGGACGTGGTGTGATGTTATCCCGACGGGGATGTCCAACTGGGGACGTGATGTATCGGCCGACATGCATCTAGGGAAGTCAGAATATACATAGGGACTAGTATCCCACTTATAGGTTTATCTTAGAGAATGACTTTTGAGATGGTTGTGTTGTATGACTCAAGAGATGGGTGTCGTTGTGTTGTATGTTTCCTATGTGTTGTGTGCTGCATGTATATATCTGCTATACTGATGCCCCTCTCCCATATTGATGATATATGTTTCTTATCTCCCGTTATTTTTCTGTATGTGTACTAAACTGGCTGTGTGACATTTATACTAGTAAAATTGCTATTGTGAGATTTTATTGTGAATTGGCTGGTTGAGTGTCGATGAAAGTATGGTGAGTGTTGATGTTGTTCGAATTGATACCGTCGTGGTCCTGACCATGGAGCTGTGGCTTGTAGACGCAAGGCGTCGTGATTCTGATGTTGATGTTGATGTGGATGCGGTGTGTCGTGGTCGAGTGCGTAGGCGTGAGGTACCGATATCAACCTGCGATGGATGATTGTTGCATATCATATCATTTCATACCATAACATATTTGTCCCAAAGGGGGATGTCCAATTGGGGACGTGATGTTTGTAATCCCGAGGCGGGATGTCCAATGGGGGACGTGATGTGATGTTATCCCGACGGGGATGTCGAACTGGGGACGTGGTGTATCGGCCGACATGCATATAGGGAAGTCAGCATATACATAGGGACTAGTATCCCTCTTATAGGTATATCTGATAGAATGACTTTTGAGATGATTGTGCTAAATGACTCAAGAGATGGGTGTCGTTGTATTGTATGTTTTCCTAAGTGTTGTGTGCTGCATGTATATATATGTTGTACTGATGCCCCTCTCCCATATTTGATGATGTATGTTTCTTATCTCCCGCATTTTTCTCTATATGTGTCCTTTTATTTTATGGGAAGACCCCATGGAGGAACCGCTTGCTGAGGAACTGGATGGCATTCCATATGATCCCGGTGCCGGTGGACGAGCCCAGGATCCTAACCTCGAGGGGTTAGGAAGTGATCGTGTTTAGCCAGAGAATTGTCTCTCGGCCTACTTTCCTATTTTTATGTTGGTCTGTAGTAATATACTTTGTATGTATTACGTTAATACTGTAGCCCTACTGATGGGGCAAATGATGTATGTACCTATTTATTTATATTTTAAAAGCTGTGTACTCTAAAACGTTGCGCGCCTTAAATTCGTTTAGCTTCCGCGTTTAATTTTTTGCTTCGCTTCGTAACAACAAGGCACGTTAACGATTATAATATGATTAAGGTTAGTTAATATCTTAAGTTCTGCAATGGGACGGCGGGTCGTCTCATTTATTGGTATCAGAGCAGTTCGATTCTAATATCGAACTGTGAGGTTTAGGAGGTATACTAGCATTGACAGATGTATCCACATCGGGTACTAACTGTGTTAGAAAAAGGGTAGTGTGTCCGATGCACAAGTTATCGAGTGTGATAACTATTTTATTCGTAAGGCATATGATATGTATATCTGTTGATTAATATTTTATCTCTTATGGATTGAAACTAACACTTCCTTTACCAGGAAAGAATGACCAGAGGACGTGGTAAAGGAAGGGGAGCACTAGTTGGAACCGGGGACCCCGACCGTAATAGGGACACCTCGGGAACTGGAAGTAGCGGAGATCAGAACGAAGCGATGAGGGCCATGAGGGATTTGGCCGCTGCAATGCTGCAACAAACACAGCAGAATGCTCAGTTCATGCAACGACAGGAAGAGAGGGATGCTAGACAACAATAGCAACCGACAGGAGGAGGTGAAGTGGTGAATACCGGATTGAATGCCTTTATGAAGGGGAATCCTCCTCAAGTCCATGGAGAATACAATCCAGAAGCTGCTGAGCTATGGATGCAAGAGATCGAGAAAGTCTTTGTCGCTATCCAATGCAGAGAGGATAGGAAAGTCACTTACGTTGCCTTCATGCTAGTCGGGGCAGCAAATGCATGGTGGAAGAACAAAAGAGACTGCTCGAGGTTGAAGGACGATTGCTGACTTGGGAGGTATTCGGTGAGAGCTTCTTGGAAAAATATTTTCCAAGGAGTGTTCGTCAAAAAAAAGAGAAAGAATTCCTGAACCTGAAGCAGGACCAAAGGTCGGTGGGAGAATACGCCATGAGGTTTGAGGCGCTGCTGAAATTCTCCCAGTTCTACCAAGTATACCCGGATGAAGACTGGGTGTGCAGTAGGTTCGAAGACGGACTGAGGCCCGAACTGAAGAGGGCTATGCTGCCATTGAGCGTCCGATCATTCCCCGAGCTAGTGGAAAAATGCACCGTACTGGACGGGCACGATCAAGATGGAGTCACACAAACTCCAGTAAGAAGTGGTGGACCAGTGAAGAGTTTTGGCCAGAAATGACTCGGAGGAAAGTTTCAACCGAGGGCGAAGCCTTACACTCGCCCGAATCAACAACCAGCAAGTTATGCAAAGGAGAGTACCAGTCAAGGGCAACCAGGATTTTCCATGTGTTTTCGATGCGGCGGGCCACATCAAGTGAAGGATTGCGCTCAGGCACAGAATGTCACTTGTTTCCGTGGTGGCACGTGGGGCCACTACGCTAACGAGTGTCGAACCGGGGATGCTGGTAGGGGTCAAATTCAACAACAAGTCGGAAGAGCTCAAAATACTGGGACTGGACAACAAGTGGTGGGCCAGCAGAACAGGCCACAAATGATGGGAAGAGTATTCGCCGTGAGAGGATCTGAAGCTTCTCAATGCCCTGATCTGATACAAGGTAAGTGCCTAGTTGCGGGGGGACTCTTATCTGTTTTATTTGATTTGGGGGTTACAAATTCCTTTATTTCATTGGCGTGTGTGGATCATTTGAATTTATCTGTTTCAACCTTACCATATGATTTGACTGTTTCTACACCTACGGGTGGTTCCCTGACAACCCTGTTTATCTGTTTAAAATGCTCGGTTGTTTTGGAGAACCAATCTTTTCTTGTAGACCTAGTCTGTCTGCCTATGCACCAGATTGATGTTATCCTAGGTATGGCCTGACTTTCGGCCAACCATGTAGTATTAGACTGTTCAAATAAAACCCTCTGCTTTTTCGAGCAATCTAGATCATTACCTGCCAGTGATGGTGTGACGGGAGGTGTATAATCAAGAGAGTGCATGGTGCTGTTTTGTTTGGAAGTCGAGGAGACTCCGAGTCTGGATGCTTTGTCGGTGGTGCGTGAGTTTGCAGATTTTTTCCCGGATGATATGCCATGATTACCACCCAAGAGGGAGATAGAGTTCGCGATCGATCTTGCACCTGGAGCAGGACCGATTTCGATAGAACCCTATCGAATGTCCCTAACAGAGTTAGCAGAGTTGAAGAAGCAACTAGACGACATGCTGCGGAAGCAGTTTATAAGACCGAGTGTTTCACCTTGGGGAGCACCTGTGCTGTTCGTCAAGAAGAAGGACGGCAGTTCAAGGTTGTGTGTGGACTACAGATAGCTTAACAAGGTGATGATCAAGAATTAAATAACCGTTGCCATGGATTGACTATCTTATGGACCAGTTCAGGGGAGCAACGGTATTCTCTAAGATTGATCTGAGATCCGATTATCATCAGATAAGGGTGAAGGAAGATGATATACCGAAGATGGCTTTCAGGAGTCGGTACCAGCACTACGAGTATCTAGTCATGCCGTTTGGTGTGACTAATGCTCCTGCGGTGTTCATGGATTACATGAACAAAATCTTCAGATCGTACCTTGATAAGTTTGTCATTGTTTTCATCGATGACGTCCTTATCTACTCCTCAGACAAGGAAGAGCATCAAGAGCATTTGAGGGTTGTCCTTCAAGTTCTTAAGGACAGACAACTTTATGCCAAGTTGTCTAAGTACGAGTTCTGGTTGGAGGAGGTACAATTCCTTGGACATGTGATCAACAAGGACGGCATAGCAGTAGATCCTGCAAAAGTAGAAGCTGTGGTTAAGTGGGAAAGCGCTAAGATGGTAATCGAGATTAGAAGCTTTCTCAGACTAGCAGGATACTACAAGAGGTTCATCGAGGGATTCTCGAAGATTGCGTTACCTCTGACGCAATTAACGAGAAAGGGAAAAACATATTAATGGACAGAAGAGTGCGAGGTTAGTTTCCAAGATTTAAAAGCGAGGCTGACAACATCTCCGATACTAGTCTTGCCTGATCCATCGATGTCGTTCGATATGTACTGTGACGCATCGTATCAAGGTTTGGGTTGTGTGCTCATGCAAGAGAGGAGAGTGGTAGCCTGTGCTTCCAGACAGATAAAGGTGCATGAATGGAATTACCCAACCCATGACCTAGAGTTGGCTTCAATAGTGTATGGTGCTAAATTCAGTGTGTATAGCGACCATAAAAGTTTAAAGTATCTATTCGACCAAAATGAGTTGAACATGCGACAGAGGAGAATGATGGAATTCATAGAAGATTATGAATTTGATCTACAGTACCACCCAGGAAAGGCCAACGTGGTGATAGATGCATTGAGTCGGAAATCTTTGCATATGTCCGCTATGATAGTGAAAGAACTGGAACTGCTGGAACAGTTCCAGAATCTGAATCTAGACGTGGAGTTATCCGGAGATAAGATAAGTTTAGGAATGATCACTATCACTAGCGACTTTCTGAACTTGATCTAGAAAAAGCAAGGAGAAGATCAGTACCTACAGGAAAGGAACGAGATAGTAGAAGAAGGAAAGACTTCAGAGTTCAAGAAAGGTACTGATGGAATCCTGAAGTTTGGAGAAAGGATATGTGTGCCTAAGGATAGCAAAGTTTAGAACATGATCTTGGACGAGGCATACAAGAGTAAGCTAAGTTTTCATCCCGGATCAACAAAGATGTACCAGGACCTAAAGGGAATGTTTTGGTGGCTTGGGTTGAAGAAGGAAGTAGTAGAATATGTCCAATCCTGTCTAGTGTGTCAAAAAGCAAATATTGAACACCAGAAACCAGCAGGGTTATTGCAATCACTGGACGTCCCAGAATGGAAATGGGATAGCATTGCGATGGATTTTGTTTCCGGACTACCAAGGACACAAAAGATGTGCGATGCAATTTGGTAATTGTTGACAAGCTTACAAAACGTGCTCATTTCTTGCCAATCAACCAGAGGTATTCTTTGGAAAGATTAACCCAGATTTACATCAAGGAGGTGGTGAGATTGCACGGGGTACCTTCGAGTATAATTTCGGACAGGGATCCGAGATTTACTTCCCGATTTTGGCAGAGTTTAAATAATGCTTTGGGAACAAAGCTAAGAATGAGTTCAGCCTATCATTCGCAGACCGATAGTTAGTCTGAAAGGACGATTCAATCGTTGAAGGATCTTTTAAGAGCATGTGTTTGGGAAAACACTAGGAGTTGGGACGAATTCCTTCCACTGATTGAATTCTCATACAACAACAGTTTCCACTCGAGTATTGGCATGGCGCTATACGAGACACTGTATGGACGAAAGTGCAGAACACCGCTCTGTTGGTATGAAGCCGGGGAGAATCAGTTGATAGGACCAGAGATGGTGCAGCGGACAATGGAACAAGTTAAGAAAATTCGGGAAAGGATGAAAGTCGCATGGGATCGGCAAAAGAGCTACAGTGATAATAGGAGGAGACCCTTTGGATTTCCAGGAAGGCGACCATGTCTTTTTGAGAGTCACTCCTAGAACTGGAATCGGCAGAGCAATCAAATCCAGAAAGCTTACACCTAGATTCATTGGACCATTTCAAATTCTTCGTCGAATTGGTCCAGTTGCCTGCCAAATTGCTTTACCTCCCAACCTATCCAATATTCATAATGTATTCCATGTATCCCAACTTAGAAAATACCATCCCGATCCATCACACGTGATAGAGCCTAAATCAATCCAGATAAGGGAGAACTTGGAATATGAAGCGCTGCCTGTACGAATCGAAGACAAGAGGGTGAAAGAACTCCGCGGAAAGCAAATTCCCTTAGTCAAGGTCATATGGGATGCTACAACAGGAGATGCTACCTGGGAACGTGAAGAGGATATGCAGCAGCGATATCCACATTTATTCTAAGGTACATCGAATTTCGAGAACGAAATTCTTTTTAAGGGGATTAGTAATGTAACATCTCGATTTTTCAAGTTTCTTTTAATTAAGCAATATTTGTATGTTTGTATTTTATTGGAGAGTCTAGAGAGCGAAATAAATTAATCCGAGACCATAATCAAGCTCTACGCTATTGTAGGAAGCTATGGTTAAATTTTGGGTCGAAAACTCAGACGGAGTCCGGTCTGCGATTTTCACTGACAGTAGTGTTTTACTACTATAAAGGCCTAATTTGGACTCGTGAACGAGACAGTTAGTCTTAGAATCACGTTTCCTACATTTTCGAAAAAATGAGTCATCACTTTCGAAAATGAAAATAATATAAAATATTCGGGCGAAGACTCGAACCGGGAGACAAACGGAGCTGCATAGGGATTTAACGGGACCAGCTAACGGATAAACTTGATGTCACATCAAGTCACATCACCTTGGGAAGCGTTCCATGACTCGACACTGTCATAATGACAAACGAAAATATCTGGACGCGAAAAGACCAAAATGCCCCTGATCTTTTTCCTGAAGGACATTTACGTTCCTAAAATATCTAAATTTAATGACCTCACCCCCACTCTCTCTCCTAAAATTTGAGCTCCCCCTTCTCTATCCCCCTCCATCTTTTTCTTCTTCTTCTTCCTTTCTTCCTCTTCTTCTCCATTTCTCATTTTTCCTCCATCACTTTTCCTCCATTTTTCTCAAGCTTTCACAAGGATTTTCAAGAAACTTTGTGAAGCAAAGTTTATCACCTCATCCTCCTCTCTCATCTAAAAGGTATAGACTTCTTTCTTGAGCTCTCAATCTTCATTTTTCTCCATTGAAAGTTCATAGTTTCAAGTTTATGCTGCAAAATTCAAAAATCTGTACAAAATTGTAGCAAAATCCTTTTAATGCCAAACCAATTTCTATGAGCTAGATTCTTTCCCATCTTTCATAATCCAAGAGCTTGTAATCAAAAGAGCTCTCTTGCTCATATTGGTATGAATGGCCGAAACATAGAGGGAGAGAAATTCTGGGTTTTGCTTCAAGTTTTTGTGTAATAAAACTTACTCTAGTGTTGTGTATGCTTAAGGATCATTGATCCAAGAGTTAGTAATTTTAGACATCTCTAGCATATTTTAAAAATAGGGGCCAAACCTAGCTTTTTGGGGGAAATGAGTTTTTGATTCAATTTTTGAACAATAAGACTTGATTTGGTGTTGTGTATGCTCAAGGATCATTAATCCAAGAGATAGGAATTTTTAGATATCCCTAGCCTATTTTACCACTAAGTGGCCGAACCTAGCTTGTATGAGAACTAGGGGTTTTGCTTCAAGTTTTCGTGAAATAGAACTTACGCTAGTGTTGTGTGCACTTGAGGGTCGTTGATCCAAAAGTTGGCGGAATTTCAACACCTCTAGCCTATTTAACTAAATAGGGGCAGCGGCCTAGTCCTGGGGAATAGGAGATTTTTCATTAAGCTATATTGATTTCTGGTTATGTTTTGTTGTATAGAAACGGACAGAACTCGAACATTCGACCGCGCACCCGATTGACAATCGCGGAGCCGCATTCGGAGTCTCACGGAAATTTTACTAAGGTGGGGAGAAAGAACTGATATCGTCGGGAAGGCATGCTTAGTATATATATATATATATATATATATATATATGTGTGTGTGTGTGTGTGTGTGTGTGTGTGCGTGTGTAGGGGAACCCTTAAACCCTACTAGAGGTTGAGCCCTGGATAAAGTGCCTGGACCTTAAGTGTAGGTACTTTTGGGCTATCACCACTAACATGATAATTTCAGTGATGTGATGGATTGAGGTTGATGTATTGAATTATTTAATTGATTATCTATTTACCTATTATGTTGAACTGGCAGTGCGATATCTGTACTGGTAAAATTGCAGTTATGAGATTTTATTGTGAATTGGCTGGTTGAGTGTCGATGAGAGTATGGTGAGTGTTGATGTTGTTCGGGTTGATACCGTCGTGGTCCCGACCATGGAGCTGTGGCTCGTAGACGCAAGGCGTCGTGATGCTGATGCTGATGTTGATATTAATGATGATGTTGATGTTGATGTTGATGTGGATGCGGTGCGTCGTGGTCGTGGTCGAGTGCGTAGGCGTGAGGTACCGATATCAACCTGTGTTGGATGATTGTTGCATATCATATAATTTCATACCACATCATATTTGTCCCTACGGGGGATGTCCAATTGGGGACGTGATGTTTTTAATCCCGAGGCGGGACGTCCAATGGGGGACATAATGTGATGTTATCCCGACGGGGATATCCAACTGGGGACGTGATGTATCGGCCGACATGCATATAGAGAAGTCAGCATATACATAGGGACTAGTATCCCTCTTATAGGTTTATCTGAGAGAATGACTTTTGAGATGATTGTGCTGTATGACTCAAGAGATGGGTGTCATTGTGTTGTATGTTTTCCTAAGTGTTGTGTGTTGCATGTATATATATATATGCTGTACTAAAGCCCCTCTCCTATATTTGATGATGCATGTTTCTTATCTCCCACATTTTTCTCTATGTGTCCTTTTATTTTATGGGAAGACCCCATGGAGGAACCGCTTGCTGAAGAACTGGATGACATTCCGTATGAGCCCGATGCCGGTAGACGAGCCCAGGATCCTAACCTCGAGAGGTTGGGAAGTGATCGTGTTTAGCCAGAGAATTGTCTCTCGGCCTGTTTTCCTATTTTTATGTTGGTCTGTAGTAATATACTTTGTATGTATTACATTAATACTGTAGCCCTACTGATGGGGCAAATGATGTATGTACGTATTTATTTATATTTTAAAAGTTGTGTACTCTGAATTGTTGCGTGCCTTAAATTCGTTTCGCTTCCTCGTTTAATTTTCCGCTTCGCTTCGTAACAACAAGGCGCGCTAACGATTATAATACGATTAAGGTTAGTTAATATCTTAAGTTCTTCAATGGGACCTTGTGAGGTCGCTCACACCGAACTTGCTCGGGGCACCAATGTAACATGAATCTGATCAGTTCAGTTGCCAATACCTCAAAAAAAATTGTTTGTTTTCTTGAGAGAAAAAACGAGGGCATTTACATATGTTTAAGGTTTTAATTGCAGTTAGCAATTGTGATTACATTACGTTTACCATAACTGATGGGTTTCCCTCATTAGTGGCGGAGTGAAAAAGATGGAAAAGTAAATAGTTAAATGAAATGAAAGAAAGTACACAAGAAATTGAAGGAAACAATGAAACAGAAAAGAAGTAAAACTCTCCTGTATGCATGATCACCAATTAACTGGGAATGTTGGCTATAAAAGCCATTGTCTTCATTCATTTAAAAGCATCCCATACAAAACTAATTTGAGAGATAAGAAAACATCACTTGTGTGACAGAGAAAATTTTGAGAGAAAAACCAGAGAGAGTTTAGTCACCGGTGTTTGGTGAGATTACTGTTGTATCCCCACAATTTTTTCATAGAGGAAGATATTGTTTTTTATCGTCTCATTGTGATTACAAAAAGTGTGGGAAAAGTAAGATCCTGGGATAATAAATTACCCATTGACCTTGTATTAGGCGATTTTATTTGTTATCTTTCCGCATCAATAATGATGATTAAGTTAACATCTTCAAACTACTCCATTTGGAAGCCCAAAATGGAGAAAATCCTCTACTGTAAAGATTTGTACCAGTCTTTGAAAAATGAAGGGAAGAAACCAGAAGTCTGATGCCGATTGGAATTTGCTAAACAGCAAAACTGTCAGACAAATCTGACAATGGATAGATCAGAGTGTCTTTCATCTTGTGGCGCAAGAAACAACTGCGTACATGTTATGGTTAAAATTAGAGTCCATGTGCGAGAAAAAGACGACCCATAATAAATCCTCTACGATTCGATGATTAGTAAACTTCAAGTATAGGGAGATTCGGAGTGTTTTCGAACACTTAAGCGATTTTCAAGAATCGGTGAATCAGCTCACCAATATGAAGATGGTGCTTGACAACGAATTGTAAGCGTTGTTAATTCTCAGGTCCTTACCAGACAATTGGGACACGGTTGTGAATTCATTAAGTAATTTAACACCACAAGGTATTCTAACATTGAATATAGTAAACGATAGCATGTTCAATGAAGTATCAAGAAGGATGGAACAAGGGATGCCGACATAGTCTGAGCCACTTCGTCACCTAATATCGTGGAATAAGAAGCAATAAGAAACTCCACACTACAGACAAGTCGAGGGGCAAGTCAAGAGACAAGTTTAGAGGAAATTCGAGGGCAAGAAGAGACGTACAATGTTACTACTGTGGCGACAAATGCCACGTAAAGAGAGCATGCAATGAGCTCAAAGGAGAGAAACAAGAGAATGGTGATGCGAGTAACATAGCCGCCACCATTTTCATGGTGATGAGGTAATCTTTGTTTGTGATACTGGCCATATTAATTTGATATCACAAGATACATGTTGGGCCATGGATTCTGATGCATCATTTCATGTAACATCACAAAAGGATTTCTTTACCTCATATACAAGCGATGATTTAGGTCATGTGAGGATAGGGGAATGATAATAGATCCTAGATTGTGGAGAAAGAAGATGTTTCCCTTGAAACAAACATCGAAAGATGTGTGAGACATGTTCCTGAATAGTGTCTCAATCTAATATCCACATGCTATTAGACAAAAAAGGCTATACTAGTGTGATTAGGGGTAGGAAATGGAAGCTAACCCAAAGTTCCTTGGTGATAGCCCCAGACAAGAAAGTATGCATTCTTTATGTGATAGAAGCCAAAGTCAATAATTGTTCGAGCTATGGCATAAACGGCTCGGACATAAGAGTGAGAAGGGGCTTCAAATTCTAGCCAAAGGAGATACGTTGGCGGGTTTGAAAGCAACAAATATGTCTCTTAAATTATGTACACACTACTTCGCTGGAAAACAACATAGAGTGTCTTTCCACTACAAGGCCCACATAGAATACCCAATGTTTAGGATTTGGTTCATAATGATGTTTATGGTATAATGACCACTGGTACTCATGGAGGTGCAAAGTAATTTGTTACCTTTATTGATGACCAGTCCAGCAAGGTTTGGGCGTATGCCCTTAAAGCAAAATATCTGATATTTGTAGTGTTCAAACAGTTTCATACAAGTGTTGAGAGAGAAACTGGAAAAAAGCTAAAGTGTATTCGCATTGATAACAGAGGAGAATATATGGGAGCTTTCAGACATTGCTGCATGAGTAACGGAATCCAGCATGGATGTTCTATTCCAAAGACTCCTCAGCACAATGGAGTGGTTGAGAAGATTGACAGACCTATCGTTGAAAGAGTGAGAATGATGTTATCTAATTCCAAGTTAGCAATAGAGTTTTTAGGGTGAACCTCTAATGACTACAATTAATTTAACTTATCCCCTTCAGCTTCATTGAATGGTAATGTTCCAAACAAGTTTTGGATCGGTAAAGATGTATCTTACAACCATTTAAATGTGTATGGTTGTAAAGCGTTTGTTTATATTCCAAAAGACGAGAGATCAAAACTCGACTCCAAGTTGACGGAATGCATCTTAATAGGACATAGTAATGAAGAATTCGGGTACCATCGAAGGAATCTATTAAGAAAAAGTTATTACAATAAGTAGAGATGTTGTCTTCTTTGAAGACCAGAATCTTGAAGATATTCAGAAGGATGTAAAGCATGTTAGTTCTAAATAACGTCTAATCAAATTGGATTCAGTTACTTTTCCAAAGCTTTATGTTGGAGATGTAATAGAAAATATTGGAGATGCATAAAATGAACCTCAAATTGGTAATGATCCAACTGAAGAAGCAACAAATGGTAATAGAAGTAATGGTACTGATGATGACATAACTGTAGATTATGAGAACGAAGAACAAGATATTCAAAAGCCTCAATTAATAAGTTCGGTGAGATACCTAAATCGCAAACCAAATATCCTACAACCAGAGTCTTATGAAGAAGCTATGATGAATAACCACAAGGGGAACGGTTGAAATCCATGCAATAAGAAATGCAATCCCTGCACGAGAACCAAACTTATGAGTTGGTAGAGTTACCAAAAGGTAAAAGGGCACTCAAAAACAAATGGGTGTACAAGATGAAGATTGGGGGGATTAACTCACGACCCAGATATAAGGCAATATTAGTCATGAAAAGTTTCAATTAAAAGAAATGTATTGATTTTGAACGGATTTTCTCAACCGTAGTATAGATGTCATTCATCCATGTGATGCTTGGTTTGGTTGCAAGTTTGAATCTAGATGTTGAAGAACTAAATGTTAAGACTGCATTTCTTCATGGCGGTCTAGAAGAAGAAATTTACTTGGAGCAGCCAGAGGGATTTAAAGTCAAAGACAAAGAAGATCTAGTATGCCAGTTGAAGAAGAAGAGACTATATGGACTTAAGTAAACACCACATCAATTGAGCAAGAAGTTTGACTCCTTCATGATTGAGCATATGGTTACTGAAGAACTACTTGTAATCATTGTGTCTTTGTCAAGAGATTTCTTGATGGTGAGTTTTTAATACTACCTTTGTATCATGACGACATGCCGATTGAAGGACAAAATAGTGACAAAATTATCAAGTTGAAGAAACAATTTAAAAGAAATGATGTTTGGACACTTGTCTCAAAACCTAGTAATAAGTCAGTAATTGGAACAAGATGGATGTTCAGAGACAAGCTTGATGAGGATGGAAAAGTTGTAAAAAATAAGACAAGCTCGGTTGCCCAAGGATATCACCAACAAGAAGGTATTGATTTCACTAAAACTTTTGCTTCTGTAGCTAGGTTAGAAGCAATACACATTCTCATGTCATACGCAACACAACTTAGTAATACATTATATCAAATGGATGTAAAAAGTGCATTCTTCGGTGACATAATAGAAGAAGAAGAGTATGTTAAACAAATCCCATGTTTTAAGGATATTGAAAACCTTATCATGCATTTAAGATGAAGAAAGCTTTATGTGGGTTAAAACTAGCACCTAGAGCATGGTATGACAGACTTAGTTCTTTTCTAATGGAAATTAAGTTTTGTATAGGAAAGATTAACACTACCTTATTTAAGAAAGTCTCATAGAACAATTTCATTGTACAACAAATCTATGTTGGTGATATAATATATATGGTGCTACTAATGAAAAGCTTTGCAAAGAGTTCTCTAAGATGATGCAATATGAATTGGAGATGAACATGATGGGAGAGCTGAAATTCTTCCTTGGTCTGCAAATCAAGCAAGCTTAAGATGAAATCTACATCCATTAAAAGAAATACACCATGGAACTTATGAAAAAGCATAAGATGGATCTCAAAGACAAATGAATACTCCAATGTATGCAATTGTAATTCTAAGCAAATATAAGGAAGGTAAAATGGTAGACCAAATTTTCAACAGAGGTATGATTAGAAATCTTCTATACCTAACTTCTAGTAGACATGACATTCAGCTTAGTGTCTGCTTATGTGCAAGACTTCAATCAGATCCTAGAGAGTCTCATCTTAACGTTGTTAAAATAATTTTCAAATATCTTAATGGAACCATTAACCATGGTTTGCTATATATGAGATCTTAAGATTTCCGGTAAGTAGGATATTTTGATGATGACTTTGATAGAGATAGAATTAAAAGAAAAGCATCAGTGGAAGATGTCACTTCATTGGATTTAACGTGGTGTCTTGGTCCAGCAAGAGATAAAGCACTATTACTCTTTCAATTGCAGAAACACAATACATCTCTTCTGCAATTTGCTACTCATAACTCTTATGGGTAAAGCACCAACTTGAGGATTATTCCTTATTTGAGCATAATATACATGTTTTATATGATAAACAAGTGTAATAAACCTATCGAAAAAATCTCATTCAGCATTCTAAGGTTATGCATATAAAAATAAAACATCATTTTATTATAAATTATGTGCAAAAAGGTCGGTATGATATTAAATTTATAAATATTGAAAATCAATTGACTGATATCTTAACAAAACATTTAGCAGTAGATAGATTTGAATTCATTATTCATTAGAAATAATTCGAACATGCATAGAAACGTTAATTAAGTGTCTAATGCATATGTTTGTTATTTAAAAATATATGTTTCATGGTTGTGTCTAATGAGCTAAGTGTTTGATGACATGGCTAAGTGTCTTCTGATACTTCAGTTGGTTGAGATAAATCGATACATGTGTACATTGCTATTTTCAAATCTCTCATCTTTTTTAAAACCGTTTTTATCATTTATACTCAGCTTTTATTTAAAAAAAAGGAAGAAAGACTATTTGCATCCCAAATAACTTGAGACATACAACGTTAAAGTCTTCATTAAGTTTTCTCTCTCTGTAAATATAACTTATCCTTTCATAAAATATCTTCACTTTTTCCTAAAACTCTTTGAATTCTCAAACCCCTTCTCGCTCTCTAAATCTCTAAACTCTACTCTCTCTAAAACCATTCATCTCTTCCAAACTCTTTTTCTGAAAAATGGCACGCAAAGTTCCACCGAAAGTTTTTGTTGATGCTACAAGGAGACTAGATATGGATGTTGCTAACATCCAAAAGGGAGTTTCTGGAATAATGTCAATCTGGTGAAGATTATATCGACGTCTCTGAAGAGTTGAACCATTCTCAGTGGACAATGTTTTTCTAGCTGAATGAGATTGTGTACCGCATCCAAGTTAGGGAATTCTGGAGTTAGCCAAGTACTACAAGTTATTTTGGTTTGAAGTCCTTGGAGTTAGCCACTGAATGCCTAAGAGAGAGTGTTGGGCATACAGAAGAATGGGAAGCATTTGTTGGTGAAAAAAATGTCAACATTGCTTTGTATGGAACACCTCGTCCAGAAAGCAAAGCTGCTGCCAAGATTGTGGCCAAAGGAAGGTTTCTGCATGTCCTACTCATCAATTGTGTGATTCCCAGAAGTGATATAGAGACAATGTAAGACTCATGGCTCTAAATTGCGGTTGCGGTCGTGGATGCGGTTTTGATTGCGGTCACTGCGATTGCGGCCATTATGGCCGCTGTGATGCGAAATGCGGCCACTGTGGTATGAAATAATTTTATGTTCGCACAAAATACAAAAAAAAAAACTATAATTATTGTAATTCTTTATATATCTTTTATTAATAGTGTTATATAAATTTGATTCATTTTTAAGACATTGCATTACCTTTATCAATAATTTTCTCCAAAATATCCTTCAAATATCCCACTAACTTCTTTCTCTCGGTTTAACCTCTCTCTCAGGCCCCATCAAATAGATTTTTTTTTTGGTCTCAACCACACCCCTCTTGTTTTTTTTCCCCTGATTTCTCTCCCTCACAAAACCCCTCGCATACGGCTCTCAGCCTCTCACCCAGAATCCCAGAGCATCACCCACTTACCCAAATGACCACACCCGAATCACCACCCACTACCCACTTACCCAAATCACCGACCACCATAAGCCAAATCACCCCCCCAAATCCCCATTTACCCAACCCCCAAATCAGTGAATCATCACCCACAAAATCGCCACCCTCCCAACAGATGAGCATAGCAGAGGCACAACCAGAGAAGACCAGAGGCAAAATCTTACTCTGGTGTGAGGCAGATCGGGCGTGAGGAGGGTAACCCGCAACCGCACAGATTGGGCTTGACCGCGTGAGGTAGAGGACAACCACCGAATGGAGATATTGCACAGATGCAGAGCAAAGTCAGAGGCAGATGCAGACCAAACTCCGTTGCGGTTGTTGCGGTCCGTTATGGTCGCCGACGTGTCCTGCTGCGGACGAAACACCGTTTCGTTGCGGCCGCTATAGGTGATTACATATCACACCGCAATTGCTGTGCGATGCCGTTGCAGTGAGGGCGGCATCCGCAATATTGCGGCCACATCACATGACGCGGTCCGCAATTTAGAACCTTATTGTAAGTAAGATGGACATATTTGCTCTATACAATCTGATTCACAAGGTTAGGGTGGACATCAATGACTTAATCTTTAAGTACATGTTGTAAAACGCCAAGAAGAAGACTATATCATCCTATCTCTATGGCATGCTAATGACCAAGTTGATTATGCTTAAGGGTTTGATTATGACCTTTGGAGGTGTAAACTTGGCCACAGAGATCAACCTAAAGACTCTATCCTAGATGAAGCTGAAAAAAATCTGATGGAGAGTCTGTAATATAAGCATCTATGGAAGAGGAAGTGGCCCCTGAGCCAGAAGCAGAAGCTCCTCAAACAATTATGGAAGCGTTTGCCCCTGAAAATGATGAAGAATCAAACAATGAGCCTCTGAAGTTTAGGGCTAAACTGCCAATCAGCAGAAAATTGGTAGTAAAAGAGGAAGTGTCTCATGAACCTTCTGCTAAGGTTCAGAAGAATGCTCTTGCTGAGGGGGAGACCTTACTTTAAGAAGTAGTCCCTAAGAGGAAAATGATTATGAAAAGGAAGACGTCTGCTAAAGAGCCTACTCCTCTTAGAAGGTCAGGGAGGATCAAAACTATGGCCAAGAGGCCAACGCTTGTAAGGAAGGAACCTATTGCTGACGCTGAATCAGCATCAACCTCACCTCACTCAATGGATCCCTCACCTTCACCTTTTCACTCACCTTCGCCTTCACCTTTACGTTCACATGTTCATCATAACTCACCTTATTCTTTACCTCTATTGCAACAAGAACCCTTTCACTATAAAGCATCTTCACCCATTCCAAACTCACCTATTTCATCACCAATACAACCTGCACCTATATATTCTAGAAAACCTACCTCTGAATCCTCTCAATACATAATCCCTCTAAATCAAGTCTTCAGCAGACTTGCCTTTGCACCTATATGAGAACCAAAACCATCTTGGAGAATCCACCCAAATCATATCCAAGAAAACCTAAACAACATACACTCAACAATTCCTATAACCTACATCGCTCATTTTAGACCATCATCCTTGGTACCCTCACTTATCAATAAGTTTGATCATTGCAAGCTTACCCTTAAGGACAAATTGGCTATTTCCAATTTGAAAGTTTATTAGCTTTTGTCTGAGTTTAATGAGTCTCTCAAGTACACTGTCATATGGATTCCTTTGCCATATTCTGTTTTGAAGCCATAAACTGTCATCAAGCTTCAACCTGATAGAATGGCTATTAGAAGCATTAACAAGATCACCCTTGAGTCTAAAGGAAGAAAATGCGTGATTGATGTCCTCGATACAAAACTCAAGTTTGTTCGGACGACAACCAATCCTCCTCTTCTACCAGACTTTGCAACTGGACCACTCAATCATGAGCATTCCTCCTGCCTAACTATAGAATACAGACTCCAATGTAAACAAAAATTCAGTTTACCCCTCCTATGTCACCTCCTCCACCCTTACCTCCTCCTCCTCCTGCTTCTATTCGCCCTTCTCATGTTGTAATGCCAGTCTATGACCCTCTTTCTCATCAAAGGTTAGATGAGTTGGCTGCTCAAATGCAAGATGTGCAAGGCATGATGAAACATCTCCTAGATGGGACTACGCCTAGTAATTTATTTTTGGAAAGTAATGTACAATCAATGATGCTTAATATCAAAGAGTATATTATACCATATAATTGTATGTTTTACTGTTTGCATTTCTGTTTTTCTGCTATATCTACGCACAAATATAATGAAGACACATAATGTTTGAATGAGTAAAAGAAGAAGGATCACACGATTTTAAGTTAATTGTTCATGTATGCGTAAGTTTGCTCTAATACACGGCTAAACTTATATGAAATTAAGCTTCTATGCTCTGTTATAAGTCTGAACCTAAAGTCTAAATGTTTTAAAACTTCGAGACTCTAATATAAATATAGTTGTTTTGATCACTATCTTATATCTTTTGGCTTTTTAAGAAATTTCATTAAATTAAATAAATGTTTGTCATCATAAAAAAGGGGAGATTGTTAAGTCTCCAAGCGTTTGATAGACCTTATTATCCCAAGTTTTGATGAAACCAAACATTTGAAGAATGATGTAGGTGAATCATATGAAATCCACTAATATGTGTATTAAACAAGCAGATATAGATAAATATCACTGTTGAAAAACTATGGTTATTCAAAGAATAAACATCTTTAATCCTAGCGTCTGTTCAGTTAAAGTGTCTAATGAAGACCGATTATGAAAACGTATCGATAAAGTATTGAAACGCCTAGTGAAAAGAACAAACGTCTAGGAAGGTTTAGAAAATGATTCAAGACTTTCAAGCGTCTAGTAAAGAGGACAACTTGAAAACGAAGATTTAATAAAGTCAAGAAGTCAATGCACGAAGAAATACATGACTACATTAAAGAAAACCTCGTTTCACCTTTATCAAGTACAACAATTGATAAAGTTTAGTCTAGCACAAAAAGAGGCAATCTACGTAGGACAAAGGACAAAAACAACTGTGTTATAAACTCTGACTTACCACTACTATGATAAAGTACAAATGTTCTCAAATTAAGTACCCAACGTTCTTCACCAATAAATGCATTATCAGAACAACTCTATTGAATTAATGAAGGTTCAAAATGTTTGAACAAAAGCATCCACCCGAGGAAGAGCGGCTTGCAACGAATTTATTACTCTGAAGCCTATATAAAAAAGACTTTGAAGAATTGTTGAACAACTAACAAACTGAAAGCATTCCAAAGCTTGAGCAATTACTCCTGTGCATTCAATTCTTCATTCTTTCATTCTTTGGTTCTTCTCTCAATCATTTGTATATTAATTTGAGAAGTTATTACGTAGCCATTCCAACCTTCATATTTATTCACTCTTTGAGTGCTTTTCTGGTTGACATGCAATCTGTAAGCTAAACACCTTTATTGACTTACTCTTTTTGAGTGCTTGAGCTTGGAGAGGCTAGGTGAGCAAAGAATAATTGTAAGAGCCTGGAGAGGCTAGGTGAGAAAAGAATACATGTAAGAGCTTGAAGAGGCTTGGTGAGAAGAGAATACTAGTAAGAGCTTGAAGAGGTTAGGTAAGCAAATAATACTTGTTAGTTTGAGTTGAGCCTGGAGAGGCTAGGTGTGCAAAGCAATAATCATCTGTAACCAGATCAAATATAGTGGAAAAACTTAGCGAATCCAAAGACTGGATGTAGCCCAAAGTTGAGGGTGAACCAGGATAAACTTCTGAGTATTAATCTCTAATCCCTTAATCTTTAATCATTCACTATAATAGATTAAGGATTCAACAGTGCGCACTTAACTGCGATTTCGAGATGCAATGCCTTAAAAAATGCACGGGAGTGTTTAACAGCGCAAAACCGGGGAAACACAAATAAAATATACACCTTTTATAGCGTTTGACTTTCCACATGCTATCTTTACTCACTCTCATTTATGAAAAAATGTGTTCATTCTTTAATAGCGTGTTCTCCGAGAAGTGCTATTAAAATTTTAATATTTAATGACGTTTGTTTCGACAAACACTATTAAAATCGTCCATATTATAGTGTCTGCTTGTGGAAACACTATCTTACCGCCATTACAAATGCACACAGTCTAGTTGACCGACTCTCTGCAGGTTAGTTGACACAGTTCATGAGCGTCCTTAATCAATTCTCTCTTAATAGCTTTTAAATTACCCAACGCTTAGTATGCAGATCAATTGAACCAAACTCTCCTATAAATAACCCTCATCTGTTTATAATCTCTCTGTATTCTTCATTCTTTATTTCTGAATACCTCTTATGAGCAGAGAAGAGGCCGACAATCCCACATTTTTTTTCGTCTATCAAGACTAATGTATGGAGTCCCTCATAAATGTCTTGATAGACGAGAAAAAGATGTGAGAATTCTGACGTCTCTCATCTCAACGCTTCAAGCTAATAGCTTCTAGGCATCCAAGTAAATCTCTAATATGTTGCCTTACTCAACGCTTCAAGCTAATAGCTTCTGGCTTGAAGAAGGCGCCCTAGAAATGAAAGCGAAGGCTGAAACATTGCTTGTATGGAGTGTGGTCTTCATCCTTCACATCTTCTTTTCGTCTATCATCCCAACGCTTCTGGGAATCCAAGTACTGCTTTTCCCTGCCTTAGTCACCAGATTCTTCGATGAGAAATGAAGGCTTGTGGTATTAGTGGATTCTAAAGAGAAGCGCCCCCTTTGCATCAACGTGCTGCAGAAAAGAATTTTGACAAAGTGTGTCTGTAACAATTAATGTATTCAATTGTTTATAATCAATGTAAACTCAAACACCATATATTTATGAATTTGAAACATTAGAAATAAAATAGACCGAAATTTTGTTCTTTGAATTCTGTTTTATTTAACGTTGTAAATGGATTTCCAAACTGAATCAACACTATAAACTGACGATAATGAAACATAGAAAAAAGCAAGTAACATCCTAGAAAATAAAATAAATAGAGATAATAATAATAGAAAAATTAAAGAGTTTTTGGGAGGTTAAGAATTCATGTTTTAGGCCCTTAAAGTAAATAAAATTGATTAAAAATAATTCAAATGGTTGAGTGTGATTTCCTAAAAGAAAATCACTTCCTGACACATGAGCACACCCTTTCTCTTATTCAACACCCTGTGCTCATGGAGAGCATGCCCTTGCTCGTGTGAGCACGCCCATGCTCAAGGGTAGCACGCCTATGTCGGAAATCGTGAAAAAGTGACGCTGTTGAACACGCCCTTGCTCTTAACAAGAAGCATGATCGTGCTGGATAAGAGTATGCCCGTGCTTGACGTCAGTAACGTAAAAACACGAGGGTTTTAGAGGGAGACGAGTGCAACTCTTATATATACCATTTTATAACACCCTAGTGCAGCTAGAAACCCTATTTACACCCTAAAACACTCTCTTGCTTGCCTTTGAGGATTGAAGAGCTTGGAGAACAAGATTTTTGAGGAGGAGCCTAAAGAAGGAAGAAAGGGGGAGATTCTTGAGGAGCTTTCTTGACGCGTTCGTGACAAACACTTGAAGCTTCTTGGAGGTCTCAAGAGCTGAGTAGAAATACTCTTCCTCACCATTTCCATGGTGAAATTTGTCTTTGGGTTCGGGTATGATTTCAAAACATGGTTTTTGAAGATGTTGTCTTGTGTTTGGTCAAATTCTAATTTTCAAATTTGGGGGATTTTTCCTTTATAATGTTCATGCCTTAAATTATATGAATAATCTTGTGTTTGATGATATGA
This sequence comes from Ammopiptanthus mongolicus, assembly GCA_039655645.1. Taxonomy (NCBI): domain Eukaryota; kingdom Viridiplantae; phylum Streptophyta; class Magnoliopsida; order Fabales; family Fabaceae; genus Ammopiptanthus; species Ammopiptanthus mongolicus. Next base: position 14,971,667 of record CM077343.1, on the reverse strand, counting down.
TATGTATATTTGGTATGTGACTTGGTTGATTGACATGCTCTATTTAGATTTTATGATGATATATGTTATCTTGGCATGGCTAATTAACTGTTATACATGATGGTTGTTGTATGCTGCAATACCGTCTATGATAGGGGTATCGGAAGTAACATCGCCAATGAGTTGGGATGTCGAATTTATGAAATATTGCCATAATGGGTTATTGAAAGTAACATCGCCACACGTTGGGATATCGAAATGAGTAATACCACCGGTGTACAATGGTTGGTATCGAAAATGAGTAATGTCACTGAAGAAAATGCGACATCGAAATACCTGTATTACGACTTGGAGCACCATGGTAGGCAATGGGACGCCACTGTTATGTGGAGTTTGATAGTCATATGACAGTTGAGATTTATTACGACTTACTTGACATATGTGCAATGGATATACTTGTATCATGACGTGATGATGATGTCTAAATATTGGTTTGTCTTTTATAAATTGATATTATTATGTATTACTTACTATTTTAGAAAATAGCGGGTACCATAGACAGTTTTTCCAGTTACCGCGCCGGCTGAGAACAATGCTTTGTTGAAAACCTTTTATAACTGTATTTCAGTTCACTGGGATTTTATATCTCATTAGTAGTATTGTTTTCAGAGCCCGAGGACGACCCCGTTGACCACACAGACGTTTGAAGACTTTATTCTTTAGTTCATCTTGGGTTAGTATTGTATGGCATATGTGCGACGCTTGAGGCTGACGAGGGCGGGGAGTGATCGCCGGTGCATGAGGTAACAAGGGGCGGCTCTTGACAGGCTTCTAGGTAAATGGACACATGAATGAACCGAATTCACATCAGAATGAGAGGGATCCTGAGACTGTGCAGGTATGTGACTGCATAATCAAGGAAGGCTTAAAGGAATTGATTAGTGCTAGCTATACCAATAAGATACATCTTCTTTTCGGGAGCCCAAAACATAAGAACTCCATAGTTAAGTGTGCTTGACTTGGAGCACTTGTGGGATGAGTGACCCTCTGGGAAGTTTCCCAGAAAGCGTGTGAGTGAGGACAAAGCACGTACGCTGAAAAGACCCGTGTTGGTTTGTGGAGACAGTCAGCAATCCTAAAAGCAGTCTGGGATTTTACAAATAGTAGCGGAGCGGACCTATCTCAATACGATGTGGTTCGGGACGAACCAGGTGGAAGCTAAGGGGCATGTGACAACTGAGGCTGACGAGGGCGAGGAGTGATCGTAGGTGCATAAGGCACGGACAAGGAGCGTCTCCTGTCAGGCTTCTAGACAAAGGGACACATGAATGAACCGAATTCAGATCGGAATGAGAGGGATCCTGAGACTGTGCAGGTATGATAATACATAGTCAAGGAAGGCATAAAGGAATTGATTGGTATTACCTATACCAAAAAGATGCATCTTCTTTTATGAAGCCCAAAACCTCAGAACTACATAGTTAATCGTGCTTGACTTGGAGCACTTGTGGGATGGGTGAACTTGTGGGATGGGTGACCTTGTGGGAAGTTTCCCAGAAAGCATGTCAGTGATGACAAAACACGTTGAAAAGACCCATGTTGATTTGTGGTGATAGCCGGCAATCCTGAAAGCAGTCAGGGACGTTACAATATGCCAGGAGAACTTTTGATTATTGTTTAGTTGTTTTCTTATGTGAGTTGAAATAGACACCCGGTTTTGAGGCTTTTGAACTTATTATGTTGTTTCGGTTTTGGTTTGATGTAAATAATTACTTTGGATTATTAATATCATAAGTATTTATTCAGTATTTATCTAAGAACATTTTTATTCACCTTGTTTTATTTAAATATTTATTTTAGGTTACTACTATAACGAAGGGTGCTACAAAGTACCCACATGAAAAATTATAAATTTGTAGTGAAGAGAATGATCTGCTAAATTGTATTGGAATTTTTTTTTTCCTAAAACAATGTCATTGGAAAATCAAAGAAAGGCAAAATATAAAAACAAAAAAAAGAAATTCGAAAGCGTTTACTCAAAGAAGCGCTATTAATAAGAAATTTGAAAGCTTTAACTCAAAGAAGCACTATTAAAAAAGAGTTTTGATAGCGTGTATTCAAAGAAACACTATTAATATGTACACATTTGTTAGCATTTAGTCAATGAAACACTATCATTAACCAATTGAAAACAAAACAACTAGGTGACCAACTCTCTGCATATTAGTTGACACAGTTCATGAACTTTAATGCGATAATCAATTCTACTAATACTACCCATAATCAATTCTAACTTAACTCTATTGATCCAAACCCTCCTATAAATATCCCTTTGTTTTCTTATCCTTCACACTACAAAATTTATAAACTCACTGTACTCTCTGTATTCTTCATTTCTTAATCTTTCCTTAACATTTCGATGAAAGGGGAAGTCTTTAGCCTTTTTATCCTTAACCTCCTCAATCTCCACCTTCCATGTTGGGAATGCCCTGAAGAAGGTTTTCCTAATATGTCACGATAGACGAAAAAAAGATGTGAGAATGTGACGCCATTGGTCATTCATCGCCAAGAAGAGATGAGGAAGTCTTTCTACCAGGGTCTCCAATGGTGGGAAAGACTCCCAGAGTCTACTGAAGGAGCACTAACCTTTTCTAACAGTAAACCCTAGAAAGGGAAGGTAGACTGAATATTGTTGATCAATGTATCTTGTTGTCAATGATGAAAGAACTTTTGCTTCATACTTAGTCAATGTATATTGTACCAAATGTTGATTAATGTATATTCTATGAAAGGACATGGCATTATCTGATCAATGTAAATTGTACCAAATTTTGAATATCAATGTATATTGGATGTGTTTTCGTTTTCCTACTTATGCAGTTGGGGAATGCCCTTACTTTGAACTAATTAACTGTTACTGTGTTTTGTTATTTCTATAAGTGATTATGTTGCCCTTACTTTCCAGATTGTTGTACTGTTGTAGCTTCTATTCTAGTTTGCACAAAAATTGTTGCTTGACTTATATGATGAGTATAATGTTGTTGAATATTTAAGAGTGGCCAATAAGCTCTTACTTTCAAATGTTTATCAATATCAATGTCTATTCCAAGTTAGTCATACACATTTCATTACTTCTAAGTGATTGTAACTGCTACACCACCACTTATGTGCCCATTGATGGATCCATCAACTTTGATATCAGCATTTGACCATAACTCCTTGATTTTTGCCAAAGGGATTTGTCTCCAGAGTATGAAGTACTTTGTCCATCCTTGAAAAGCAAACTCTGTAGTTGCGTCATATCCCGCCTCTTTAAGTTCTTCAAGATCAATTCTCCTTGAAGTAATTGGACGGCGAGCCATTTGGGTTTTGGAGAGTTGAAGGTTTCTTATCGAGTGTGGAACGGTTTGAGAATATGGAATGATTTTTCGGGGAGCCATATTTATACAGACGAACGGACAGTGCAGTTGGTGGAGAAGACGTGCAGTCGAGCGTTTTGAAAAAGAAACCATAAATAGAACCAGTTACACAGTTAGTGGGGAAGATGAAGCAATTTGCATGCAGTTGTTCTCTGAAACTTGGTATCATTCCCGTTACAGAGATGTGCGGTTAAATGTATCTTATTTAATAGCCTTTTCTTTACAAAGCGCTATTAAATATCTATTTAAGGATTTTGATATCAAGATATAATAGCGTTGTGTTGTGTATCTTATTTAATAACGTTTCCTAAACGAAGCGCTATTAAAGGTTTTACCACCTAAAAGTACCTATTTATTAAAAGATTTTGTCCACTATTTCTATTACTCTTCCTCACTCTTTCAAACCTGCGCTCGCTCTGAAACTCTCATTCTCGCTCTCAAACTCTTACTTTCTCGCTCTACGCGCTCTTAAACTCTCACTCTCGCTCTCTCACTCTCCCTCTTTAGTCGATTCACCACCGCCACCTAGCAGCTAACTCTCTCCGTCTTCTCTAGTAAGTCTCTTCACCTCTTTCATTTGAAATACTTTGGGTTACATTTAGTAATTTCATTGCAATTAAATGGCTACTTAGAGTTACTTACAATGCACCCTTATGGTTACTTTTAGTTATTTCATTCTTTTATGTAATTTCATTGCAGTTAAATGGCTACTTACGGTTTCTTGGAGTGCATCCAACTCCCAGAAATAGCTAGGCATTTTGTCCAAGGCTTGGCATTTCCCTTCTTGTTTTTGATGAATCCAGATATGCAATCAGCATTCGTTGACAAACGACAACATTATTGTTTAACAAATGCAAATTCTGTAAGTTGGTGTTTAACACAATGACTATAAGAATTTTGGAATTTCCCTTTTTGTTAATTTCGTACGATGCTTCAGGTTTCATGGCTAAGTGCACAAACTTACGGGAGTTAGGTTTCTATATGTCTTATATGATAAATGTTTCAAGTATTCAGCTAAAAGTCTCCAAATTATATAATTGCAATGACTTAGAGGAGACTGAAATCGATGCTCCAAGTATTGGTGATGGTTAAAATGTAAGTTCCCCTTAGCAACCTATCTGTTTCATTTGGTTTGCTTCTTTGACCTTTTACAAAACATGTGTAATTGGTAATTAATTTTTTGATTCTGTAGGTTGAGTTTTACCAATTTGAATTGGAAGACAACTCACTCGATCCATCGAGCATCAAACATGTGACTCTACATGCAGATTCAAACGTAGAAGAGTGGAACTTGCGTCTTTTTACTAGTTTATTTTGGAGCGGTCGTCCTACTACTGTCTTCTTGGTTTTTGATGAATCCAAATATGAAATCACCAACATACCTAACGATGCAGACATTCATTGGCAAATTAACGACAACATTATTGTTGAACAAATAAAACTTCTATTAGTGCAGAAAAGGATGCAAAGTGGACTTTGTCAAATACAGCTTTTGTTTTTGTTTGTAGCATTATCATATTTGTTTTTAAGAACCAAAGTTTGATTATAAGTATGGTTGTTGAATGTTATTTTTATAATGCTGAGTGTTGCCTTTACTCTGATCTGAATGCTGAATGCTAATTATTGATTGCTAAATTCAGGGGAATTTGCAGAAAGCAGCAAAAATGGCAACTAAATAAAAAGTGGCAAAAAGACAGTGTTTAAATATGTAAACGCTATTTGTAGATAATTGTAAGATAGCGCTTCACTTAAAATGCACTATCGTTTTTTTGGATAACCAAGAGAGCGCATTTTTAAGTTAGTGCTATATTTATTTTGACCCCATGTCAGCACCGCTTCCTGGATGAGCATTTAAGTTTGAACTACTACGTTGTTTGGTCTGACACACGCTAATATAGTAAAATAGACGACAACGCTTCGGGAATGTTAGAATTGTTTACAACTTTCAATAGCGCCAAGAGAGATAGCATCCGAAAGCGCTATCAAATGCCATAAATAAGCGTCATTAAATCTCGAATCTGTTGTAGTGACTACTTTATTATTTGTTGCAAATCTAATTTGGGGTTAAACTATCTTTATTAAATAAGCTTTTGCTTTGCAAAAGATCTTTCGTAGTTGGCCTTTTAAATTACTTGTCGTAGACAAGCTGTGAAAATCTTCAGGCGTATCCAAGCGTTTGTGTGCCTTTTAAACGTTTGCTTCTCCTTGTTTTTGAAAGAACTTTTGTTTTTCGAAAAGATTTAGGCAACTATAATTAACCCCCTTCTCATGTTTACATCTGTTTATTTTAGCTTTTCCACCTAAATAGAGAGGGGGAGATTGATGGGTTTCCCGCATTAGTGGAGGAGAGAAAAAGAAGAAAAAATAAATATTAAAATAAAATAATAGAAAGTGGGGGAGAAATTGAAGGAAACAAATGGAAGAAAAAAAGGGGAAAAACTCTCCTGTATATTCATGACCACCACTACAAGAAAACGCGCTAATACCGATGGCCTTAAATTCGTGGGTAACAGAACCGTTTCCGACGGATAAGGCCGTTAGTAATGGTTGAATAAAAAACTGACCACATTACCGACGACCTTGGCCGACGGTAATGGGAATTGAGGTTATCGAGGATCAGCCCGTCGGTAATTCCATCGCTATTTTTGGCTCAAATAGGCGTCAATTTTATCCCACTCATTTTTCGACAGCTTAGGCCGTCGGTAAGGGATAATCTATTTCCGGCTGTGCTATCTGTCGGTATGGCCAAAGAAGGTGTTTTGTCTTTCGACGATTCTAGCCGCCGGAAATAGATTATCCCTTACCGAAGGCTTAAGCCGTCGGTATACGTCGTTTGCTATTCCCGTAGCAACGGTCAGCTTTTGGCCTTATCGACTGGTGAAGCCGTCGGTTATAGCAAGAAATGTTACCGACAGTCACTTTTCTTATTTCCAACGGTTTGTGTCGTCGGTAATGTCGCGACCGTCCCGTCCGGGAGCCGCGAAGAAAAGAAAGAGGAGTCGCCACCAATTTATTTTTGGAAAAAAATTGAAAAAATTATAAACTTAAGGAAACTGGTCTTTTTTTAAAAAAATTGAGATCGAGCTCGGGAGTCGGTTACGAGTAGGGAAGGTGTTAGCACCCTACATCGCCCGTTTTAAGAACGGTACCTCAAGTTAATTGTGCAAATTTAATAACTTTGAAAATTTTTATTTTACCCAAAAAAACAAAATAAAGAGAGGATAAACAAACACAAAAATAAGAAAATTTAATTTTAGCTTGACGAAATGATTAATTTCGCTCCTACGTATTCCCTGGTGCGATGGGAAACTCAAAGCCACGTAGTTCTTGTAGAAAATGTTTGATTGGTTGGATGTTTTTTAATTTCTTTTGGAAAAGATTTGTTTTTATTTTTTGAAAAGATTTTATTTTGGAGATAATTTTAGAAAAAGGGATTTTATTTCAAAATTCACTTTTGCATAGGGTTCAAGATAGCAAAGCTATACGATAAACCCTTACAATATTACACGACACCTGAGGATGAAAAATCATACATCAACGTCGTAAATTGTCGCGTGAATTAAAGAAAGCAATTTTTATTTTTAAAACAAATTCACCCTCAAATTCAAATTCAATTTTTTTTATTGAAAGAGCTTATATTGGGATCTCTTAACTGGCCCATAAATACTTACCCAAGCCCAAGTGTAACACCGTACCTACCTTCAAACTTCTTAACTCTCTGATAATAAGCTACAGGGAAGAACAATGAACTGTGATGGAGGTTGGCTTGTGATGAAGAACTGGCGATGTGTGAGGGGTGGCGCGCCGCTGCTTCTGGTTCAATGGCAGCGAGGAGGTTACGCGGATAGTGGCGGTACACGATGGTTGGTATCGAGTTGTTGTGATGGTGGTTCGGTAGAGTTCTAGTTCAACACCGCCATGATGGTGATGAAGTCTTGGCCTCTGATGGCTGCGTGAAGCTTCAATGGTTTTGGAAAGTGGGGGTGTGATTAGTATAATGATAATTTGCTTATTTGGAGAAAATGGTGACTTAGTGGCAAGGAATAAGAATGGTGATTTAGTGAGTGGAGAAGGAAGGAGATGTTTATGGTTTAATAGAAATGGCGTGAAGGTGATTTGGAGGAGGTTGGGTACAGAAAGAGATCGAGTGAGGAGAAAGAGAAGCGTGAGAACAAATGGTAATATAAGAAGCTCTTCAAGTGATGATCAGGAAATTTTTTAGGTCCCCCTTTTGATGATAGAATAGAATCCAATATATAGGGGAAAAAAGTAACAAACTCTTGTTATCAAATTAGATGAGCTATCAAAAAGAAATCATTATCTATCTCAAATAGATTATGATAATTATATGAAGCAAAATCTGTTTTGAGAGTTTGAAATGATGGATATGTGATAACTATCACTATCTTTCCCTATCTACTAAAACAACCTAATCTTCATCACATTTTTTTTTATTTTTTTTATTATTTTATTATTTTATTTTATTTTATTTTTTATATTTTTTTATTTATTAAAACACGATGAGCCTAACTTCTAAGAATTGAGCTAAGATCTAATTAAATTTTTTTTGCGGTTTTTTTAGTATTAAAAGGAAAAAGAAAATTGACCCGGACAAAATTGGGTGTTCACAGCTGCCCCTCTTGACTTGTTTCTTATTAGATAAGAGGTGTAACCGTAGTTAACCTTTTATTGTTATAAGATTCGAGTAAAGACATGAACTTCCATTTTGTCCGGGAATGTGAGGTTCCTACAGGTTGGATTGCCCGTTAGAAGTTTGAACAAAAAAGAAAAGAAACTGCCGGAGACACTATCTACCAGATCTTAATGAAAAGAAACTTCCGAAGACACTATCTATCGGAGCTTGAGAAGAAAAGAAGCTTCCAGAGACACTGTCTGCCGGAGCTTGAAAGCAAAAAAACTTCCGGAGACACTATCTGCCGGACCTTGAAAGTAAAAGAAGCTTCCGGAGACACTATCTGCCGGAGCTTGAAAGGAAAAGAAGCTATCGGAGACACTATTTACCGAGGCTTGAAAGGAAAGATAAAAGAGACTCATGGAGACACTATCTGCCGTAGCAAAAGAAAGAAGCTCACGAAGACACTATCTGTCGTAGCTTGAAAAGAAAAGAAGCTTCTGGAGACACTATCTGTCGGAGCTTAAAAGGAAAGAGCTTTCGGAGACACTATCTTCCGGAGCTTAAAAGGAAAGAAACTCACAGAGACACTATCTGCCGGAGCTTGAAAAGAGAGGAAGCTTCCGGAGACACTATCTGCCGGAGCTTAAAAGGAAAGAAGCTTCCGGAGACACTATCTGCCGGAGCTTAAAAAGAAAAGAAACTTTCGGAGACACTATCTGTCGGAGCTTAAAATGAAAGAAACTCGCGGAGACCCTATCTGCCGGAGCTTGAAAAAGCTTCCGGAGACACTATCTGCCGGAGCTTAAAAGGAAGAAGCTTCCGGAGACAATATCTGCCAGAGCTTGAAAAGAGAGGAAGCTTCCGGAGGCACTATCTGCCGGAGCTTAAAAGGAAAGAAGCTTCCGGAGACACTATCTGCCAGAGCTTAAAAAGAGAAGAAGCTTCCAAAGACACTATCTATCGGAGCTTAAAAGAAAGAAAGCTTCCGGAGACACTATCTGCCGGAGCTTAAAAGAGAATAAGCTTCCAAAGACACTATCTGTCGGAGCTTAAAAGGAAAGAAGCTCACACAGGCGCTACCTGTCGGAGCTTGTAAGCTTTCAAAGACACTATCTGCCGAAGCTTGAAAAAACCAGAATAAAGCTTATGAGGTCCTGTGCCTGCTAAAGCCTTCAAAAGTAATGGTATTGACCTTGTCAATGCATGAAATGATGAGAAGCTCGCAAAGACACTATCTACCAGAGCTTGAAAGGAAAGAAACTCCCGGAGACATTATCTGCCGAAGCTTAAAAGGAAAGAAACTTCCAAAGACACTATCTGCCGGAGCTTTAAAAAGAAAGAAGCTTACGGAGACATTATCTGCCGGAGCTTGAAAGGAAAAGAAACTTCCGGAGACACTATCTATCGGAGCTTGAAAGGAAAGAAACTCACGGAGACCCTATCTGCCGGAGCTTGAAAAGAGAGGAAGCTTCCGAAGACACTATCTGCCGGAGCTTAAAAGGAAAGAAGCTTCCGGAGACAATATCTGCCGGAGCTTGAAAAGAAAGAAGCTTACGGAGACATTATCTGCCGGAGCTTGAAAGGAAAAGAAACTTCCGGAGACACTATCTATCGGAGCTTGAAAGGAAAGAAACTCACGGAGACCCTATCTGCCGGAGCTTGAAAAGAGAGGAAGCTTCCGAAGACACTATCTGCCGGAGCTTAAAAGGAAAGAAGCTTCCGGAGACAATATCTGCCGGAGCTTGAAAAGAGAGGAAGCTTCCGGAGACACTATCTGCCGGAGCTTAAAAGGAAAGAAGCTTCCGGAGACACTATCTGCCAGAGCTTAAAAAGAAAAGAAGCTTATAAGGCCTTGTGCTTGCCAAAGCCATCAAAAGTAATGGTATTGACCTTGTCAATGTATGAAATGATGAGAAGCTCACAATGACACTATTTACCGGAGCTTGAAAGAACAGAATGAAGCCTATGAGGTCTTGTGCCTGCTAAAGCCATCAAAAGTAATGGTATTGACCTTGTCGATGCATGAAATGATGAGATGGTGCATGATGACGAGTGTGATATTTTTTAAATGCATGATGCAAGAGATGCTTGATAAAGAGTGTGATTTTTTTTTTTTTAATGCATGATGTATGCAATGCTTTTTACTCTAACATTATTATTTTTTTTTATTTTCCTTTATTTTCTAATGTATGATGCAAGATGTGCTTTCAGTGATTGATGAAAATTGTGATCCTATCCTTTTTCGCAAACCATTTTTTTTATCATCGGCCCCTTAAAGTTTTGATCACAGCCAGATTTTGGATGAATTAGAACAAAGCTCGTTGATTTGATTTGTCATTTGCTTGTTCAACTGATGCCTTGCTTCTTGCCAAGGATATGCTTGTTTCATAATGACTAACCCAATGGTAGAGAGTGCCTGATCGCTCTTTCTTTTCAAACATTGCCCCTTGTCAGGAGACATTGTACTTTATATGACCTTTGAAGTCTTGAGGAAGACTCTAAATGCTTTTATTACTGACACATGTTTCACATTTCAGAATATGTTTATCATGAAAAAATGTATTTTGAGTCTCTGTAGGTGGCAACAAGAAGGGTGCCAGATAAATGATGGAGAATGAAAAGGCAATAACAATAGATGGGCAAAACAATGATATATGAATTTGAGATGTCCTTAAAAGGAAACAATGATGGGACGAATTTCGCATTTCTTCAAGTGATGCTCTTTAAGATAATCAGTGCTAGTCTCTCGTGCATATGGTCTCGAGCGCCGCTTTAATCAACTTTCAAGGATATGACTTGCCCCAGTCTTCATGCATTGAGAGCATTTCATGATCTGCCCTTCAAATTCAAACTGCCCCAGTTTGTTGCTTTGATGTGAGTTTTTTTTTTTTTTTTTTTTTAACTTTTGCGTAGGTCAATCTTCTGACCAGATTGCTCTAATTCTTGCCTGGACCGCTCTATCAGATTTTCAGCCCTGCGAGCCATTTTTTTTTTGCTTCTTTTTTTTTTTTTTTTAGGGGGGAAAGCAATGTTTTTTTTAAGAGCACATACTTCTTGTCTCAAAATTAAAATTGATGAAAATGATAACAATCTTTCATTGATCAGAATGGACTTTTTAGGCTTGTAACGTGGTCGGGGTTAAGGGGTATGAAAGAAAAGGTATAAGGCCCAAATGCGTGTTTGAGGGTTGAATGAGCCAAGGATCTTTATTCTTACGTCGCATCAATGGTGCTTTTTCTTTGGTTACTTCTCCGCTTTTCTTGCTTTTTCATTCACCCTTGTTGTGAGCTTATTTAATCATCTCTTTTTTTCTTATAGGAATTTTTTTTTCCTTTTTTTTTTTTTTTTTTTTTTTTTTTACATTTCTCATTTCTCATATTAGCCCCAAGTGTAGGGGTGATCCTTGTCCAAGGTTCTTTGAAAAAGTTTCAAGCTCAAAAGGGGTAACAAGGGATAATGGAAATATGTGAAAGATAGAGAAAGATGGCCAATCTTCATTTCAAATCATGATTGTTTATTTTCAAAAAGTTTAATTAAAGACAAAATGATAGTGCTCATTAAAATAATTACTTATTTGCTCCCTTTCAAAATTTTTTTTTTTTTGGGTATCTAGCTTGAATATAAGGGCTTTAAGATTCTCCTTTAGTAGCACCCTTAAAGGAAAGGAATTCTCCTTCACTAAGTATCTCTTATTGGCTACTTTTGATAGCTTTCAATTGTTATCAAATCCAACATGATAAATAAGGTGATCAAAACCATATGATGAGATGCTAGCACTTTTTATTTAGAGAATCACTTTCAGATCTGCGTTGTGGTAATTATCAAGGGAAAAGATGGAAAGGAAAAAAAAAAAAAACTCAATGAATTCGTTTATTGATAATTCATACTGAAATGGAAACAAGTAAGCCCATCCCAAAAGGATTCCTAAAGCCTTGGGCAGAGCTAAAAGATTAGCATTAATGAATTACTCTAAACAAGATTCAAAGGTCTGGGAAAGTTGCCAATCTCCCGATTGTTCTAGATGGTGCTTGAGAAATCATGAACTTCTTGACCATTTTCTACCAGTATCGCATTGATAACTTGCACGAGTTGCATATCCATTAACTGTTGCAGCATTTGCTTGAACTTGCCACATGCTTCAATTGAATGTCCATCTTTCCCATGGAAGTCAGATCTTATCCTTTCCTCAAAATCTCATTCTCCCTTTTCGGAATTTGTACCAGCTCATATTTATGCATCTCTCTGAAGATCACCCGGACTTAGGAGAGCATTCTCCACAGTGTCTTCTATGGCATTGACTCCAGAACCATCATGATTTGGCAAAGGATTCTGACCTATGTTAGGAGCGCTTCCTTGAAAGCTCAACCCCTTCGCATTGATCAAATCTTGCACATTAGCCTTCAAGGCCTTACAATTCTCAGTAGAATGACCTATTGCTCCCACATGATAATCACATTTTGCATTGGGATCAAACCACTTGGGGTATGGGGGTTCCACTGGTTTTGTCGAGACAGGTGCTAGCATGGAGTTCTTTATAAGGTGGGATAGTAATTCAGTGTAAGTTATGGGTATCGGGTCAAACTGCATGGGCTTCTTATCTGGGTCATAAGGCGGTCTCCTTTGATTCACATTTGGGTTTTGATTCCAAGGTTGAGTTGTTTGAGGTGGCATAGTGGAAAAGGCTTGGTGTTGGGTAGAGTATGATGGCTGATAGGGTTGGAAATTTGGGAATTGTGAGGTGGCAACGATGTATGGATGGTTAGGTTGGTGATATGGAAGTGATGGGTTATATGGTATGTAGGTAGTTTGGAAAGATGGTTGAGGGTTAACCAGCGTTTGGTTTGATGCCCATTGATCAGACTTCTTTTGCCCAGATGCCACAACATATGTCTCTCCTTCCTTCCTTTTCACAAAGGGCGATTTCTTTGTGTCATTCGCCCCTATTGAATTTTCAATAATCTTATCACTTCTCATCCCGCTCTCAATCCTTTCTCCAATGACGACCATATCAGACAAGTTCGATGACACACTTCCAATCATTCTGTCATAGAAGGGTGATTGGAGCGTGTCAATGAACATTGCAACAATTTCCTTTTCAGACAGTGGGGGCTCTACTTGAGCAGCCAATTCTCTCCATCTCTGCGCATATTCTTTGAAAGTCTCTATGTCTTTCTTTGACATATTTTGCAACTGCATTCTATCGGGAGCCATGTCAATGTTGTACTTATACTGCTTCAAGAACGCAGTTGCTAGATCCTTGAAAGATCGGATACGAGTCCTTTCTAGATGCGTGTACCAGCTTGAAGCTGCCCCAGTCAAACTGTCCTGGAAGAAGTGTATTAATAACTTTTCATCATGAGCTTGCGACGCCATCTTTCGAACATACATGGTTAAATGGTTCTTTGGACAGGTGGTTCCCTTGTATTTGTCAAAATCAGGCACTTTGAATTTCGGTGGGATCACAACGTTTGGCACAAGACAAAGTTCTGAGGCATCCCGAAGACCATAACTGTTCGCCCCCTCAATAACTAGCAGCCTTTCTTCCAGAATTTCTAACTTTTCTTTGGACTGAGCATTCTCAACAGGAATCTCCCCGTATATTCTTTGAGGAACAGATTGCAGCCCATCGGGAGAAACAAAGTTATGTACCGCCTGGGTTCCCTGAGTACCTATGTGAGCAGTACATGGTGGTGGAGTGTGCTGTTTAGCGACAGGTACCACTATTGGAGTGGTAGCATGAGGAAAGTTAGTGGTTTGTGCTTGAGGTTCTTCGCCAACATTGATGTGAGGGTTATGATTTGAGTTATTGTCTTGCAAAACAATGGCTACTGGTGGCACAAACCCTCGGGGAAGCCCATATGGGGGATTATTCGGGTCAAATGCAGAGTGAGCTTGATTATTGGGATACATGGTGAGAGGCACCAGGATTCCTTGCTGATTGAAGCCCTGAAAAGGATTAGCCGGTTGTTCTTCGCTTGAGGCTGAAGGATTCTCATCTGTATTCTTGTCTTTTTGCATTGTTTGCAACATTTCCATCATCTTGGCCATCCGCTCTTTGAGTTGACTCACTTCATCCCTAATCTCTTGAGTTGTTTCTAGGTCAGCCATGATTCTGGCTTGTGATCGGGTCCGATAAGGGTGTAATGATACTCGTTTCCCGGCTATATTGATTAATATTCCTGATATCACGCATGACAACTATTAATTACTTGAGGATGTATGGTAGACTCATGCAGATATTTTTATTAACTATTCCTAGTCGCTCAAAGGTATTAGTTTTAATGGTGAATATTATACCCAGAACGTCTCGTTCAAAGGTATAATGGTGAATATCACTTAATGGTGAATATCAATTATCTGCAGAACGTCTCGTTCAAAGAAAATAATTTGTGGAATGAAGTTATTGGCGAATATTTCAAACAATGGTGTATATTAATTGTTCCCAAAACGTCTCATTTAAAGGAAAAATTAATGGTGAGTATCTTTGATTAATTAGCGAGTATTAATTATTTATGGAATGCCTCATTTATATAAAACAATTTACTAGTGAATATATTAATTATTTCCAGAACGTCTCATTCAACGGAAATAATTCAATGGTACATATTTTTTATTAACCATTCCCAGAACGTCTCGTTCAAAGGTATTAAAAAAAATATTATCTCCCATTTCAAAAATGTTCACCCTTGGTTTCCTATAACAAGAAGCATTATTAAATTACATGCATGATAAAAAAGAAAATAATTACATGCATGATAAAAAGAAAATAAAAGATAAGGAGAAAGTACGCCCACCTCTGTGCCCTAAATCGGGTTACCTTATTAGATTCTATCCTAATGGTCTATGGAATGTTAATTCGTGACCTCCCATTAGGGTGGCTCTACAAATCCAATAATTCTTTAGGCCTCTAGAGCTAAGATCCCAATTCATGATGTTGGCCACAACAGTAGGAGATCTACTAGGTGTGGGACATCATAAAAGGGTCACATTCTAGATGAGGTTTTCATGATACTCAAACAGGACGTACATCCAAAGTGGCTATCATTACACAACCTCTTTCTTAATCTTAGGGTTTACCAGGACCCGGGTATAGAGTCTCACTCATAAGTATGTGCACAATGTGTAGGTGAGGTGTGTGGAGGGAGCATGCAAACTTGAAATCCTAAGACTGCCCACATTTATCTGCAAAGGAGATCATGCTAATACGAAAATGTCGTCTATCCTATAATTAAATCAAAATTATAATTGTACAATATTTACAGAATAAATAAATAAAAAAAGGATAAAATAAATAAAAGTTATTAACAAAAGCACAAATAACTATGATAGGCCTGACTCTCAAAAGTCCCCAGTGGAGTCGCCAGCTGTCGCGACCGTCCCGTCCGGGAGCTGCGAAGAAAAGAAAGAGGAGTCGCCACCAATTTATTTTTGGAAAAAAATTGAAAAAATTATAAACTTAAGGAAACTGGTCTTTTTTTAAAAAAATTGAGATCGAGCTCGGGAGTCGGTTACGAGTAGGGAAGGTGTTAGCACCCTACATCGCCCGTTTTAAGAACGGTACCTCAAGTTAATTGTGCAAATTTAATAACTTTGAAAATTTTTATTTTACCCAAAAAAACAAAATAAAGAGAGGATAAACAAACACAAAAATAAGAAAATTTAATTTTAGCTTGACGAAATGATTAATTTCGCTCCTACGTATTCCCTGGTGCGATGGGAAACTCAAAGCCACGTAGTTCTTGTAGAAAATGTTTGATTGGTTGGATGTTTTTTAATTTCTTTTGGAAAAGATTTGTTTTTATTTTTTGAAAAGATTTTATTTTGGAGATAATTTTAGAAAAAGGGATTTTATTTCAAAATTCACTTTTGCATAGGGTTCAAGATAGCAAAGCTATACGATAAACCCTTACAATATTACACGACACCTGAGGATGAAAAATCATACATCAACGTCGTAAATTGTCGCGTGAATTAAAGAAAGCAATTTTTATTTTTAAAACAAATTCACCCTCAAATTCAAATTCAATTTTTTTTATTGAAAGAGCTTATATTGGGATCTCTTAACTGGCCCATAAATACTTACCCAAGCCCAAGTGTAACACCGTACCTACCTTCAAACTTCTTAACTCTCTGATAATAAGCTACAGGGTAGAACAATGAACTGTGATGGAGGTTGGCTTGTGATGAAGAACTGGCGATGTGTGAGGGGTGGCGCGCCGCTGCTTCTGGTTCAATGGCAGCGAGGAGGTTACGCGGATAGTGGCGGTACACGATGGTTGGTATCGAGTTGTTGTGATGGTGGTTCGGTAGAGTTCTATTTCAACACCGCCATGATGGTGATGAAGTCTTGGCCTCTGATGGCTGCGTGAAGCTTCAATGGTTTTGGAAAGTGGGGGTGTGATTAGTATAATGATAATTTGCTTATTTGGAGAAAATGGTGACTTAGTGGCAAGGAATAAGAATGGTGATTTAGTGAGTGGAGAAGGAAGGAGATGTTTATGGTTTAATAGAAATGGCGTGAAGGTGATTTGGAGGAGGTTGGGTACAGAAAGAGATCGAGTGAGGAGAAAGAGAAGCGTGAGAACAAATGGTAATATAAGAAGCTCTTCAAGTGATGATCAGGAAATTTTTTAGGTCCCCCTTTTGATGATAGAATAGAATCCAATATATAGGGGAAAAAAGTAACAAACTCTTGTTATCAAATTAGATGAGCTATCAAAAAGAAATCATTATCTATCTCAAATAGATTATGATAATTATATGAAGCAAAATCTGTTTTGAGAGTTTGAAATGATGGATATGTGATAACTATCACTATCTTTCCCTATCTACTAAAACAACCTATTCTTCATCACATTTTTGTTATTTTTTATTATTTTATTATTTTATTATTTTATTTTATTTTATTTTTTATATTTTTTTATTTATTAAAACACGATGAGCCTAACTTCTAAGAATTGAGCTAAGATCTAATTAAATTTTTTTGCGGTTTTTTTAGTATTAAAAGGAAAAAGAAAATTGACCCGGACAAAATTGGGTGTTCACAGGTAATGTAACTTTTTAGTTATCGATGGCCTAACTGTCGGCAAGTGTGCCTTTTGCTATTCTCGAAGTAACGGTCACTTTTAGACTTTCCGACGGGTAAGCCATCGGAAAGTTGAAACATTTTTGGCCTTAAAACTCACTTACTTCTAACGACTTTGATCGTCGGTAACCGTCGGAAATGTTCACTAATTAACCTGAGGCCCACACCTTCTTCCTCTCATTTCTCTCCTTCTCCTTCTCCCGCGACCAAGCTCCCCCTCCCCCCTCCCTCCCCCTTCTGCGACCACCTCTGATCTCCTTTCCGTCGTCCCAGCCACCGCCGCCACCACCATATCCCTCTCCTCTCCTCTCCTCTGTATCCACCGAGACCCCCACCATCCGCACCACCAGCAACCACCTTGCCGCACCACCTCTTCGTGCCCCACCACCACCAACCGCATCACTGTAAGTCCAACCCTCCCCCTCTCCCTATCCTTCTTCTCTATCCCTCTCCCCTGACATTTTTTTTTAATTTTTGCAGTGGACCACCAACACCACCACCAAAACTGTCTTTTCAGTGCCTTTGTTCCCAGGTCTCATTAATTCTTGAGTAATAATCTGTTTTGTGCTACATGATTAAAATAAAAATTCATGTTTTGTATTAATTTGTTAATTCTATTTTATTTAGATGATTAAAATAAAAATGCATGTGATATTACTGCTAATTGTTATATTGCTTCTGTTTTGTGTTAATTATGTTAGAACTAATTTTAATAATCTGTTTAAATAATTATAATAAATTTATTCATAAGACTTAAATTTTAATAAATTTTTAAAAATTAATTATTAAATAAAAGTTGGATAATTAATAAATCATAAATAGTAAAATAAAATACTAACGAATAGAATATCAAAATCTCTTAACACTTGTATTTGTCTTAAGCCTCATAAGACTTATAATTAAAAATAAATTTTCGGTATAATTAGCTTATGTTAGAAACATGGACCTGAAAAAAATGCCTGGTTGGTGATGGCTCAGTAACGGCAGATTGCAGATGGTTGGGCAGCGGATAGTGCGATGTGGTGGGACTAATTAATGAATAAAATTTAAATAATTAAATAAGGTAGAAACAATAAATAATATTTAAATAATTGAATAAAGAGGTTAAATATTTGAAATTAAATTACAAAAATAATTAAATAACAAAATAGGTTAATAAAATAAATAAGTCCGCAATAAGGAATATAATACCAATTTTTCTTAGCACTTGAAATAGGTGTTAAGGCTCATAAGACTTAAAACAAAACAAAAAAAAAACAAAATAATGAATAAATTTTAAAAGTTTAATAAGGCTTGATTTAAGTATGACATTTTTTTTAGATGAATAATTTTTTTAGAATAGTTACTTGTTGGTTTGTTTGCAACTTTGATATGTCCCTATGCACTTTATGTTGCTAAAGTGTGGGGGATTTGAATAATTGCATTTACCCTATGAACTTGACTTTCAAGTACAAAAGGTAAAATTACCTCATAGAGGTTAAAGTTTTATTTTCGAGACGAGTTATAAATACTTGAGCAAAACATTAGCTTCTCGTTTGAGATTAAATGTTATTGAGCAGGCGTGTACTTGCATAGAGGTGCCGCTCATTGTATTAAACCTTGACTTGTCCAATGAGGACAATTTGGGAAAAACCTTTTTCTTCACTCATATAATAATAATATTGCTTATTTCTAATGCTTTATATTTGACGAAATTTTGGTCCAATACATTTCCTTTTGTTCTCTGGGTGCAAACTTGATTACGGTATTGCTGTCAACTATTGTAGTTAGAGACTAATGGGAAATGCTGCCTAAATTTCGTCAAATATAAGGCATGTGAATTAGGTAATAACTACTAATATTAGGATCGAGTGTTGAATTTTTTTTCTCGAATCAGATAGGGCCATACCAAATAAAGAAAGTGAATGTGGATATATCTAAGTCGGTGTGTAATTATTTTATTGTTCTATCTTAGATGATTATTCGTGATTATTTTATTATTTCATCGTAACATTAAATTGCTCTATAGCCACATGGCATCTGGAGGACGTGATCCACCACCACCCATATCACCCACAGGTGGTAAGGTAATGGCGTCGACACTGCTCCTTGATATTGATTCACATACTTTTACCGTTAAGGTTACTTCCTTCGAAGGTAGCTTTGAAGAACATCACAGCTGTTATTGAGTCGATGTTTTATTATCCTTGGCTTACATGAGGACATCTCAATGACAATGAGAGGCGGAGTTTCTTTGACGCTTATAGAGTAAGTTATAATTTTCAATTTACTTAACATGTTTTGGTTTATTATTTCATAAATTATTAATATAATAAAATATTATTTATGTCTTTCTAATGCAAATAAAAGTTGCTTGGAGAGCCGAGCATGAGGCATTGGTTGAGAGAAACTTTCACATGAAGGCTACTCATCGCCTATCTGATATGCTGAGGGACGCTCGCTTGAGGGGTGAGGGACCCTCATGGATGGGAGATGCAGTCTGGGATGCCCTATGCCGTCACTGGGCTACTGCTGAGTTGCAGAAAAAATCAGCTCAGGCAAAGAAAAATAGGGCATCAGAGAAGGGTGGGAGCCGGCACACAGGAGGTTCCATATGTCAGGTGGAGTACTTTGAGCGTCTGGTACATTCATACCTTCATTCCTATTTAATACATATATTGTTCTATAGTTTTTTAATTATTATTTACTTATAATTTATGTTTGTGCACGTACAAGTTAGGGACAGAAGGAGACCAGTGCCGATAGCTCCACCGCCACACCCCATACTAGGAAGGATACTGGCGAGTATGTAGATGAGCGATTTAGGCACACTTAGGTAATGCGCCCCATTTATTTATAGTTTTAAAATGTATGGTTTTATTATATATTATAAATGTCTTGATTAATATGTTTGATTATGCATAATAGGAGGAGTTTCGAGGAGAGGATGTCGCAGGCAACAGCCTCTTCCTCCACCCTACTTGAGCCTGAGGAGGAGGAGCGGCTTGCGCTGCGTGTTTGGGCAGAGGTTGTTGGCGGTAAGAAGAAGGGTCGTCTTTACAGTGCAGGAGACCTTTCCGATAAATATCTGAAAGGGTCTTCGCGCCTGGATATCAGCACCACAGCATCCACCGGAGCCAGTCGCCACGCTGATCAAGAGATTGCTGAGCTGAGGCGGAGACTGGCTGAGTCCGAGCAGTGTGCCAAGGAGCGTGAGCGGCGGATGAAGCAGATGTTACAGACCATGCAACAAACGCAGCAGCAACCCCCCATCCAGATCAGCCGACCGGTCGCACTAGGGCCGACGAGGATGACTCTTTCAATGATCTTATCCAGTCTCCTAGTCATTATGATAGGGATTATTAGATTTTCATATTAGTTTTTTTATTTATATTTCTATGTATCGTAAGAATATATATTATTTATCATTTGAATATAATTTTAATTTTTTTAATGTTATTTTTAACTTTATTTTGCACTATTTATTTAATTAATATTTGTAAATAATTAATAACAAATCTAAGTACTTAATAAATATAAAATATAATTAAATAATAATTAATTAATCAATTAAAATATAAATTTAAAAATAAATAAATTATATATATCGACGGTCTAGCCGTCAGTAATGACCCATCCTAATTACCGACGGCCTGACTGTTGGTAAAGTACTTAGGTTAATGCGGATGGGTCATTACCGACGGCCAATGCAAAAAGGTCGTCGGTAATAATTATCGAGGACCCTATTTCGACGGATACTTGGCCGTCCGAAAGTTACTATTACTGACGGCTTTTGGTGATTATCGACGGCTTTTGGCCGTCGACAATGAGCTGTTTTCTTGTCGTGCACCAATTAACTGGCAATGTTGTCTATAAAAGTCATTTGCCATCACTACAAGAAATTTGTCTTTTAGTGACAGGCAAAATCTGTCACTAGATGTTTAAAATGTTTAGGTTTATGTAAAACTTACATTCACCTACTGCCGGTCCAACCGTCCATTATGAACGATGAATAACAACTGGAAATGACTGTCAGTATAGGTTTTACCTATGATCCACATACATTTACTTACAGTTGTATTTGACTGTCAATAGGGTTTACCTACGATCCAACTATCTTTACCTATGGTTTGACTGATACTAATACTTATACTTATACCTACAGTTTTAAAGACTATCACTAAAAGTGTTTGTAGTTATATGGCAAATTTATTATAGTGCTTCATTCATTTCAAAGCTTCGGTAGAAAACAAAAACTTAGAGTTTTGAGAGATAAGAAAACATTACTTGTGTGAGAGAGAAAATACTCTTAGAGAGAAAAACCGAGAGTTTAGTCACTGGTGTTTGATGAGATTATTATTGTATTCCCACTATTTTTTCATAGTGGAAGATATTATTTTTTATGGTCTCATTGTGACTACACAAAGTGTGGGAAAAGTCAGATCCCGGGATAATAAATTATCCATTCGCATTGTGTTTGACGGTTTTATTTGTTATCTTTCCCACCAACCGTCATTGTGGACAATTGCTGAAAAATACAACCGCAATTGGAACTGCATGCAGTTATAGAGAATATCAAAATCATAATGTTATAGCCTCAATTGCGATTGTGAACCTCACTTTAAAACCACTACTGCAGGATGCATTTTCTACCACGGTTGGTTTTGACTTTCTACTACGGTTAGTGAACCGTAGTGGAAAGTTACATTTCTACTACGGTTATGATCACCAACATAGTGGAAAGTGAATTTATGGACGAAGAAAGTCATCCAGAATGTGACTTTCTACAACGGTTGTGTCTCACAGACATAGAAAGTCACATTCCACTATGGTCGTGACAATATCTGTAGTAGAAAGTCACTTTCTACGGTGGTTAAGGTCACGACCGTAGTAGAAAGTGTTTTTTTTTTATTTTAAATAATCTCTTATGTTTTCCTTTCTTTCCTTTCCTAATTTTTTTCATTCAATTAGATACAACCAGCCAGATCCAATCCAATAACAATAACAGATATACTTAACCAAGTGTTAACAGATATATAATCAGCGTTAACAAAGATATATATATATAAACATGGCAACAAAATGTCAAAACTAAATACATCTAAGCTACATTATGATCTTTACAATAGCCAACAAAGAAGCTTGCTCATTTTTCCTTGATGTCCTGAATATCATCATTCAATAACGGAGCCGAATTGTTGAAAGTCTTCAAGTTCACATAACATAAGAAAATTAAATTAAACATTTTGCTCATCAAGTAATAAAACAAACATATAGTAATTTAACTAACTCTTGTACTTACAAATTCTATTAATAATTGCTTCCGCCTATTGAGAAGTAATACTCGCGGAGACAATAGTGAACATATGTCTCATGACATAATATCTACACTCCTAGCCGCCACTTTGTCGATGAGACTACAAATGATAAACAATAAATTAATATAAGGTTGTATAACTACTATTATATATAACCTCTAATTGAATCTTGGATTAACTACTTACACGTGGGCAAATCCATTGAGGCTTTTTACTTTTGACCCTACTTTTACCTTTCAAGCTATTACATGCCTGCATAGCACTGTGATAAACAAACAATATTGATACATCAAATATTAATATATATGGATAAACAAATGTAATATTACAAATTAAGAGTGAAAGAAGCTTGCTTACGTATCAACTACTTCCTTAAGAACTGTAGATGGGGTATGTTGCAATGAACACAAGAAGGCGACTTCATTCTGGCGATGATCCTTGTCGAGGAATGGGGCTAGATAACACTCCTTTTGGCTTAGGCGATGCATAGCCCTATAAGATAAAGAAATAAATTAATGTTAATTATAAAAGATTGATACTTATTAATTATAAAACTGATTTACAAATAAAAATACTTATGTGCACCATAATTGTAGAACGTTAATGCAAAGTCATTTATCCAGGTATAAATCGATCATATCTTTCCTAGCGATTAGAAAAATCCCATTTAATCCCTCGCTGCCATCGTGCTCCAACGGTAGAAATAAACCTTCCGTCATATTTTTCATCGCCACTCCAGCCATTTGTAATAACGGTGAAATTTTAGGTGGATCAGCTTTCTCAACATCCTACACAACAATAAAACATTAGTAAACATCAGTTAATTAAGTTATTCGAATTGAAAGACATAAAATATTATAAATTAATACCTTTGGTGCATGTGCATCATCCTCATCCTCATGTAGCTGACGAAGATCCTCGTCCTCCCCATCTATATTATCTTCATGCTCCTCCTTAGCTAACACATGTGTATAATCATAGCTCCCCTTTGGACTCACATTAGCAGAAGGTTGGACACCCGGAGTTTGTTGGGAAAGACCCATAGATGACATATGTTGTCTAAACTCCGCCACCATCTCAGGATAAACCTCCCGTCTAAGGTCCACCATAATCTGCGAAAGAATCTCCCGTCTAACATCCGCAATAACGTGGGGAAAGACCTCCCGTCTTACCTCCTCTCGGATGGCACTGCGGTTGTCATGACGTGATCGTGCTCCATGGTACGTCCGCACGCCTACAAACCTTCCAACACTAAGGACACGACCAGGGTGGTCTTCCTTCCAAGGGCGATAGCCAAGATATCTCGACGCGAGCTACTAGGAACAAATGATCCTTGGGAGCTCTGTTCAACCTTAATTCACAAAATGTGTAAGTAGGTGTGTAAACTTGTTGCAATTACAATTAAAATTGAATATTTACTTACAATCTTGTCAGCAACAACGCATGTCGACTCAGACGTATACTCTCCAGATGGTTTTTGTCGGGCTTTAATCCATGTGACATGGCGTGGGGGTGCAGCTGGAGGATCAACAACAACCGGAGGATCAAGCGAAGGATCGGATTGCCTTTCTAATTTCTTCTGACGTTGTTCTTCCATCAATTGACCCCTAAGTTTTTTATAGCCCCCACGAGACAATTTGTGAGGATGAACATTCTTTTTCTGGATTGCCTGAGCCTTTTTCCTTTTCTCCTATTATAAATAACACATGAACAACTAAAGTCAGTAAAAATAAATAAATTTGCCTTATACAATAAAAAAAACTATAATTAACTGCAACTAACCTCAAAGGCAAGGGTGCGTCGGATCTCAACAAACCTCTGCCATGTATCCTCATCAAGGAACGGGCATATCTCACAAGCAGTTTTGTCTGACTGATGATATATGAATCTGGTAGTGAGGTCTGACTTAAACTGCCTCAACGCCCACACACATAAGAAATCCATCTATTCTTCATTTGCATAGTATTCGACACATCGTAGGTGAGCTACATTACACAACAAAATAGAGAAATTAGTTAGTATTAAGAATATGACTAAACCTAATAAATACAAACATAGTTAGTAATAGTGATATACCATGATAGTTTCCCAAATCTGGTTCTTCACCATCTCCGGCACACTTTCCCAATCCTCATAAAGAATGTTAGCCCTGCTTTTTCCTTGGACGGCCACAAAAGTCTTGAATCGTGAAACTTCTGGACTTATCGGCTGTCCAAGCTCATCAAAGTGTATATGTAACTTCTGATAACCAGTGCGCACGAGGGTCAACTTTTTAAGTGTTATGGCACGCCTACCCCTTTTTCTTGACTTCGCCTGAGTGTCCGACCCGCTATGCGAAGGAGGGATGCCCGGCTGAGTGCCCGACTCGCTATGCAAAGGAGGGATACCCAATGTATCATCCATGTGCCTGTTTAGACAAAAAATAATACATTAGTAAAATATGGATAAAGTATGCACCCGGAGAATGAAAGGAAATGCATCAGACCGAACTTTCATCAAGTATAACATATAAGAATTAAGGAATAACTATTAACTAAATGAAGAAAATGTTTTTCCCCAAACTGTCCAACTTGGACAATTCAAGATTCAATACAATGAGTGGTACCTTAAAAAAGTACACATGCTCATTAATATTGAATCTCAAACTGGAAACTACGGCTTTGCTAATTTATTAACCCTAAAAACGGAAAATATTATGAGTTTTTAACGAAAAAACACAAACAAATTAAAAGTAGAAAGGGTTGTACCTTACTGAAAAATGAAAAAAATGAGAAGCAGTAAGCAACAAGGGGTAGCTAGCAACAGGAACAATTCAATGCTACTGAAAAAATAAATAGAACACAAGAAGCAAAATCCAAAGCAAAATCAGTGTACAATGATGATGAGGTGGGGATTGAGTGCAATGTGCAAATCTCAGTATCATGGTTTTTTAATCAATGCATATCTTATGGAGGACCAAGAAAGTAAAAATTAACCTAATCAATAGAAAAGCCTATTGGTTTGTGCGACAAAAAGCCTATTGGAAAAGTATAACACTTCTCTCTATACCACAAAAAATAGATGTCAACAGAGGAAAGAATGTAAACCATTAATTAAATATATCATACCAAATCAGTCAGGAATGCTTGCTTGTTAAGACTTTCTAGAGCAGTGAATGCAGACTCCAGTACACGAGACATATATGCCATAACCCTGAGATAGAAAACTAGATATCCTGGTTAGGAATATAAAGATCAAGAAATAAAAATAAAGTTCAAATGCTCTTAACCTAACCTAACCTAGAAATCTATCTAAAACCCAAAACCAGACCCAGATAATGAAGAGCTTACATGTGCGAAGAGGTTCGCGGTGAAGAGTTGAATACGAGGTTTGTGTGGAAACAAAGAAGATCAGTTGAATCTGTTCAACCTAGAAGTAGTAGAATGGCTCGCGGTGAAGAGTTGAATACGAGGGTGGTGGTGGTGGTGGGTGCCAAACGGTCGTGGTGGTGCCAAATGGAGGGAAAAGGTTTAAGATGAAAGGCGCGAGAGAACAGAGAGTAATGTTCTAATGCGCATCAAGGAGAGAATTGTTTAGGTTATTTCAAATTTAGACTTTCTACTACGATTCTAGATTCTACTACGGTTTCATTTTAAAACGTAGTAGAAAATAAACTTTCTACTACGGTTCTAAATTCAGCCGTAGTGGAAACTGAGCACGCGCAAGAAACAAGACTTTCTACTAAGGTTCCCTATATAACCATAGTAGAAAGTTTTAAACTGAATACAATTTATTACAAAACTGCCACCGCGCTATTTTGTACTACGGATATAAAACAACCGTTGTAAATCCCTGACGTGGAATGCATATTGTGCACTAGTGAACCCTCCATGTGTCTATCCTACTCATTCATTCTATCAACTTTATGAAAATAGATCATATTAGGAAAATGTGACGTTTTAAGTTGTGATAACGAACTCGAATTGATATGGGTTGATATGGCCACAAATTAACCTAATACAATTGCAACAATTTAAAATCTTCGAAGTATATCAAGTATCTGCAGAGCCTGTAATTCCAAGCCATAATAAGAGAACGTTTAAGGGAAAGAATAAATCGATTTAGAGTAAATCATCATTTTGATCCCTGAAAGTGTAAGACGCTGTCAGTTCAGTCTCTGGAAGTAAATAAATTATGAAAAAGTCCCTCAATTTTAATTTTGTTAGTCAAGTTAGTCCCTCAATGTTAATTTCGTTAGTCAATTTGGTCCCTGAGTCGGGTGATGGCAGAGACTAACTTGACTAATAAAGTTAACATTGAGAGACTTTTTCATAATTTAACTATTTTCAGATATTGAACTGACAGCCTCTTATACTTTTAGATACCAAAATGATGGTTTACTCATAGATTTATCACTCATTCATTGTTCACCCCATAAATCTGTCAACGACAGCTGTATATATAGTGCCAGTTTAGGTTCAATACATAATCTTTAGCCAGGACTGAGTACCACACCCAGGATATATAGCATGTGTTTGTTCTTGCCATGAGAGAAGTGTGGGGAAGAACTAAGTTCAAGCCATGAGTTCCGGCCCGTAGTGTGACTCTTTTATTTATGTATTTTTTATTATTAGATTTAATATCAGGTGCAGTATGCTATTTACATTGGTGCTTTCCTTTTTTTACCTTCTCTTATATATGGGTTAAAGTACTTCTTATACTCTCAATCTATATATTTTCTTTTGTTCATAAAAAAAATGGTTAGATTTAATATCTGGTGACTGGTGGGACATTTGAGGTTAAATAGTTATAGTAGTATGTAAAATTGAGATAAATATACTGAATAATGTATCGTTTCAATATATATTAAATTTTAGTAATACAAATAAAGGGAGTATTTTTTAGTTAGTAGTAGGGACAATCAGCTTTACTCGTGCTTCCACGTTAGCCCCTTCCTTGAACTTGTAATGATGGTTTTTGAACAAGGGAGAATCTTCAGTCAGTCAGAGAAAACCGTGAAGCCCTTCCTCC
This sequence comes from Ammopiptanthus mongolicus, assembly GCA_039655645.1. Classification (NCBI taxonomy): domain Eukaryota; kingdom Viridiplantae; phylum Streptophyta; class Magnoliopsida; order Fabales; family Fabaceae; genus Ammopiptanthus; species Ammopiptanthus mongolicus. Next base: position 14,944,241 of record CM077343.1, on the reverse strand, counting down.
ACAAGCCACAACAAGGACTAGTCTTTTGAAAAACTTGATTGCTCCCCCACTTCTGGTATCATATTCATATTTTAATTTAATGCCTATTGATTAATTTTATATGTGGAAGCAAAGTACACCTGCAGTAATTAAACACCCATTCTGTAGAAAATAAACAGTGGACTATTATAAATCCTAGCAAATAGAGAAGACATTTGTAGATATATCCACGATTAATGTATAAAAAGATCAAGATGATCATTCAAATGCGTTGTCTGGTTTCTGTTGCTAATTGCTATGCAAGCAAAAAGAAAAGGAAATCAAAACTGTTGGGATGCATAGAAAATAACGAAGTGTCTTTATTGACAATAATTACTTGTAAATGGGACAGGCAAAATGATTTCTTCCCTTACATAATAATTCATAATTGATTTTGCAAAGACCGCACGTATGATAGAATATGTAATGATCAGTGCATTAATAAACCTCTTCACACTGTTGGAATCATAAGATCAAAAGTAATGATGAGTTTAAGAAAAAAATAATATCTAATTTCCAAGTACTTAATAGTTAATGCCCACTTTTAGTCAAATTTCACCTCAAACATGATTTTCGTAAAAAGATGTTTGATTACTATCCTATAAAATTGATTTTGCTTTCAAACGTAATTTCAGTAAAAGCTACATAAAGTAACTTTTACATTGGATTGGAAAATTTATACTAAATTTTAAATCAAACTTGCTTTCAAAATAAAAATATTGAAATATAAATCATTTTATTTCGAACTCAATTTAATCAAATCAATTTTACAAAATCAATTTTATTAAAAATCATCATTTTTAACAATCCTCGTCCAAACACATAAAAGAGTTGTTTGAATTACATAAATGAAACTCAATGCTATCTTTCTGTCACAGAGTATGTATTTATTTATTATAGGATCTTATTAATCAGTGTCCTAAGGGTATTGATTAAGAAATAAAGAAATTATAAGTTTTCATTTATAATGTAAATATAATATTTCTCAATGGCCTAGATAATTCATTTTCCAACAAAAACTTACAACTTTTTAACTCTTTAAACAGTATCCTTAGACGGTAGTTTACATTTGGCTATATTATATAATATTTATATTCTTGGCAGCCCCCAATGAGTTCTATATATTCTTTTGCCTACATCTAGGACCTGACTGCCAACGAAGCTGTCCTACTAGCATAAAACAACGCTAGCCAATTGAATTCCAAAGGTGAGTGTCATCATACAATTCTACTCCACCAATACACACTCTCGCTCTCTCTCTCTCACTCATACATTACCACACAGAGCAAACCTACTTTAATTTCTTTCGCTTTTCTCCACTATCACAAAAAGACTCAACACCCTTTTGCTTTTAGTGTGTTTTTGGATTGTTGTAGATCTACAAAAAATAAAGAAGATGATCCAAGAACTGTTGGGTGGTGATAGTCTCATATCAGGACAAAGAAAATCCTCCATTAACGGAGGAGGAATTCTACTACCACCTACACTATTACCTCCTTGTTCTCTTCCTTCATCCACAACCAGTGTCACCAACACTTCTACAGCTACCACCACAGCCACTGCCAACACCTCATCAAATTCAGAAAACCAAAACCTGAGGTGCCCTCGTTGTGATTCATCCAACACAAAGTTCTGTTACTACAACAACTACAACCTCACTCAGCCTCGCCACTTTTGCAAGACATGTCGTCGGTACTGGACCAAAGGGGGTGCTCTAAGGAATGTTCCCATCGGAGGTGGCTGCCGGAAAAACAAGAGCATCGGCATGTCGAGCTCGGCAGCAAAGACGAGCACGACTAAGATGAAAACAGTGGCATCAGAGCTAGGAACTCTTGGAAGGCCACGGCTTGGTGGTGGCTTCGAACACGAGCTTCCACCAAGCCCAAGCCCAAGCCCAATCTTATGGGGTTCGCCACAGAATACTCATCTTCTGGCTTTGTTAAGGGCTAGCCAAAACCAAAATTCTAACCCTAACCCTAGCCCTAGTCTCATGTCCATTACAGTGAAGGAAGAAGGGAATAACTTAATGGGATCTCAGTCTCACAATATGCTGGCTGAGCCTTTGGTTTCAAATGGAATGTTGAATCCTAGAACACTAGGTTATGATAGTGTTGGACATGTTCCTTCACTTGGTCTATGCAGCTCATTTTGGATAAACAATCAAGATCAAACTCAACAGCAAAATGGATCAGGCTTTGTACTTGTGGAACAACAAAACAGTGGAATTCAAGAACTTTACCAGAAACTAAGGTCATCATCATCATCATCATCAGCTAATTATTGCAGTAACAACAACTTACCAATGTTTCTGGGAAACTTGGCTTCTAATACTTCTTCTATATCCAACATTTTGGAGCCAACTTCTGTTTCCGGGGGTGAATTGGGGTATTGGAATCCAACCATTTCGAATCCATGGTCTGATCTTCCAACTACAAATGGTGCATACCCGTAACCGTAATAACTATTTTTTTTTTCATCTCTTTTTTGTTCACTGTTCAACTTTTCTTTTCCCGTTAAATAGTGCTCCTTAATTTGTATTTCAGAGTTTGTTTTCTTTTGTGGTTGCTTGGTTTTGGGTGGTATATGAATATGGATCTAGCACTAGTTTCTTTTTCTTTTTTTTTCTTCTCGCCTTCTATAATTTGCTTCTTTATGTAAGTTTGATTGATGGTGTGTTTGGCCTAGTTATCTATGGTTATATTTCATGGACCAGGAAGTTCAAAATTGAATGGAAATTGCAGTCTATTTCTTAATGCTTCATTCTCAGTCTCTTCAGCTTACTTGTGCACCTTTTTAATTTCTTCTTCCTTTTCCACTTTCTCCGTCTCTTTACCAAAACACCTAATTCAAAATCAGGGAAAAGTTAAATGCAAAGCACAAAAGTTGCATATACATAAATTACGCGGACCAATAAATTAATGGTTTTAAAATTTCTTTTGATTTATAGGTAAGTGATAGATGAAACAATTTTACTCATTGATTGATTTAAGCTTTGTGAAGAGTTTGTAATTCACTTTTTCTATGCATAGCATATAACACTGCTCTAGTGCTCTCTAAATTAACGGTGCTATTTTCAGTGTAATAAAGGTTTCGGTTCTCATCAACGAGAATATCTATGGTACTAGCTAGGCACGAGAATGCAACGATCTAGAGTACGTTGTTACTGACGTTATATCAGAAATAGCATTCTTAATTAACCAACATAATTTTATGGCTACGTACGAAAATAAAGTAAAGCTGGCGATGTGTAGAAAAATACATCATCTTGGTAAACTGAAAAACTTTAGGGTTTTGTTATCCTGTATATTCAGAGGAGGTGGAGGTGGGGGTCCTAGTGGGTAGCATATGGAAATGCAAGATTTTGTTTTGTTACTAGAAATTGATGAATCTAATGCAAAACCAGCCTTTTGATTGAATTTCCTCAAACGGCAATTAGAGATTCTTGCTATTGGTAGTGAGGGGGAAAATCCACTTGCATCCTTACACTGAACACCTATGCCTGAGTCCTGACTTCTTCTGTTTCTCAGGTATATATTGTTCTAGATTTATTTCTTTGCCAGTACTGAAAGCTCTTCCCCTTTGGTTATATCTAATACGCACGCACACTGTTGCCTTTGGAACTAGCTGTCTATTCATCTTTGTTGCTAATCAGTAACGTGAACGGTGAACATATCAAACCAATTATGAGAAACACACAGGTTAAGTCACAAGAACCAAATCACTGATCAGTCACATGAAAACATGTAATTTTAAATGATTGTCCTTGCACGGATTCACGAGCTTTGGTGTTATATAGACACTTCAACAACAAAGTAACTTATATATTTTGGACATCCATTAACCGATCAATCTATAACTAATTTCTGTTAAAAACACCAAAGCTCGTGAATCCGTGCAAGGACAATCATTTAAAATTTACATTTTTTCATGTGACCAAAGTATAGAAAAGTGTTTTGAAACAGTTTTTTACCTTCTTTTTGGATAGATAAAGAAAAGAGAACAAAGTTAAAAAAATTTAAGTGACCGAACACATATTAAAAAAAGGTGCTGCTAACTATTATCCTAAGGCGCTGGTTAAGGAATCAACAAAATGTAAGGTTTTGTTGAAAAACTAAAAACTGAACTTCTTGATCCTTTGACTACACTATTTCCCTATAAAACTTTGCCTAGCATTTTCCTTCCAAAAATGGCTAAAATAGTTTTGGTCTTTCATCTTAATTTCAGAATTTGTTTTGGTCTTTTATCTTTAAAAAGATTTGTTTTATTTCTTTATCTATCAAACGTTATACAAAATGATCATTTCCGTCATATCTGTTACTAACATCGTTAATGTTAGCATACATGACAGTTAAGTGATAATATGAGCAGCTGAGTTAATTGACACGTGGCAATATGTGTTGGAGCCACGTGGGAGGACCAAATCGAAATAAAAAAAATATAAGATAAAAGACCAAATCGAGTCTTCTTCTTCAATGAGTCTTCTTCCCCAAATTGATGACCTAGTATTCTGGAGGTTGTTGTTGTAACATCCCAAAATCCAAAACTAGGAATAAATAGACTCTGAGAAATTAAGATAGTAATTTACAGGCTTCGGGGTAATTAGATACCCCTAAACTAACCTAAAATAAGTTAAATAGTGCACTATAAATTTTTTTAAATAATACTATTTTGAAGTAGTTATTTAATAAACGTAAAGGATATATTATATGATTAATATAATTTTATATTTATTATTTAGATTATGTTATGGGTAATATATAAAATAAAAGCAATGATTATATAATATAGTGATACTTAAGAAAATAGAAGTCTCCAGGGACATTTAACTTGCACGTGATATTTTCAAAATAAATCCTGAGTGATAAGCTTCTAAGTTTATGTGTCAATCTTACCTAATAAAAAACCATAAAGACTGAATAAGATGGATTCTGAATAGAAACCCAAAGCTATCTAGCGCCACCGAACTGAAAAATAAAGAAGGGGAGAAGAGCAGCAGCTCTATGTTGCACAGATCAAGGACGTCACAACGGAGAAGAAGAGTTCTCGGTGAAGCGATAGGATTTAACTTACATAATTTTTGGAACTATTGGAGGTCTACGAGAAGTGAGTAGAAATATTTTTTCTCACCCTTTCCATGGTACAATTTGTCTTGGGGTTTGGGTTATACTTTAAAAACACGTTTTTAGAAAATAATCCTGATTTGGTCAAACCCTGATTTTATAAATTTGGGAGTTTTCCTTCTAAGGTGTTTCTGCTGTCAATTAAATATTTATTATTGAGATTGATGATATGATTTATATGATACATACGTGATTTGGTTGAATTGACATACTATATATGTACTATTTGATGATAATTGTAATATTGACACGATTCAATAACTGTTAATATGCTGAGTGCTGTCTGCTGCAATACCGCCTATGATAGGGGTATCGAAAGTAACACTGCCAATGAATTGGGGTGTCGAAATATGAAATACCGCCATGATGGGGTATCGAAAGTAACATCGCCACACGTTGGGATGTCGAAATGAGTAATACCACCAGTGTACAATGGTTGGTATCGAAATGTGTAATGTCACTGAAGAGAAGGTGACATCGAAATACCTTCATGAGTAAGGTAGGCAATGGGACGCCATTGTTATGTGTAGTTTGAAAGTCATATGACCTGTAATTATGTTGAGAATATTTGATATGTATATTAAGTTATGATATATTTGTTTATGATGTTCTGCTGAATGTTTATGGTCATTATTTGAGTATATAATATTTATTTAATTATTTTTGAAAATAGCGGGTATCATGGTTAGTTTTTCCGGTTACCGCGCCGGCTGAGAACAACGCTTTTGTGAAAATCTTTTATAAATGTATTTCTATTCATTGGGATTATAAATCTCATTAGTAGTGTTGTTTTCAGAGACTGAGGACGACCCTGTTGAGCAGCCAGACGCTTGAGGATTTTGTTCTAGTAGTAGCTTGGGTTAGTGTGTCATGGCATATGCCATGAGGACTTTTAATACCGTTTATTTATTTATTTATGCGAGTTGTAATAGACGCCCAGTTATTTGGTTTAAAACTTATTATGTATTTTTGTTTATTGGATTGGTATAAACAATTATTTTGGATTAATATTATATTATGAACTTATTCAGTATTTATTAAGGGATTTTTTTTAATTACCTTGTTTTACTTAAATTATTATCTTGGGTTACTAATGTAACGAGGGGCGTTACATTTTTGGTATCAGAGCAGTTCAATCCTAAATTGGACTGTGGTATTGGGTTGTTTTTCACAAAATCAAATATGGGCGCATAGGACTGCTTGTTAGAGTTATATATGCTGCATGCTATTCTTTGAGATTTTGGACCTGATCAACCCAATGTTTGATTGGTGGTGTGCAGATCTATGGCTACTAACAGGCGTGGGGCTAACGCTAATGATGCACTTGCAGCAGTTCTGGCTGAAATGACCAGAGTCATGCAAGAGCAGACGGAGACACTCCGTCAGATGAGGGACAATGGGAACGTGCATAATGTTGGAGCAGTTGCAGCTCAAGATCCACAGTACATGGGACTGTCAGAGTTTAGGAAGAACGATCCGCCAACCTTCCGAGGTACTACAGATCCGGTTGAGGCAGAAGAGTGGTTGCTGAAATTAGAGAAGATTTTTCGAGTTATGAGGTGCGCTGATCCACAGAAAGTGGATTTCGCCACCTATATGCTGGAATCTGATGCGGAGCACTGGTGGAATTGTGCTAGGGGTGGTTTGCTAGCCGTGGACGCTCAAATCACATGGGACAGATTCAAGGAAGTTTTCTTGGAGAAGTACTTTCCTCATAGTGTTCGCATTCAGAAGGAAACAGAGTTCCTGCAGCTCCGTCAGGGAGACATGTCTATTGCTGAATATGTTGCTAAGTTTGAAAGCTTGGCAAGGTTCTCTCGGTACTTGAGGGACAATCCTTTGGACGACTGGAAGGCAATCAAATTTGAGCAAGGTTTGAAGCCAGAGATGCAACATTTTATTGGGATCTTGGAGATTCGGGACTACCCCACCTCGGTAAACAAGTGTAGGGTAGCTGAGCAGAAGATGCAAGCTTTAGAGATGGAGAAGCCAAAGGAGAAGAGTTCTGTTGAAGGCAAGAAATTTCATAGCAAAGGGGGTAATTTTCTGAAGAGCCTGCGACCAGTGCCTACCATCTCAAAGGGTAAGCAGGTCCAAGGAGCTCAAGCATATAAGGGAGATGGATGTTTCAGATGTGGTTGGAACCACGGGGATCGTGCATGCCCCACGGCGCAAGTCTCCTGCAACAAATGTGGAAAGATGGGACACTTTGCTAGAGTCTGCAAGGGAGGAGGACAATCTCAGACCAGACCCCAGAGCCAAGGAAGAGTTTTCACCATCCAAGGAGAGGAAGTGAAGGAGTCTGACGGTTTGATCCAAGGTATGGGTTTTATTAAAGATAGAAAAGTTATGATATTATTTGATTCAGGAGCAACCCATTCTTTCATATCTCTTAGTTGTGTTAAGAATTTAGAGTTACCTGTTTCTAAACTACCTTTTGATTTGTGTGTTTCTACCCCTGCCAAAGATAAATTGGTAACTTCTATTGCCTGTTTGAAATGTTCTTTGATATACCAAGACTTGTCTTATGATGTTGATTTGATATGCTTACCTATGTTGGGTCTAGATGTCATACTTGGTATGGATTGGTTGTCACATAATAATGCTGTTATCAATTGTTCTTCTCGAACCATTTCTTTTCTTCCACAACCAATGTCTGTTGACCCTTCTGTGTCGGATTGCTTTCTGTCTGCTGTATCTTGCCACAAGAACTTAGTTGAGGGGGCTCAGGGATACATACTTCTCTTTTCTGCTAGGATAGAGGCTGAAAGTGATATAGCGGCATTGCCTGTTGTATGCGAGTTTTTAGACGTTTTTCCTAAAGAGGTCTCTAGTTTACCACCGAGTAGGGAGGTCGAGTTTAACATAGATCTTAGGCCTGGTAGTGGACCTGTTTCAGTAGCACCCTATAGAATGGCACCTCTAGAGTTGAGTGAGCTTAAGAAACAAATAGAGGAGTTGTTAGATAAGGGATTCATTAGGCCGAGTGTGTCACCTTGGGGAGCGCCGGTTCTTTTGGTAAAGAAGAAAGATGGGAGTATGAGGTTGTGCGTTGACTATAGGCAGCTAAACAAAGTGACCATAAAGAATAAGTACCCTTTACCTAGGATAGATGACCTGTTAGATCAGCTGAGGGGAGCGGCAGTGTTTTCCAAAATAGATTTAAGATCGGGGTACCATCAGATTAGAGTGAGGAGTGAGGACATCTCTAAGACAGGCTTTAGAACAAGGTATGGGCACTATGAGTACGTAGTGATGCCTTTCGGAGTGACGAACGCTCCAGCCGTTTTCATGGACTACATGAATCGGATCTTTAGACCCTTCTTAGATAAGTTTGTGGTGGTGTTCATAGATGATATCTTGATATACTCTAGAACACCTATGGAGCATAAGGAGCATCTGAGGGTAGTGTTACAAATCTTAAGAGATGAGCGTTTGTACGCTAAGCCAGAGAAGTGTGAGTTTTGGTTAGATGAGGTGAAGTTTCTGGGACACACCATTTCCAAGAGTGGTGTAGCAGTCGATTCTTCTAAAGTAGATGCAGTGCTAGAGTGGGAACCACCTAAGACGGTAACTGAAATAAGGAGTTTCCTAGGATTAGCTGGTTACTATCGGAAGTTTATAGAAGGTTTTTCTAGACTAGCGTTACCTTTAACCCAGTTGACTAGGAAAGGAAAATCTTTTGTGTGGGACCAGGAATGTGAGGAAAACTTCCTAGAACTTAAGAAGAGATTAGTGACAGCGCCTGTGTTGACCATACCAAACCCTTTAGTGAGTTTTGTGGTTTATTGCGATGCGTCTAAGAATGGTTTAGGATGTGTTTTGATGCAAGAGGGCAAGGTTGTAGCTTATGCATCTAGGCAGTTGAGAACCCATGAGGTAAATTATCCTACACATGACCTTGAGTTGGCAGCAGTAGTTTTTGCTCTTAAAATTTGGAGGCATTATTTATATGGTGCTAAGTTTGAGGTTTTTAGTGACCATAAGAGCCTTAGGTACCTGTTTGACCAAAAGGAATTGAATATGAGGCAGAGGAGGTGGATAGAATTCCTTAAAGACTATGATTTTGAATTGAAGTACCACCCAGGTAAGGCTAACGTAGTGGCCGATGCTCTTAGTAGGAAGACCATACACATGTCTAGTTTAATGGTGCAAGAGATGAATCTGTTAGAGGAGTTTAGAGACTTGAATCTTGATGTGTCTTTGAGTGCTTTGAGTTTGAAGTTGAATAGATTGGAAATTCATAGCGACCTTAGGGAAGAGATTAAGCGTAAACAACTTCTAAATCAAGAATTATTATCCTTGTTGGGACAAGAGAGTTATGAGTTGTCTGCTGATGGCTTAGTAAAGTTTAAGGGTAGGATCGTTGTTCCTAAGGAGGGGAGCCTCAGAGAAAAAGTGTTAGAGGAAGCACATAAGGGAAAATTCACTATACATCCAGGGATAACTAAGATGTACCAGGACCTTAAAAAGATGTATTGGTGGTCAGGAATGAAAAAAGATGTGGCCATTTTTGTGTCTAAGTGTTTAGTATGCCAAAAGGTTAAGATAGAACACCAAAAACCTCCAGGTTTATTGCAACCTTTAGAAATTCCTGAGTGGAAGTGGGAGAAAATATCCATGGATTTTGTAATGGGGTTACCTAGGACTCGTTTGGGTTTAGATGCCATATGGGTAATAGTGGATAGGTTAACCAAGTCTGCTCACTTCTTGCCAATTAAGGCAACATATAGCTTGGATAAGTTGGCAGACTTATACATCAGGGAGATAGTCAAGCTTCACGGTATACCCACCTCTATAGTGTCAGATAGAGACCCAAGGTTTACCTCTAGATTTTGGAGAGCTTTTCAGCAAGCCTTTGGTTCCAAGTTGAGTTTTAGCACAACCTATCACCCCCAGACGGATGGTCAGTCAGAGAGGACCATTCAGACCCTTGAGGATATGCTTAGAGCGTGTGTTTTAGATGAAGGTGGATGTTGGGATAAGTTTTTACCTCTCATAGAGTTTGCGTATAACAATAGTTATCACGCTAGCATAGGCATGGCACCCTATGAAGCTCTTTATGGAAGAAAGTGTAGATCCCCTTTGTGTTGGTGCGAGGTAGGTGAGAAAACCTTGATAGGACCTGACTTAGTTCAGCAAACCACAGATAAGATTGAGTTGATTAGGGAGAGAATGCGCACTGCACAGAGCAGGCAGAAGAGCTATGTCGATAAGAGGAGAAAGCCTTTAGAATTCCAAGAAGGTGAGCATGTATTTTTGAGAGTCACTCCTAAGACTGGGGTGGGAAGATCCATGAAAGTCAGAAAGCTAAATCCGCGATTCATTGGTCCTTTTCAAATTCTAAAAAGAGTCGGGTCTGTTGCTTACCAATTGGCTCTTCCACCTTTGTTGTCCAACCTTCATGATGTTTTTCATGTATCGCAACTTAGAAAATATGTACATGATGAGTCTCATATAATACCTCCTGAGTCAATACAATTAAGAGATAACTTGGTCTTTAAGCCCAAGCCTAATCAGATCGTCGACAAGAACACCAAGACTCTGCGGAACAAGACAATTCATTTGGTAAAGGTGGTTTGGGAAGGATTAACTCCTGAGGAAGCTACTTGGGAACTTGAAGAGGATATAATGCGTCAGTATCCAGATCTCGCTAACTAAGGTACATTAACTCTTAATGCTGTTAATTGTATTATATATTAGATGGATTGCTAGAGTATGGTGTTAATTTCGGGGACGAAATTCTTAAAGGAGAGGAGAAAATGTAACATCCCAAAATCCAAAACTAGGAATAAATAGACTCTGAGAAATTAAGATAGTAATTTACAGGCTTCGGGGTAATTAGATACCCCTAAACTAACCTAAAATAAGTTAAATAGTGCACTATAAATTTTTTTAAATAATACTATTTTGAAGTAGTTATTTAATAAACGTAAAGGATATATTATATGATTAATATAATTTTATATTTATTATTTAGATTATGTTATGGGTAATATATAAAATAAAAGCAATGATTATATAATATAGTGATACTTAAGAAAATAGAAGTCTCCAGGGACATTTAACTTGCACGTGATATTTTCAAAATAAATCCTGAGTGATAAGCTTCTAAGTTTATGTGTCAATCTTACCTAATAAAAAACCATAAAGACTGAATAAGATGGATTCTGAATAGAAACCCAAAGCTATCTAGCGCCGCCGAACTGAAAAATAAAGAAGGGGAGAAGAGCAGCAGCTCTATGTTGCACAGATCAAGGACGTCACAACGGAGAAGAAGAGTTCTCGGTGAAGCGATAGGATTTAACTTACATAATTTTTGGAACTATTGGAGGTCTACGAGAAGTGAGTAGAAATATTTTTTCTCACCCTTTCCATGGTACAATTTGTCTTGGGGTTTGGGTTATACTTTAAAAACACGTTTTTAGAAAATAATCCTGATTTGGTCAAACCCTGATTTTATAAATTTGGGAGTTTTCCTTCTAAGGTGTTTCTGCTGTCAATTAAATATTTATTATTGAGATTGATGATATGATTTATATGATACATACGTGATTTGGTTGAATTGACATACTATATATGTACTATTTGATGATAATTGTAATATTGACACGATTCAATAACTGTTAATATGCTGAGTGCTGTCTGCTGCAATACCGCCTATGATAGGGGTATCGAAAGTAACACTGCCAATGAATTGGGGTGTCGAAATATGAAATACCGCCATGATGGGGTATCGAAAGTAACATCGCCACACGTTGGGATGTCGAAATGAGTAATACCACCAGTGTACAATGGTTGGTATCGAAATGTGTAATGTCACTGAAGAGAAGGTGACATCGAAATACCTTCATGAGTAAGGTAGGCAATGGGACGCCATTGTTATGTGTAGTTTGAAAGTCATATGACCTGTAATTATGTTGAGAATATTTGATATGTATATTAAGTTATGATATATTTGTTTATGATGTTCTGCTGAATGTTTATGGTCATTATTTGAGTATATAATATTTATTTAATTATTTTTGAAAATAGCGGGTATCATGGTTAGTTTTTCCGGTTACCGCGCCGGCTGAGAACAACGCTTTTGTGAAAATCTTTTATAAATGTATTTCTATTCATTGGGATTATAAATCTCATTAGTAGTGTTGTTTTCAGAGACTGAGGACGACCCTGTTGAGCAGCCAGACGCTTGAGGATTTTGTTCTAGTAGTAGCTTGGGTTAGTGTGTCATGGCATATGCCATGAGGACTTTTAATACCGTTTATTTATTTATTTATGCGAGTTGTAATAGACGCCCAGTTATTTGGTTTAAAACTTATTATGTATTTTTGTTTATTGGATTGGTATAAACAATTATTTTGGATTAATATTATATTATGAACTTATTCAGTATTTATTAAGGGATTTTTTTTAATTACCTTGTTTTACTTAAATTATTATCTTGGGTTATTAATGTAACGAGGGGCGTTACAGTTGTTGCCCAGGTCTAGGATTTGGGTTTTCACTCTGCCAATCTTTATTCATTTGAAGTCACGACGTTTTTGCTTAGGGTAAACAAAAACATTCACAAGTTCAATGCAAATGATCGATGACCTTGATAACGTATAGTCGTCCTTCAGTCGTCGCGATTCGCCTTGAGGGTTAGTTTGAATCACAATTTTATAGTGTTACGTAGTAGTGTACTTGGGCATTTGGAGAGAGAGAGTAATGACTCTTGCATGAACCGATGAGGTATATTTTGTTGGAGCCAAAGTGGTTATGATCCACTAATCCCTTAAGTTTTGATGTTAACAAAGGACTAATTTCAGAGGAACAAAGATTATTTATGGACTAACACTCTATCTTAAGTGTGCAGGATAAAATATATAAGTCCAAAGACTATCTAAGTTCAAAGACTTTCGCTCGTCCAAACTGGATTAGCTCTCGCTAAGTCCAGAAGATAATAAGTCTTTTCAACAATAGAAACTTGAGTCCAAAGACTCTTTCTATTTTGTGTTCTAATTGTTGAAGTCCAATAAGCTTTAGTATTTTAAAGCGCAAACACACTTGCACTCTTTTGAATTTATTACTCTTTGTGTAAAAAGCTTATATCCTTTAGACAAATATTCCTTGTAATCTTCGTACCATCGAAAGCTGAAGCCAGACTGTCCCTGACACAAAAAGGATTTGACCTTCTCCAATAAGAGAAAAGGTAACTTTCGAGTACAAGAAAAAGATATCAGTCCCATTTCTAGCTATCAAACCTGATAGTCTACTTTGCTGATCAGAAGCTTCAACAAGTTATTAGACTCAATGGACTAGCGCATTTAATGCTCAATCAAAACGGATTCTTTTCCAACCATTGTAGACTAAAGTTGATCAAATCAAGTCTGCTATAAATATCTCTCTTCTTGAAGATGCAAAAACAGAGATAAGCGAAGTGATGCACAACTGAATCAAAATTTGAAAAACAGTCAAGCACACAAGACAACAACCAATCAGGAGAAAAATATCAAAGCTCACAAAGCTTACTCTGCTCTTAATTTTCATATCACTCTCTGTGTAGAGTATTATTCAAGAGTTCTAAGTTTGAAAGCTGTAGTTTCAAACTGTCACACTTAGTGAGTTAGTAGAACAAAACCTTTTTCAAAACCTCATTGGGTGAGCCTGAAGAGGCTTGTTTAGAAAGAATACTTAGTGTACCTGAAGAGGTGTAGAATACTTTCCTGAAAAGGTGTTGAATACTTCTTACAAAGGGTTTTTGTTATAGTGAAAAAAGCTCTCAAGTAGAGAGGACTGGATGTAGCTCTTTGGTGAAGAGTAAACCAGGATAACATCTCTGTGTTCCTTTTCTTTCCCTTGCCTTCGCTTTAGTTTATTTTCTGACTAACTCCTTGGGATTGAATTGCTTTCTTATCGCGCTTGTTTCTTTTATCTCAATCCTTTTGAGTAAGCGTCCAACTGGTGTTTGGAAACGCTCCTTGAGTCCGTTATCGTTTTAACATCCAACCTTTGCGAAAACTTATATATCTGCTTGCGAAAAGTTTTAAAAACTTAAGAAACACAATTCAACCCTCCTTCTTGTGTTTCAAACAGGTTCCTTCATATATCCCTAGTAGTGAAGAGTGTTTCTGCTGTGAAGAGAATGAGTTATCCGAGAGGTGAAGCATCCGTTGATACCATTGAGACTCTTGCACAATGGTATGTAGGGTATCCCAAGTTGAAAAAGGTTCAAGTGTATTTTCTAACTAGGGTGAGGTATCCCCGAAGTGTTGAGGCTCTTGCACAAGTGTGAGGTATCGTGAGGTGAAGGATGCTTTACATTGTCAAGGTTTCTTAAGTATCTATGGAACGTAATTGATAGTGGAAAATCATATATGTGATTATGGGGACTGGATATAGATCACAATGGTTGTTCGAATGGTGATAAATCTCGATTTGCAAGCTCTTCTCACTATCTCTCTTTTCTTATCGCACTTTACAATCTAACATCATTTCGCTATATTTCTTTGATTGATTATTTGGCTATTTATTTCGTTTAAGTGTTCGGAAAATGTTATATATGTGAAATAAGTTTCAAAAATACATTACCATCCAATTCACCCCCTCTTCGGTAATGGTTGTCAGTGACAACAAGGGGTATCAAAGCTTCGTGCTCTGTTTAGAAGCTTAATCATTTCGAGTGAAAGATCCTTTTATGGGCAACCATGGAAAGATTTTCACAAACAAACTGTTTTGATTTTGATAAACCACCATTCTTTGATGGTGTGCATTTCGTTTACTGGAAAGCTAGAATAGAAATTTATATGCAATTTATTGATTAATAAACATATCAAAGAAAAAATGGGTTTGAGGTGTTTTCTCACGAATTAGGTGAAGAGGAAGAAAGATGAAAAAACTTAAGAGAAAAGGTGTTTGGAAAGTAGAGAAAAGAAAAGAAAAGAAAGAAAGGAAGAAGATGAGTTACCAGAACTCACTGCAGCGGAAGAACTTCATGGAGCCACCGCTCTCTCTACCATGTTGGAAACCATGGCAGAGAAGAGAGAAAGAAGAGAGAGTTGGGAGAAATTCGAATTTATGATATTGAATGGCTGATAAAAGTTGGATATACTCTACAAGTTGACTACACCATTAACTAACTTGTAACTGATCTGTAACTAATCAACTAACTAATCAAATAACTAACAAGTATACTACACCATTAATGAAGGTTGGTCAAGTTGGTAAGGATACGACTCATATCCCATAAGGACTTGAGTTCGAATCCCGCTGTCGATGTCGGGACCTCGTTAGTGGATAATCTGTAAGTACCTCTGTAAGCGCTCTTTGAGCCCTGAGGCCTCCTAGCTCTAGTGAGCCCCTAGGACCTAACGCACCTAAACTTTATTTTATCAAAAAAAAAAAAAAAAAACGAACTAATTGTATCTTCAACACTTTGAGCATGTAAGAATTTTTCTTTAACTCAGTTAGTAATCATCTAAAATTATTGAAATTTAATGAAGGGGGTCTTTGTATTTTATTCTTTTTTCGAAGGAGTTTTTTCTAATATATTAAAAAACTTTCAGGAAGTCCCCTTAAGTCAGCTCAGCTGGTAGCTGCGAGACATGATGATTGTGAGTGCGCGGGTTCAAACTCCTGCAATGTACTCCACCCCTTTCTCATTTCACATTTCCCTTTTCCCCTCCCCTTTGTAAGCCCTGCTATGAGTCTCCCCTTAGACAAAAAAAATACAAAAAATAAAAAAACACTAATAGAAATTTTTTAATTACCTACGGATTTTCCTGTTGATTTTACACAAAAATTCACAGGAAACAGGTTTCCTACAGTTTTTCCTATGAATTTTTTCCATAGGTAATACCTTCGTGGGTGATTTTTTCCTGCGAATTTTAAAATCCACAGGAAATTTCTTACAAATTTTCTTTAGGAAATGTCAAAATTTCCTACAAATTTGAATCTACAAGAAAAAGACCTTATTTTTATAAAAATTGCAGAAAAATTCGCAGGAAATTTCTGTAAAAAAAATCCACAGGAAAATCCGCAAGTAATTCATGAATTTCTAGTGGTGAAACTTTTGAGGAAATTAGACATAATTTCAATTTCATTACATATTCATATCCGTAGTTATGGTACTTTTTTTTTATATGTTAGCAGGAGCTGCTCAAGAATTATAGAGGCCTAAAACTAAATATAAAAAAAAAAAAATGGGACTGTTTTAATTATAAGACCTATGAAGAAAAAAATGTGATGAATTATGAGTGTAAATATTTTTTATATTATAAATCAATTATACATTGTCATTATTAAAATATTTGAATCTTGTAATAAATATTTTCAAAATCACACTTGTAGTTAAGTCTAATTGGTTAAGAGTATTAAAAATACTACACTAACTACGTATCGTAAAAAACTTGGCTTGTATTTTAGTAATTATTTAACTTTATATAATTTAAATACAAAATGAGATAAATAATTTAAAATTAATAATGATTTGAGATATTAAAAAATATATAAGGGCTCTAAAGATTAATTAATTATGATAATTTTATTTTTTAAATATAATAACCTATTATGTTAAAATATAAAATAAATATATTTTTGTAAAACGCCTAGGGTAAATTGGGGCTTAAAAGCCCTTGCTGTATTAGGCTATTAGCCTTGCCCTTTATTCTGTGATTGTTGAACCTAAAGCAGGGATGCAGAACGTGGCCAACAACAGGAATGAGGCGGTAAACTATTTTTTTGTTATGATTACAAGAAATAATCCAATACAAGAGCCAATTAATTAGAGTTCTCCTCTATGGGCTTTACTTAATATTCGAACATGATCTGCCTTTTTCTTTCTTCCTTTTTTTTTCACATTGTTTGACAGTCACACCCTCGTAACTGAAATTTCTAAACAAAATAATGATAAGAATGAAAATAAGAGAAAATTCAGAGTCACATTTTATGCACCTAATAATCAAATTAAAAATCCCTTCCGAGAGAGTCTATGACCTGTGCAGGTGCTTAGCCTTGCCACAGAACAGTGCATTTTCAGGGATATTAGTCTCAGTGTATAGGCTCTGCTCATTGTTCCACACCCTGAGATACAAGTCTTGTCCCAAATATCTCCTTGGCCATATTGCAGACCTCAAGTTCCACATACCCTTATTGTCCAAAGACACCAATATGGCAGTCCAAGAGTTTGGATATACCTGCTCATAATATGCATCAAAGAGCAACAATCATTAGTCAAATATATGTAACTTTTTACAATATAACTAAACAAGAATACCAAAATTGCAGCCTTGCAGAGGGAAGCTAAAATTCACGTTGACACACACACCTGAACAGTATATCTTGTAATACCATCAACCAGGTTGTAAAGGTTTCTCTTATCTTCTGTCCACACGCCATTGCCATATCTAAATATTTATATTCAGTTAATAGAGTATTAATCAAAAAGTTTAATTGATAAATGTAAATGTATCATGAATCAATACTTCTGAAAGCATAAACGGATAGGTCAAATTATATAAGAAATACAACTTTTATTAAAACTTTAGAGTACTTTATCATAAAAAAATTTTTTGGTGCTCTACTTGACCATAAATTTATAATCCAATGCTGTGAGACTTTTAGAAGAGTATATTCTTAACAAATTAAACCCAATTAACATGAAAAAGCGAACAAATACACGAGACTCTCATCCAATGAGATTTGGAAAGAAAAGATGTACATAGTATTATCCAATAAGTGAAGAAACTGTTTTCAGGATTTGAAACCGTGACCTCCAAATCATAAAGTAAAAACATTATCATTGCACCAATGCTGACCCAAAAATTAAACCCAATCAAAAAAATAAAAAACTTAGTTGTCTTACCCAACAACATAGAAGCTAGATCCATCCATATGCCAGGATTGAGTAGTGTTCTCATTGTTCTGGAAGACTATTTCAGCAAAGTCGTGAAGGGTAAGTGCAATGACAGATGTGCCAAGTTTGACAGGGGTGCTTGCAGGAGGAGGAACATCTGGGATTGTATTAAAGTCAAAGACTCCGGGAATGTTGAACCAATCAGCAAGCTTCAATGCTGTGTTTGGACTGACGTGGGAAATGCCATTCACTGCATATCTTAGCTTTCCATTTATTATTGCTTCAGAATTTGCCAATCTTAGTTTCCTTACAATAGGGATGGTTCCGTAGTGGAATGACCCCTGAGGATTTGGCCTAGCTGCATTTGCTGTCAAATTCAACCTTTTCAAATCAACGAATAAAATGAAGTCAGAAGCAATAATCACAAGATTCCCAATTGAAAACATAGCAACATTGAAGAAAATTAAAACGTAATCTTATTTATACAGATATATTTTGACAACATTAAACATGTTTTGTACATCGTTAATTAATCACAATTTCGATAATATTAACCAACTTGTCAAATACTCACATGACATCATTAATCATGATTTATCAACCATTAATCATGTCTGATGTCTGGATGTACAAATATCATTTTTGAAATTATAAATGAGATTTTCAAAAATAAATAAATAAATTATACAATGTTTACGGTTTACACTTTACACTTTAAAAAATGATATTTGCATGTAAAATTTCTTATACTATTTTTTCACCTTAATTGAATGAAAAAATATAGGTAGAGTCGTTATATTAAAATGTGTGTTTATTTATTTTATTTTCTAAAGAAATTGATATAAAAGTTATATAATTTTTTTGTGTGTAAATATCACTACTGGTACTGGTACACTTTATTTGTTTGAAATATATTTTTTCTTATTTTATTATTTAAAATTAAAATAGTGGTATAAAAATGTAATAAAAAAAGTGAAAATATCATTATTGGAAAAAAAAATACCCTACCTGATGGTCCTGGCTTGCTTAATGGACCATTCTACATCGGTAGTTGGGCCTATAGGTAATGGACCTGAGGCCTTTCTGTTGGAACCAGCATAACGAAGAGTTGCTGTGGTAGTAAGAACAGTAGGCTCGGTGAAACGGGTAGATGCAACAATGTAATAGTCACTGGGTGACCCATTCAGTGTGACCAAAAACGTTGCTGATTGGCCCATATGAACATCAAAGGACTCATAAACTTCCTGCAATGTATGAGCACCTTCAACTTCAATGAGTGTCAGGGAATGGCCCTGAATCCTGAAGTTAAATGAGGTTGTGAGCCCAACGTTGGACACTCTGAACTTGTAAGTCTTCCCTGAAAAGATTAAATTTTCAACCAAATTTAATACCCACTGACGGTAATATTAATGAAAGTTAAAAACTATTATTATTTTAATTTAAAACTATGGAAATAGGAAATGGATCCCATGCATTGTTTTTTGAAACTGCAAGGAATCTTAACCATAAAAAAATTGTTGTTGTACTAGTAATGTAAAATATTAATGGAAAACATAATACAATAAATTTCAGCCATCACTTCAGGAACTTCACCTTGTGTAGCTGTCTTTTATAAATGTATAGTATGAGTATCCTAATCAGTCTTTTAAATGCATCATGTGATGTAGCCGCAACATGCCACAACCGCATCAGGTCATGATTGCAAACTGCAATGGCCGCAACGCAACCATAACAGCAATTTAAAATTCTGATCCTAATGTAATGAAATAACATAAAATGTTGAATGGTGCTGGAGGAAATTCTTAGGTAGGTCTTACCTATCCTATCATGCGTTAGACAGTTTATTTAATAATTAAGGTGTATTAAGGTATCATTTAGACATAGGTGCATTCTTAACATGGGGGCTCTACAACTTTCTATATGTTATGATCACCTGCTTCACCAGTAAATACAGCAGCATCTTTTTTTCCATTTATGAGAAGAGCGTCTGGGAAAGGAAGAGCCTTGCCAGCGTCCAATGTTCTCCTTAGTACCTGCAAACCAAGATTGTATATGTGTTAGAACAAAGGATTGTAGAGTCATATACTCAATATAACAAGCTTCAAAAGATCCAAACATAGAGCTTAAGAATTAGTTTCGCCAAAATGAAGCATGTAAAAAGTAATATTGTAGATAAAAGAATTGAGGGGAGTTATTTTTTACCAACCTTGTGGTCTTTCTTGTACCAATCACCAATAAGCAGTGTGAACTCTCCATCCGGAGCAGGATATGGAATGGATATAACAGACCTTTGGGCAACATTGAATCCTCCAAAACCCCCAGCAGCTTTATGGATTTTAGTTGATGGGAAATATGTGTAGGTTCCAACTTGATCTTTTACTTGGAACTTGTAAGTCCAGTTCCTGTTGGGAGGGATGGGGCAGTTGGTTCCTAAAACCCCATCTTGCCATGATGTCCTTCTCTGTTTTATTCCACTCCTGTTATAATACACCACAAGAATAAAGGGTTAATACACCCTACTTTTCCCAACCTAAATACTAGTTTATCATGAGAAATGAAGATATGTTGTCTCATTTTGGTGTCACACATCTTGTCTCCAATATTATCTTGCCACATTAGTTTGTTTTCTAGCCTTACATGAAAGAAATTTTTAACTGATATAACAAAATAGTATTGGAGAACAGGGTGTGTAACATCAAAATGAGACAGTTCATTCCATCATGAGAAAAGTAAATTGTGGTAAAGAACCACTAACCATGTAATGAGGAAATGTTCATCCAACTTGTTAATGACATTCACAAGGATATTGTCATTAGTGATGGCTTCAATTGTAGGACCTGGAAATTGGCCATTGATAAGAATGCCCTGATCATAGGATAGTATGTAAAATAAATGTTAGTCCCTTATCAAGTATGAAAGAAAGATATTTCAAAATATTGCACTGGAAAATGATCAATTAACCTGTTGAGGAACACCAAGAGGAAAAATCGTTCCATTAGTAACTTCCCATGTGAAATACTGATATCGATCTTCTGCAATAACCGATAGAGCACTCCAGCAAGCCAAAACTCCAAGAAGAAAAGTGGTCTGCTTCATCTTGTCTTGAGGATACTCTATCAAATTAATACGAAATGTCTTTTTATACGTCTTGAATGAAGTGTAAGTATTAAGTGGCTGATAATTTATATAGAACTCGAGTTGGGAAATAAGGAAAAGAAAACAAGACTCACAATACTATTGTTACGAGGTAATGTATGATATGCGATATAATCATATAAAAGACAAAACCAAGAATCATAGTATATACTAATAAAAGAATTTTAGTCATAATTAAATAAGGGAAAAAAAATAAAGCCAAGAGTCCTATTTAATAATAGAATCCTAGTAAAACAAATTAGGGATATAAGATAATATTCTGTTTATAAAAAGAAAATATAGGATGATCTTCTAAAATACTCGAAAATATTTTAAAATATAATATATATATATAATATATATATATATATATATATATTTTGATATCTTAACAAGAATATCAAACCAATCTAACTTTTATCTCAATACTGATAAACCTCTGACCTTATTCTAACTATGGTAATAGTTAATACCAGCGATGAAATTGAACTGAAGAGAAAGATATCTACAACAATGTATGCATTGGTTGGATTGTTGAACACGATAAGTTTTTAAATTTGAGTTACAATTCCGTAAAATGTACAAGCCAAAATGTTAAAATGAAGGAAGGAAAAGAATATTTTATACCACATATATCTGTATTATAAAGATTTAATTTTAATGCTCTGTGATCGGTTGTATAAAAAAAATGCACTGGGATCGGTATAAAAGATTTTTATAATATCATCCAATCATATAATGTCACATCATTTAAAATATTTTAATTATACAATAATTATCTCAAAAGTCACATATATGATAATATAAGTGAAGGTTAAGGTGCACCATCCACCAAAGTGGTGCAATGATGCACTATCCAAACAACACATTCTGGTCCGCTCAATTTGCCACTTATTAGTTGACTTTTCAACTCATGTTCCAATGCCCCACTTTTCAACTCATGTTTCAACTTAAGTGACAAAATTAGTAGATCAGAATGTGCCACTTGAATGGTGCACCAGTTCACTGCACCACTTTGATGGGTGATGCACCTGATAATATATGAATGGTTGATAACATAAAAAACTTTACAGACACGATATATCGAAATTAAACTTATTTATAGTATACTGCATGTCAAGAAACAATCTGAGAAAGAATGCCTTCAGAGTTAAGATTCAATGAGAAATTAAAGTTGATAACGTACCGGAAATCTAAATTCCTCTTAGACAGATGAAATTGAGACGGAGAACTGAGGTGAGGATAGAGTATACAGTGATTGGACGCTAATCCTATATATAAGTATTTAAGCGACAGAATAGAAGATGTTGAGGATTAATATGCCAGGTGGGCACAAATGAATGTGGAAGCATGCTACTACCTTATACATGCATTACTCTTTGCACAACTCATGGCTGCTCAAGATTATTTTGTTTAATATTGTCAATGGACCAAGTTGCCAAGTTGACTAGAATTTCTTGAAATAAGCAAGACCATCACGTTATAGCAAAAAAAAAAGTTATTATTGAGGCCTTCATTAAATCCTAGATTGCTTCTGATTTTGGAGATGTTTATTCAAATGGTTTCTTCGTGAAAATGTGAACCAAGAAGAGTTGGTTTTTGGACTGAACTTCAGTCGGTGGTGTAGCCATAAGGGAAAGGAGTATCGATCTGTATAAACCGGGTGCGACGCAGCCGATACCGGATCCTCATTAATTAGTTTCCAATTGGTGGAGTAAATTCTACGACCGTATATCCAAATCTGACATTATTATATATTTGTTTTTTGGCTCAATTGAAATTTCATATCCAGCTAGAACGCGGAAAGAGAGACAGAGAAAGCATGCATGATGAGCATGATATTTCCATGACGTTCACCTTTTCATTTTATATTATATAGTACTCAAAATAAATCATATATAACTCATAATTGTATGAGTTAAATGGTTGAAAAAAATGTACGAAAGAAGGTTGGTACAGTTGATAATTATACGACTCACATCTTATAAGAACGTGAATTCGAATTCCATTGCCGATAGAAGGTAAGTATCTTCGTAAGCACTCTTTAAGTCGTAAGTCTTGTCATGACCATGGTGAGTCTTCGGAATCCAAGTCATCTGAACTTTTAAACACAAAAAAAAATGGTTGAAAAAATGTCCGCAAAGTCAGAGATTCCAACTCGCAAAAACGCACTGCTTAGAGAAACAAACTCAATATCCAAATGAAATTTGTTCTCTTGTTAAAAATAAAATGTTGCAATACTTAGACAAGAAAAAAGTAAAGATAAAAGGAGCATGAAATTGCTGTAAAGTTTACGTATTAAAATTTGTTAGGTTGCAGATTGGAAAAAACACTAATTCACGGACTCAAGATGAGAAACATAAATTGTGTGGGACATTTCATTACTTGATCGACTTCACCCTTTATAGATT
This sequence comes from Ammopiptanthus mongolicus, assembly GCA_039655645.1. Classification (NCBI taxonomy): domain Eukaryota; kingdom Viridiplantae; phylum Streptophyta; class Magnoliopsida; order Fabales; family Fabaceae; genus Ammopiptanthus; species Ammopiptanthus mongolicus. The sequence continues at coordinate 14,920,722 of CM077343.1, read as the reverse complement.
ATTATATGAATCATATAGGATGAGTCTTATTATTGTTTCAACTGGGGAAAACCAATCCAAGAGGTCTAAAGTCGTCGTGTGGAAGCAGATTTTGCAGACAGTGTGATCGAATAGTATGGATCTATGTTGGATTTATTAATTTCATTCCGTCACTTGCTGCTTAATTTTCCCTCCTTTTCTAACTCGCATTTCTCAAGGTCACGTTCTGCTTCCCGCAGTTAGTTTGAGCAAATGGGCTCGTAAAACGCGATATCAAGTGAATAGAAGAATGTTGGAGGAAGAAGTGGTTCAGAAATTTAACCGAAGAAATGGTGAATTTTGTAAAATAACTCTTGATTGACAAATCCTACACATCGTTAAGAATGTTCACTGACTCGTTAATGTAATAATACATGTAATGTGTCTCGAACATTATAATATATTATTGCGTACGTTGGCTGCTATAGGAAGGCTCTCCTATATTGGTTTTTGGCTTTGATTGATGTATTTGTCATATTAATTATTCTATAGATAGGATTAATATCTATCTTTCTTTCTTTCTTTTTTTTCTTTTTTTATATATGGGTTCAAATATTGTTAAAATAATCATTTTAATATAAATTTTTGTTTATAAAAAAAAATTATTGTGCACGTTGTATCAAAAATTTGTAGTGTACGTTGCCATTATCAACGTTCGATTGTAAAAATTTATTTTCTTTGAGTATTATAAAATAGAATAAAATATACTTACCTTGCATGAGGTATGCTAAAGTAACCAGGTGTGTTATTTGAACATCAGATTTTAGATATCATATGTGATATCATATCTCTTTGTCTCTATCTCTCACTTACTTTTTTATCTTTTTTATATACACGTGTTTCAAAAATATATCAAAAAAAAAGGACACAATATTGTTATCCATATTCTGATGTTCAAGAAATATTACTCCTAAAGTAACACTTAGCCATATTTTTATGGGAAAAAAAAAAGAAAAAAAAAATCCTCAAACTAACAAAATGCTAATGGAGCATTTGTTTTTTTTGTAATCATGATATAAGTACGAATTCAAGTATTCATCACTTTTAGCAATGACTAATCTCCGTCGAGAACCTGTTAGATACACAAGGTGAGTTCTCCCCTCCCAACCAGATTTTCTTCATACACAAGAGCCAGAATCCGAATCTCTAACCACTTGTTTAAGCTGTTGGAATCTCTTCCCACTCGAATCAATGATAAGTTGGTAACGGAATCTTTTCTTTATAACCCAATATCTGACTATAATTAGCTTATTTTTCATAATATTTTAACCTTTTTTCTTGGTCAGTGTACGGGGCAAGAGCCAAACCAGAAATTAGGTCCTACAAATTTGATTATTTATTTCATTATTCAAATATTTTTAAATTCATGAAGAATTGATTGATTAAGTCAAACAAACGAGAATTTAATTTGGCCAGATATTGCAGGATAAGCCTAAAAAGCTTCTGCACTTGTATTTATTGATGTATTACCACATTGTTAAATGACTTATCACCACAAGGTCAACTGATATAGTAGAAAGTTTTACAATTATATCACAATTAAATTCTGTAGGTAATCACAACATCAACGCTCTTCTAAAATGAACTTGAATGTAAAATGTATAAGTAAGATTGTATGCAACTTTGATTAATTAAAGTGCATTAAGATTTCAGTCTAGATTAGTTAACCAAAGGTAGAGATGTACACCCTTACTTATTCACTTGAGACTCAAACTCACTTTAGAGGAGTCTTATCCTAATATCAATACATATTAATTCTAATACTTATCTTGATTTGAATTTTTTTATGAATTGATTTATTGGAATTATTATCATAAGAAAAATTATGTTGTGACTTTTTCAAAAGTCTTAAAATATTTCCAGGTGCACTAATCATAATGAAATTACAATCGATCGATTGCGAATTAGAGAGAGGTAAAGGGCGCTCACTAGTGGCTTCTGATCGAGTTGGAGGGAGGTAGAGGGAGATGGACCAGGGAGGCACGGCTTCGTCTGGGTATTAGAGGGAGACGGAGAAACAATGGTTTTCGGGTGTCCCTACAAACAGAAACCAAAATAAAAATAAAAAAAAAAACAGAGACGCGAAAGCGAGTGAAACTCACAGACACTATCCTTTATTGGTCGTGATGTGAAGTGGGGTGTGTAACATCCCTATTTTCTGAAACCTTAATTGAGATATATGGCTTAAATTGGGTCATTATATGCTTGTTGATAATTGCTTTTATGGCTTGAACGTATGCTTAGAGAATATATCAAGAATAGGAATGAATTGTATAAGAGAAGGATGAGGAACAAGGAATCAGGGGCGGAACGCTCAAGCGTGGAGCAATGCAACGCTCAAGCGTGCCAACGCTCTAGTGTGGGGCAGGGTGGACGCTCAAGCGTAGTCACTCTGACCCATTGATTGATACTGATGGGACATAAAGTGACACGTGTCAGAACGCGTGTCACAGCTGGTGTTGGAAAGGCGGTGTAGAAACGTCAACGCTCAAGCGTTGAGAGAGCTAACACTCAAGCGTTGAGGTCCAGAATGCTTAAGCGTTGTCAGCTGAGAACAACTTCTACAAATAGAAGTCATTTGAAATTTTGCACGAAAATCTCTCCTCCAAACAGTAAAAAACGAGACCAAGTGAGATTTTAAGTTTGTGATCCATTCGTTCGTCAGATTTGGATTCTGTTAGAGTTTTCGTGATAAGCACAACTTCCACTACCTTTCTACCGGTTTGCTTTCATGATTTGTCGAAGGTAAGCCGAGGTTTCGTATCCACCTACATTGCAGTTATACAATGTCTTTCTTTATTTCTAGCCTCTATTCACGGTTATAGGTTCGTATTAGGGTTAATGCTATAGTTTATGTGTTGTTTCCGTGATTAGGGCAAGTTTGGAAGTTGCATTCGGAACCCGTGGGAGAGAAGAGGACCGCGGCCGTGAGGCTAGAGGAAGGAGCTCAAAGTGTTCGTGGTGTTCGTGATTGTTTCTACTTGCTATCAGGTAGGAAGAAAGAACTGATATCGTCGGGAAGGCAAGCTTAGTATAGAGTATATGTGTGTGTGTGTATGTGTGTGTAGGGGAACCCTTAAACCCTACTACAGGTTGAACCCTGGATAAAGTGCCTGGACCCTAGGTGTAGGTACTTTTGGGCTATCACCACTAAGTTGATAATATGGATGATGTGATTGATTGAGGTTGATGTGTTAAACTGTTTATTTGAATATCTGTTGGTTTATTATGTTGAACTATTTGTGTGATTTACTGTTATCCGACTTTGTGATGATATCTGTACTGGAATGATTTTTCTGTTGCGATGTTTCATTGTGATTGGTTGCTTGAGTGTTGATGAGGGTATGGTGAGTGTTGATGTTGTGCGGGCTGATGCCGTCGTGGTCCCGACCATGGAGTTGTGGCTTGTAGACGCAAGGCTTCGTGATGCTGATGATTGATGTTGATGTTGATGTTGATGTTGATGATGATGTTGTGCGTCGTGGTCGTGGTCGAGTGCGTAGATGTGAAGTCCCGGTATCAACCTACGATGGATGTTTGTTGCATAACATATCATTTCATACCACAGCATATTTGTCCCAAAGGGGGATGTCCAATTGGGGACGTGATACTTTAAATCCCGAGGCGGGATCTCCAATGGGGGACGTGATGTGATGTTATCCCGACTGGGATGTCCAACTGGGGACGTGATGTATCGGCCGACATGCATATAGGGAAGTCAGCATATACATAGGGCCTAGTATCCCTCTTATAGGCTTATCTGAGAGAATGACTTTTGAGATGATTGTGGGGTATGACTTAAGAGATGAGTGATGTTGTGTTGTATATTTTATTGGTGTTGTGTAATGCATGTATATATATGTTGTACTGATGCCCCTCTCCCATATTGATATATGTTTCTTATCTCCCGTTATTTTCTATATGTGTTATTTTATTTTATGGGAAGACCCCATGGAGGAACCGCTTGCTGAAGAACTGGATGACATTCCGTATGAGCTAGATGCCGGTGGACGAGCCCAGGATCCTAACCTCAAGGGGTTGGGAAGTAATCGTGGTTAGCCAGCGAATTATCTCTCGACCTATTTTCCTATTTTTATTTTGGTTTGTATTAATATACTATGTGTGTCTTATCTTTATGTTGTAGCCCTACTGATGGGGCAAACGATGTATGTACGTACTTATTTATATTTTAAAAGTTGTGTACTCTGAAACGTCGCATGCCTTAAAGTCGTTTCGCTTCCGCGCTTAATTTTCCGCTTCACTTCGTATTAACAAGGCACGCTAACGATTATAATACGATTAAGGTTAGTTAATATCTTAGGTTCTCCAATGGGATGGCAGGTCGTCTCAATTATTGGTATCAAAGCAGTTCAATTCTAATATCGGACTGTGAGGTTTAGGAAGTATACTAGCATTGACAGTTATATCCACATTGGTACTAACTGTGTTAGAAAAAGGGCAGTGTGTCTGATGCGGAAGTTATCGAGTGTGATAACTGTTTTATTCATAAGGCATATGATATGTAAATCTGCTGATCGATATTGTATGTCTTATGGATTGAAACTAACACTTCCCTTACAAAGAAAGAATGGTCAGAGGACGTGATAGAGGAAGGGGAGCACTATTTGGAACCGGGGACCCCGATCGTGATGGGGATACCTCGGGCACTGGAAGTAACGGAGATCAGAATGAAGCGATGAGGGTCATGAAGGATTTGGCCGCTGCAATGCTGCAACAAATACAGCAGAATGCTCAGTTTATGCAGCAACAGGAAGAGAGGGATGCTCGACAACAACAGCAACCGGCAGGAGGAGGTGAAGTGGTGAATACCGGACTGAATGCCTTTATGAAGGGGAATCCTCCTCAATTCCGTGGAGAATACAATCCAGAAGCTGTTGAGCTATGGCTGTAAGAGATCGAGAAAGTCTTTGTCGCTATCCAATGCAGAGAGGATAGGAAGATCACTTACGCTGCCTTCATCCTAGTCGGAGCAGCTGAAGCATGGTGGAAGAACAAACAGAGACTGCTAGAGGCTGAAAGACGATTGCTGACCTGGGGGGTATTCCGTGAGAGCTTCTTGGAAAAATATTTTCCAAGGAGTGTTCGTCAAGAAAAAGAAAAAGAGTTCCTGAACCTGAAGCAGGACCAAAGGTCAGTGGGAGAATATGCCATGAGGTTTGAGGCGCTACTGAAATTCTCTCAGTTCTATAAAGTATACCCGGATGAAGACTGGGTGTGCAGAAGGTTCGAAGACGGATTAAGACACGAGCTGAAAAGGGCTATGCTGCCATTGAGCGTCTGATCATTCCCCGAGCTAGTGGAAAAATGTACCGTACTGGAAGGACACGATCAAGAAGGAGTTACACAAACTCCAGCAACAAGTGGTGGACCAGTCAGGAGCTTTGGTCAGAAGAGCCGAGGAGGAAAGTTCCAATCGAGGGCGAAACCTTACAGTTGCCCGAATTAACAACCAGCAAGTTATGGAAAGGGGAATACCAGTCAAGGGCAACCAAGGTTTTCCAAGTGTTTTCGATGCGGCGGGCAACATCAAGTGAAAGATTGTGCTCAGGCACCGAATATCACTTCTTTCCGTTGTGGCACGTGGGGCCACTATGCCAACGAGTGTCGAACCGAGGATGCTGGTAGGGGTCAAATTCAACAAGTCAGAAAAGCTCAGAATACTGGGACTGGACAACAAGTGATGGGTAAGCAGAACAGGCCGCAGACAACGGGAAGAGTGTTCGCTGTGAGAGGATCTAAAGCCTCTCAATGTCCCGATCTGATACAAGGTAAGTGCCTAGTTGCGGGGGGACTCTTATCTGTTTTATTTGATTCGGGGGCTACACATTCCTTTATTTCTTTAGCTTGTGTGGATCATTTGAAATTGCCCATTTCATCCTTACTGTATGCTTTAACTGTTTCTACACCTACGGGTGATTCCCTGACAACTCTATTTATCTGTTTAAAGTGCCCAGTTGTTTTAGAGAACCAATCTTTTCTTGTAGACCTTGTCTGTCTGTCTATGCAGCAGATTGATATTATCTTAGGCATGGACTGGCTTTCGGCCAACCATGTAGAACTAGACTGTTCAAATAAAACCCTCTGCTTTTTCGAGCAATTTGGATCATTGCCTGCCAGTGATGGTGTGTTGGGAGGTGTGCAATCAGGAGAGTGCATGGTGCTGTTTTCTTTGGAAGCCGAGGAGACTCCAAGTCTGGATGCTTTGCCGGTGGTGCGTGAGTTTCCAGATATTTTCCTGGATGATGTGCCAGGATTACCACCCAAGAGGGAGATAGAGTTCGCGATCGATCTTGCACCTGGAGCCGAACCAATTTCGATAGCACCATATCGAGTGTCCCTAACATAGTTGGCAGAGCTGAAGAAGCAATTGGACGACATGCTGCAGAAGCAGTTTATCAGACCGAGTGTTTCACTCTGGGGAGCACTTGTGCTGTTCATCAAGAAGAAGGACGGCAGTTCAAGGTTGTATGTGGACTACAGACAGCTCAACAAGGTGACGATCAAGAATAAATACCCGTTGCCAAGGATTGACGATCTTATAGACCAGTTGAGGGGAGCAACGGTATTCTATAAAATTAATCTGAGATCAGGTTATCATCAGATAAAGGTGAAGGAAGATATACTGAAAACGGCTTGCAGGAGTCGGTACGGGCACTACGAGTATCTAGTTATGCATTTTGGGTTGACTAATGCTCCTGCAGTGTTCATGGACTACATGAATAGAATCTTCAGACCGTACCTTGATAAGTTTGTCGTTGTTTTTATCGATGACATCCTTATCTACTCCTTAGACAAGGAAGAGCATCAAGAGCATTTGAGGGTAGTACTTCAAGTTCTTAAGGACAGACAACTCTATGCCAAGTTATCGAAGGGCGAATTCTGGCTAGAGGAGGTACAATTCCTTGGACATGTGATCGCCAAGGATGGTATAGCAGTAGATCCTGAAAAAGTAGAAGCTATGGTTAAGTGGGAAAGCCCTAAGACGGTAAGTGAAATCAGAAGTTTTCTCGGACAAGCAGGATACTATAGGAGGTTTATTGAGGGATTCTCGAAGATTGCGTTACCTCTGACGCAATTAATGAGGAAAGGAAAAACGTATGAATGGACAGAAGAGTGTGAGGCTAGTTTCCAAGAGCTGAAAAGGAGGCTAACTACATCTCCGGTACTAGTCTTGCCAGATCCATCAACGTCATTCGATGTGTACTGTGACGCATCGTATCAAGGTTTGGGTTGCGTACTCATACAAGAAAGGAAAGTGGTGGCCTATGCTTCCAGACAGCTAAAGATGCATGAATGGAATTACCCAACCCATGACCTAAAGTTGGCTGCAATAGTGTTTTCATTGAAGATATGGAGACACTATCTTTATAGCGCTAAATTCAGTGTGTTTAGCGACCATAAAAGTTTAAAGTATTTGTTCGACCAAAACAAGTTAAACATGAGGCAGAGGAGGTAGATGGAATTCATAAAGGATTATGAATTTGATCTACAGTACCACCCAAGAAAGGCCAACGTGGTGGCAGATGCATTGAGTCGGAAATCTTTGCATATGTCCGCTATGATGGTGAAAGAACTGGAACTGCTGGAGCAGTTTAGGAATCTGAATCTAGACGTGGAGTTATCCAGGGATAAGATAAGTTTAGGAATGGTCACTATCACTAGCGACTTTCTAAACTTGATCTGGAAGAAGCAAGGAGAAGATCAGTACCTACAGGAAAGGAACCAGATGGTAGAAGAAGGAAAGACTGCAGAGTTCAAGAAAGGTACTGATGGAATCCTGAAGTTTGGAGACAGGATATGTGTACCTAAGTATAGCGAAGTTAGGAACATGATCTTGGAAGAGGCACACAAGAGTAAGCTAAGTTTTCGTCCCGGATCTGCAAAGATGTACCAGGACCTAAAGGGAATGTTTTGGTGGCATGGGATGAAGAAGGAAGTAGCAGAATATGTTCGATCATGTCTAGTGTGTCAAAAGGCAAAGATTGAACGCTAGAAACCAGCAGAGTTATTGCAATCACTAGATGTCCCATAATGGAAATGGGATAGCATTGCAATGGATTTTGTTTCCGAACTACCAAGGACGCAAAGGAAGTGCGATGCAATTTGGTTAATCGCTGACAGGCTTACAAAATGTGCTCATTTCTTGCCGATCAACCAAAGGTATTCTTTGGAAAGGTTAACCCATATTTACATCAAGGAAGTGGTGAGATTGCATGGGGTACCTTCGAGTATAATTTCGGACAGGGGTCCGAGATTTACTTCTAGGTTTTGGCAAAGTTTGAACAGTGCTTTGGGAACGAAGCTAAGAATGAGTTCAGCCTATCATCCACAAACGGATGGTCAATCTGAAAGGAAAATTCAATCTTTCGAGGAACTTTTAAGAGCATGTGTTTTTGGAAAACACAGGATGTTGGGACGAGTTCCTCCTGCTGATTGAATTCACGTACAATAATAGTTTCCACTCGGGTGTTGGCATGGCGCCATACGAGGCAATGTATGGACGAAAGTGCAGAACACCGCTCTGTTGGTATGAGACCGGGGAGAATCAGTTGATAGGCCCAGACATAGTGCAGCGAACAACGGAGCAAGTTAAGAAAATTCGGAAAAGGATGAAAGTCGCACGAGATCGGCAGAAGAGCTACAGTGACAAGAGGAGGAGACCTTTGGAGTTCCAGAAAGGCAATCATGTCTTTATGAGAGTCACTCCAAGAACTGGAATTGGCAGGGCAATCAAATCCAGAAAGCTCACACATAGACTCATTGGACCATTTCAAAATTCTTCGTCGAGTCGGTCCAGTTGCCTACCAAATTGCTTTACCTCCCAACCTATCCAATATTCATAATGTATTCCATGTATCCCAACTCAGAAAATACCACCCCGATCCATCACATGTGATAGAGTCCGAATCAATCCAGATAAGGGAAAACTTGGAATATGAAGCGCTGCCTGTACGAATGGAGGACAAGAGGGTGAAAGAACTCCGTGGGAAACAGATTCCCTTAGTCAAGGTCATATGGGATGCTACAATAGAAGATGCTACCTGGGAACGTGAAGAGGATATGCAGCAGTAATATCCACATTTATTCTAAGGTACGTCGAATTTCGGGGACGAAATTCTTTTTAAGGGGGTGATAATGTAACATCCCTGTTTTCTGAAACCTTAATTGAGATAGATGGCTTAAATTGGGTCATTATATGCTTGTTGAAAATTGCTTTTATGGCTTGAACGTATGCTTAGAAAATATATCAAGAGTAGGAATGAATTGTATAAGAGAAGGATGAGGAACAAGGAACTAGGGGCGGAACGCTCAAACGTGGAGGAATGTAATGCTCAAGCGTGCCAACGCTCTAGCGTGGGGCAGGGTGGACGCTCAAGTATAGTCACTCTGACCCATTGGTTGACGTTGATGGGACATAAAGTGACACATGTCAGAACACGCGTCACAGCTGGCGTTGGAAGGGCGGTGTAGAAGCGTCAACGCTCAAGCGTTGAGAGAGCTAACGCTCAAGCGTTGGAACATTCAAGCGTTGAGGTCCAGAACGCTTAAGCGTTCTCAACTGAGAACAACTTCTATAAATAGAAGTCATTTGAAATTTTGCACAAAAATCTCTCCTCCAAACAGTAATAAACGAGACCAAGTGAGATTGTGAGTTTATGATCCATTCGTTCGTCTGATTTCGATTTTGTCGGAGTTTTCGTGATCAGCACAACTTCCACTACCTTTCAACCGGTTTGCTTTCATGATTTGTCAAAGGTAAGCCGAGGTTTCGTATCCACCGACACTGTAGTTATACAATGTCTTTCTTTATTTCTAAGCTCTATTCACGGTTACAGGTTCGTATTAGGGTTAATGCTATAGTCTATGTGTTGTTTTCATGATTAGGGCAAGTTTGGAAGTTGCATTCGGAACCCGTGGGAGAGAAGAGGTTCGTGGCTGTGAGGCTAGAGGAAGGAGAACAAAGTGTTCGTGGTGTTCGTGATTGTTGCCACTTGCTATCAGGTGGGGAGAAAGAACTCATATCGTCAGGAAGGTAAGCTTAGTGTGTGTGTGTGTGTGTGTGTGTGTATATATATATATATATATATATATATATATATATATATATATATATATATATATATATATATATATATATATATATATATATATATAAGGGAACCTTTAAACCCTACTAGAGGTTAAGCCCTGGATAAAGTGCCTGGACCCTAGGTGTAGATACTTTTGGGCTATCACCACTAAGTTGATAATATGGATGATGTGATTGATTGAGATTGTGTGTTGAACTGTATATTTGAATATCTATTGGTTTATTTTGTTGAACTATTTGTGTGATTTACTGTTATCCGGCTTTGTGATGATATCTGTACTGGAATGATTTTTCTGTTGCGATGTTTCATTGTGATTGGTTGGTTGAGTGTTGATGAGGGTATGGTGAGTGTTGATGTTGTTCGGGTTAATACCGTCGTGGTCCCGACCATGGAGTTGTGGCTCGTAGACGTAAGGCGTCGTGATGTTGATGATGATGCGGTGCGTCGTGGTCGTGGTCGAGTGCCTAAGTGTGAGGTTCCGGTATCAACATGCGATGGATGTTTGTTGCATTACATATCATTTCATACCACAGCATATTTGTCCCAAAGGGGGATGTCCAATTGGGGACGTGATACTTTAAATCCCGAGGCGGGATGTCCAATGGGGGACGTGATGTGTCCAACTGGGGACGTGATGTATCGGCCGACATGCATATAGGGAAGTCAGCATATACATAGGGCCTAGTATCCCTCTTATAGGCTTATCTGAGAGAATGACTTTTGAGATGGTTGTGGTGTATGACTTAAGAGATGAGTGATGTTGTGTTGTATATTTTATCAGTGTTATGTGATGCATGTTTATATATGTTGTACTGATGCCCCTTTCCCATATTGATGATATATGTTTCTTATCTCCCGTTATTTTCTATATGTGTTATTTTACTTTATGGGAAGACCCCATGGAGGAACTGCTTGCTGAAGAACTGGATGACATTCCATATGAGCCCGATGCTGGTGGACGAGCCCAGGATCCTAACCTCATGAGGTTGGAAAGTGATCGTGGTTAGCCAGAGAATTATCTCTCGGCCTATTTTCCTATTTTTATTTTGGTTTGTATTAATATACTATGTGTGTCTTATCTTAATGCTGTAGCCTACTGATGAGGCAAACGATTTATGTACGTACTTATTTATATTTTAAAAGCTATGTATTCTGAAACGTCGCGTGCCTTAAATTCGTTTCGCTTCCGCACTTAATTTTTCGCTTCACTTCGTATTAACAAAGCGCGCTAACGATTATAATATGATTAAATTTAGTTAATATCTTTCTCCAATGGGATGACAGGTCGTCTCAGGGTGGTGGCCGTGGTGGCTTCTGCGCGGAGATGAAGGGATTTACAGTTGCCATGGTTGCTTCTCTGGTGGCTTCTCCCATGGTCTTCGCAATGGAGGCTGAGAGAGGGAGAGGGTGTTTGCAGGGGAGGGAGAAATTTTTGCAGAAATGGAGGGAAGAAAGTTCATGCATCTCAAATTAGGAATTTTAGTTTAGCGACCGAATTAATTCGATCGCTAATCCCGTCGCTATATTCTTAAATGAATATTTGTCTTTAATTTGGTAGCTAAATGGCAACACAATTAACCGGTCCAGTGTTGACTTAGCGACCGAATTTATATTGATCGCTAAAAGTAGCCATTAGACAATCACTAAATCGGTCGCTAATTGATCCACATGGTTGACTTTTAGATTTTATACTTTAGTGACCGAATTAGTGACCATGTGAATCGGTCGCTAAACGCATTTTACGGACCATTTTCATAAAACAGTTAAACGGTCGCAAACACAAACACTATTAGCGACAAATTGTTTTCGATCGCTAATTTTCGTCTCTATTTGCCTATTTTCTTGTAGTGCGAATAAGTATAAGGTTGATCCAAGATGGACTTGGTATGTCCATAACTTATTTGGACTTATAAAAATAACTTATGATATGTTTATGAAGTTAACATAACTTATGAAAATAGTTTATGACCTTCCTATAAGCTCTTTTTAGCTTATTTCCATAAGTTTATCTAAGAACCTTATGAAAATAAGTTCTTCTTAGCTTATTTCAAAACAATTTATTGAATAAATGCTTAATTAAATTATTTACCCAAGCATGACCTTAATATTAAATTTTAGGTATTCATAAAAAATTTCTAATTTTCTAATCTAGTCACACAATTAACAAATTATAAATTTAAAGGTAAAATTAACATACTTTTTGATTTAATGATAAGATCAATTCAAATTTAGCTCTAATTTAGAAATCTTTTTAAAAGCTTTATCTTTGAGATTTCTTAGTTTAGTCCATATTCTAAATTACGCTTAAAAATTCAAATAAAAGGTTGGGATAAGAAGATAAAAAAATTAAAATCCAAATAAAACTAATTAAAGTCAAATCAAGTCAAAATCCTAACAAATAAAAAAAAAATGAATATATACATGACAAGTTTAAATTGTTGAAATTATGATACGCGTATTTTTTTTGATTTTTCGGAGCATCATCTCATCGATAGATGAGAGGCTAAACTTACGGGAATCTGGGGTGCAATTGTGGGGCTCAACAATATGTGTCCATACACATGGATGTATAGATCGAACCAATGATCATATATTTAAGTGGCCCAAATCTCTTCCACATGGGCAACACACATCCATGTTTTAAGCATATTTGTATGATTTCAGTGCAGATAGTTTTTTTTTTTAATTGGAGAAGGATGCATCTGTAATTGGGCACAAAATCACTTTTATTTAAGAAAAAACTCCTCCAAAATAAGTCAAAATGTAAAACAAGAAAGTAAAGGTGTATCTATCCTGAATTATTTAAAGTGGGTTGAGTTCTTTGTGAATTTTAACTAATTAAGGATGAAAACACTTTTACTTTTTCACTTTATATTTTTATTCAATTTACAGGAGCTTAATTCATTTATTTATACGAAACAAAATAAAAAGCCACACATCCATTCATTTCTTCAAATCACATTGGGCCCGCGAAAAATTATTTTTGGTTGGCAAAAAACAGGATAAGTTTTGATTAAAAAAAAAGTAATTGCAAGATAATATAAAAAATGGATTATTGTTGAGATTGGTTTGTTAAAATATACGTTATTTGGAATACAACAAAAATTAAGCCTTTTTCATTTGGTGAGGTTATTTTGCATTTCAATATAATTATTAAAACACTTTATATTTTTTTCTTCTATTGCATCCCTCCTCAAATTGATTTTTCTTATAACTAATTCATTTCAACGTTTGATTAAAACCGAAAAAAATAATTTTATTTTTCAAAATCTTAATCAAACAGTTGTCCATATTTAAGAAGTGATTTTATTGAATAAAAATTCTGTTCTTACAAATTAAGCATAAACAAATGTACTTGTAATTAAATAATCAAAATTAATTATAATAATATTTTAAAATTAATGAATCTTTGGTAAAAAAATTTAATAAATCTTAATTATTAAAATTAATTTTACATTGATCAATATAAATTTTTTTTTTTTATAAATTTTATGAGGCCTAGCTACCTTACGAACTTAAATTTTTCATTAGATAAGCAAAATGGCAATGACACACTTTCCCATTAATTTATGGCCTTGGATCCGATTATGTAAAATTTCTCAATTTGTGCAAATTGCCAGCTTCTCATTTATGAGGGCATCAAGTACTAGTAGTTGTTGCAGTCATGAATTCGTGTGAAATATATATTGTACACTTTTGGCTTAATAGATTGGGTCTTAACCATTTTATATTTAGGGAAATTTTAGGTCATGGTTAAAAAATTAAAAAGATAAGTTTTTATGGGGAAATTAATGTTGGGTGTTACTAATCGGTATCATAAGGATATTGATTAAGGATTTCAATAAAAACAAGTATTTATTGAAAAATTAAATAGAACACATCTTCAAATATTTAATGTACCATTTTTTAATAATAAATTTTTTTTTATTTCTTAATCAGTATCTTTAGGATACTGGTTAGCATTTTTCATTAATATTTAATAAGAGATTTGGATTTTTTTATTTTTCTCTCTTCTTATTTCTTATATTGCGAAAGAGAAAGACAGAAAATTAAGTTTCAATGAATCCCAACACAAAAACAAATTTGTTTTGTGTTTTTTTCTGTAAAATAAAAGAAAAAAGAAAGAATAAAAGAAGAAGAATCAAATTCCATCCCTTATTTTTAAAAGGTGAACCCACATGAATCCTCCATAATGGAAGAATTTATAACAGTAGAAGGACAGATATATATTGCACCTCTATTTAGCGTGTTTTTAAAAAAGTCAACTAGTTTATAAAAGTCAACTCTAAGTTTCATTTCTGGCTAAGTCAAAGAAGCCAACGAAGAGCCTTTTTTTTTTTTTAAACATGAAACTTACTCCATTTTATTAATACTCAAAGAGCTAATACAAGAGGGTGCATAATAGTAAATGGTGGAACTCGGTGTGAAAAGTGTCATCTTAGCCAAAATACGAGCTAAACCATTCGTTTATCGCTTAACGAAACTTACACTAAAGTTTGGATAATAGCTAAGAAAATTAGAATAAGCTTGTAAAATAAATCCCAGTTTAAAATTATCTTCCTTGGGCCTGTTGACCTTGGCAGCAAATAGGGATGGCAATGGGTGTTAGACCCATTGGGTACCTGCAAAATTTATCCTCTATGGGTAGGGTAATTATCCGCTAATTGGGTATGAGTTAGGGTACGAGTGATTAACCGCAAAAATTAAAGGGGATAGGTGCGGGTGCGGGTGCGGGTACGGGTACTTTAATATCCACCCCGCCCCATACACATAATCTAAATATCTGATATCTGATATAATATATTATATTTTGATATTAATTTAAAAAATTAAAAAAACTTAAGGAAAGTAAGAAACCCTCGAACTTAACCTATTTCACTCTCACTCTTCTAATCTCATTGTGACCGGCGTCACTGATTCAGTATCACTGCACCTTGCGGTCCTTAATTAAATTTATGTTTGTTACTTTTAATTAGTTAGACTAATCATTTACTTTCTTGTTATGATCTAACTTCTATTGGCATCATCGGACCGAAATAATATTTACATATGAAAGATAAGTATTTGCAGTCTTTTGGGAACTCTGATTCAGATGATGAGGTAATGTATCATTGTTTACTTTACGATGTGTTATTAATAGGTATCTTTATAATTACACTTAATTAGTGTAATATAACTTTTTTAGTAGATTTTGGAGAGTGCTAGTAGCTTAGGAACGTCAAGTTTGTGAATTATTGTTTTTAGAAATTTATTGTAATATTTACCTGATGTTTTCTAGATTGATTATTGAATATTTTGTATTAAAACCTTTGGATTTCATGTTCACAACTTGATTATTAGATCCACGGATTTCATTTTTTAGTTTGGAATGCAAGAGTTTACAAGAATTTAGGCATTTTATTATTTAATTAAAATTTCTTATATTAAAGTGTGGGTAACGGGTGCGGGTACAGATACTTAGGTACCCAGAGGGTAAGGGTACGGGTATTGAAGTTACTACCCACGAGGATATGGGTCCAGGCAGGGCCGTCGATAAGGGCGTACGTGCAAGGAGTGCAACAGCACAGGGCCTCAAATTTGGCCCAAAATTTGGGGCCCCCAAAATTTATTTTGACCAAAAAAAATGTGTTAGAAAGAAGGCTCTTTTTAAGTAGTTAGAAGATTGATATTAGCTTGAAGTTGTATTGGTAGAATTTTAATAATCTTCTTTGTATTTATTGTCCTGAAGTGGGTGTTTAAGATTAGAATAATTGTCCTTTTTGAAATAATATTTAAGATTGCTTTTTTTTTAAAATAATATTTAATTATTAAAATTGTCCTTTTTTTATTAAGGGCCCAATTTTTAAGATTAGAACAGGGCCCCCAAAATGTTTAAGACGGCCCTGGGTCCAGGTAAGGGTACTTTTTCAAAAGACGGGTACGGGAACGGGTACTATAGTATCCTACCCATACCCTACCTATTGTCATCCCTAGCAGCAACAACCCAATGCGGAGTTAATAATTAGAATAAGATTTTTTTTAAGTGAAATGATCAGTAAAGGGAGAAAATAAAAGTGTATCTAATTTTAGGATTTAATTGATATGTATTGTTAATATAAAGATTTTTTACACTGTCAATAAATAATAAATTGTCAAATCATTAAAAATGTTTAACTCTTATCATAACTATCTTAAAAGTTATACATATGATGATTTGTTGATTAACAGTATAAAAAACTTTACATTGACCATGTATATATCAAAATTAATATTTTTTTAATTTAATAATATATATATATATATATATATATATATATATATATATATATATATATAATCTTAATCTATTAAATAATTTTAAGGTAGATAGATACCTCTCTTATTTTCTTTTTTCTTTTTGACAATAAACCTATCTTATTTTTTACTCTATACACAAACTTACTTAAAAATATTTTTTTCTCAATAATTGATGGGAATAGATCCCGATAGCTGATAAAGAGAAACATGGAGGATCTACACATGATTGTGTTTAAATAATAGTAATTCAAAAATATTAAATATGCCATGTGATCACGGTAACGTAGCTCAATAAGGAGTGAGGAGTAGGGCTTCCACATTCGTAACTGCTTTAATTTCATCAATGGCTACGTTAGTTCTGCGACTTGCGTCATTCGAGAAAGATAGAAACAACCATGCATGCAGCTACTGTTTTGTTCTCTGTTTCAAACAACAATGCTGACAAATTCGGGGGTCTCGTAATTTCCCCTTTCTCCTTTCATATCTCCCCTTGGATCCAAACTACATGGTACATTTTAATACTTATTTATGTGCTATTTTCCCCCATTCGATCTGTACTTACAATAAGAGCAGCTTCATCAATTGTGCGTCAGTGCATGAGGCGTTCGGGATGCTTCTACAACATGTGAGTAAATAGAATATACAAATACCAATCACTCAAACAAGTCAATGGCTGATTGGTGGTGTGGTTTCCAAAGGAAACTTTGGTTATCATTGTTTTTTGTAGTGGTGTGGACAGTATGAAATCAAAGGAATAGTATTATCTTCGAAAAAATCACAAACTGATTGGGTGAATGTAATTTACCTATTTAATCTGAGACTTGGTTTTTGATTTAGAGGATGGGAACCAAGCTACCCTTATAATCCGAGTGATGCCGTTCATAAGTTGAATTGTGTGAAATCATGGAGAAAAAAAAAAAAAAAAAAAGAGGATAGACCAGTCATATCTTGATGCCTACCAACACAGAATAAATTGAAATGGAATGTTGTTGGATCTTCTAAAGGAAAACCTGTCCGAACAGGTATTGGAGGAATCCTTAGAGATGATCAAGGAATAATTAAAGCTCTCTTTGTTGCATCAGTTGATATAAAATAATCCAATGAAGTAGAATTCGTGCTAATTGTCTTTGCGCTTGAAATATCTTTATAACAAGAGTTGGTAAAGAATAGGGAAATTATCATAAAATCAGATTCAAAATTGCTTGGGTTAATAAGATAGAAGAGTGCTCATGGAACCTATATTTTTACTGTAACAAATCACAAAACATTTTATATATTAATCTTAGAGGATGTTGTCTTTATTCACATGAATAGGGAAGTTAATCAAATTGTTGATGCTCTTGCAAAAGAAGGAGCTTAAATGGAGGGAACTTCGTTCATGTGGCCATAGGATGTTTTTATGCTAAAAATTTGTTATATCTGCTTTCTGTTTTGGCTGGTTCTATGATTGTAGTGGTTGTGTCTAGGCTGATAATTTTTGGCAGCTGATATAATAATGTGCAGATACTGAGGTGCTCTGGTAACAAAAGGTAGTATAAACTAAGCAAGCATGATGGTTACACTGGTGTGGAATTGAGACTTTGATCCTGCAGTGGGTGAAAGTGGGAGTGGAAACAAAATGGGTGACATGAAGACTACAATGCTGAATGCTGAGATATTGATGTGGAATTGAGATTTTGATCCCACAGCATGCGAAAAAGGGAGTGGAAACAAAATGGGTGACATGAAGACTCCAATACTGAATGATGAGTTGTTGGGTTGATTCGAAAGAGGATCCTATGAACAACCAAGTAATTTGTAAACTGATTGTATATTGGGAGGCCAGGACATAGATTTTTGACAAGTTTTTGTCTTTGTAGAACACTTTTTTTTATTTTCTGTAAAAAAGGAGGGTGATAAAAAAAATTTGGTGTAAAATCTTGATTGTCTGTCCTCTGATATGAGCCAAAGATGGGGTATGTTAGGGGTGTGAGACAGGAAAAGTGGATGTACGAAACTTTTGTATTATCTTACATATCTAGCTTCAAGAAAATGATAGTGTGGGTATTCTCCAACCCTTCCTAGAAGGTGGGGAGGACATTCACTGTGATGCACTAGCTAAATTCTTTCAATAAAATTCTGAATTATTGAAGAAAAAAACTGGAAACCATAAAATGTCTTTAAGAAAGCACGTGATGTTTAAGAATTTAGAACATATAACAACCATGCATGTCATATATACGTGCTTGGTAACATACCACAACTTGATTTTTAGAAAGAGTATGATAGCAGCTCACACCCAAATTTTTGGACAAAAAACTCAACCTTTGGATTGTTGAAATAATTACTTGATCCACTTTTAAGGGTTTTTTTGGTCAATTTTATTTAATTTAAAAAAATCTCATTTTTCTCTTTCCTCCCTTAACCCTACTCATTCCCCCTCCCACTTCTCACGTCTGCTTTATATGTGAGCCACAGATTGTGACTCTCCACCCCCACGGCCATCATGCCATCGCCGTAGCCATTCACTCTCCCCATCTTTTCCCTCATGTTTTATGAAAGACCACCAACAAAATTTTAAAAAGAGAAGTGCTATTTGGTTCAAATTCGTACTGTGACGAAAGCAAAACAACCAATCAGAGAAGAGTTGCAAAAATAAAAAAAAAAGTCAATGCTTGGTCAAAATGTAGAATGTATTTCATGCTTACGTAGATTCGTATGCATTTTACGAAAAACCTTCATACCATTTAGCATTTTTCTTTTAAAAACACACTAAATCATTTCCACCCTCTAAAACCAAAGAAAACCAATATTCACTAGTAGAAAGTATCCTTTTCACGTCAAGATTTAACATCAGTTATTTCTAAATGGATGTTAAAAATGGAGGCGGTGGCAAACTTGTAAATAAATGGTTGAGGGAACACACTTTTAACATCGGTATTTTGAAAACCGATGTTAAAAGTAGAGACGGTGGCAAACTTGTAAATAAATGGTTGTTGGAACAAACTTTTAACATCGGTTTCTTTTTAACCGATGTTAAAAAGTGACTTTTGACATCGGTTAAAAAGAAACCGATGTTAAAAAGTGAGTTTTAACATCGGTTCATTTTCCAACCGATGTTAAATGTCAAAATTTTAAATTTAACTCTCGCGTGTTTCTTTCTTTATCGTGTACAATACTCTCGCTACTCATCATCTATGTTCTATGCAAGCTCTCACTCTCATCGTTTGGTCGCCGCATTTCTTCAGTCGCCCACCGAGCGAGCCACCATGATCATTGTGAGGTCCACCACCAGAAGAAAACACCACCGCGAGCCGCGAGGTCCATAATCCGTGCCATTGTAAGTCCTCCACACCACCGTGTTTCTTCATTTATTTTTGTTTCTAGTTTACGTTTTTGGTTAAATTTAAGGATTTAAGGATTTCTCTTGTTTTGGTTTAGGGATTTATTTCATTTTGGAAGAAACCCTCAAATCTTGCCATGAGGGCTGATCTGAAGCAATCGCAATACAAAAGCTTCAGGTTAACTTTCTTCCTTTTCTTTTTTATTTTAATCCTTTCACATTTAAACTATATTATGCATTTCAAATGTAATTGACTGAAAATAAAGTAACTAATTGGTTATAGTTAAGGTTTTTTTCTATGCATTGCATAGTGAGCATTTACCCACGTGCATTTGGAATAATTTTTGGTTGTTGTTTGTTGGTTAAAAAGTCAGGATTTTTTATTATCTAGATGATTCTGTTTGTTAACCTGATAAATGAGCTTCGATCATTATACAATCATAATTACTATTGTCCGATATTTTATTTTTGGTGAAATTGCTTGAACTTGATGAATTATATTTTTATTTGTTGTGCTTGTATTAGTTTCTTTTATTTTCAAATGTATGGTTAGATTGTATAGTCCATTATAAAGAGTTTGCATATATTATGGAATTACAATTCGCAAGGACTGATTCTCTATTCTAGCCATTTTTGTGACCTCAAGAGGATGTAGCTTATACTACTCTTGATCAGACATGAGCGTGGAAACATATTCTTGCTTAGATTTTTAGATATGTGACATTGCCTGCACCACGTATGTGAGTTTTAGCCTCTAAATTATCTACACATTATCTCATAAAACTAATATCTCTGTGTGGTTGTTTAGGTCTCTCATCTGTAAATATTGTTTCTTGTCAGGAGCATGGGGGTAATTTTAATGAAGCTGTCAATGCACATTTTAGTGAAGGAGACAGAAATTTGTCAATAAGGTGCACTCTTTTACTACCCTTAATATCAGATTTAGAAATCTACATTGTCCAACTAGTATTACTCTATCTTCTACATGTTCCTGTTAATTCATGTGATATTGATATAAAAATTCATTCCTTTGTGGCCAGAATGCATGATACATTTGTAGCTATTCCACAAGATGATTTAATGGATATAGATGATGAATTTCATGCTGAAATTCGCAGACCTCTATCACTTTTGTGAGAGCTTTTAAAGACAAAGCGTTTTGCACAATTCTTTTTTGACTATACTAAATATGAATTCTGGATTTATATAAGATATATATAGTTCATGTTTATACTGTTGAGTTCTGGACTTTTGGATTTGTTGTACTGATTTCTAGACTTCTGGATATATGTATAGTGTGTCTGATTTTGCAGGGAGGGAAAGAAATTATGAAATAAAATTAGATTTTTTTTAAAAAAAAATTAGTTTTGACATCGGTTCTGGATTCAACCGATGTCAAAAGTACACTTTTAACATCAGTTGTTTACAGAACCGATGTTAAAAGTGTGACTTTTAACATCGGTTTTGACCTTCCACTGATGTCAAAAGTCTACTTTTAACATCGGTTAGGTTTAGAACCGATGTTAAAAGTGACTTTTGACATCGGTCAATAACCGATATTAAAAGTAACATTTTTAACATCGCCTGTATTAACATCGCTGAAACAACCGATGTTAAAAGTCATTTTTAACCGATGTTAAAAGTGTTTTCTGCACTAGTGATTGCGAACACAACCACCATTGTGAACCCAACACTACATCTTTCTCTTAGAACTAGCCACCATTACGAACCCAACACCACCACGTCTAGCCGCCCTCACAAGTCGTGCATTACCACCAAACGCGGCGTCCAACATTGCTCTGTTGCAAAAGGGGCGTCCAGCCACCATCGTGTCAAACCACACACCCCTCCCTTTGATCCACCCCTGAACTCGTACCAAACGTTTTAAAGTAATTTTTCTTGTTTTCCTCTAGGTTGGCTTGCTAATAAGACTTTGAACGTGGATATCCAAGAAAATATTTTGAAAAGAATGACTTATTACTGCAAAGGTTGAACACGATCAATATCAAAGGCTGAGTCACGGACTAGTTCGCTTTCTTTAAGACGTTTCGCGGTTCTGCCTAGAATGTGCAGCAATGTACAGCCTCGTCACCCCTAGAATAAAACAGTCTCACCAAAAATTATGGTTCTCCCTGCACATAAGAGAACCACCAACACACACCCTCACACACAATATTGCTCGAAAACTCAACAAGGGGATTCTCAGAAATTTTGGAATAAAATTATATCCGTATATCATTTTTACATCTCCAAAACCTTTTGGAAAAAGCTAAAAACCAGTGAAATCTATTGGAGATAAAAAAAGAAACATGCAATAGGTTTTAACCAAGTTTTAATGAGGTAAAATTGCTCAAAACAGGCATAAAACAAAATTTTTCATGTGTATATCGATGTACTCTTAAAGTACATCGATGTATTTAAACATCTTCATCAAAGAATGCATTTTTAGACTTGTACATCGATGTATTTAAAAATTACATCGATTTACTAAAATATGGCTAACAGGTGTTTTTACATCGATGTAGTCGTAAGATACATTGATGTATTCGAAAACAAATCAATTACATCGATGTACTTACTTTGTACATCGATGTATTATGTTTTTTAACGAAAACATATAACAATCCCCCACTTGTTTTATTTAAAAAACATCCTATCGAGCAATAAAGCATAATAAAATAAGATTAATGAGCATAAATAATGGTGTCTGTAGACTTGAACCATTACATAGTGATGATGCTTCAGAATATACTAGAGCGACACGTAGTCTTGAACTCTATCTCTAACAACATTACACACTCAACCTTTCAAGGTGTAGTCTATAACTTCGTGCATTACGGCCATACACGTATATCCTAGTATAGTGAATGCTCTAGAGAATTTTGCCCCAAAATTCCCTAGGAAACGTCCTCACTTCAACATTCACATAGGTGAGTGTACCAAGACTACTCCTGTAGCTAGGTACCCTACGCCATATAGAGCATAGAACTCATTAAGAATTAAGAATATAACATTGATTCAACCTTTCAACACTACAGGATATCATGCTCTAAACATATGAATGAGACTTCTAAATTTTTTTTATCATAGCTTGATTCTCACATCTCCTTATAAGTTGTTATTACCCTTTGAACCTATTTCTTGGGATCTCCAGTCTATAGGTTGGGTTACCCTTATAAGAGACAATTTAAAATATGGGCATTAGTCCCATTCCTTTAGAGGTTTTTAAAAATCTTTTCTCTTGCTAATCCTTTCGTCAAAGGATCAGCCAAACTTTCTTCAGACCTCACATGATCCATTCTCACAGCTCCAGTAGAGAGAAACTCTCTAACTGTGCTATGCTTACGACGTATTTGTCGCCTCTTACCGTTATAATAACGGTTCTGTATCTTTGCAATAGCCGCGGTACTATCACAGTGGATCAATATGGCTGGAATCAGTTTATCACACATAGGAATATCTGACAACAGGTTTCTCAACCATGCTACTTCCTCACTAGCAGTTGTCAATGCAATCATCTCAGACTCCATGGTAGATTGTGCTAATATAGTCCATTTCTTAGATTTCCAAGAAACAGCCCACCAGCTAAGCTAAAAATATAGCTATCGGTCGCCTTGGAGTCATTTGAAAGGATATACCCATCAGCGTCGTTGTGTCCTTCTAGGACAGCAGGAAACCTTTGATAATGTAATCCTAGTTTCACGATCCTCTTGACGTACCTCATGACCCTCATAATAGCACACCGGTGCTCATTACTAGGACTGCTAGTAAACCTACAAAGTAATCCCACAGCATAAACTATATCCGGCCTAGTGCAATCAGCAGCATACTGAAGGCTGCCAATGATGCTCGCATACTCAGATTGTTTAACACTGTCACCAGTGTTCTTGAACAACTTGACACTAGGATCATAAGAGGTACATGCTGGTTTACAATCAAAGTAATTATATTTTTTTAAAACTTTCTTAATATAATGAGACTGATCTAAAGAAATTCTCTTTTCAGTTCTAGTAATTTTTATTCCAAGAATTACATTTACTTCACCAAGGTCCTTAATGTCAAAATTTGCACAAAGCATATTTTTGACATTTTTCACAACATGAAAGTTAGAACCAAAGATAAGCAAGTCATCCACATATAAACAAATAATAGTGCAAACATTATTTTCTGATTTATAATATATGCACTTATCACTTTCATTAATTTTAAAACCATGTGAGATAATTAGATTATCAAATTTCTCATACTACTACTTAGGTGCTTATTTCAAGCCATACAATGATTTATTTAATTTACATACTTTATTTTCATGGCTAGAAGCAACAAAACCATCAAGTTGATCCATATAAATCTCTTTTTCTAAATCACCATTTAGAAAAGCAGTTTTTATATCCATTTGATGTACAATCATATCATGCACAACAGCAAGAGACAATAAAACACAAATAGACACAAGTCTAGATACAGGTGGAAACGTGTCAAATAAATCTATGTTCTCTCTTTGCTTATATCCTTTGGCTACTAATCTAGCCTTAAACTTATCTATCGTTCCATAAGGTTTTAATTTCTTTTTAAAAATCCATTTACATCCTATAGCCTTGCACCCAGGAGGTAAATCTACTAATTCCCAAGTTCCATTAGACTCAAGAGAGTCCATTTCGTCATTTATAGCTTCTTGCCAAAAATTAACATCAATAGAGGACAAAGCCTCCTGAATAGAGGAAGGATCCTCCTCAACGTTATAAGTATAAGAATCATGACCATAGTCCTTAGCCACGTGTGCCCTTTTACTTCTTCTAGGTTCATCTAGAAATTCATTATTAGAATTACTTATTCTAATAGGTGCATCATTAGAAATTGAGCCCCCACTATTTTTCAATTTAAACGGAAAATGATCTTCATAAAAATCAGCGTCATTAGATTCAATAACAACTTTTTCATTTAAATCATAAAACCTATAGGCTTTGCTATTAACTGCATAGCCTATGAAAACACGTTCATATGCTCTACTTACTAATTTCTTTCTTTTAGGATCAAAAATCCTAACATAAGCTAAACAACCCCATGTTCTAATATAAGATAAATTTTGGTTTCTTATTTTTAGACATTTCATAAGGAGAAATTTTACTATTTGATCTAAGTACTCTATTAAGCACATAACATACATTTAGCAAAATTTCTCCCGACCAATACGATGCAGCACTAGAATGAAGCAAAATAGAAACAACAGATTCAGCAAAAGTTCTATTTTTGTCTTTCAGCTTTCCCATTCATTTCAGGAGAATAAGGTGCAATTTTCTCATGAATTATTCCATGGGAATTGTAAAAAACCATTAAAAACTTCAAAATCATATTCCGTTCCTCTATCACTTCGAAATCTTTTTATTTTCTTATTTAGTTGATTTTCAACTACTGAAACAAATGATTTAAACATTTCAAAAGCAT
Source organism: Ammopiptanthus mongolicus (assembly GCA_039655645.1). NCBI lineage: Eukaryota > Viridiplantae > Streptophyta > Magnoliopsida > Fabales > Fabaceae > Ammopiptanthus > Ammopiptanthus mongolicus. The sequence goes on along the minus strand of CM077343.1, from coordinate 14,895,549 downwards.
CACTCTTATTTTTCATAAGGTATACATATGTGAAATTAGAGCTATCATCAATAAAAGTGATAAAATATCTTTTTCCATTTCTAGTTAACACTTCATCAAATTCACATATATCAGAATGTATTAAATCAAGAGTTTTAGTTTCTCTAATTACTGACTTATGAGGAGTCTTAGAAATTTTAGTTTGGCTATAAAATTCGCATTTTTCAAAATCATTTCTAGATAGTTTAGGAATTAATTCCAAATCGCTCATATTTTTAACAATACGTTTATTAACTTGACAAAGTCTAGAATGCCAAATATTAAAAGAACACAACATATAAGAAGAAATAATTTTATTCATCTCAATGTTCAATTTAAACATGCCATACCATCAGTAGCATAACCCTTTAACACAAAGACATTGTTCTTTGTTATAGTATACAAATCAGTCCCAATGGTCTGAGTAAACCCAGCCTTGTTAAGGAGATAGCCCGAAACCAAATTCTTTCTCATCTCTGGAGTATGCATATTATCCTTAAGAACCATAGTCTTTCCCGAGGTAAACTTCAATTCCACATCTTATGTCCCAGCAACAACAGTGGTGTGTGAATCACCCTACAACACTTTCTGGTTTTCAACAGCAGAATAAGACTTAAACAGGGACCTATCATAGCAGACATGGTGCGTTGCGCCGATGTCTACCCACCACCCCTCGGATCCACCAACATCATTGATTTCAAAAATCATAGCAATGAGTTGGTCCTCCGTAAGGTTCACCTGCGGAGCAGGACAACCCTTAAGGCGGCAGTTCCTAGCCAAATGCCCAGGCTTACCACAATTATAATAGCTAAACTGTCCTGAGGGGGGTTTCTGCCCATTCTGATTTTAACCACCACTTTTATCTTTGTGCTTATGAAATTTAAATTTCATAGTTTTACCTTTCGGTTCAGGACAATAGAAGTGGATTTGACCACAACAAGAATCTCCTCTTTTTGGTCTTGTTTTCGAGCTTCCTCCTCTATACGCAACCGGGTAATCAAGCTCTCCAATTAGAACTCTTTGGTTTTATGGTTGAGGATGTTCTTATAATCTTTCCAACTAGGTGGCACCTTATCAATTATTATAGTTACTTGAAACTGATCATCTAAAGTCCGACCTTCAGAGACGATTTCATGAGTAATCTTTTGGAGTTCGTGGGATTGAGCTTCTATAGATTTATCGTCAGACATCTGATACTTTAGATAGCGGCCGACAACATATTTATTGATTCCAGCTTCTTCAGTGTCATATTTCTTCTATAGCGCATCCTAAACCTCCTTGGCAGTGGTATTATTACTGTAATAATCATAAAGATCATCAGATAAACCATTCAAAATGAAATTCTTACACATAAAGTCATTATCATTCCAAGATTCCATGTCCTTCAGTTGAGCTTCTGTCGGATTCTTTGGCAGAACTAGCTTGTCAGTGTTGAGCATTGAGGCTTCTTTGCGCAAAGTCAAGAAGAACAACATCTTCTGCTTCCATTTATTGTAATGAGCACCTTCAAATAGAAAGGGCTAGTTGAGATCAGCAGAAACAATATCGTGTTCAGAAGACATGGCAGATAAACATCTTAAAATTGTTGCTGCAATGGTTGAACACGATCAATATCAAAGGCTGAGTTGCTGACTAGGTGGCTCTCTTTAAGATGTTTCGCGACTCTGTTTAGAATGTGCAGGAGTATACAGCCTCGTTGTCCCCGGGATAAAACAGCCTCACCAAAAATTTTTGTTCTCCCTGCAAAGAAGATAACCACCAACACACACCCTCACACACAATATTTCTCGGAAACTCGATAAGGGGATTCTTAGAAATTTTGGAAGAAAACTATATCAGTATATCGTTTTTACATCTCCAAAACCTCCTTATATAGGCAAAACCAAGACAAATCCGTTGGAGATAAAAAAGAAACATACAACAGGTTTTAACCAAGTTTTAATGAGCTAAAACAGCTAAAAAACGGGCAGAAAACGAAATTTTCCACGTGTACATCGATGTACTCTTAAAGTACATTGATGTATTTAAACATTTTCATCAAAGAACGCATTTTTAGAATTGTACATCGATGTATTTAAAAAGTACATTGATATACTAAAATATATTTGCCTAACAGATGTTTTTACATCGATATCATTGTAAGATATATCGATGTATTCGAAAACAAATCAATTATATCGATGTACTTATTTTGTACATCGATGTATTATGTTTTTTAACAAAAACATATAACATGACCACAACTGGGACTACTCGTAATAGGGATTCCAATATATGTAGTTGAATGGTGCAAAACTTTATTTACGTTTAGCCAACCCTGTTGACACATGTAGTTTTTTTAGTACTCTAATGACATACACTACTAAAAAATTGAAATCTGTGACGCAAAAATCTATCACTAACAAGGAAAAAACCGCCACAAAAATAGTGAACCAAATAAATAACAATGGAACAAAATTCGTCGCAAAAAGTGACATCGCTAGTACTTCTTCCGGACCTATATATAAGCAAAAAAAAATACCTAATTTTTGTTTGACTCAAATATAAGAAAAAGTCAATCAAATCATTTAATGCTAGAGTTTCAAAAAAACCCTTTAATTGCTTTTTTATTTTTCCAAGAGCATTATACACTCTCAAGACACAACTTCCAAAAGCACTATGCACTCCCAAGAAAAGGTAGTTTAGTAACTATAATTTATTTTTTACACAAATCAAGACAATTAAACTAATATAACTAACTTTCTTAATACGTGTGAAGTTAATTTTTTTTTGCTTATATATAGGTCCAGAGTAGTATTTAACAACGGAATTTGCGTGCCGTTGTAGTCAGTTACGAACAAAAGTCCACCACTGAAAATTTTTAAAAAGTTATGTTAAAAATTTCACAATTGTGTCGTTGTTTACGATGGATTCAGATCTGTCACTAATTGCGACGGACTCAAACTTATCGCTATTTACAACGGATTCAGACCCGTCGTTATTCACAACAGAAAAAAATGCGCTAGAATCTAAATTCGTCACAAATTACGACGACTAGATGTTCGTCGTTATTTACAAAAAATTATGTCGCTACTTAAGACGGATCAAGATCCATCACAAATAACGACTGATTTGAATCTATTGTAAATAACGACAGACATCTATCCATCGTAATCCGCTACAAATTAAACGACAAAAATAGGTTTTTTGAGGCATAATTAACGACAAAAATAAAATATTTGTGATGCGTTTAATGACGGAAATAAGATTTATGCATAAATATGACTTGGGATAAACATAAATACAAGAGATTAACAAATAGGCATGGTGACGGGACGGGACAGGGGCGGTTTTTGCCTTCCCTGTCCCCAATCCCAATCCCAATCGGGGATGAAAAATTAGTATCCATCCCCGCCCCCAATGGGGGTCGGGTTTCCCCGGCCCACCCCCTCCCCATCCATCCCCATCCCCATCCCCAAAAGATTAAAATCTAAACACTAGATGAAGAAATTTGCATTCATATCATATACTATCAATTTGCATAATTTCTAAGTCTGGATATTGCATAATAGTGAATGGATGCTCACTTTTGTGTTTTTTTAACCAATTTCAAACTCATAGAAAATCAATGCTTTCTATTATTATTATTTTTAAAAAATGAAAAAAGAATAGCAACGAGAATCAAATAAGGTGACCACGGATAATTGTTTGGTAAGAATCACTTACGAGGAGCATGCATGCTGTCATATAAGGGCTTGTATAGGAACGGGTCCAAGAACGCCAAAACCAAATCCCTGGAATCGACCTTGTACATTAAAATCTGTTGGTTGTGATGATAATTTTGATAAACATGGTTTCAAATTCGCACATAAATCACAAAAAGAATGCATTTTTTTTATTCGCACAAAATGGTTTCAAACAATCAAACCCATTTTTCTGGTTTCAATAGAAAGAACATAAAACTAAACTACAAATAACAACCATAGAAACAGAAAGAAAGAAGAGATAACAGAGGGGGAAAAGTAAAATCTGGGAGCAAAAAAAGGAAGAGATAAGAAAGGGGGAGAAGAAGGGAGCAACTTGAGCTGTTGGATGGAGGAGAACAAAGCTTGGGCGCTGGCCACTGGAGGTGGAGGAGAACGAAGCTTGGGTGTAGGCGCTGAAGGCAGAACTGCAGACTGAAGAACGGCGCTAGATTGAGAAGAAGTGGCCGAATGGGATTATGGAAATAGGGGAAATGAAGTGGCCAAGACCCTATCTATTATTTTATAAGGGTAGTTTTGTAATTTCAAAACAACGGGACGGGTTTGGGGATGGGTTTGAGGCGGGTATTAGCATCTCTATTCCCGCCCCCGACTTTGGGAACCGGGTTTTCCCTGTCAAAATCGGGATGGGTTCGGATGAATACCGGCGGGTTCGGGTTCTTTTGCCATGCCTAGCTATTAATAAATAATTAACTAGTTATTTAACCGTGTGTCTGCATTTTAATGTTTGTAACTAGTGCTATTGACAAGAGAACAATGCTACTAACATTGTCTCCAACACTCTTATTGTTATTAGGTGAATTTCATGTGGGGTCTATTAAATAGAGTGAGTCTCACATTAAATTCAGGGGCCCACATGAAATTTATCCAATAACAATGAATGTGTTGGAGAGTGTTAAAAAGAGAGTGTTGATAGCATTTCTCATTAGGTATATGCAACGACTGCATAATCAAGCAACTATTGCACGAAGTTTATATGCCGCCCACAGATTTAGTTATAGAAATAAGTTAATATTTTAAGTTGAAATAAAAATAAATGAATGAAATTTAAAATTATGGGTTAACTTCTGGGGCTTGTTTGATGCATTTTTTAAGAGTTTCATGATTGGAAAGGAGAGTTGCTTGAATTGTATAAAGTAAAGAGATATGAGGTGGCATGGTATGTTCTTTATAATGCAACCCAAGAGAGTTAGGGTTTGGAGAAGTTCTTATGCACTGTCAGTATAAGAAATTTTTATGCTATCAACCAAATATGGATTGACACATCTTTAATAATGTTTGACTCTTATAATAACTACCTTAAAAATCATACATGAAATATATATATATATATATATATATATATATATATATATATATATATATATATATATATATATATATATATATATCAAGCTACTCAGGTGAGAACAATTTGTTATTGTAAGAAATGAGAACAATGAATCTCGATTGGATCTTATTTGAATGATCAAGATTAAAAGATAAAGATTTAATTGGTATGCACTGTCAGTGTAAAGATTTTTTACACAGTCAACCAATTATAAATTGACACATAAAAAAATGTTTAACTTATATCATATAACATAATTATCTTAAAAGTCACACATAAGATGATTTGTAATTGATTGACAATAAATATAAAAAAATTTACACTGACACTTTATCAAAATTAAACTCAAGGTAAATTTACATGACTTTTTAAAGTCATCACGTGACCACTAAACAACTTTTAATCTTGACCATATATGTAATGTTGTTTAACGTCCCTTGATATTATAATAAAAAAGATTATTATTGCAATCATTTTGAGCATTATAAATTCTGAGGAAAATTAAAACTAACAAATTGATAAATAATACCTCATAAAATTAATTAAATACAATCATATATATATATATATATATTTTTTTTTTTTGGTGGTTAATACAATCATATATTACTTTTATCAAGGTCTTAGCATAAAAAGTAGGACGTCTAATGTAACAAAAAATACCCAAAATAATAAAACCATAACATAAACCGATATAAACAACATAAGACATTAAACATAAATCCAAAGTGGCACAATATCTTTAAAATAAAATGAAACAATACTAATGCTAAAGTTTCAATACTCTAAGACACATCCAAAAACCATTAACCGTGGGCTTAATACTATGTATAAGGCTTGTGGATTTTATCGAAGAATTTGGTCTTTGAAGCTTGAGCTTAATACTAAGTATGAAATCTGATCATTTTAGTAAAAAGATTTTTTTTTTTTTTTTGGCCTAGCAGCAAGCACATGCCTTAAGCTTCACACTTGTCTGACAATCACATTTTCTTGAACATGTCCAAATTGATGAACCAACAATTTTATCGGTTTTGTACCAATTTTACTAGTGTATTTACCCGTGCATCGCACGGACGACATTTGTTACTCATAAACCGATATAAAATTTCATAATAATTTGATGTGTTAAGAAATTGCATTTTAAACAACATTAGTTTAGTGTACTAAATCATCTTTCTACAAAATACACCATAGAAATTAACTCATTCTTATTTAAAAAATTATTTTTGCAAATACTTTTCTTCGAAAAAGAAGATGGAAATTGCTTAAATTAATATAAATGTAGTTCATTGTAAAAACTCATTTAGATTAGATTAGGAAATTATTATAATAATAATTTAATATAAGATTTAATTTAGGTTTAATTAAGTTTTTAATCCCTAAAAAATGAGTTAGGTTTGGTTTTGGTCTTTGCACTTTTTTTTCGTTGGTTTTGGTCCCTGCAAGTTCCAAAACTTGGGTTTTGGTCCCTGCCGTCACTATCCATTTGTTAAGTGCTGACGTGACTAACACACCGTCACATCAGCACTGCCATGTAGGCTATTATAATATTTTTACTTTTATTATAATGTCATTATTTGTTTTTCATACTTCTATTAAATGAATGAAAGACTGAAATAACAACATTTGGGAATATTTTTAGGGTTCCCAAATATCTTTATGGCATTAAATATTATAAAAGAATGTAAAAAATTAATATTTAATCCTACATGGCATTAAATTAAATGTTATAAAATTAGCCTAAATAGCAGTGCTGATGAGGTGGTCCGTCAGTCATGTCAAAACTTAACAGATAGATAGTGACGACATGGATCAAAACCAAAGTGTTGGAATTTGTAAGGACCAAAACCAACGGAAAAAAATTGCAAGGATCAAAACCAAATCTGACTTACTTTTCAGGCGCTAAAAACTTAATTAAACCTTTAATTTAATATAAGATTTTAAATTTAATGCGTTAAGAAATTACACTTTAAGCAACATCACCCCAAGGTGATGCATAAAGACACAATATCCACAAATTTTCAAAAATATACTTCAAACCAAATACACAGAATTATTCCAAACAACATAAATATAAACAATTACAAACTTATGCAATTAATCAAAGTTAACGGCCATGTTATAACATCATAAATTAATTAAGATCAAGAATAATCCTAACAATTAAATGTCAGTCCAACCATCTTCTGTAATCATAAAGCAATCCAAGCACAACATAAAAGCACCAAATAACTGAGCTATATATATATATATATATAGAGGAGGGATCAAGTTACTCCAAAAGTAACTTTAAAAGAGTTACTCTCAATCTCATCCATCCATTTATTCTAATCTAACAAAATTTCATATGGCTTATTTAATGAATTAATGTAGATCCATTGAATTAAAATAAATGGACGAATGAGATTAAGAGTAACTTGATCCCTCCTTTTATTTATATATATATATATATATATATATATATATATATATATATATATATATATATATATATATATATATATATATATTCTCTTTTAATGCTTGGGGTTGATATATTTGGGTATATGAGCTCATTACCATGCAACGACGTCTCATTGCCTTCTCCTTAAAGGAGGTGCCCATTTACCATCAAGAACAGTAGAGAATCATCAATATAAACCTCAATTACAAATGTTTATCATCAATTTCAATCCTAAACCGAAAATCTCAATTTCTCCATTAAAAGCAACCTAAGAAAATCATGGTTTTCGAAACTAGAATCGAACCCCTTAAAATTTGTGTGATAGAAGTTTAGAAAATGTGTTTACACGCCTCTTGAAAACCTCCAAATTCGTGCTCCAAAAGCTCTAAAGGCAGACGCTTTGAACTCTTCTCTTCCAAGCCCCTGGGTTCTTCATCTTCCTCTTCTCTCCTTCTCTCCTTTTTCTCTTTATGATTTCTCCTCCTCCAGGCCTTGAATCTCTCTCTCTCAACTCTCCTTTGAGTGACTAAACACTTTTAGGGTTGAAAACGGTGTTTTAGGGGGTGTTAGAAACATATTTAAAGAGTCTCGTACGACACCAACACGTAAAAACACATAAAACACAATTAGAAGTCAGGCACGGTCATGCCACCAAGGCACACAGTCGTGCTTCACTAGACATGATAGTGTCGTGTTGACACAAGATTGTGTGAGATTCCAAGTAATGTTGCGTAATTTTTTGAGCAAGACACGACTGTGTGACTCCTGGGACACGCCCATGTCTTTGTATAGCACAAAAATTACTTATTTAAATATCGTCTAAAACACTTAGGAACTTTTAAACACTTCTGAACCTTTAACATAAACATTCAAATGATCCATTGCCTATCAAAACTACCTAATTAAGAGACAATTTTGAGATGTTACAAGTTATATAATCAAGATTTATTGTTCGCGCATTCTAAATATTACAATTGTTCTCATTATACATGTCTCATATTTTATATAAATTAACTTCTCTCTTCAATTTTCATCTTGTTTCTTTATATGAGTGGGGTTAGATCCGATCCATTCATTGGTTGAGTATTTTTGAACTTAATGTAATTGGTAAACCTATATTAACCCATCATTTACTTGTGAATACGTGAACTGACTCAACCAGACAAAGACTCTATCCAGCACCCTTTTCAACCCAATCCTACTGTCGTTTAAAACCGACGAAATCTAGCCTCGTTCTTTTATGCATTATTACGATTTTAATGTTGGAATATTCTGTATTTAATTATATTTCAGTGTCATAATGTGGGCAGATATCGTCAATTAATTATATTAGCTATTTATCAATTAGGAGCCTTAATTGATATGTGATCAAATTAAGTGATACGGCTAACTAAATTTCTGATTTGATAATAAATTAGTTAATTGATATGGGTTAAATATGAGTGGATGTCATTGATGGCCCATTTCGGAATAATGGGAACCCTAATTGGCCATCACCCTATATATAGGCTATGGTCCCCAATACACCGGACAATATCGCATACCGCCTCCTCTCCCCATCTGAAGAGCGACTAAGACATAAGGAGTCCCGGTTGAGGAAGAACCACAAGCCAACGGGTGTTCATTACCCGTCTCTCTTTTCTCTTCCCCCTCTCTGCGTTTCAGGATTACTACCATCCGTTCGTGAAGGTTGATGATCAAGTTCATCCTCTGAAGAACGCTTGAAGTTAGGAACATACAATAGATTCAGGTATTCCTATATCTTTGATAAATCATCATGTTGTAGATCCTAAAGGTATCAAGTTTTAAGTTGTTCTTGATAATAAAGATGCATGCTATATATGATTATTATGTTTCCGCAATAATGTTTGTGATAGCATGCCTTGTAGATGATTATTGAGTTTAAATCTAACAAGTGGTATCAAAGCGGTTCTTCATATTTGATTTATTGGGATTATTTTTTTGCTTGGGATTATCCATGTTTGGCATGAATCCTATTTTTTTTATAAAAAAAAAAAAAGAATAAGGAATTATGAACGAATAAATTTTTAGGATTAATTTATTTGTTTTCCGATGGACCTGTGCGTTTCTTTTGTTCTGGAATAATTCTTTCGGTGATTTTTCCTTTTTCTTTGCTTTTCTCTCTTGGCTTTATTCGGTTTTGGCCATGGATCCAGTGGTACATCATGAGAATTGATTTGTTATATTGTTATGTATATAAACATATATCATATATGGATTTGAGGAGAAAGGCCACACACTGTTGGCCGAATGAATTGTGCCTTTCGAAACCATGATTTGATGGTCCTTTGCACATGAATTTTTTTTTTTTAATTACATATATACTTGATGGATTTGGTTTGGCCATCAAAGTAAATCTTCAATATTTTATATATCTTATTATTATATGTAATTGTTGTTTTGGATCAAGAATGGATCCAAATTTAGGCTTTTGGCTTCTTACGTTTTTTTTTTTTTTTTTTTAATCCTATGCGTAAATGGTTACTTGAATTATATATATTTGATATATATTTGGTTCATTGGTTTATCAATATATATTCTGTTTTCTCACACACTTATGAGTGAGACCCTATACCCGGGCCTGAGTGCAACTTAAGATAGGGAAGAGGTTGAGTAGTGGTAGCATTCTGGATGTACATCCTGTTTGGTTATCACGAAGGCTTAACTTAGAGTGATTCCTTTCGAAGGTATTGCCACTTCTAATAGTTTACCTATGGTTGTGGGCAATATTTCAAAATGGGTCCAGACTCTAAGAACCAAAGTTAGAACTATAGAACCACCTATTCGGAAAGTTCACATATGATAAGAATCCTTTTTTTTTTAAAGGTTCTTTTTTCACACTAAGCATTCAGGTTTTCCTGTTTTTAGTGTAAAAAGGGCAAATTCGGGACCCCCCATTTTATTAAAATTGTCTGGTATTTTTGGTTGAGTTGGTTGAAACAACACGTTGCCGAAGTAACCTCTGTTGCGTAAATTTGATTCAATTGGATTTACAAAAGATGTAGTATGGAATTATTCATGCGAGTTGTTGTCGGCCCGAAGGAAGGCACAACTTGGTCGGATAATTACATACCTGTGATGGTAAATGTGTGGTGATTATAAATTATTTTCCATGTGGATAATGGGATGTCCGAAGGTGACCATTATTTGACAGGACTTATCATCAATATTTGATCATTGCGTTGAGAGTATCACTTACAGTTAATTCTTACAATCCGAAGATTGGGGATTAATGGTGCGCTTGATATCTTGTTTGGGTCTTCAATTCGCCAATTTGGATTTCGAGTGAGAGTGAGTCACTTAAAGCATGAAGTTGCCAAGGTGACCTCTCTTATGGAAATCACTCAAAAGAAATATTAAAGATTATGTGCGTGTACATCCATGCGGATATTAATTGTCCCAAAGGAAGGTTAATATTTGGCAGGGTTACATTCCCACCTGTAATGGTAAACACATAGTGATTATAAAGTTTTTTTTTTTCATGTGAATAACAGTGTCCAAAGATAGCTGTTGTTTGACAGAAATTATCACTAATGTTTGATCATTACAATAAAATACCACTAGGAATTAACGTTATTGTCCAAAGACTTAATATTAATGGTGCACAAGGTATTTTGGTGAGTATCTTTACGGTACTTATGTTCTCTTTAAGCTAATATTACTTATGTATCTGCTGATTTAATTCAATTTCGATTCTCAAAAAGTTCTGACTAATTTTTGGGATTGAAAGGAGAACATTAATATTGTTCTTGGATCTTGACCTTGCATAAGGATGGAGAAAACCACCTTCTCTCACAGTCCAGTTTCTCTGAAGAGAGGATCAAGTATAGCAAGTAGGACCGCTCCCATTGCCTAGGTCTTTTGATCATAAAGGTCGATATTCCAGAAACCTTTAGGGGTATTATTTTGGATGACATAATTAATGCTAGAGATTTCCTTGCTGAAATTAAAAATGTTTTCTGAAAGCAATAAAGACGAAAACAAGCACTCATTGGAGAGCTAGTTTTTCATTAAGTATAAAGACAAAGGAAATATAAGGAGCACATTATGGAAATGTCCAATCTTGCTCATAAACTTAAGGCGCTAAAACATGGGTTGTCTAACGACTTACCCATGCATTTAGCATTTGGTATTCCTTCATGCACAATTCAGTCAGTTTAAGTCACCTTATAGCTGCTATAAAGAGAAATGATATCTGAATGGATTCATTTCATAAGGTGTGCAAGAAAGGAAACAATGAAGCAAGAGACGACAAATAATGCTCATTTGACAAATACCTCTAAGGATAAGGGCTAACAAAAGAAAACTACGGACAAAGCTGCTAAGGCCCCGTCTCAAAAGAAATAACTAAGGTCACAATTATTTCTTTTATAAGGACATCGGGTATCTAAAGAAGAAATGTCCCAAATATCATGTTTGGCATGCCTATAAAGGATTGTCTGAACTGATGAATTGGCCAAGTGATGCTGAAAGATGCATCTATACTAGAGTTGACCAAGTCACTAAAGGAAAAGACTGTCGACATTTCAGATTGTTGTTACTGGCTAATACTTGAAATTAAAAGACATTTTGGTTTAGTCATTATTTAGATTTGGTTTTGATTTCTTATTGAACAAATCAGGATAATTTTGTTCATTTAGAAACAATGGATTCAATTTGTCTTTTAAATTCAAATATTTTAGGAACCAGTTAAGCTATGGGCTGGACAAACTATAATTGCTTGGTATTGAGACCTCTTGTGACAAAACATTGAGTGAGGAATCGTACGACACTAAGCGTAAAGTTGATAGTGGAATTAAGGAGCACTATGACACAAACATTTAGGGCACATCTCTACAAATAGAGTTGAGCAACTTGTATAAGGGAATCCTAGATTCCATTAGCCTTATACATTTTATTGTTTGTATTAAATGCATTAAAGTTAAATAGATCAGAACATGGCTATCAAGAATATAGTTAAGTCCTATTAACGACTCTTAAAGGTATGGTGAGGAGTATGATTAGTCATTCTACCTTATCAGAGTCACTATGGGAGTAACACTAAAGATTGCAGCTTAAATGTTTGACAGAGTACCAACTAAAGTAACTGACTAATCACTTTCAAGTATGGGAACATCCAACTAAGGTAAGGCCTTATAAGCCTCGCGAAGGAAATTGGAGCTCCTCAAATAGTGAGCGGCAACCGTATTGATACTCTGAAAGGTCAAAGGGGTATGTGAATTTTTTTTTTAAAGAAACCTTGAGACAGGAACTGACTAATTCTTTGAGGATATTGAGTTTTGGGGGAGATAAGATTAGAGACATTATCTTTGAAGAAGAATTGGTTCTAATCCCTGAACCAATTCATACAGTTGCTATTGGTATAACAAATTTGGATCCTTGTGAGGATATTGCTGTTATTCTTTCCATTCAAGATAAGGAAATTATTCCTGAAGGTCAAACTCAACACCCTCAAGAACTAGAGCATCAGGAGTCGATGTCTTTTGCCATGATCCACTAAAGAAGGATGAATACTACTTTGGATAATTATATAGTATTTCTCCAGGAACATAAGATAAATGGTATAATGGAAGATGATTCTATCAACTCCCATCAAACCAACGTTTCTATTCGGAAAAGTTGATTGAAGGTATGAGTACAAGCTCAAGCTAGACAATAAGGTTTGAAACTTATCCTGTTACCTGAAGGTTTCAAAGGATAATATGGAGAAGTATAAGGTTTGTCTAGTGGCAAAAGACCATACTCGAAAGAAAGGATTGCTTGTAAAGAGACATTCTCTTCGGTATCATTGAATGACTCTTTTAAGGACAATCATGACTCTCGTTGCTCATTATAATTTGGAGCTTCACAAGATGGATGTCAAGACGGTGTTTCTCAATGGCAACATTGATGAAACAAATGTATATAATGCAAACCGGGAAACTTTGTGTCGAAAGACACAGAGAAGATGGTTTGAAAATTGACGGAATCTATCTATGGGCTAAAGAAGACGTCTCGTTAGTGATACCACAAGTCCCATCAAGAGATTGTCTCATTTGGTTTCGAGATGAATATCGAGGACAACTGTGGGTATTACAAGTTCAGTGGGAGTAAGTTCATTTTTCTGGTATTATATGTTGATATTATGCTAGCCAAGAACGATATAGGCTTATAGCGCGAAACCAAGAAATTTCTGACAAAGAATTTTGTGGTGAAAGATCTTGGGGACGCTTCTTTTGTCTTAGGAATTCGATACTTAGAGATCATTCTTGAGGTATTTTTGGGTTATCGCAAAAGAGCTATATCGATATAGTTTTGGATAAGTTCGACATGAAAGATAGTAAACCAGGAGACACCTCGGTCACTAAGGGAGACATTTTAGTCTCAATTAAATGCCCCTATGAAAATCTGGAAATTCAGGAAATATAAAAGATTCCCTATGCTTCGGTTGTGGGAAGTCTAATGTATGCTCAATTTTGTGCGCATCCGAAAATAGCGTACATAGTAGGATTATTAGACAGCTACTTGAACAATTTAAGGATTATTGGAAAAGCAACCATAAGGAATGTGAGATACTTAAAGAGAACAAAAGGGCATATGCTCACATATCGGAGATGTAACAGTTTAGAGATCATAAGGAATTCTGACTCCGATTTTACAGGATGCCAATATAGTAGGCATCCGACTACGGGATATGACTGGAGTAATTTTTTTGTCACTTGGTTGCATTTAGTAAAAGGTATTGAAATACCACTCAAGTTAGGTTGTGACAAATAAGTCAAGTCATATTGTACTTCAACAACAACATGGGTTCTACAAAGTTGAAGTTCATTGACATCAAGTATCTTGTAGTTAAGAAAAGAGTTCAGGAAAAATAGTTTTCTATGGAGCACATAGGGACAAATTCTATGCTAGCAGATCCACTAATTAAAGGCTTGACACCTAAGGTTTTTCATGAGCATGTTGCTCATATGGGTGTTGTCACAGAAGATGCCTTGGTTTAGTGGGAGTCTCTATTTGTGTTTTATGTTTGAGATACAAATCTTTTGTTATTTTGGATTTTCTGCAGAAATAAAGTTATGTTTATGAGTTCATTATGAACTTGTTTGTATCTTGTTGTGTGTAAAATTTATTTACACTTTAAGGACTTTGGTTTGCAAAATTGCAAAATTGATCTCACTAAAGACTTAAGTTGGACCAGTTGGAAATAGGCATGATTCAGAGATCACATTGCATGAAATTTCCATGCCACTCATCCATATCGATCTATGTCATCAAGTGCATTGATGTGGTGGTCGTCGGGGTTTAGTCACAATAGACGTTAGTGACGACAACCGCGGTGGTCCCATTGTTGATGTATGAGGTGGACCAGATTGTAAAGGGGAAATTTAAAGATAAATAGCATTCAGATGCGCGCCTAAAGAATTCTGATATAATTATTACGATATATTGCCCAAGTGGGAGATTGTTGGAATATTTTGTATTTAATTATATTCCAATGTCATAATGTGGGCAGATATCGTCAATTAATTATATTAGCTATTTATCAATTAGGAGCCTTAATTGATATGTGATCAAATTAAGTGATACGGCTAATTAAATTTCTGATTTGATAATAAATTAGTTAATTGATATGGGTTAAATATGAGTAGATGTCATTGATGGCCCATTTCGGAATAATGGGAACCCTAATTGGCCATCACCCTATATATAGGCTATGGTCCCCAATACACAGGCTATGGTCCCCAATACACCGGACAATATCGCATACCGCCTCCTCTCCCCATCTGAAGAGCGACTAAGGCATAAGGAGTCCCGGTTGAGGAAGAAACACAAGCCAACGGGTGTTCATTACCCGTCTCTCTTTTCTCTTCCCCCTCTCTGCGTTTCAAGATTACTATCATCCGTTCGTGAAGGTTGGTGATCAAGTTCATCCTCTGAAGAACGCTTGAGGTTAGGAACATACAATGGATTCAGGTATTCCTATATCTTTGATAAATCAGCATGTTGTAGATCCTAAAGGTATCAAGTTTTAAGTTGTTCTTGATAATAAAGATGCATGCTATATATGATTATTATATTTCCGCAATAATGTTTATGATAACATGCCTTGTAGATAATTATTGAGTTTAAATCTAACATTTAAATGATGAACTAGGAAATTAATTTCTAAAATGAACAATGATTTCTTTTTTGGTGACATATGAGCAATGAAATTTTAATACAAGATCTTCCTCAAATGTATATAATACAGCCAACAATATGAGAAATTAAATTCTCTTCATCTTTTTTCTTAAAATTTTCTATTCGTAGTCAAACCCTCATGACTAGAAAATGACACCAAAAGACTGGTTGGTTATGATGATACTAAGGGTGATGTCCAACGGCTTTGCCACAAAGCAAGACATTAGTGGGAATATCATATTCATTAGCAAGGTTGTGCTGAGCATTCCAAACCCTGAGATACAACTGCTGCCCAAGATACTGCCTTTCCCATATTGCAGACCTCAAGTTCCACATGCCTTGGTTGTCCAAGGACACCAATATGGTAGTCCAAGAGTTTGGATACACCTACATAAATTTGAAGCAACCAGGTAAGCATATCAGAAGGAAGCAAATTTGCACATCCTATCCTATCCTATTATATATTATATGTATGTATCAAGTGAGAGCAAGTGATAAGGGTATTTTTATGAGTGACAGGAAAAAATTTTGAGCCTTTGGATCAATAGTCAAGATTAGAACATAAAGTCATGTGACTTTTTTAAGTGATCACATAATCACTAACTAACTTCTAATCTTGACCATACATTGGTTTAATGACCCAGAGTTGCTGTCCTCGCTCTTTTATATAAGAAGGGTTTAGGTACTTTATTCTTTAGAAATATTTTTATAGATACTAATCTTTTTAGTTACCTGCGCAGTGTGCCTAGTCAGGGCATCCGCTAGATTATAGGTTCTTCGCTTGGCTGGTGTCCACTGGCCGAAACCATAACTGTTGCAATGAACATCATTAAACTCTCTTAAGCTAATTCTAAGTAAAGATAGTTTGCTTCTACAAATAAACGTAAAGATAGATTGAAGCAGAACTCAAATAAAGGAAAGTGGCATACCCCACGACCCAAAAATCATAACCATCAAGATGCCAAGATTGCATGGTGTTTTCATTGTTCTGAAAAACGACCTCAATAAAATCATGGAGAGAAGTTGGCAATACGGAGGTAGCTATGTATGCAGGACCATTAGAAGGAAGGCTCTGTATAGAATCCACACTGAAGATTCCGTGAATGTTGAAGTAATCAGCAAGCTTGAGAGGGGTATCAGGGTTAACATAGGAAACCTTGTTAACAGCATAACGAAGTTTTCCATTAACCAAAGGTGCTGAATTGGCCAATACAATTGTCTTTGTAGGAGTTATTTTCCCATAATGGTATGACCCTTGGGGGTTAGGCCTAGCAGCATTTGCTGTCAGATTCCATCTGCAGGAACAATGAATTTTGAACAGATTAAAATTGGACAAAACTTATGTGCAGTTCTCTAAATGCTTGTGGTGTTGTTTTCCAATAAGAAGAAGACATGTGTAAGAGCTCATTAATGAAAATATAGCATGTGTAACAACTGTTACACATGTCCTATTTTCATCAGAAAACAACACCACAAATACCTATAGAATAGCGTCCATCAAAATTACAGGTAATTAAAGGCAAACTCAAGGCATGTTGAATTTGGTTAGATTTTTTATAACCTGAAGCTTCTAGCTTGCCTCACAGACCAATGATATTGGTAAGCAGGGGGGCTAGGCAAGGGACCAGAAGCTGGAGAGTGAGAGTTAGTATAGTGTAACACTGCAGTTGCTGTAAGAACTTTCTTGGAAAATCTAGTTGAGGCAGCAATGTAGTAGTCCTTTGGAGGCTGATTTAAGGTTACCAACACGGCACTTGATTGGCCAACATGCACATCAAGGGAGTCGTATATGTTCTGGACAGTGTGTGATCCTTCAACCTCAACTAGCTTCAGGGTATGACCCTGAATTCTGAAGTTAATTGAGGTTGACAAGCCCACATTTGAGATCCTGAACATATAGGTCTTTCCTGAAAGTATAAACATAAATAGTGTTGGTAAAAACAAATGTGATAAAGTTAAATGAATCATTTAGAATTTACAAAGTGTTGATTGTTGAACTATATAGGCTTAAGAAAGACTGACCCTGGTCACCATTTACGGTTATATGAGCCTGGCCATTGATAAGCAGACCATCAGGGAAGGCAAGAGATTTTCCAGAATCCAAAGATTCCCGTAATGTCTGAAAATATCAAAACAAAAAGAATGAATACTGTTGAAGAATTGTGTTTAAGACAAAGAAATAAGGAAAAAAGTGAGAGGATTATAAACTGATAATATTATTCTAACAAGTTCCATGAACTCTTCACAGCGGAAAAAAAAAAAAAAACTCTCCTCAAGATGGAGTTAAATCCGGTCATTCTAATATGATATCAGAACATAACTCAATTCAAATGTTGGTCCACCCGCAGAAGTCTTGTTCAACGAACTTAACGTTCCAGATATTTAGTACTAGGCGTGAAAGGGGTGTGTTAAGTCCCACATCAGACCCTTCCCTTTAATCTAACTTTTGCGGTGGAGTTAAGCATAATTATTATTACATTCTTGAATGGGAGCAAAAAGCGTTGAGGTATTGTGATTTGTGACCAAGGCATAAAAAGGTTGTCATTTCTGAGATATATATCCAAACACGATTCCTCAACTAGAAAGCAGTATGAAGGATAATATAATGCACAAATTGATGAAGGAAGACAAAAATATGATCTACCTTACCTTGTGACTGTTCTTGTACCAATCACCAATGAGTAAAGTAAAATCTCCATCAGGGTATGGATAAGGAACTGGGATGACAGATCTATGATATACATTGAGTCCTCCGAACCCTCCTGCTGCTTTATGCAGTTGAGTTGATGGAAAGTATGCGAAGGTTCCAATCTGATCCTTGGCCTGAAACTTGTATGTGTAATTTGAGTTTGGAGGAATGGGGCAGTTGGTTCCCAATACCCCATCTTGCCATGAATTTTTCCTTTGTTTAATGCCATTCCTGATTTACCACAACAGTGTTAAACCATTTTCCCCAATAAAACGCCACAACCACATGTTATGTATAAGGATACTAGGAAAACATAGATTTCTATGCTATGCCATTATCTTAAACTTTCCATTTATAGGCCAAAAGGAAAGAAAGAGTAATGTCACATACCTTAAAAAACATGGTAACTCTTTTTGTTTTGCTTTCCGGCATTGACTAAAATATTATAAGATGTCTAAATTTACTGATTTAGTGAATAGCAATGCAGTTTTTCTAGCTAAAAACTCAGCTATATGTACTAACCCTGAGACTGTGATCTACTTTCCATAAATCTTTGTACATCTAGTAAATGTAAAGAATGAGAATTATCAAAATGATGAAAATATGACTTTATAAAGTTTAAACAGCTATTGGTACTAAAAGATTGTCATACTTCTAGAACTTAAAACAGTTAAATCCGTGTATAACACCAATACTACCTTCCTTCCCACATCTTTTCATCCAAGATGTTAAAATCTAAACATGATGATGCAGCTAAAGAGACTTTAGATTCCCTTAAATTCCCATAAGAAGTTGACTGATGGTTTTGAGTTAAAGTAGGCCATAAAGCAAAAAAATTGTGTTAAAGTAGGAAACGAAGCACTGGGAAATAGAGAAACTCACCAAGTGAGTAGAAATGGCTCGTCCAGCTTGTTGATGAGGTTGAGAATTACATTGTCATTAGTTACCAAGTCAAGTTGAGGACCAGGAAACATACCATTGATCAGAATCACCTTTAAAAATGTAAAACACTAAAACTTTAGACTCTCTACCACCAATTTATCCAAAGATTTTGGGCATGTTTGGTTTAGGCTCTGGTTGAAGCCAGTAGGAAAAAAAACATTTTCTAATACACTTCCGACAAGCTTTTAACTAATGCAACAATATGGTTGCTTTGGTAAAAAATGCATGGGAAAGCATTTTTTTCCCGTTTGCTTCTCCTATAATCTAAATCAAACAGACCCTTTATGTTATAGATCCAAGGAAAGCATATAAATAACCAACCTTCTGGGGACTACCAAGAGGAGAACGAGTCCCATAAGTCACTGTCCATGTGTAGTATTTGTATGCATCTTCTGCTTGTAACAAAGATACACTCAGCATAGCCAGAACAACAACACAGAACAGATGGAGCAAAACTTTGTTTCCCATTGCCTCTACAAAAATAAAAATAAAAAGAGAGAGACACTTAAGAGAAACAAGCTTATATTTCAGAGTTTAGACCTCAACTGAAGAGGAAAGAAAAGAATGCTTGAAACTAGGAAGTAGGAACTGAAAATGAAGCATCACTATCACTGTCGAGTTTCCAAAAGTGGAAGAGAATTGGAAAGTACCAGAGTTCTGTGGTTCTGCTCAAACTGTGACTCACTTCAAGAGTGACACACTCTGGCTTGGAGGCTAAATTGCCAAAGCCTTTCTTTATATATCTACATGGAAGGAATGCTACGATAATAAAGAATTGAAAAATGAAATTTATATTTCAATGTCAGAATAAATAGTGTTTTTAGTTTTCGAATAAAATCTTGCTATTTCTTGATATGACACTAGTTACCAAGACCCTATTTTATATTGTTGCACTAACATAAATTTATGGTTCGTTATGTATGTTGGATAGTATATGAATTCTTTAATAGAACTTTTGTTTAAAAAAAAATTCTTTAATAGGTAAATTTGTAATTAATAATTAGTCATTTAAGGGCAACTCAGATGAGAGTTGTTTAACAAGTTCTAAAAATTAAGGATAAGTTCTTAGTACGTTACACCATTGGAGCAATCTGACGTAGATGCCACATGTAAGGATTCTATAAGCAATCCGTTTTTATATAAAGACCACCAATAAAAAGAGAGAGAGAGAGAGACAGACAGAACAACTATATTTAGCAGCTCAATTACAAATAAATTAATATTTTAATTTGCAATAAAAATATATTTAGATACAGATGTGAGATAACTTGTGTGACCATTTAGTGAACTTTTACGAGTTATACCATTGGAGTATAGAATTTCTTAAAGTAATATAAAATAAAAAAATGGTGAGGTTGCATGATAGGACCTATAAAAAGTGAAGGTAAACAACTCTATTGGGTTGCAGCATTAATGGGGATTCACTTAGGGTCTATTTGGGAGTTTGGATGGGATGGGAGGGTTTGAAGTGCAAGGGAGGGGAAAAGGATGAGAAAGGGATGATAAACTCCCACCATGTATGTGGATTTATTTTCCAACAAAAGAACCAAAATTCCTCAATTTGGGGGAAATAAAAAAAAAATGAACTAAGAGAGGATTTTGGAGGGGTTTAGAGAATTTTTAAAAAAATTTTACATCCTTCTTTCTTTTAAAAACTCTCAAAATGTTTTTCCCGTCCCTCCAAACTCCCAAACAAAGCCTTAATCATCTAAATGTTGATTAATCATCCCATTCATGTTATTAATCGAGTGTAAAAAGTGATGTAAAACAATTTGCTTAAAAAATAGGGAAAAAACTTCTCTACAGTAAACTTGTTCCTAAAATGAGTAAGTAATGATACTTCCACTTTTGATTTAATAAATTGGATTAACCGGTTAAGATTTTTTTACATTTTATTAAATTAAGGATGAAAATATTTTTACTTGCTCATTTTAAAAACAACTTCAGTGTAGAGGATCTTTACAGAAATATATATATATATATATATATATATAGATGGTTTTGTTTAGTTTAAAGTAGCAAGTTGATCATTCATACTCGGGCGTTGTTAAACGCGTTTCCTTAGGTTGATTGTTGCTTCAAACTAAAGTATGCCTCTTGCGATCTTAAAAGGAAAATCATTATTAAAATGGACATGTAGCTTTACTGGCCCACCATTCCACCAAACGTCTAAACCCCTGAAATCTCGCCATTGATATCTATGTCTTCCTTTATAGCAATTTTTTTATGGAAGATTCTAAGGTACCTTTTAGGTATTATATTTTTGTCTATGTGACGTAATCAAATGGTAAAAATTTAACCCCATATGATATTCACATGACTCAATTAATTAAAGTGACGCATTCTAATTAAATATAGAATACATAAACCCTTTAAATTTCAAGGATATCATGGTAACGTCCTGTTTTTTATAGTAAAATATTATAATTAAGTCAATGTAAAATTTTTCAAACCAACTTAATACTCGATTTATTTTATGTACAAACTAGATATCCATTCCATACTGCCATACAAGTAGTTCAATGGCGTTTAATTACAGTTCATACCTACTGACCAACACGATAATAATAGGAAAACTGTGAAAGTTAGGTACACTCACCAAGCGTGCGTTTAAAAGAGCTTATAGGGAACTGATGAGAATAGTTTATGGAATTAAACTTATATAAATAATTTATGAAAATAGTTTATGGTCTTTTCATAAACTATTTTTAGCTTATTTTCATAAGTGTTCTTACCAAAATCCGGTTAATCGGAATATGATCGGAATCGAGTATCAGAAGTGTTTCTGGGTATAAATTCTAAGGATAATTTGTGAATATAGCTTGATAGAATAGATGTATCCTGCTCCTACGTATCCTTTCTAGGAATCAATGCTAACGTAGTTCTAAGTTAGTTAAATCATCGGAAGGTCCCCTCTATGTACCCCTTTTACTTGTATTTATAATGTAAGTGTGATAACTGATTAGGAAGTTATTGATCCCTTAGTGGGATAGTGGATGGTTATCCCTTAGTGGGGGATAATGGGGTTAGTGCCATTATGGGATGTTCTGCACATGTGTAGCAGTTCCTTGATTGTAGGGATGTGGATAAGAACATGATCTCATTCAACTATATATTCTAATGGTTATCACTATGCATATGGCTAAGATATTATTACTCGGCCTCGATTGTGTCGTGTATGGTCGAGTTATATTTCTCAGGCGTGCTAATGTCTTATAGCATTAAATAAGCTCGGTAGCCGACCTTATATTCTCGGTCAGTACAACTTCATTAAGCTCGGTCTTTAAGCTCGGCCTTTATGTTAGGCTATTATACTCGGCTGACCTGACCACCATTTTCTGGACAGTACACTAGCCCCCTAAGCTCTGAGTTTGAGAAAGCGAAAGAGCTTATAAAATGTTTTCATACGGTCGAGCTTAAACATGATTCGGCGCAAACTCTTTTAATTCGTCCATCTGGACTTCTAAAATTGACCTTCTCTTATTCAAACTTAGTATATAACAAAACTTGATTCTTACTAGAACCTTATCGATAGTAGCAAAGGCAATAGAATTTTTGTTCTGACTAGAACTTGGTATTTTAAACTTGCTATTGATTAGTCATGCTTCAGTATTACTAGCTCGAATTAGGTTCTATCAAGCTAATAGCCATACTTTGGGCTCAAATCTGGCATCAATAATTTAGGCTCATACTCGGCTTTTGTTTTGTTTTTCAGAAGGCTCGATCTAGGCTATATTAAGTTCAAACTTTCAACTTAAAATGCTTATTTTGAGAGCTCGAACTCGGCTCACTTCTTTTCTCGAGTTTGGCTTAATAGCTCGAGAAGTTTAAATACTTTGATTCAAATTTAACCCTTTGGCAAATTTGAGCTCGTATTCGACCTTCGTGTTCATACTTGGCCTTTGGAAATTTAGGCTTGTATTTGGCCTAATAATTTTGGAAAGTCAAGCTCGAACTCGGTCTGGAAGCTCGAACTCGGCTTTTTTGTTCTCGGTTTTCATTTTGTTGGGCTTTGTTTCCATCATTGTCATGACCTCTACCTCCGCCTTCATTGTCTCGGCCTTATAAATTTAGGCTCACACTCAGCCTTTGACTTTGAGCTCGGTCTCGACTTTGAGCTCGAATTTGACTCTTTATTTTATTCATCTTAGCAATGCTAAGTTAGGCTCAATGGCCTTAGGCTCGGTGACATTGAACTCGGTTTCGGCTCTTAACTTCAATATCTTTTCATTTGCTAAGTTAGGCTCAATGACCTTAGGCTCGGTGGCCTTGAGCTCGGATTCGGCTCTTAACTTCAATATCGTAGCAAAGCTAAGTTCGGCTCAATGGCCTTAGGCTCGGTGGCCTTGAGCTCGGTTTCGGCTCTTAACTTCAATATCTTAGCAATGCTAAGTTAGGCTCAATGGCCTTAGGCTCGGTTATCTTAGCAATGCTAAGTTAGGTTCAATGGCCTTAGGCTCGGTGGCCTTGAGCTCGGATTCGGCTCTTAACTTCAATATCTTAGCATTTGCTAAGTTAGGCTCAATGGCCTTAGGCTCGGTGGCCTTGAGCTTGGTCTCGGCTCTTAACTTCAATATTTTAGCATTTGCTAATTTAGGCTCGATGGCCTTGACTTCAATATTTTAGCATTTGCTAAGTTAGGCTCAATGGCCTTAGGCTCGGTGGCCTTGAGCTCGGTCTCGGCTCTTAACTTTAATATTTTAGCATTTGCTGATTTAGGCTCGGTGGCCTTGAGCTTAAACTCGGCTTTTAAAATTTGACTCCAACTCGGCCTTATACTCACTCCAACCTTATGCATCCTCTTGAGCTCGGACTCGGCCCAAGGTAACCGTAACCTGAGTTGAAAACTCGTTTTGGGGGACTTTTGAAAATTTTCTTAAAAAGTGGCTCGAAAATTTTTGCCCATTATTCTAAGCAAAGAAATCCAACAAAATGCAAAACTCATTTTGCACAATTGCTTAATTTAAGGTATTAAACATATTTCTAATGCATATTCCAGTGCACTAAACATAACATGAATGCAGTACCAAGTATTAATATGATCAGAACCGAGTATCAGAAGTGTTTCTGGGTATGAATTCTAAGGATAATTTGTGAATATAGCTTGACATAATAGATGTATCATGCTCCTACGTATCCTTTCTAGGAATCAAAGCTAACGTAGTTCTAAGTTAGTTAAATCATCAGAAGGTCCCCTCTATGTACCCCTTTTACTTGTATTTATAATGTAAGTGTGGTAACTGATTAGGAAGTTATTGATCCCTTAGTGGGATAGTGGGTGGTTATCCCTTAGTGGGGGATAATGGGGTTAGTGCCATTATGGGATGTTCTGCACATGTGTAGCAATTCCTTGATTGTAGGGATGTGGATAAGAACATGATCTCATTCAACTATATATTCTAATAGTTATCACTATGCATATGGCTAAGATATTATTACTCGGCCTCGATTGTGTCGTGTATGGTCGAGTTACATTTCTCAGGCGCGCTAATTTCTTATAGCATTAAATAAGCTCGGTAGCCGACCTTATATACTCGGTCAGTACAACTTCATTAAGCTCGATCTTTAAGCTCGGCCTTTATGTTAGGCTATTATACTCGGCTGACCTGACCACCATTTTCTGGATAGTACAATAAGCTTGTTAGAGAAGCTTATGAAAATAAGTTGTTTTTAGCGTATTTTAAAAAAAGCTTATGGAATAAGCGTTTAATTAAGTTGTTTATCCAAACGCACCCCAAAGTTATTATTTATTTTGAATTTCTCTTCTTTTGGAGTAACTAATAGATGCATTTATCGTTATGCATGTTGAAGAAATTAGGTTTAAGGTTAGGAAATAAGAAAAAGATATCACTATAAAGGTATAATAATATGATTGATGATACACTAATATAATAAATATAACGATCCTGGAAATGGATCCCCTCATGTTATTTTTTCTCATATGGAATCTCAACCCCTCATCTAGTATGTTGAAGGAGAGAGAGTGTGTGTTTAAAATATTAAAAATAGGGGGATAGGAAAATTGAATGATGGGATTAAAATCATAACCCCCTTATATTTTTTTTTTCCAACACTAGAAGATCTACTCCAATATTGTAACATTGCATAATTTTTCCATGTGATGATGTGAAGTTCATAACTTGTACTATGAGGTTTCAATAGACATCAGAAACTGAATTTGAATGAAAGCAAAAAAAAAAAAAAATATTATGTTGAAACTTACACACATTTTAAAAAGACGAATGGAGACACTAAAGTTTTAAATATTGTAGACCAGAGAATTGGGCAACCAAGTAGCTGATAGCCCGATAATAGTTGCTTGGTGTTCACTTCGCATATACCTGGGAGATCAGAGGTCATGAGGATATGGCGATTTCCTTCTTGTACGTGATAGCGGAGGGATTGTACCTACAAAGACACTCTGACGCCCAAGTTCGGGTGAGTGTTTATATCCAAGTAGAGAATTGGAACCCTTTACACAGACCAGTGGGAAGTGAAATAGGGTGATTAAAAAGCCCATATAGCTAAAAAGATCAGTCTAAGACTTTAAAAAAACTTACTAGACCTGTCAGGCCAACCTGTTTAATATATATATATATTAAAAATTATAGTTTAGTTTATATAAAAAAAATATTATATTTTGAAAACAAAATATAAAATTCAAACTTTTATTTTCGTTAGTTGTCAAAATAACAATCTTTCAAATTCTAAATCTTGATTAGATAATACCAAGAGCCTCTCCTCAAGTCTGAAAACCTCCTTGCTACTAGTGCTCATCGACGCCTGTAGTACCTTTCGTACAAGTCTCAAAGCCCTTCCTTGATGCACGACAAGTGTTCTATATTGTTGGTGAGTGTTCTAAGTTGTTGTCGTCGTAAACAAGGTACCGCTGCGAGCTAGCTCACATGCCAATGTCGTCACTGTCACAACCTTTTATTTTAACGTTGTGTAGAGCCTCCATCGTCCAACTCTGTTGTTTTTTAACGTAGAAGCTTTATCGTCTAATCGTCGTTCACGTTGCTCAAAAGCTTCGCGTTGACATCCTCTGTCTTTAATCCTTCATCCTTGCGTCATCCGTCATCTGTCTTCCAACTCCACGTTGTTATCTCATTGTTGTCACTCTAGTCTGGTATGTATCTTTTGGTATGTATCTCATTGTTCTCACTCTAGTTTGGTATGTTAGACTTTTTGCTGCCATTTTTGGTTATACTTATAGTCTTACACATAATATTGGATTGATATGATATAGAAGTTTTGCTACTTGATTGAGGCATGAGGCCTTTCACAAAGTATTTATATTTTTGTTATAATTATCTAGTAATTGGAAGGTAAAGACATATTGACCTATTTAAAGATAGAGGCCTACTTGCATATTTATTTGTGAAGGTCTAATGGTCTATTTATCAGTATAGGCCTACCGACTTTTTATCATTAGAGGCCTACAAGCCTATTTACAAATGAAGGTCTATGACCTATTTATAGGCGAAGGCATATTTAAAGGCCTTATTGAAAAGTAGACCTTTAAATAGACATTCAGATCAAGTCAAGCTTTGAAGTAGGCCAAGTCAGACCTTAAAAATAGGCCTATATATCAGGCTAATAAGTCAGACTCAGACCTTGATATTGGAGCACAAGTCAAGTTTGTTTATGTTAGGATCTGGCCTGAGCTATTTCCACCCCTACTCTTAGCTTGGCGCCATGTTATTAACCGCGATATCAAGGTAGTTGTTTCCTTAGTCTATTTTTTAAGGGGTCGAGCATAGTGGATCCGACTTGTAGTAAAAAGGGGGTCGCTCTTATTAGGTTATTATTGCATTTTTCTGGTTTGTCAATCAAGTTCCTTCAGTTGCCAATGAAGGGTCATGTCGTACCAAATTCATTTCCCCCCTAATTAATGAGTGCAACCTTTTCTACCATGTGTTGCACTTGTGCTTCACACCTCTCCTTATTTCAAAATAGTGTGTCATTTTGTCTTAATGTGGGTGAGTTTACCCTTCTTTCTGTTATCTATAAATTGAAGTTATTCTTTATTTATGTCCATTTTTACTTTCCAACTGTTTCTTCTAACTTTGCGTTTGTTGCTCTGGGAGTTGAGAGTTTCTTCTTCTTATGATGTTTTATGGTGGTGGCGGCATGGTTTTTTGACATTTATCATGTGCAAAGGCTTGTTGGTGTTGTGTTTCACCTTGCTTCTTCGTCCTTCTTTTCCAGATACTTACTCAACCTTCCTCCTTTTTCATATTTGTAGTTTTCCTTTTTTCTTTTTTGAATTTATGGAGGGTGGAGATGGTGGGGAGGGGAAGACTCCTCCATTAAGATTTTGTCATGGTGACATTGAATAAATAACGAGGCACGTCAAGGTCTCTAGCCTTGGAAAATGCAGAAACAATGTGTTATAGGAGTAATGGTTCTTATGGGGCATGTAATGGAACAAGTGCATAGACTTGTCTATGTGGCTTGAGTCGAGGTAGGCTTGGATAAGGATGGTCCATCAGAAAGTGTTCGTGTGGGGAATTTCGTTGAATAGGTGGTGCAAGTTACCGAGAGAGGCACACCTCATATATAGTTGGAGGAGGCTATTGCCGATGGAAAAGGATAAGTTGAGAATTTCGGTTTCAAGTAATTAATGTAATAACTACTTAGCTCACTAATTTTATCGAGTGTTACCAGAGGCTTGTCCCTTGGTATTTTTACAATTGTTATTAAGGCCCCTTGATAATTAGATGTTGAGGGAGCAAAGTTAACATTTGATAATTCGAATGTATAAAGATTACATAATTTTCATTGAATTTAATCTTTATTAATTGTTGAGTTTAAAAAGGTTTTTGATTTTATTGTTTTCAAATGTGAGTGTACGAATGACATTTTACTCAATACATAAACGACTACTAACACTGTTTGACATAAGAGAGGTGAGTGTATCAATTAAAGGAGTATCAACTGTCGAGTTCAATTATCGCTAACCTTAGAGAGATAAGTGTAATTCTTTTTTTTTTGAAAGTATCACACAATTCATTTTTTTATATTAGATTAATGAAATTATGCTTAAATCACCACAATGTAAAAAGAGAAATGTTTCTACTTGGTTTCATTTTTTAAACTCCTATTTTTATCAAAATTAAATACATTCGTATCAAGGTGTGAGCTAAGAGCTTGTTGTATGCAAGATATTGTTAGTATTTGGAGAATGTTAACCAATGCCTAAATAATCGAGAAAAACAACTTTTCATTGGAAGCTGGTGTATTTAATATTTGAAATATTGATATACTTTGTTTTTTTTAATGAAAACTTTCTTTTTATGCATTCCTTAACTAGTGCCCTTAGAGCATTGATTAACATGACCCTTAGTATTTTTAAATGTCTATTTATATTTTTCAGTAATTATTTACAATTTTATAAAAAAAAAAGTTATAATTAGCCAATAATGAATATAAATAAGTAATTGAGATTCTTAATAGTCTTAATTTTTTGCATGTAACATAAATAACACTTTTCGATATTCTTTTTTTTTTTTGTGTACAAAAGTTTAGATTAGGGGAAGACATGCCCCCTTCCAATATCAGGGAAGACCATTAACTTTAGCGAAGATTTAAAGTGGAATTTACATATCGCCTATCAACAGAAGAGATCTGAGAATCGAACTCATGACACAGCGAATGTGAGCGGAAGACTCAAACAGATGTGTCAATCCTTGTTGGCCACTTTTTTATATTCTTCTTCCCCTTGAAATGAAAGATTAACCTCCTAATAATAATAATAATAATAATAATAATAATGTTAACCGGTGCCCTTAAAGTATTGGTTAAAAATTCAAAAGAAGAAATTTTTTATTATAAATTGATATATTTAATACTTTGAAGAATAATATACTTAAATTTTTAATAAAAACATTTTGCTTTTGGGTTCCTTCATGAGTGTCCTAGTTTTACCTTATTAATAATAATAATAATAATAATAATAATTTTTTACTGTTATGAAATACTACTAAGGATGATTAAAAATTGTCAAAAGTTCGAAACAGGGTGGGGCAACTAATGATAGGGGATCACGTGAAATGTAGATAATGGGTACCCAGACAAAAGCACAACCCAGAAAAAACAAGAAAGAGTTTGGTGGGTACCCCACACACACAGATTGCTCCCTTGCATGATGGGCGTCAATTGCGTTGAAAATGACAGCGTAACTTGGATGATGATTCAAGTCTTAACTCCTCACTGTTCTATGGGGTCTCTCACTCACCCAATAAGATCCATGATTATGGTGGGGATACCTGTACATCGATTATACATACGCGTGATGCATTGACCTCAGTATTCATTGTGTATGCATGATGCGCCTCTTCGGCTTCCATTTCTCTCCGCATGCACTAGCAGAGAGATCCTAACGAGAAAAAAAAATTGGAGAATGCTAATGATTATCTTAAGACATTGTTTAAGAAATTAATACAAGAAATTTTGTATGAAAAAATAATATATTTAACATATTGAAAAGTGTTACATTTGGTTTTCTAATACAAACTTTCCTTTTGTTGATTCCTTAACCAATACACTTACAACACTTATTAGCAAAATCCAAAAAAAAATTAATATATGTAAAATAATGATACAAAATATTAGCACTATATCTCCCTTCATGATTATAGGATTATCAATACAGATTTTTGGAGTCATTTTTTGTCTAGATTATCCGTAATAACAAATTTTGCCACAATCATGCAAATTACCATCATTGGATTCTGTTCCTACATGGGCCGAGAAGTCTCCGGCCCATATAGGTCGGTCAACTTCTTCATTGGACCAAGAATCATCTTTGGGCCTAATCTATTTAAACTAGAAGACAATTCAGCCAGAAACATAATGGACAAGGTATTTAAGGCCTTGTCTGATCATTATGAGAATTGAGGGAATTACATTCTCGGCACTAATGGCCTTAAAGGAACGATTATGAAGAAGGTCTATATAAAGAAGACTCATGGCAAAGGAGAACCTATGCTATTTTACATACATTCTGTACAAGTCTCGAGAACTCTCATAAGGCTACTCGAGACTTGTCCCTGAGAACTACGTTAGCTTTGATTCCCACTTGGGATACGTAGGAACAGAATACTAATTCTGTTAAGCTATATCCACAAAATTATCTTCTCATTCTAGACCAGAAATATTAGTCCGAGTAAGAGACTTTAGCCTTACTCGGATACTTGATGTTTTTAAGAACAGTTGGCGCCCACCGTGGGGCATCGGTAAAACTCTTCCAGTGGCTGCAGCCACCGTGCTATCCCGAGGACCCTATCCCCATCCTCCAACCTAGCAAAAACGATGCCAAAGACACCCAAATTGCTCAGACCCCCAACGTAAACGGGCAGGCCTTCCACGTCCTTCCACCAAGTTTTTAAACGAGGTCGACAGAAGGAGCGTGTGAACAGGAGCATACCAACGTTCATCCGTGATGCAATAATGCCCAAGGATTAGACACCGTGCTCGATGCCATGGTCAAACCAAATTCCTTTTTCGACCCCGCCATCGTGGTTGGATCTGAAGTTGCCGCCTTCCCGACGTCACCGATTTCCTCCACCTCGGACCACGCATATTCTCCACCAACTACGAGAAATAAAGTTCTTCTCAGTTCAACGCGACCAAGTTGGAAGTTTTGTGTTCCCCGACGACCTCCGACATCAAGGCTGGAGCCAATAGTATCATAAATCTTTTAACAAAGGAAACATCATGAGACAAAGGCTACTCACCCCTTGAGACGTGTATCTTTCTTGATGATACACCAGGGAAGTCTCTCACTTTCTCTCTCTCTCTTTAATTAATGATATATATATCAATTTGTGCTTTGATTGCGGTGCATAATTGTGGCATGGCATCTTGCTCTTCTATTTTCTAGACTTGAAGCTTGGCCACTCCTACACTTCGACACATGTATGGGATTTGATTATTAGCATGTCATGTGAATGATATGAGCAATATGAGCAGTTTACTTGTATAAGAAATTGGCACTCAATAAACATGTTGATCAACATGGGGCTTTTATTGCCCATTATTAATATACATAATATTATGATCATTAATATCATATCATTATCATCATCAAATGCTGCTGCTAAAATTACTCTTTGGTTTCTTTTTAAAGACTACTAAATGTCAATAAAGTATATTCCTTTTCCTTGATATCATGTCATTTAAATTATTTCAATTCATCATTCCCCCCTTAACGTAAATTACTAGACTTTTAGTATCTGTGTAATGATTCAGCAACTCCTATAATAAATGTCAACATGATCTAATTGCTCATATGAATTACCATAAACTGGTAGAAAATATTTGAATTGCTACTAGCATGAATTACCATAAATGGGTAAGAGATATCGCAGTTGATGCTCTCATGAATTGTCATAAATATTTAAATATTGTGATTATTATTACACATGAATTGCCATAAACTGGTAGAAAATATTTTAATTCCTACTAGCATGAATTACCATAAATATGGGTAAGAGATATCGCAGTTGATGCTCTCATGAATTGTCATAAATATTTAAATATTGTGATTATTATTACACATGAATTGCCATAAATAGGTAATAAATATTTGAATCACTACTAGCATAAATTATCATAAATAGATAATGAGTATTTGCTATATATAACTGCTATTCATAAATCTTTAAAGGACGTTAAATGTTAATCAATGACATTCCTTTTACCAAAGAAGGAAAGAATGATTTGTTTACCAATCAAATCATTTTTCTCATTATTACTCCTTAACGAAAAAGGCTCTGACATTTATTATTTATGTAATGATTACATCTAATTTGCGTTATTATCATTGTCATTCTTCTTCCATATCGTCATGCTGGCTAGACACTATTAATTGACTCTAGCTATTCATACAAATCGTCATGAATTCGCAAATAAGTGTTATAACCTATTTATATAATTACTGAATTGTCATAAATATTAAATATATTATGATTGCTACTCACATGAATTGCCTTAAATAGGTAATAAATATTGCAATTACTACTCAGATGAATGGTCATAAATATTATGATAAATTTTCATTAATAAATATTGTGATTGCTTGTTGCTATCATAAATTACCATAAATAGGCAATATGTATTTGCTATAACTGCTCTTCATGATCCTTTAAAGGACATTATATGTCAATCAATGACATTATTTTTTATGAAAAGAGGGAAAGGATAAATTATTTACTATTACATTATTTTTACGCTAATATGTCATCGCTTATTGATTTAGAGGTGAACGCTATCCGCTCGGACAATGAGGCTCCTGAAGTATCTAAAAACAAGTAAACTTCAAACTTGCAACACATTATATAACTAAAGCCTGAAGGTCTATACTTTATTGAGAAGCTCTCAGAAAATAGACCCGCTGCACAGGCGAAAGGCTTGAGGCCAAGCCCCTTCCGAGAAGCACTCGGAAAAGAAACTTGTCCTATAAACGAAAAGTTTGAGGACGATCGAAACCTGCTGAAGCGAAAAGCTTGAAGCCAGGCCCCTAATGTCTTCCGAGAATCACCCGGAAAAGAAATCTGTTGCACAGGCGAAAAGCGTGAAGCCAGACCCCTTTCCGAGAAGCACGTACTCGGAAAAGAAACCAGTCCTATAAGCAAATAGTTTGTGGATGGTCGAATTCTGCTAAAGCGAAAGGCTTGAAGCCAGAGCCCTAATATCTTCAGAGAAGCACTCGGAAAAAAAATATGTTAAACAAGCGAAAAGCTTGAAACCAGACCAGAAGCCTGAACTTTAAATCGGCAATAAAGCTTGATATTTACATCGGAAATAAAGCCCGATCTCTACATCGACACACAGAGAAGCCTTCGGAAAAGAAGCCTATTGCACAAGCAAAGAGCTTGAAGCCAGACCGAAAGCTCGATCTTCAAATCGGCACCAAAGCCTGATCTTTAAATCAACAACAAAACCCGATCTTCAAATCGGCACCAAATCCCGATCTCTGCATCGGCACAAAGTCTAATCTCTGCATTGACACAAAACATCGGCACCAAAGCCTGATCTCTGTACGAACAACAAAGCCCGATCTTCGTATCGACATCAAAACAACCGACCAATTAACGTCCTGAAAAAGGAGAAGCTCATAGACAGAGCAAAACTTGAAACGGGTCCAAATAAAAGTCCTTAAAAAAGGAGAAACCCATAATATTGAGAAAAACTCGGTACTGAGCCAAATAACTTCCTTAACTTAAAGGTTTCTGATAACAATACATAATTAACGAGTACATAAATCGAGAAATACTCAGACGACATCAAGCCTTGGCAAATTTAAAGACTTAATTAGGAAAGTATCTTTGAGAGGGCCCATAAAATGGCAAGGTATGGATATATCTCATCGATGAAAACTACATCGTTTGAAGAGCAATATATTTGTATCCGAAAAGAATCCATAAAAATAGCAAGTGATAGGAACGCTATATTGAGAAGAATTACATCATTTATAGAGTATACATGGTACTCGTCCCTTATAAAGTTTATTATTTCAAACCTTGTAAAGATATCCCTCCAACCGAAAAGGGGGTCCGAGCAATGTTTGAAGGCTTCATAAGGTCCAACTTGGAAGTGAAACAAATATCCAAGGAGGCGAAATCGGCCTAGAAAGCTCTTTCGCTATATCGGAGCTTGGGGGGCTTCGGGATTTTGTTTTTACATGGTCCGAGAAGTCATCGGTCCACTAGTAAGCCTTATAAATACTCGCTTGTTGGATCAGGAAGTTCAGGCACCTGGGTCGACTACACAGCAAGGTCATCCAAGAAGGATTCTATCGACCACAACTTAATGAGCATAGCGCAACTCTCGGAGTCTCTCATTGTCTATAACTATTAGACAAGGCCTTGAATGTCCTAGCCATTTTTTCTCATTGCCCATCATGAGATTGTATGACGGGGGACTGATGGATTGACGCGTATGCACTTCTCAAAAATCAGAGTTTTATACACGGGCCTTAAAAGCTTTCTCGTCGCAAGCAACTCAAAGCTTGGGGGACTTCTGTTCCTACGTGGGCCGAGAAGTCTTCGGCCCATATAGGTCGGTCAACTTCCCCATTGGACCAAGAACCATCTTTGGGCCTAATCTATTTAAACTAGAAGACAACTCAGCCAGAAACATAACGGACAAGGCATTTAAGGCCTTGTCTGATCATTATGAGAATGGAGGGAATTACGTTCTCGGCACTAATGGCCTTAAAGGAACGATTATGAAGAAGGTCTATATATAGAGAAGACTCATGGCAAAGGAGAATCTAAGCTATTTTACATACATTCTGTACAAGTCTCGAGAACTCTAATAAGACTACTCGAGACTTGTCCCTGAGAACTACGTTAGCTGTGATTCCCACTTGGGATACGTAGGAACAGAATACTAATTCTGTCAAACTATATCCACAAAATCATCTCCTCATTCTAGACCAGAAATATTAGTACGAATAAGAGACTTTAGCCTTACTCGGATACTTGATGTTTTTAAGAACAGATTCATTTCTCCTAATCAATAATTTAATTGCTTTGACAAAAAGAGAAAAAAAATACAAGAGGCTGTGGGGCTTGCTTGTTAAGAAAATTTAATACTCATCCTGTCGTATTTAGTCCCTGGTTCAAAAATAATTTCTACGGGTCGATATGATAATCGGTCAGGCGGCTTATTGGGGGTTTATGATCTATCTTATTTTTAGCCTCGCTATATAGACGTGACTTATGACTTATTTAATAAACAAGCAAAGTTTAGACTTTATGAAAATTATATTTAACTATGCAAGAATTTGAGTCTATGAAAAGGTTTATTTAATCCGGTTAGCCTATTTATTTAGTATTTTAATTTTAATTTTAAATTTATAATATTTATATAATTTATTAATTTTATATTAATATATCATATTTTTTTATATGATTTTTAATTTTTTTAAAAGTTATACTTAATTAAATATTAAAAAATTATAAGTTTCTTAACTTATACGAAAGTTTTTTAGTAATGTACGCATTTTGACAACTTTCGAGTCATATCAAGCTTTTATGTTTTTATAAACGGATCAGGTCGACCCCTAAAGAAAAGTCTATGATGAATAACAAGTTAGGCTTAGGTTGACAAGTTACAAGACAAGTCTAGGCCTATTTAGGCAAATGTTAGTCTAGAAATCCCATAGGGTTCAGTATGTTAAGTTTTGTTTATATCAAATATTGTTTGTTGATATGTCAAATATTAATGGTGGAAACATGTCATAAACATATATTTATAAAATATAATATAGCTTGATGAAATGTGTCATACATGTACACGTGTTGATGATGGAATATGGTATAAATATACATGATGCATGACAAACGCTAATCATGAGCATGCAACGCAAAAGACAATATCATTAACAAGCTTGCAGGTACTCAAAAGTTGACAAGAGAAGAAACGAATAAGTAAGGAATATCGATGTTTCAAGCATCAAGACCTTAAGCAAGATTGGGTAAATATATTAGGTCGTAGATGTCTTGTAAGGATATGATGACTAAAACTTGATTCGACTCATTTATTCAATTTAAATAAAACACCGCGCTAAGTAAGAAAAGGGGGCTTTAATCAAAACATTCTATTTGCAAAGTTTTTTTTAAAAGTAATTTGAAGTTAAAAAGAAATGTTTTTTAATTTATAGCATTGTTTTTATTCAATTGAATTTTAAATGAAAGTACAGTATGCTTGCAATCGATGTACAATGCTAAAATGTTTTTCAATCGATTGACATATTCTTTTAAATCAATGTATGTTTATTGAAATGGTATTTCAATCAATTACAGAAATATCCAAATCGATTCTTGTTAGAATTTCCTTTTCAATCAACGGACCATAGTGTGAAAGAATCGGTTAGAAGGTGAATATTCTTTAAATCAATCTGCATCCAAAACGTGAATATACTTCAGCCATTTCTAATATATATTGAAGTATCTATTAAAGTATACATACATTGCAAATAACTTCTCAATCTGTTTACCTTTTGTCTCAATTGATTGTCATTCTTCAAGATTTTTCTTTTGGTTTAAATTTGTTTTTGATCCCGGTAAAATTTTTTTTTTTATTTTTGTCCCTTTAAAATCTAATTTGGTACCTACTATCATGTGACATCCATTAACTATTTATGTGTCTAACAGAATATCATATGATCATCCCAAGTGATACCCAATGACCTTTGTGGTGCCATGTTAGCATATGATTAATTCCCCTCAAAATTTTCCCTAAACCCTAAAATGAATTATATTTATCTACCCTAGAATGAATACTAGAGACTAAAAACGGTGATATTAAATTTTAGAGGGATGAAAACCAAAGATAAACAATTTACCGGGACCAAAACCAAAGTTTTCTCATTTTATAGGGACCAAAATTAGTAATTTCATGATTTAGAGAAATAAAAACCAAAGAAAAACTATACAGGGACCACTACCAGATTTTTTAAGTTTTGCTACTAACTTTAACTACCAATTTAATTAGTAGCTAATTTTAAGCCAATTAACTATTCATTAGCTACCATTTAGTTTTTACCTTTTATAAAATACATTTTCAAAATCTATACTCTCTTAACGTCTCTCACTCATTCATTAGCATCTCTTGCTCATTAGCTACTCTCTGAGAGTGAAATTCTTTGAGAGGAACTCTTGAACTCGCTGCAATTTGAACTCTAGATCCTTCGCATCTCTCGCTCACGCATCTTTCGCTTCACTGTGCAATTCGTTTTCAAATCCCTAATCGTCACAGATTTGCGATTTGAAGCTTCCTCTTTGAAACGGTAATGCTCCAGATCTTAATCTTTCTTCGCTCACTTCTTTTTTTCTTTGCTGAAACATAGAAATCTCTAATTTTGAAAATTTCCCCTAGTTACTTCATGTTATGCTTTTGTTTACATATTTAAAATGGCATGAAAATTGATACCATCAATAACTTTTTGTTACCCTTTGGTAGTTAATTGTAGTATTTAACACTGAAAGTAGGAATTACTGTTTGTCTGTAGTTGGAAATGGAGAAGGGTGTCAGCTTTTGTGAATTGAAACAAATCCGGTCAAGCATGTGGTTTGTGTCGGCATAACCATTTTTATTGGTTAATTA